>JAFEMH010000520.1:0-732321 GCA_022495995.1 Adenophora triphylla var. japonica
CTTCGAACTCATCAAAGAATGTTTTAACCGTTATTAATCAGTAGGTTAAATGTGAAAAGAGTTTTTCAAACACAAGCAATTGATGCTTATTGTATTTTTTTTGTTTTTTAGACCTCGAACTAAAGATTTAAGTTTCAGCTCACGCTCCCCTTTTTACAATCCGGACTATGGCCTGTGTCACCGTAGCTTCGACACTTTGTGCGAATTTGAGAAAAACAAAGACAAAAGAAGTGCGACTCGTGCTTTACCTGGGATCATTAGCTTAGGCCGTATCCAAACTGGGTATTACTCTTTAGCACTTTAATTTACCGAGGGGGACGTTGCATGGGGAAGGTGAGCGACTCGTGCTCTTCCTCAAACGAAGTATTCATGACCGCGAGCGCCTGCTCACGGGGTTAACGAAAGGGTTTCCGTCCAAGTCTCGCAAGTTTCATGATGCTCCTCCGAGAAGATTCTTTTGTACTACGAACGGTCCTATCCGTAGGCTCCCACTTTCCGAGGGGATTGGTCTCGCTGTAGGAGGCTTTTTCCCTTAGCACCAAGTCGCCTTCTCTGATGTCTCTGGATCTTGACTTTCTTGCTCGAATGCTCGTGCCATTCCCGCTCCCTGGGCAGGGCTCGAGTGTGTTCCATGGCTTTCAATCTCGCGTCTCGTCGAAAATAAGTAGAGCAAGTTCGTCGGTGACGGCTCAGAGCTATTCGACTTTCATTGACTCCCGTTTTCCAAGAGGACTCGGAGGATGGAATTTCCAATTCCACGGGTAACATTGACTTCCATCTCCGTAGTGTAAGTGCGTGTGTAACGCGAGTCTCCCGTGGCGGTTCCGACCGATGTTCCTGTGATCCCTGCAGAGGGCTAGATGTAGCTTTTCTGGCCGGTCCTCCCGACCTTCCGGTGGTCATCTTTCGATTATCATAAGGCGAGAGTCTTGTTGGTCGCCTCTACCGCACCATTCGTTTCAGCTCAGGGTCTCGTAGTGGAGTAAGACCTCGTGACGTGTGACTCGAATTCCGGGCCGCAGTTGGTCACAATTTCTCTTCGGGCGAGTCCTATCATTGGCTTCGGAGATGATCTCATTTGGCACTCCGTATCGGCACATGATATTCTCTCGATGAACTCGGCCACCTTCCTAGAATTCGCACTCAGATGATCTCGGCTTCTACCCATTTGGTGAAGTAGTCGACTGCGACTAAAATGAACTCGCGACCATTGCTCCTCGGAGGAGTGATCTTGCCGATGACGTCGATTCCCCATGTGGCGAAAGGCCATGGCGTAGTCAATGCAAGAGAGTTCGTGAGGAGGGATGTGATTGAGGTTGGAAAACCGTTGACATTTGTCGCAGCTCTTCTGACGAACTGGATGCATACTGCTTTCCATTGATATCCAATAGTATCCCATACGGAGAATGATCTGTCAATGCTCTGGGCGTTCATGCCAAGGACCGCAGTTCCGGGTGAACTTCTGCTCATTAGCTCGCCGGGCTTTTCTTTGTTTACACACCGAAGGAGTGGCCCTTGGTGGCGCTTCTGTACAACATACCCCCGCAATGACGAAATGGGATGCCAGCGTTTTAATGCCATCATGTTTTTGGCTTGATCCCTTCTTTGTATTTTCCATCTTCATTTGTGAAGGAAGCTTCTCCGCTTTGGAGGTACCGGTAAATTTGATTGTACCAGTGTCTGCGATCGTTTCGTTTTCTTTTTCGATCTCACAAAGAATAGGCGGGTGTTTCCCGTCCGCCTATTCTGAGGGGTTTTACCGCTTTTCCCTCGGGAATTTCGACAAGAGAGGCGAGGGTTGCTGTGGCCCGCGAAGCGGTTCTTGTCTCTTGGCAAATAGTGAAAAGCAGATGTCCTTGAACCGAGCAATGAGCTCCTCCATGTACGCGTGGTACTTCAAGGCCGAATCTACCGTCTTCCATTTGTTGGATACTTGATTGATGATCAATGCCGAGTCTCCATATACATCCACCTCGAGATGTCAAGCGCCGAGGGCGGCTTCCAAACCCGCCGCACAAGCTCAGATTCTCGCCGCATTGTTGGTTGCTTCAAAATTCACCTTTGATGGCTATGGGAGTATGCTCGCCCTCGGGATCGACAAGGAGCATTCCAATGCCATTCCCCTTCTTGTTGGCTGCCCCATCGAAGAAGAGCTGCCGCCGGCTTTGCGCTCGGCTCAAGTGAGAAAAGATTCCGTCATCCGGAAATTGCGGATCAGGTGACCCTTAGGTTCATCAAGCTCGGAAGTCGGGCAAGCTTCGATCCGCCATTACTCGCCCCTTTGTTGATTTTTCCGACCCATGTACTTGATGTCGAACTCACCAGAAGAATGACCACTGCTAGCCGCATCGACAGGGACGGCTTGTCAAAGAGATATCTGGACGGTCCACTTTGGAGACCCTGTGGAGCACCGAATGCGACCGCATGTAGTGTTTCAGCTTCCCGACTACCCATACCAAGGCGGTACAGGTTTTCTCTCTGATGCCGAGTAGCCGAGTTCACTTCCTTGAAGCTTTCGGCTTACGAAGTAGATTGCATGCTCAACCTTGGAATCTTTCGTTCTTGTGCCAAAGATTGCTCCGATAGACGTGTCTCTGTTACTATCGCCGATACAGGAGTAGCGGGCTTGTCTTCATGTGGCGGGGCATTTAATTGGGGGATTAACCAAGTAGGTCTTGATTTTCTCGAAAGCCGTCCTGGGGCACTCCTGAGTCCCATTTGATGTCGGCATTCTTTTTCATCGCTTGAACATGGGCTCGCAGAGAGATGTCAACCGGTTGATGAAGCTGATCGATGTACCGAAGTCTTCCCATGAAGCTCTTCACTGTCAGTGGTTTGAGGCGGCTTCATGTCGATGATGGCCTTGATTTTCCCGGGGATCGGCTTCGATACCTCTTTCTCGTAACCATGTACCCCAAGACCTTGCCGCGCGACGCCGAAGGTGCACTTTGCCGGTTCAACCTCATGGAGTGTTTTCTCGAGTCCGTTGAAGAACTTCCTCGCATCTCGTCATGTGCCGCATGTCCGATCCTCGAGCGGATGATCATGTCGTCGACATACTTCGATTTCTTTGTGAATCATGTCATGGAAGAGGGGTGCTGCAGCCTCGCCGTGGTAAGTAGCCCCAGCTGCTTCTTAGACCGAACGGCATGACCGTGTAATGCAAGATAAGTCCCCCATGGAGTGGTGAAGGCGCCTGCCTCGATCCTCCTCTGACATCTTGATCTCGGTCAGTATCCAAAGAAACCCGTCCACGAAGGACTTTACTTCGAAATTTGCCGTGGTGTCGACCAGATGTCGATGTTAGGCAAAGTGGGAAATCATCCTTAGGGCTGGCCTTGCTGAGATCCCGAAAATCCACGCAAGATTCGACCTTTCCATTGGCCTTGGTGACCGTCACGATGTTGGAGAGCCAAGTCGGGTACTCAATCACTCGATGAAACCAACTCTGAGCATTTTCTCAATTTCTTCTTTAACTTGCAAGGACCACTCGCTTGATCTTGCGCAGCCTTCGTTTGATGTGCTCGATTCGGGATCCAGGGAATTCTCGTGCTCCACGATTGAGGGATCGAGTCCCGGCATGTCCCGATATGACCAGCGAACACGTCAACATACTCCTGAGGAGGCTTATCAGTGGCTTCCTTTTCCGCATCGGCGAAGAAACCGCCCACTTGTGTCTCTTTAGGCTCTTGCACCGACCCCTGTGTTCACTTTGGTCATAACCTCTTCTAGCTTGGGCCCGGTTGTCCTCTTGGTCAACTACACGCTCGAGAACTTCTTTAATGTATTGTTCGCTTAATGTGTCTCGCTTCTTTATCAATTGAGTTATTAACGTCTTTTAAGTTGTTTGTTAACTTATCGCTTGTTAAAGTGGCAATGAGAGGATACTCCGAAAGGTCGACTTTTCATTACACAAGAACGGGAATACATGATTGGCTACAACATTATAGTCCTCCGGCGTAAGGCCGCTGGATGACTCGCAGGATCGGACTTCGACAAGGACTCGACTCAAAGGGTTTGAGACCGGGTTTAGGGAGATGTGGGTGCGGGCCCACCTTGTCTTCCATTTCGCCCGGCTTGCCTTCGTCCGGTGAAAGTTACCCAATTCTTCAGCCGGCATTGTTGATGCTTGAGGAGGGTGCGGGGATCGAGAGGCTTGGCTCCCGTCTGTCCCTATCATGGCGATCATGCCGTTGTCGGAGCCCCGCCGATCAAGTTGGGCAACTCCATGACTTCTTCAAACACTCAGAGCCGGTCCACCGAGAGCGTCTTCTATGAATTCTGTTCCTTCGCTTTGGATTTACTGTCTCGAATGTGGCCTCTGCGGCTGATCCGAACAACTTGTTTCCCATGGAGAGTACCCTCAGTTGCTCCTCCAAGTCTCGGGATTCCTTTGAATGTGTACTCATGCCGGATCGTGGTGGCAGCTGGTCCAGTAGAGCCGTGATGTCGAGGAACGCTCCCCTTATCGGATTAGCTTTGAGTCCTCTCAAACGCTGAGGTCCCGTGCTAGCTGTTCCATTCTTTCGTAGTCTTGGCGTGACTATCCCCGCTTCTTTCTCATCTTCATCAGCCCACCTGCCGGTCCCCTCTCGCCCGTTTGCCTGGTCCCTCGCCGCCGTCCCCTCGCCTGCCCGCTGTCTTGGCTTCCTCTGCCGGTCCCCTGGGCCATCGCTGGCCGGTTCCTCGTGAAGTAAATGAAGCGAGGTCAAAGCCGTAAGGTCGGAGATTGGGTGTGCCGCCTGAGGTTCCCCTTTGTGGGCCGCCGCCTTGGTGCGGGCGAGCCTTTGTCTTCCTTGATGTCGCCCGGTGTTGGCACGTAGCCAAGCCCCCGGACCGTGGTGTGGTCCTCGACTTCAATAACTTGGTGCCGGCCTTGCAGCCTTTGCCGAGCCCCACCCCGGGATGAAGTTCATGAGTTTCATCATCCTCATGGCGGGAGGAATCTCGATCGTGAGACAGGGAAGGTCCACGTTGCATATTTGGATCTTGGAGGTCTCCAGAGTGAATCCAGCATGGCATGTCATCATTATGCTTGATTTCCAACACCGAATGTCGTTGGTGCCGGTCCCCTATGGTGACACCGTCGCCGTAGACCGTGGTTAGCTCGTTGCCTTGCATGAACTTGAGGCACCGGTGAAGGGTGGATGCCACGCCATTGATTTGATGCAGCCTGTGGACGCCCAGATGGCCGTGAAAGTGATTGGAATGTCCAACACTTGGAATTCGGTGGGGATCACCCGCTGCCGAACCGCATGTTAAGAGTAGCAACCCCGAGAACCGTACGGAAGTAGAGTCATAGGCCTTGACAAAGGTGGACCGAAGGCTTAAGATCTCGTGGGCTTCGATGTCAAGCAGTCCATCATCTTGGCGGGCAAGACATTCATTCCGGAACCTCCGTCTACCAACACGCGAGGAAGACGACGCTCGTCCACTGGATCATGATGTAAAGCGGCTCATTGTGATCGCCCCAAATTTTGGAAGGTCCAAATCGCTGAAGGTGATAATGTTGCCATAGTGGATGTTACCAATCATCTCGAATGACTTCATCTCGGGGTCGCGCCCACGGGGACCATGGTACGGGCCAGCTTTCCTCTAGCTTGAGCTTGTGAGGATAAGAGGAGGTGAGCAGAGACCAAAGGGAAATGTTCGCCCGAGTCCGCTTGAGCCGAGTGAGGATCGGGTCCTCTTTCAAGGAACTTGCGTCTCGGGCCGGCCGGACCGCACCTCTCCGTCGGCTTTTTGGTGGCCTTAGGTGGTAATGCATGGATTTGACCCGATCGGGTTAGAACGCCGACATCGTTTGGTCCCTTCGAACAGCCGCTCCGAGTTGAGCCATAGTTAGAGGAGGATTCCTCGTAGCATAGGGCCATATGTCTTCCCTCAACTCATTGATTGTGGATGAATTCCCTGAGCTTCGGCAGCCTTGACGGATTCTCGTCCCAGATACCGGCTTAGGTGCCTCTCAAGGGGAGGTAGCCTACGGCTTGACGCAGCTTGTTCGAATGTCGCTGCACAAATGCTGATTGCCTCGAATCAACCGTGCGGCCGACCCTCCGGGGAGGTTGGAGAGTTCTCGGCTCAAACGAACGGTCTCCTTGATCTCTTCACGGTATATCGCGTTCCTTTCCTTCTTGGCCGAGCATACTCAGTGGCACCTGAGTTGGGTCCGGCGATACTCGTGGTTGGCTAGTTTTCCTCCACTCGGGGCCTGCATCAACCTTCTTGCAATGAGCCTCGCGTCGAGAGTTAATGCCTCGCGTTTCTTCCCATGTGAGAATAGCCAGCGCTTCAATCAAGGCGGCACTAGGTAAACCTCCATTGGGGAGAGTTTTCTTCTCTCGCTTTATCTCGAGTGGCGGGTATGTCGGAAGGTGAGTACACGGCTTCCCGAACATCTCGCCCATGTGACCGGTTGCCGTCCCGCTGATCGTTTCGTAAACGAAGGCCGTAGATTGTGGAATTTCCCCGAGTAGTTGCTCGAGACGAATTTCCATCCTCCTCCCGTTTTTAAATAGACCTTCCTCCCCGAGTTGGCCTTTCAATTTGAGTGCGGAGATGATCCGTTCCCATCCTCCCGTGACCCTCGGGAGTCCGGTTTTGTTGACTTCATGCCCGGCTTGGAAGAGAATGGTTTCATCGTCTTCATCGCCGCTTTCACAGAGAACTTGCTTTCCTCGGGAAGGTAAGCGCTGGGATTCGTTCCGCCGTGTCGTTCCATCTCCTAGGTCATCGGGACCGCTGACCACCCTTGGGGCAAAGGGGTTGGATGAGAACAGACGGTAGTCCGGGAAGTTGCCATGGGCAAAACTCCCGAGGTCGAACCGGTCTAGAGTGGCCTCTAGCTTTCTCGTCCGAAGCCGCCCGTGACACTTTAAGGGCTTGGTCCCCGTAGGTCTTTCGAGCTTGGTCTTCGTCCCAAAGACGACTTTCTTGAGCGGCTAGCTCCATGAGAGCTTTCCTCGCGAGACCTAGGCAGCCTCCGTAGGTGCGCATCGTCTCGGCTAGTGTCCGTAACCGTGATTACATTCAAATCGCCGAATGGCGGGAACACTTGGATTACATTGACGAAGGAAGTCGGATCGGGACATTCCATGCGTCCTTCCTTAATCTCGATCACCAAGAAGTTTGCCCATATCTCGCTTGATTGACCCCACGGGGTATTGAATTCTCGCAATGTTGACGGTCTCGTGATCTCGCTCGATCGCCAAGTCTATCAAAGCTAGCAACATCGCGTGATATTCAATCCGGCCGTGACGGCCGGGAGCAGACCGAATCAAGCATGTTGATGCCGAGGTGGTCATTTCCTCGTGTCGGAAGCCGACTCGCCATGCGGGGAAGACTTTCACGCATGTTTTCGGGTGGCCGGTGGAAGCGTTCCCGAGGTTGATCTCGACTTGTAGCAGGTGAGGAGCTTGGTCTCCTTTGCCGTTGCCCTCGGCCTCGCGGCGCTGAGGGTATAAGCTTGACCGACGGCACGGGCTTGCCGCCGGGCCGGTACTGGAAGTAAAGATGAGCTCGAGCTCGCTGGCCGCCTCGTTTACCATGAGCAGGCAAACATCGAGGGTAACCTTGGTGTCAGATCCGATAACAAGAACGGGTCCTCGCTTCATCAGATACCTGAATAGATGATATTGACGAAGTCGTCGTCCTTCACTTGATCGAGGGATTCCTCGCTGCGTGAATCACGTGCTTCCAATTGTCGGATAGCCGTCTCAGACCGACGTTGAGCTTGACAATTTCCATGGTATTGGAACCTTGGTCGTAGGTGACCCGATCGGAAGGAGTTCCGTCCTCAAAACCGAGCATGTGAATGCGGAGGTCTCGCTTGCGGGTCCGCCGCGTCCTCGACTCCGTGAGAGTCCAGATTCATCGTCATCTCGATCGCTCGATCCAGGTGTAGGGACGTATTGCGTCAGTTGCGTTGCCGGAGCAAACTAGGAAAACATCATGCTCTTCGTTGGAGAAGAGGGGTGCAATGGGTAGTTCCTCGTGGAGGACGCCCCATACAACTTCCATGCATTCATCACGAGAATGACGGTGTTTGTTGACCTCGATCACAAAAACTCTTCACTGGGGGCCGTAGAGTTTGTTTGGAGAATGCCGACGAATCTCCGATTGGAGACTCGGGGTTTATGTGCCCGTATCATGGCGATATTCGCCGTTTCCTTCCACCCGCTCCAAGTGTTGGAAACGACAGCTGAACTTGATGTATCGGATCGTCTGTGGTCCGCCCGCTCGAGTACGTTTACATAGTTAGCATCTCCTGACTCGAGGGATTCTCGATGAGATTTGCCCCGATAGTCCCTTGGTTGATTCGAAGGAGGTAACCCCGGTGCCCGAGTGCGGACACGTTTGGCTACTGTCTCTCGGCTTCGTTTCCTATGAGGAAACCGTCCCCTCGGATGACTTCGAGATCTCCCCGTCGGCTGATGAACTTGACGCATTGATGGAGAGTGGAAGCTATGGCCTTCATGTGGTGTAGCCAAGGGCGTCCCAAAAGAGCCGTGAACTCGGATGGAATGTCCATCACGTGGAATTTTGCCGGCACCATTCGGGGTTTCGAACCAAAGTTCCAGAGTCACCGTCCCTGTGATGGGACGAGACGAGTTGTCGTAGGCCTTGATAGTCCGAGTAGACGGTATCAAATGGCTTTCATGGATGCGGAGAGCTCGCATCATGCCGAGAGGGAGGACATTAACGGCTGACCCGTTATCTACCAATACTCCGGGAGTGATATGGTGTTGAAGTTTGAGAGTGATGTACGTAGCTTCATTGTGCCCCGAGGCGTCTCTCGGTAAGTCTTCATCACGTAATGTGATCATGCCGCCATACAAAGCGGGAGTCGTAGATCTCGTCTCTATCCGTAGAAGGAGAGTCATCCACCCATCCGTTTCCCCGTCTTCCTCTTGCGAGGTAAAGCCTTTGCCGGAACCTCGTGGAGTATGTTGAGGCCGCCCGTGGCGGCCGCCGCCTTGGTTAGCACATTGATCGAGTGCGATCGCCAAGCCGACCTTGATCTTCCTTTACCGGTCCGGCTCTAAGCCGGACAAGTTGAATCTTGGCTGATCCCGCGGAGGGTTAGGCTTCCGACCGGCAAGAAGACTATCAAGATCCGAGGTATTCCGGTGTTCCGTGGTCTCGACTCGGTTTCACTGACTTTTCGGCTTTCCCACCCCCGTCTCGCTTCTAGAGCCGCATGGCCCGGAGGCAAAGAGGACCGGGCCGGAGTACAAGACGTAGTAGTCGAACCTCCCGAGGGTTCTCCAAGTGTACCTACACCGGTATCTCCGGCCAGATCTTTCTCTCGCCTGTTGAGAGGATTTCTTCTTCTCGTTTTCCTGAGGATTGCTCCTGACAGCTCGAGACTCGTACCTGTGCAAAGTGAGTGGGCCACAAACATCGTAGCCGATGTGAACATTAGAGGAGGATCCAAACAAAGAGGCGGAGAAACCGGTTCTCGTAGCACACTTCTTGGGCACCCACTCAATGGAGTTCACGCCGTTATTATTCTAAAGGGATTCCCGATCGTATTGGGCCCACGGGGGCGCTCTAACTTGCCTTCTTCTATCAAGTTCGGATTTCGTATCGTAACCCCAAACAGCTTGTCGTTGGTATGGCCGTGATACCGATGGAAGGCGCAGTATTTGCTCTTGTCCGCATTGGCTACGGGAACTTTGGGTTTGTAATTGGCCACGGGCTTAAGGAGACCCTCCTTGATTAGCCCTTCCAAAGATCTTGCTCAATGGCATGTCCAACTTGTCGAAGTGTACGGCAGCCGCTTCGAGTAGAACCGTTGCTTTGTGGACCGGGTTTCGTTACCCGACCGTTGTCCCCGATGGACGTAGTTGACAGACGTATCTTTCCCTTTGCCGGGGCCGGTGTGATTGAATGCACTGCTGAGCGGTATCTCGTACGGCCGTGGCAAGAGCCAACTTTTCCTTGAGATCCTTCTCGAACCGTGAGCCGCATTGACCATGGCCCGAGATCCGGGAAGAAATTGTGATCGATGAGAGTTCTCGATGGACGGTCTCAAGCAAGACTTGAAGATCCGCATCTGCTCGTCTTTGGAGAGCGGCTCCATGATTTCGGGAGAGTTTCCAGCTCCATCTCTTGTAGAATTCCCCAACACTTTCATCCGCTTTCGCTCAAAGGTGATTAAGTCCTCGCGACTTGTTTCCCACTCTAAGTTGGATCTGCACTGCCTCCAGAAGATGTTACCGATCCGTTCCCTGTGTGTGGCGATCCGTGTGCTTGACCCTCGTAAACCATCGTAACGCCGAGCTGAGCGTATGCCGGAAGTGGTCGGCCATTTGCCGGAGGGTTGCTCCTTTTGCTCTCATGCCGAGAACGTAAGTGTCGACGTGCGTTTGAGGACATTCGGTTCCATCGAATCGGTCCATCTCCGGCATTCTCGAACTTGGCAGGAGAGGCGTGACCATTCCCTGATCTCGTGGATTTGAGCGTTTCCTCGCTTTGAGCCGCTCATGGTGGCTTTCTGTGTCTTTCATCCGCTCGACCATCCAGCTAAGGTCGGGTCCAGAGGGTGGACTGTGAGGCTCGGCGCCGGTGCTACCACGTGAGCGGTAGTGATTGGAGGTGGAAGGCTTGGTATATGAGAATATACGGAGCCTTTTCGAATCAGACGGGGTTTGTCCCCGGTGTTTAGGATTCGTGTATAGGCAACCCGGACGAACCCGGAGGGTACCGAGGGATATTGGCATCTCGAGATGGTCCAAATGGTGCGCCGGTGATATTGAGTGACGGGTGTAGCACCGGGCCGACCAAAATTGACAGGTTGCTCCGAGAGGTGGCAACATGGAGCCTAGGTCGGCCGTTTCCTTGGTTGGAAGGCATCCCGTAAGTTGGCGGGGGAGGAACCCGATTGAAGGTTTCGTGAACTGGTTTTGGGAATCGTCATCCTCTACCAGACAAAAGTACCGTCCGACCGGGGATAGCCGCTATACCACGCTCATTCGTAAGCCGTACCACGAAATTCTCGCCGATCTTCTTTCGCCTCTTGTGAACCTCACAAGCCCGGATGGCTTCTTCCAATGTCATATCTCGCACGGTGGCGGGGTCCTTCCCCGTCACGATTTCTCTGAGCTAGACATGTCGGAAATACCGGCCGAGGGAACCGAGGGAACCGAAGAACCGCTCCCGACGCCGCCGTTACCGTGATCCCGGCAAGGCGCCGACCCGGAAATCCGAACCACTTTCTCGCTCGCAGGGAACGAAAGGAAGGGTTTAGGCTTCGAAAAGGGTATTTGGCTCAAGGTTTTCGGGCTTGTGCAATGTGCGCTACCGATTAAAGTTTACTTAAAGCGCGTTTTCTCGTAGTCCTAATTGGTTGGAAAAGAGCGTGTCTTCTTTTTCGCAACTAATCCTAGAGCTCTAATCAAATGATCTCGTCACTACGCTTATAAGCCCCTCGTTTCCATTGTAGATCATCTTTCTCAGACGGACTATCCCGAGCGAGGTCCGATAAGGCAAGCGAGTTCCACCGACAAAGGAAAAAGTGAACTTAAGGCTAGCCGATCACGCAAACTTTCGACGTGTGCGGCGTACGGGCCACTGGCCGAGGTCAACGTCCTTAAGTTAAGGCGGAGTCGTGCCAAAATTTGGGCATGACCTCTCCCGACTCGCTTGTGCGAGAGACCTTTAGCTTTTAGCGTTGGCCAAGTTGTGGCCGGCACGGTACATACGGCGAGGTTTGGTGACACGGCGTCACATTGAACCTTCTAGTATATTTTTCGGCAGAGCTCCGCGTCAAAGTCAAGGCCGAAAAGCTCAAAGACTTCGGGTCGGGAACGACCTTTGGTCTAAAACTCTCGAGCTTGACTCTGAGCGGGCCCGGCGTGAAAAACATACACTTAGGCTTTATGACACGAGCTAAGCCAAAAACCAACCGGGTCTTGGACAAAGTGTGACACAAAGGAGTGCATGGCTTACACGGGCTAGGATGGGATGTTTGGGACGACCCCGCGCGCCCGAAAGGCATCCGGCGTGCCAATCGGAGTGCAACCGATAAGGCCATCCCGGGTTAGGGACGTAGTGTGCAAAGGTACCGAGGCGCAAGTGCACGTGAAGTGCGGTGTTCCGAGGCAGCAAGTGCGCGTAGTGTGCGGTCACTAAAATTCTTTTTCCGAGTAAAACAGAGATTTTTCGTAATGTGTCTTAAAGAATTTATGATGCACAGCTCAAAAGACAAAGATGAAAATCAAACATGAATGGGGATGCACAAACATGGTAAGATTTTTGAAAAGTTGACAATGTAATGCCTTTTGAAAAACCGTTCGAGGTTTAAAGTCACACACACGAAAACGAGGAAGGGTAAACGAAAGTTTGACCCACGGAAGGCTTTTTAGAAAACATCGCGCTTTGAAAAAGTATCTTTTCCCCACGGAGTCGCTAACCGAAATTACCCGATCTTTTTCGCGCGGGGCGCGGCGGAAAAGGCGGTTGTCTTTCGCGGGGTTGGTGTTCGAGACCTCGCTTCACGGGAAGGAGCAGAATGAGGAGTCGCCACGCGGTTTTGTATTTTGAGCCCAAACGTTGAGAAACGGCTATTGCGAAAATGGTGTCGTTTTATTGGTAGCAAAAACTTAGGAAAAGGCTTTGAAAACGGGATCATTTTTATTGGCAAAGAAAAACGAGTAAAAAGCTTTTTAGTACCGTAGATTGTTAGGTTCTGAGGTCGTTACGTTTCGGTAGAGTATGACGAGATCGCCCGAAACGCCTCGCATGACGAGTCTTTCTACCTTTCTCGAAATCGTGTGTGTGTGTGTCTTTTGAAATGGGGGCTTGAATGACAAGCTTAATCTTGGTTTGAGTGACAAACGTTGATTAGGTGACTTTGTTTGAAAAGACGAGCGTTTGAATGACAAACGTCGGTTTTGAGTTTGAAATGAGCGTTTGCGTGGCAAACGTCGATTTTGAGTTGAAATGAGCGTTTGCGTGGCAAACGTCGACTTTGAGTTGAAATGAGCGTTTGCGTGGCAAACGTCGACTTTGAGTTGAAATGAGTCATTGTTAACGATTTTTACGAGAAAAATGCGTATTAAATGATTTTAAGTGTCAAATGGCGGCTTTGAGTTTGAAGATGAGCATTCGGAGGCCGAACGTCATTTCGCGCGTTTTGAAAGAGAGTTCGACGGACGAACTCCGGTTTTGAACCGGGCATTACATTGTTAACGATTTTTACGGGAAAAATGCGTATTAAATGATATGCGATCAACGAATCGGGTTGCGACTGACTTTTGAAAAGTAAATACTATCACAATCCAAACGGATCGGACTTGTAAATGACAAGATTTAAAGCGGTGTCAACGGAATCAAACGATCCGGAATCGTAATGACGATCAACGAGGCCAAACGGCTCGGAAGTGTAAATGACGATCAACGAGGCCAAACGGCTCGGAATTGTAAATGACGATCAACGAGGCCAAACGGCTCGAATTGTAAATGACGATCAACGAGGCCAAACGGCTCGGAATTGTAAATGACGTAAAAGTAAACGGAACGGGGTCGGAACGCCGTTTTAACCCGTGATTACTTCTCTTACGGAAAGAGAAGAGGATCGAGGGGCTAAAACGTATCGGACCCCGTTAGACGGAGGCGTCTACATTTTGACAATGGCATTCGAAATGCTTATAGCGATCGGCGCGTAAACCGAGACTAACGGAAGATTCAGAGAGAGGGAGTTATACCTATGGCTGTGGTCGACTCCTTTGGCTCGGAGGTGTGCACGGACACGGAAAGTTATTCGAAAGGTTGTTTCAAGTTGTAGGGTGCGTATTTGATCGAAATACGAAGGTTTCACGCGAATCGAGACAAAACGGAGCTCGGGAGGGGTGGAAACCAGCTTGGACCGTGGGGTATGTGAGTTTTTGGTGTTTTTTCATCCTCCTTTGCCTTTCGACAAAGAACTTCTATTTATAGGGTGAAAATTGCGTAGGAGTCCGCCGGACTTGGACCGAATTTCGTGGGTTTTGGGAATTTTGGAAACTGAGGACTTGTTGGCAATTTCAGAAAATTGCACAAAGGAGTCCGGCCGGACTTGGCTTGCAAACCAGGGGTATTTTGGTCTTTTCCTTGATTTGTGATTGACGAGTGACTAGAGGGAGGTGGCATGGCCGCCACGTGTCCCATGACTCACCAAGTGTGTGGGAGTTCGTTCCCTGGTCCCGATTTTGTCCGTTTTTAAAATAACAACCGGAAATGTCCGAAACGCCCGAAAGTGCCGGAAAATGCGTTTTTCAGGAAAGCTATACTTTTACGTGAGATGTCACGTGATAAGTACGGTTTGACGTCGGGATGCACCTGGCAAGCCCCGGACGTCTCGTTGGCACAGTAACGGGGAGTTTAACGAGTTCCGGTTAACCTGGAGCGGGCCAGTTAACGGATTTCGGTTAACTTTCTGACGGATTTGGACGATCCGGATTTGGGTACTTACACATCCTCAGCCTCCTCAAGACGAATGTCGCATATGGCTCAATCGCCACGAAATCCGAGAAGTGCTGGCCGGCTCGGTAATCATCCCAGGTCACGGACCGATCGCTCGGGTGCATCATATCGGCAGGAGGCTCCACCGGTGTCCTCAAAGGCGACTCACGCCATGCCGGCGCGTCACCCTCTCTCCCGCATAATATGCATCGCAGTCGACCTCTCAAAATCCTCCGTCGCACAAGCCCGCATCTCGCGCCCTTCAACCGCGCCACCTCAAAGCGATCCTGTGGGAAGAATATCATCCCCTCATCCGTCTCGGCCTCCGTCAAAGGAAGGCAATCCGCGCACTGAGGTCGTACGCCCCCGGAGCTTATCTTCTCCGGGCATGCCTGGGACCAAGACCGCATGGCCGAATACGCCCGACGTACTCCGTCTGGCCGCCGCCACATCGTGACGTGAAAAACTCCAACGCCCATACCCGCGAAAGGTAAAAATCAAATCAATCCAAATAAGTAAAGAAAAGTGTGTGCCCAAAAGAAAGGAGGGAAAGCAAAAAGAGAGCTTATACCTCCAGGGCAAACTCAAAGCAAGATAAAGAGCCTCACAGCCTTCCTACTGCACCTATCGAGAGCAAAGTAAAGCTCACGCCGCCTCGCCTCTCCCCACGAGACATCTCCAACCGTCTCCATGTCCTCCAAGGACCTCAACAAGGCAAAGATCGCCGTCCTCAAGATGCCCAAAGAGGGTGCTCGAAAAGGAAAACCACAAGAAGGCCCCCGGCAACTGATCGGGCGCCTATCCTCTCCTCCCCGCCTCGTAGCTCGCTATGGTCTCCACAATCTTACCGTAGACCACAAAGATACTCCATCCCCATCCCCTTTTGGGAATAGGGGAAAATCCCTTAAGAGCTCGTAGATCGAAGATCGCTATAGCCGTCCCGCCACTCAATGCCGCGCCCATTAAAGGACAGCCCGTAATCGTTAGCCAGTAATCGGAGGGCGTAACCGTAGCCTCGCCCCCGAAGAAGTGAAAGGTGTGGGTCGCGTCCCACCCCAGCTACCCGCCCGTGAGCAAACATCAAGCCCTTGCTCTTAGGTGGAACTCGACCTCAGCCCCTCAAGCACTCGACGAACTCCTGCAGCCCCGTCTCAACAACAATCGTCTCGACTCGGCAAAGCTCCTCGGCCCGCATCCCGAAGCCGATCCCACAAGTCAACCACGGACTCCACCGATCCTCGAGTCTTCATTTTGTTCACCAAGCCCGTCACAAAACGGTGTCCGCCCGTAAAAAAAAAAAAGAGAGAGAAAATGTCAAAAAAAAATATTGCATTTGCATTTACACAAAAAAAAGAAAGCATACACATGCATTAAAAAAAAAAAAATTTCGACAAAGATAACAAAGATACAATGAGCATAGCCCCATCTTTCTCGCACAAGAAAACAAGCTTTTCAAAGAAATCCCAATGCATTCATCAAAAAAAAAAGATGCATTCCTACGGAAGAAAAAATCCGTCCCATTTTCATAAAATAACATGCATACCATCCATCATCTCAAAAAAAAATGCATACATGCATATCATCCATCTTACATGCAACGGGAGGAAAAATCTGTCCCACTTTTCAAAAAAAAAATATATATCCTAAACATACATACATCCCATATTGGCAAAATGCCCATTCTTTCCAAACAAAATGCATGCATTGCATCATTCATCAATATCAATATTCAATCATCATCATCAACATGCAATATTCAATTTCAAAAAAAAAAAAAAAATCACAATTTTCGAATTTTCACATGCAATTTTCGAATTTAAAAAAAAATGGCGAAAATGCCAATTCTTTTTCCCAAGCAAAATGCACATTTTGGGTTACTCACATAATCATCAAGATTCAAAGACAATGAACATCAATATTCAATTTCAAAAAAAAAAAATTCAAAAATCACCTAAAATTCAAATTTCAAACAAGAAATCAACAAAGGGATCAAAGGGTTTCAAAGTATACCGTTCGGAGATTCGAATCCGAAGCCCAATGTTGCCAAGCATCGGGGTAGGGCTCCTCCGCAATCGATTACGAAAGATTGTAATGCCTCCTCATCCGGACGAGCTCCAATCGTCTCTCCGCCACCGGCCACGTCCCCGCCTTGAAAAGCGCCTTCCCGTGTTCCATTGCTCAAAAAATCGAAGAAAACGGAGGATTTTTGAAGATTTTTTGGCCAAAAATGGCTTCCTTCCTGCCTCTCTATCTCTCTCGTAATTGCGCATACAATTTCAAAAACCGAATGGGGAAGAAGAAAAGGGCGTGGTCCTAATTAATACCCTCGATTTTTCGCTCCTATCCGCGCGGATAGGATTGCAAGGGTCAAAATGACCCTTTTGCCCCTTAAAATTTCAGGACTCTGCAATTCAGTCCCCAACTTGACAGAGTTAACAAAGTTAACCAAAGTCAGCCCCTTGTCAAGAAAATCATTTCCCGGCAGTAAAACGTAAGTCCGATCTCCCCGAGAAAGATAACGGATCCCGTATCTTTCATCAAAATCACCTTCGGCAGTCAAACGTAAGACCGAGTGCCCCGAGAAAGATAACGAAATCTCGTATCTTTCATCAAAATCATCAACCGGCAGTCAAACGTAAGACCGAGTGCCCCGAGAAAGATAACGGATCCCGTATCTTTCATCAAAATCAAACGGCAGTCAAACGTAAGACCGATTTCCTCGAGAAAGATAACGAGATCCCGTATCTTTCATCAAAATCCTTCCCTAAGCAAAGAAAACGTAAGACCGAGTGCCCCGAGAAAGATAACGGATCCCCTATCTTTCATCGAAATCACCTTCGGCAGTCAAACGTAAGACCGAGTGCCCCGAGAAAGATAACGAAATCTCGTATCTTTCATCAAAATCCTTCCTAGCAGAAACGTAAGTCCGATCTCCCCGAGAAAGATAACGGATCCCGTATCTTTCATCAAAATCACCTTCGGCAGTCAAACGTAAGACCGAGTGCCCCGAGAAAGATAACGAAATCTCAGTATCTTTCATCAAAATCATCAACCTAAGTCAAACGTAAGACCGAGTGCCCGAGAAAGATAACGAGATCCCGTATCTTTCATCAAAATCATTCCAACCAAACGTAAGACCGAAGGCTCCCGAGAAAGATAACGGATCCCGTATCTTTCATCAAAATCTTTCCCTGCTAGCCAAAAGTAAGACCGAGTGCCCCGAGAAAGATAACGGATCCCGTATCTTTCATCAAAATCAAACTAAGCAAATAAACGTAAGACCGATTTCCTCGAGAAAGATAACGAGATCCCGTATCTTTCATCAAAATCTTCCCTGCAAGAAATGTAAGACCGAGTGCCCCGAGAAAGATAACGAAATCTCGTATCTTTCACCAAAATCCTTCCTAAGCAGAAACGTAAGACCGAGTGCCCCGAGAAAGATAACGAAATCTCGTATCTTTCATCAAAATCATCCTAAGTCAAACGTAAGACCGATCCTCCCGAGAAAGATAACGGATCCCGTATCTTTCATCAAAATCAAACGGCAGTCAAACGTAAGACCGATTTCCTCGAGAAAGATAACGAGATCCCGTATCTTTCATCAAAATCCTTCCCGGCAGTAAAACGTAAGACCGAGTGCCCCGAGAAAGATAACGGATCCCCTATCTTTCATCGAAATCACCTTCGGCAGTCAAACGTAAGACCGAGTGCCCCGAGAAAGATAACGAAATCTCGTATCTTTCATCAAAATCCTTCCCGGCAGTAAAACGTAAGTCCGATCTCCCCGAGAAAGATAACGGATCCCGTATCTTTCATCAAAATCACCTTCGGCAGTCAAACGTAAGACCGAGTGCCCCGAGAAAGATAACGAAATCTCGTATCTTTCATCAAAATCATCAACCGGCAGTCAAACGTAAGACCGAGTGCCCCGAGAAAGATAACGAGATCCCGTATCTTTCATCAAAATCCTTCCCGGCAGTAAAACGTAAGACCGAGTGCCCCGAGAAAGATAACGGATCCCGTATCTTTCATCAAAATCTTTCCCGGCAGTAAAACGTAAGACCGAGTACCCCGAGAAAGATAACGGATCCCGTATCTTTCATCAAAATCAAACGGCAGTCAAACGTAAGACCGATTTCCTCGAGAAAGATAACGGATCCCGTATCTTTCATCAAAATCTTTCCCGGCAGTAAAACGTAAGACCGAGTGCCCCGAGAAAGATAACGGATCCCGTATCTTTCATCGAAATCAAACGGCAGTCAAACGTAAGACCGATTTCCTCGAGAAAGATAACGGATCCCGTATCTTTCATCAAGATCTTCCCGGCAGTCAAACGTAAGTCCGACCTCCCTGAGAAAGATAACGAGATCCCGTATCTTTCATCAAAATCTTCCCCGGCAGTCAAACGTAAGACCGATTTCCCCGACGAATACGTCTGATTTTCCCCAGAGAAGCTAACAAAATCCCCAGCAAAGTTAACGGAATCCCAAAAGCCAGCGAAATCTCGAGCAAGACTCGAACTACGAAAGGGCTTGATTCCCACTAGGGATACGTAGGTAGCCTATCATTAGGTCCAAATTTCCGACCAAAACGGTCACCCTCTCCTTCTAAGAAGCAGACAAAGTCCACCGAAAGGCCATTTCACAATCAAGGTCCGAGGCACCTAAAAAGCCATCTTCATCAAGGTTCGAGGCACCTAAAACGCCATCTTCAAGGTTCGAGGCACCTAAAACGCCATCTCCAAGGTTCGAGGCACCTAAAACGCCATCTCCAAGGTTTGAGGCACCTAAGACGCTATCACTAGGAAAGCGATAAATCGCAATCATCCCCAAAGCAGAGACCGAAAATGGTCATTCCTATCCCTCAAAGCAGAATGGATAGCCATCGACCGAAAATGGTCATCTCTTATCCCCGGCAGAAGTTTCTCTCCAAAGAACCGATCAGTAACTCGCTCATCAAAGTTCGAGGCACCTAAAACGCCATCATCTCCAGGGTCAAAGACCCGAACTACGATCGGCTTCGATTCCCATTCGGGATACGTAGGTAGCCTATCGCTAGGTTCACCCACCCGATCACTCGATCATCCCGCCAAATATGGAGCCTTACTTTTATCGACGACCCCGCTTCCTTCGAAAGCGCCGTCGCCGAGGGCTACTCGTAAGTGCTCCAATTTGAGCTTGTTAGAATTTTCGTTAGAAAATTAACGAAAGTTATAACATTTCTAACAATTCCTAACAATCCTAACTTTTCTAACAAAGTGAGGGTAAAATGGGCATTGTTATTTAAGGTTAAACCTTAAAAAGAATCTCAAAAAAGAAAAACAAAAGAAGAAAACCATAAATAGAAATGCTGAAAACATAAACTGGCTGCTTAATTTGAATTTCAAAAAGAAATATTCCTCTTGTCCAAAGCCGGAGCCGCATTTAATGAACAAAGGCACGCCGAGGGTTCCCATCCGCGCGGATGAGTTTGTCATCTCAGAGGGCTATAAATTGAGCCCTCCAAATACAAAAATAAGAGGCCACAACACATTTTGCACCGAACCTTCGGCGAAATATGCAGAGAAAACAAGTGAGAATTCACTTGAATTGTCACCATCTTCTCTCCAATCTTTCCCAATTCATACTCATCCACTCACTCTCATATTAAAGCCCTAAACACTCATACATACAAGCCAAACACTCAAGAACACAAGGAAGATTGGTAAACCCTCCTTCTCTCCTTCTCCTAACCCTAAATCTCAACCATGCATGCATTTGCAAACTACAAAATGTAGTTCTTTCATCTTCTTGCTCTAGATCTAAGAAGATCACCATGGAAGACCATCTCCATGGATGATCTTCTACAAAGATCAACATTATTTTCAAGTTCTCTTACTTTCTTGCAAAGAAAACTCATTTTCAAAACCCTAAAAACCATTTTCAAGCATAAAATCTCATTTTCAAAGGATAAAAATCCCCTTCCCAAGCAAATGAAATGCTTAGTCCTAATGTACTTCTTAAGGATGGTTTGGTATAGTTGATTCACCACTAAAATGTCTAGTGATCACTAACCAAAACCTAGGGAAATGGGGACAAGCATGGATGCAAAACCCCCTTTAAAATCATATTCTCCTTCTTGGGAAGTTGCTGTCCAGTAGCAATTTTCCCAGACCTCAGTCCATTGTCTTAATTTTTGGACACAGATGAACTTGGAATTTGGTGTTGACTACAAAACACTTTTTGTAGCCAACATCCAGAGCTTTCCAGACATATTTTTACTTTATTTTTTGGGTGAGTAAAACTCCTCTTTTCAAATTTTCTTTCAGAGGCTAGTTCATCAGCTTCTGGGAATCCAGATCTCATATCTGAGGTTTCCAGAAGGTTTTAACCCCTCAAATCTTCTCCAAAATGGAAAATTCCTTCGCACAAATCTTATTTAAGGTGTATAGAACAACTTTCATTCTCTGAGTTTATCCAGATTATGAAGTTTTAAGACCCTTGAATCCATTTCAAAATCAAAGGTCCACTGCCTTTTTCATTCTGGCAGAAGTGGCTCTCAACTTCAAAAGGTCTTTTGAGTACCAAATCTCAATCCAAAAATCTTCCAAAAAATCATGGGATCAGTTTAAAGTCTTAAAAAGATATCCCAATTTTTACTTTTCTGAATTTCAACTTATTTTGGCCAAAACACACACACACACACACACACACACAAATGATTTTCAGCTTGGAAGACTCGTTTTACGAGGCATTCCGGGTGCACACTAACGTCCTTCCCGGCGTGTAACATGACCTCCGAACCTAAATCTCTGATCTCGGGCTTTTTTCAAAGTTTTGGCCCTCAAAATTAAAATGGCGTGGCGACTCCGTTTCGTTGATTTTTTCAAACAAAAATGGGAAAATTTTCGATACATTCACACATCATCACAGCAGGAAGGGTCCTACGTTGTCAGAGTTCCAGGTTTGTCTTGGTCCTCCTTCTATATTCCGTCGCTTGTTTCCCGGCAGTTTGGGATGAAGCAGGAGCCTTTGTTGGGCTGGGATGACCTTGCTACTGCGGAGGTAGTTCCTCTTTGTATGGCAGCTTCATGTGCCTTCTTGTATTTTCTGAGGGTATGGAAGTATTCCGCTTTCCCTTATGTGGTACTCCTTAGACGTCGGGGGAGTGTCGTATTGACGACTCGCACCGGCCCGGTATGAGCAACAGAGTCAAGGGTCCCCAAGTGGTCTCGGGAGAGCGTGCATGTAGCGATTCCTGGGACTCCTGCCGTAGTAGCTATTGCCTTAGGAGTTCCGAAGCCCGGTCTCGACCCTTTCGATGTGACGGGAGACACTTTGTTTGACTACGAGACTAGAGTTGACCGATCGACAGGAGAGGTCCTCTTTGCGCACTCGCAGGAGGAGATCCGAGCCGAAGCACGGGCGAATGAAGCCCTGAGAGCTACTGGATTGTTTGACTCTACGGGGAGGACCCCAGATCTCGGACTGAGAGACGCAGAGTTGGTTCACGTGGAGCGAAAGGAGACTAGCCGGGGACGAGGGAAGAAAGGAAAGAATGGCGAGGGGATAAGCGCAGATGGCGCGGAATGACCTCCTAGGTATCCATTCATTGCATTTGCAAACACATTATTTGTTAAATGTATTAAGCTGTCTTTTAGCATGTTGTGAACTTGAGAGTAGACCGTGCTTGAACTCATCAAGAAATGTTGTAACCGTTAGTGATTTGCGATTTACTTTTAAAGCTTTGTCGAGACGCAAGATCTCTTGTTTGCCTTTGTTTCTTTTGTGCACTTTGCTCCGCGTCCGTCCTTGACTTTTCACAGATTTGCGGACCGAAGCGGTTGCAGGCCATGACGGCAATCCCTTTGCTTAGGCTTTGTGCTTGGCCGAGAGGTTGAATGATCCCTTGACAAGTCGTTTTGACGGTCTTTTCCGCAGCCTTCCTTGCCTCTTGTTGGCGTCGGGCTCTTGACCTCTTTTTTCGCCTTCGCTTGAGCTTTTTTTTTTATTTTTTTTTTTTTTGTGAGCCCTCGTCGAGCTCTTTTTTTTTTTTTTTTGAAGCGCGTGAGGGCAAAGACAAGCCCCCGGCTTCGAAGCGCATATGAGCCGGCCGTTTGATGCCGAGTGACCCTCGGATGTCCTTTGATGTTGCCGCCGTCGTTTGACTTGGTCAAGGTGACCGCCGGGGCGTGTTTTGAAAAGTGCGTAGCTTGATGGAGGTCTTGATTGACATTCAAACTTTTGACTTTTTTGTGTATTTTTAGACCGGACCAATTAAGGTTGCCTACGTTCCTGACTAGAGGGCTCAGTCTGCGTAGTTCGACACTACATGGAGTGCCAAGAGATGCACAGCTTGTTATTCTTCAGCGAAGTATCTGCGAAGTTTGCTTCCGCTGACCGGGTTCAAGAAGGGATTGTCGTCTAGGTCCGTCGCCTTCATGGCGCTCCGGAGAAGATCTTTTGAACCACGAAAGGGCCGATCCATGTGGGTTCCCATTTTCCCGCTGGGTTGGTTCGAGTGGGAGGCTTTTCTTCGAGTACAAGGTCGCCTTCCCCGATGTCTCGGGATTTGACTTTCTTGTCGAAAGCTCTAGCCATCCCGCTGATAGGCTCGGACGTGTTCCATGGCCTTTAGTCGTCGCTCGTCTAGCGTAGCCAATTCGTCGTGTCGGCCGAGCCATTCAACTTCGTTGATGTCATTTTCCACAAAGACTCGGAGTGAGGGAATTTCTAGCTCGATGGGAAGGACCGCTTCCATCCCGTATGTCGTGGCAAATGGGGTTTCTCCCGTGGTCGTTTCCGACCGATGTGCGGTAGCCCCAAAGTGCAAGGTGCGGCTTCGGGCCAATCTCGTCCTCGGTGGTCATTTTCTGATGATCCGTTCGAGGGTTTTGTTTGTCGCTTCCACGGCGCCGCTTGTTTGTGGCCTGTAGGGAGAAGATTTGTGGCGTGTGATCTTGAATTCAACCAGCTAGCCTGTCGAATTCCCTTCGAAGTGTGAACCATTGTCTGATATGACCTCATTTGGGATGCCGTATCGGCAGATAATGTTTTCCTTAAGGAAATGCGCGACCTTCTTGGAGGTGAGTACCTTGTAGGACTTGGCTTCGACCCATTTGGTGAAGTAGTCGATGGCTACTAAGATGAACTCGTGACCGTTGTCCGGCGGAGCAATTTTCCCGATAACGTCAATTCCCAAGTGGCAAATGGCCAAGGTGTAGTCATGCAAGAGAGATCGTGGAGGAGGTAGATGATTGAGGTTGGAGAACCGTTGGCACTTGTCGCAGCCTTCGGACAAAGTGGATGCAATCTCGCCTCCACGGAGATCCGCAGTAGCCCATCCCGAGAACGATTTGCATCGTGGCTCGCGTTCATGTGGGGACCGCAAGCCCCATTGTGGACTTCGTTCATGAACTTGTTTGCTTCTTCTTGGCTGATGCAGCGTAGGAGTGGCCCATGGTAGCGTTTCTTGTATAGCATGTCCCCGAGGATGACGAAGTGAGAGGCGAGGCGTTTTAGGGCCATGATGCTCTTGGTTTTGACCCCTTCTGTGTGTGGGTCTTCCTTGTTCATGAAGGTGGTTTCCCCGCTCTTGAGGTATTGGAAAATCTTGGTTTATGCTGGAAATGGCGTCGGACTTGCGTCTCTTTGGCTCTTCAGCAATCTTGCAAATCGTTGTGATTAAAACCTTCTCAGCCTTGGGCCCGGTTTTTCTCTCGCTTTGACAACATGCTTAAATGTTTGCTTGATGCATTTATTTAATTAATGTGTTTGCCTTTTGTATAGATGAATTGTTATTAACTGTTTTGATTAGTTAATATCATCATGATTTTTTTTAGGAAGGTCGGACCTTTTATTGAAAGCGTGAAGACTGTACATTGTTGATCAAAGATTCACAATCGTCGGGCGTAAAGCCGTCAAAAGACTCAAAAGATGTGAATAGACAGACAACAAGACTCGAAGCTAGACTATAGGCGACGCAGGATCGGGACCAGGCTTCATTACTCTCGGACGGCCGTAGCTCTGCAGAGGGAGTGGTGCCGGTTCAGTGGCCAATATTCCTCTTGGCATGAGTCCCGGAAAGTAGCTTGCATGCGGTTCGATTTCAAACCGTATCAGCAGAGGTTTTTGGCCGTTCCTCCGATGATGTCCCTCCATTAGTGTTTCCACCACCTTGGGGGTTTTTGATGATAGAAGTCGCCTAGGGATACTTACAGAGGGCGAAGCATTCGCCGATTCGGAGTTAATTCTCGCCGATGTTGATCACTTTCATAGAATCCGCCTCTTTATCTCGGGATCTTTGCTTGGACGACGTTTACAATGTCCGATTCGAGCGGGCATGCTATATCTCCTTCCCCGATTAAGCCTTGGAGGAGGTTGCGCCACTGCTCATCCAGTGCCTGACACCGAATGTTGAATTGAACTAAGCCGTGATGGCCGTCCCCGTAAGATCCGAGAGTGTCTGGCTAGAGGGTTGTCTTGTACCGGGGATCGGTGATGAGCCGCTTGCAAGAGGGTTTTCGGGCGAAGTAAGGGTCTACTCCTCGATCAATCTCCATTAGGGCATCCATCTCTTGATCCTCTCTCAAGCATTCTTCACGCCGCATATGTCGTAGTTGTCATCCCGACCTACGAGTTCTTCGATTTCCACTGTCATGCGGCTTAGAGCGTGGATGTAAGGATCCACTTCGTAGCGGGACAGGGTAGGAGAATCATCTCGGGAAGAGTATTCGGTCATGTCGGGACCTTCTTCGGGTCATAGCTTGCCGGCCAAGCACTTGCCATTGCACCGCTTCCGCGGATCACTTCGATCGCTCCATTGGCATTGATGAATTTCACGCATTGGTGAAGAGTAGATGATACCGCTTTCATCCGATGTATCCAAGGTCGTCCCAACAAAGCAGAGAAGGTTGGTTTGATTTCCACGACTTGGAACTCTACCGACTCCAGCTTGTACGTCGAATTGATCCTCAAATTGATGACTCCTACGATTGGTCGTGCAGCTGGAATCGTAGGCTCCTGGGATTACCCAAGGTGAAGGCCTTATCGTAGAACGGTCGATGCGGAGTCGTTTCAAATGTGCTTAAAGCGATGATGTTGATCGCGGAGCCGTTATCAATCAAGACGTTCGGGAGGAAGAACATCTCTATTTTTATGAGGATGAGGAGGGCTTCGTTGTGCCGATTCTCACATATTGGCAAGTCATCGTCCGCGAAGGCTAAACCGCTTCCCGTGCTACCGTTTGACTCGCCTCTTCTCGGGGGAACGTTCGATCCATCCATTTGTATGCCTTGGCCGGGGCAAAGATCGTAGGGAGACAGCTTGCCCTTGGGCGTTCTTGTCGGAATTCCCTGGCCACGAGATCTCTTGACTTCCGGTTTCACGCTCCCGGCCGTAGCGGGACAAAGATGCCGACGGTCTCGGAAATTGCAGGGGTCCGCTCTCGCTTGGAGTTTCGTCAAAGGCTATTGAGTTTACCCCTTTCGTTCCGGAATGGATTTCCGATGGTATTGGGACCACGAGGGCGTTCCAATTTTCCCTCCTCAATGAGCCCCTGGACCACCCGCTTGAGCACGAAGCAATTGTCGGTGGTGTGGCCGGGGTAGTTGTGGAAGGCGCAGGCTTGCTCATATCCATGTTGGGTTTGAGAGTCTTCGGTTGGAAATTCTCGAGTGGTTTGAGAAGATTTCGTTTCACCAAAGCTTCAAATACTTGACCCAAGGGCATTTCCAGGTTATCTAAATGCCGGAACCGCGGGAAGCGAGGGGATTGTTATTCTTCGGGGCCGCTTGATCGCGGTTTACTTGAGCTCCGTTCGAATGTAGTGTCTGTTCCTACGCTTCTTTTCCTTTGGTCGGGGCAGGAGTTGAAGTTGCCGTGTTTGTTCGATAGCGGTAAGATGAGGCGGGGTTGCTTGTTGCCTTTTGAAGACTCGTAGTCTTTTCAAACTTTGTCCCTGCGTTGACCATGGCACGGAGATCCTGGATAGAAATGGTGGCCGATCAAGGTCCTCAAAGATGGCTTGAGGCAGAATGGAAGATGTCCATCTCGCTTCTTCTTGGAAAGTAGATCCATTATCTCGCTTAGCTTCCAAGCCCATCTTTTGTAGAACTCGCCCACCGGTTCGTCATCCTTTTGTTCGGTGGCTTGCAGTGTCATGGCGGTTTGTCTCCCATTCAAGGTTGGCATGGTACTTCTCCAGAAGATTTCACCGATTTGATCCCACGTGGAGCGGTTTTCTCGCCTTCACATTGAGGAACCACCTTAGTGCCAAGTGGATTTGAGGGAATGCCGAAAGTGATCTCGCCATCTCGTTGAGGGTTGCCCCTTTGGCTCTCATACCCGGGACGTAGGTGTCGATGTGGGTTTTTTGGGCATTCTGTACCGTCAAACTTTTCCATTTCCGGCATCCCGAACTTTGGAGGGAGAGGGACCACTTTGTTCGGATCGCAGGCGGGGAGGGAGTCCTTCCGAGAACTAGCTAGCTTGCCTTGCATGTCTTTCATTTGTTCGATCGCCCAAGCCATGTGAGGATCACCTGTCTCGAGGTGGGTTACCGCTGTGACGAAACCGAAGATGGGGTGGATTGGCCGATGGGATCGCCATTCGGGAGTCTTGGGGAGGTAGTTGAGTGTATACCAACCCATACCCCGGGGTGTCAAGTTGAGGCGTGATTGCCAGTCCGCTAAGGGTCAGGTTTGGGAACCTCGGGAAATGATTCGTTAGCCCCAATTCGCGTACTAGCAGTGGCAAGCTTGAGATGTCGGGATATCCGCCGGGATGCCTATCCCCTGGTAAGCATGGGGACTTTTGATTGTGATTGCGAGGCTCGTATAGAGGCAAAGGATTGAATCCCGGGGGATACCGAGATGCATTGGGATCTCGCGGAGCAGCACGTATGTGTGCCGTTGGTACCGAGCTTGATGTGCGTGAGCCGGAAACCGACCGTGTTGAGGCGGGCATGTCGGAGCCGCTTGACCGACGCCCGAGGGGAGCTTTGAGCGAGAGCCGCTTTGCGTTGCCGGGATCTCGTAGCTTGGCGGAGGCGGGACTCGCTGATAGCTTTGAGAAACCGGGAGCCGGTATGTCTTCTTCCTCTATGAGAACAAAGGTTCCATCAGTTGGGAACCGCGACTGTTCCTCGAAGACGCAGTGGTGTCTACGATCCAGCTTGCTGTTCCTCTTGGCGCTTCTTGATGGTTTCGAAGGCTCGCGGCACCTCCTCCATTGTCTCGGAGGTTCCTTAGTGGCGGGGTTCCGTTTCCCTCACCGTTATCTCGTTGATCCCGTCATGGGGAGTATCGGACGGTGCGGACCGTTGAACCGGAAGGGCTATCGGACCTTGTGACCTCGATACCGAAAAGGCGGCTTCCAGGGATTCTCAACCACTCTCGGTTCACTGGAGGGGTGACGGGCAAGGTTTAGACACGGGAATGGCCTAACGGGATAAAAGGGGGAAAGCTCACGTGGCATGCGGTTTCCGTTTCTTTTATTTTCTTTTTTTTGATTTTTTTTTGTTGTTTTAATTTACTTAAAACATGTTTTCTCGTAATCCTAGGTAGGTTGGAAAAGATTGCTCTTCTTTTTCGCAACTATGCTAGATCCCGGGTCGATGGAGACCATCTCGTGCGGCTATAAGCCCCTCGTTTTGCACCTCGTATTTCGACATCCCAGGTGGACAGCCTGTGCGAGGGTCCTATAGTGCAAGCGGTTTCCACCGGCCTAAAAGAAAAATCGAACCTAAGGACCGAGCCTGCCATGTTCGTTTTGATGCGTTAGCCATATGAATAGTGAACCGAGCCGGCCACTAAGTCAAGATCGTGTCAAGAGTTCGGCATGACCTCTCTTTGCTGCTTGCTTGCGCAAGGGATCTCGTGACGTTAGGCGTTGGTGGTCATATTGTCATGGCCGACATATCAAAGGCGTGATGACATGGTGTCATGTGAGCATGGATGTATATCCGGACGGAACATCGTGCAGGTGTAGCTTCGGAAATCAAGATCGTGTCAAGATTTTAGCATGACCTTTTCATCGCTTTGCTTGCGCAAGGGATCTTGAGTTCCGAGCCTTGACTCGAAAAATGGCCGGCATGGTATATGCATCCAGCCGTATGACACGGACCGGGTAAAACCAACCGAGTCCGGACAGAGTGTGACTCAAGACTCAAACGTGTGGTTGACGCTTGGCTAGGATGGGATGTTTGGAATGATCCCGTGCGCGTCCAAGAGGCCTAGGAAGACCAAACGGATCGCAACCGAGACCACTCCGGTTGAGGGTTGTAGTGTGCAGTGTATCCGAGGCAAAGAAGGCGCGTAGCGTGCGGTGTAACCGAGGCAAAGCAGTGAGTAGAGTGCGGTGTAACCGAGGCAAGAAGCGACGCGTAGTGTGCGGTCTCTAAAATTCTTTTTTCCGAGTAAAACGAAGTTTTTGAAGAATTTTAAATGTATGCACGGATGTATATTGATGCATTTTTTTTTGTATTTTTTTTTTTTTTTTTTTGTAAAATAAAAACGAAGCACGTGCACACACACACAAGCTTAAAGGAAGGGGTAAAATGAAAGTTTGACCCTCATCATCGTTTTAAAAATCTTTTGTTTTGTTTAAAAAGATTTTAAAACAAAAGTCTCCCCAGCGGAGTCGCCAACTGAAATTACCCGGATCCGAATAGGCTTCGCAGCCCCGGCATCTGGCATCTTTCGCGTTGGCGGCGGTGTCTCGCCGTTTTGTTTTCGCATTTTGTAGAGTCGCCACGCCGTTTTTATTAAGCCCAAAACATTGAAAAAAGGCATCAGTTTAAAGACAATTTTAAACTGTTTTTGTGTGATGAGATTTTGTGTTCGGAGGTCAGATGACTCCTCGGGAAGAGAATATTAGAGCTCACCCGAGTCACCTCGAAAAACGAGTCTTTCGGATACCCCTAATATCCTTTAAATGTTGTGTGTGTGTGTGTGTGCTTTTTAAAAATGCATGCTGTATCGGATGTCTACATTGTATGCTATGTATGGAAATGTATTGAAATATTGTAGGAAGGAAGCCTTACCAATGTTGGTTCGTGTCTGTCTTCCGCTGGGGAATAGTGTTTGAGGTCGGAGTAGCGTTCCGGTACGGATCGGGATTGCTTTAGGAAGGGCCGGTTGTCTGCGGACAGAGTTTCGGCGTGCGTGGGGATCATCGGGATCACTCGGGCAGAGGTTCGGCGTGCGTTGTGGTGGCAGGAGTCACTCGGGCAGAGTTTCGGCGTGCGTTGTGGTGGCGGGGAGTCACTGCGGCAGTTTCGGCGTGGTTTGGGATCGTCGGTTTGACTCGGAAAGAGTCGGGACACCGTGGAAAGACCGTGCAAGGCCTCTGAGTACCACGAGGGGCCTCGTAGTACCTCGAGAGTGCCTCGGGCAGCGCGGGAGCCGTCTCGGGAGCGCTGGGAGGCTTCTGAGCACCACGAGGGGCTCAAGGCCTCGGAAGGATCCGAAAGGGGCCGGGAGTGCCTCGAGAGGACTTAGAGGGGAGCCAGAAGGCTAAGGGAGGAAGAGAGAAGAGGGAGGTGTGTCTGAAAATGGGAGGGGGAGCCCTCTATTTATAGTAGGAAAAAATTGCAAAGAGGTTCGTACGGACCTCCCTGGTTATCCAGAATTTTGGTTTTCCTCGATTTGAGGGAATATGTGATGATGGTGAATATTCTGTAATTATGGTGTTCCCTATGCAATAAGGTCCGTACGGACCATCTTGCATGCAAAGAGGTCCGCATTTTACCAACTAAGCATGAGGGTAATCATTTTCCCCGGGATTTGAGGGAATATTGTGGACTTTAAGAGGATTCAGTAATTATTAAAGCAAAGAGGTCCGTACGGACCATTATTGCTTTTCCAATTTCCTGAAAATTCCCAAAAGGTCCTTTTGTCCCTTTTTATCCCAGAAAGGCTCCTCCCTTGGTTTGGTTGGGGGTTTAGAGAGGGTTTTGAGTGAGAGGGGTCGTCGAGACTGCGTTGATGAGTCTGCGGTGTTTCCCGTGTGTTTGAAAGGGTGTGATCCAGATTGGGGTACTTACACCATGGAGCTTGAAATATATGGTCGTCGGTTACAAAATCATGACTCTCAGGCCAAGGAAACTGCCATCCTACCCGGCTCTCCACCAGGATCATATGACTATCCCATCCATAGACTTTATTTTGGGTATCCAGGAACAAACCTTGGACATTTCTAATGGACGACACGCTTACTACGGACTTCCCATTCTTCATAGATCGTTTCGTCCGATAGTATTGACGAAACACTTTGTTGCAAGGCTCGTAGCCAAGGAACCTGCAGACGATGATGAAGCATGATAAGATCCTAACTGTGTTACCACTTAGCTCCATCGGCACACAACCTGAATCTTCAAGATACTCGTTGATAAAGGGGTCCAAGGGAAACCTCAGTCCAAGCTCGAATTGTTTATAGAAGAAAGCAACTTTCTTCTTGCTGGTAAGGAGTGATTGCCTACGAGGCTCGTACTCTCGCTGACTAAGATACTCAAGCTTGTAGTTGTTGGCATGAACTCTGAAAGAGCTTCGAAGGGAATCTATAAACGGCTTCGCGATATCTCCCTTTGTCGCTGCTCTGACCTTGGTGATGGCCCAATTACCTCGTGCACCACCCCCGGAGTCTCGTTCATTGCTTCCAACTCGTACACTAGTATGGAAGGCGTCGACAATTCTAGTGTTCCCCGCGCTCGTACTAGCTTCATTTGCTTCTTGAGCCGGCTGATCAGGGCGACCGTCGTGATCCATGTCTACAAAACAAGGAAAGACAGAAGGGGAATCAGTCCTAACATTTACAGACGACGATCTAACTATGGGCAGCCTAGATTCCCCTACAACCAAATTCCTATATGAATCACGACGGGACAAAGAATAGTTGGCTCGTATATGATTTGGGAGGTCGTTCATTGACCTAAAGGACGTTATTCTTGGGTCATCTTCCTCGAAATCCCCAAGAACCTCACCAACTGGAAACCCTAGAGGCTCATGTTCAAAATCAAACTTTGCCAAAATGGATGAACATTCAACCAGTGGAATCTCCTTCCAGACCCCCTTGGCACATTTGTATACCCTTTGGTTTAACCCAAAGCCAAACTTGACACCTCTCTCGAAGCTCACCGTTCTGGGCCCCATTGAACAAGTCCTTAAACCCCTAACAAAAACCCAGAAAATGAAGAACGAAGAAAATTACCTGTTTCTGGGTTTGGAGATGGTTTTTGCGATGAGTTCGCCGGTGGTAAATCAAAGAAGTTCCTAATCCAAGCTGCCGGATTATCCAACGGTGGTGAAGCCAGAACAGCCAATATCGCCGGAAAACGTTCGCACGGTTGCCGGAATTCTTTCCTGCTACTTGCCGGAAATTGCCCTTTGCTCTCAATGCCCGAGTTCGCGTAAAGTTTGAAATGGAGGATGGGGGAGGTTTTTATACTACAGGAAGACGAAGGGTTTATGTCTGGGGAACCCAAACGGCGAAATGATAGGCATTAAATACCCTCTACAACTTCCGAGGAGAATGTCCCATCACGAGACACGTGCCAATTAATGGAGGGATCTCTGCCGCCCACGTCATCAACACTGACGTCACCATAATTCAAAATTCAAATTGACGGTCGTACGGATTACCTTGGAGGGAAAACGACAACCCCTGGCCCGTCAAGACGACCATGAGTTGGGGGCCACTGAACGGAATAATCTATGATGGGCCGAGCCCAATGCTTACTACGAGCTAGGGGGCCCAACAGGCCCACTAAAGGACCAACTATGAAGGATCATACCAAGACCTTGGGTCATGGCCCGTCCAACACTGGATGGCGGTCGTCACCATCGAGCGACCAAGCCCATCCAAGCGACGAGTCATTGCACCACTGAGGAAAGGATAAATCCTAACCCGTCGATACATCAGGAAGAGGTCGTCGTTAATGAGCTAAGGCCCACTTAACGACGAGCCTCCTCGTAACGCAAACCTGATCTCTTCCAACAGCGAGCGTCGTCATTGAACGACCAACTCGCAATGCCGTATGCTCGTCGAATCATCTCCTAAGGAGACGACCTAATTGGACATTCAGCTCCATGTCGTCTCTTCTATTAAGCTTCTTCAGCAAGCTTGGTTAATTAGCTAATTTGGGATAATGTCAGACCCGTTACAGTGCCTTGTTACACGTGCAATCATGCAACCAGTAATAACAACAAAAGGCGTGCAGGTTGACTTTCCTTTATAAGGAAAACTACTTATCGGATGTCAGATGCTGTAGTGTCCTTACATAGACGGACCAGTCCCAGCGTGACACGTGTATGCCTAGGAGATGGAGCTGATCCAACGGTTTGGCATCCATCCAATCCAACGGCTCTGGTGAAAACCCTAATATCACCACATCCACTATAAATAAGAGATTAATAGCATGGACACAGGTAATGCTTTATTGCATATTTGCCTACCCACACACACTCCATATCTTTACCACCATATTCCCAGTCCATAATCTTACTCTCACGCCGGAGGGGCTTGCCGGAAGGCCCCCGGCGCAGTTTCACCGTTATTTCTTGTGGTGTGCAGATCACAAGCTAGCTCATTCATTCGCTGGACACAAGAACTGAGCCCAACACGCTTTCCTGCGCGATCAAAAATCATGTACCTCTTTTAGTTCTTCTGCAGCAGTAAGTGCTTCCATTTCTTCCTCATTGTCTGACTCTTCCTCATCTTCATCTATAAAGCATAGCATGGCCTCCTCTCCTTCATTGTCAGAGTGTTCACTGGACTCATATTCTTCATTACTGAATTTTGATGAATCGGCTATCATAACTTGTTCCTTGTTTTTGTCATTTTTATTTTGGAGCGGTTGAAAGCTGCACTGACAGGCTGTGAATGATCTCTTTTGAGTAGGTCAATTTCTTAGCTGTCTGATTGTCCCTAGGTTTCCTTGGTTCAGGACAATCAGATGAGTAATGTCCTTGCTTTCCACAGTTAAAGCAATCAACTATCTTCTTGTAGCTGTCTATTTGAGCATTAGATGTGGAAGGATTGTACTTTTTGTCTAAAGATTTCTTTTGAAATTTCATGGCATTTCTGACAGCCATGGATATGAGACTTGGAATGTCTTCTTGAGAGATCTGTTTACTGACAGGTTTGGAGCTGATGTTTATCTTTTGAAGGGCATTGTTGACAATGGTCTCAATGTCTTGGTGAGTGATTGGTTTGTGGGCAGTTTCTTGAGCAGTTAAAGCTAAAGTTTGTGAAATGGTAGGAACTGGTTGAATTTTTATCATACCTTTCAGTTCATAAGCTTCAAGCTTTCCAAAATCTTGTTCAACCGTCATTGTGCTCCATTCGATCCTTCTCTCGATAGGTAATGCTACCTTTTCATATTCTTGTGGAAGATTGGAATATATCATGAGGCAGAGATCTTGCTGTTCAAAGGTTTTTCCATGGTCAGCAATAGATCTAACAAGGTTTTCAAACCTTGGTTGAGCAATACTCACTTTTTCTCCAGGATAGAACTTGAAGTTGTCTAATTGCCTAAGTAAGTTATACAAATTTTGCGTCCTAACACTGGTGTGTTTAGTGAACTTAGTTTGAATGAGATCCCATGCTGATCTGGCATTTGGTTCCTTAGCAATTTCTTGTGCTAGTGAGTCATTTACACTCTTTTGAAGAATGTTTTTGACTTTTAAATTTGCACTGATTAATTGCTTTTCAGATTCAGACCATGCTTCTGGGGATTTCGTCGTACTAGATCCTCCATTGGTATCTATTTGAGTTGGGTATGACACTTCATTATTTAGAACATACCAGTTCCATATACTGTTTGCATCAAGGAATGTTTTTATTTTTGATGCATAGATCTCAAAAGATCCACAGTCGTCAATGTGTGGGATGTCTTTCTCATTATTTCTCCTTGGTTGAGGCATGGTGGGTTTGAAGAGGATCCTTCACAAGTTGTTAGACTTTTGAATGTGAAGACAAGCTCTGATACCAATTGAAAGGCCCTTGTTTGATATGCAAATGATCGACAGTATGGTTTGTCTTAGCCGTCGAGATATTTGTTGAGTTGTGCAGCGGAATAAGTAAGGCTTGAAATAATGATAGGACAATGAACACAATGAAATAATACAAGTGTGTGAATGTGTTTGCAGAAAAGGTAATAACACAACAAGATTTAAAGTGGTTCAGAGTTCACTCCTCCTACATCTACCCCCACTGTCAACTGACAAGTGAGATCAATTTATTATAATCTTAATCAACAAGAATTACAAAGATTTGATTAGGCAAGTTCCTTGAACTTCCTCTTCCTAATTAGTACAGTCAACTAGGGATACACTTAAAGTACAGTCTTAAGTGTTTTTACAACTTGAAGTACAGTCTCAAGATTTACAAAACAAATACACTCAAAGTACAGTCTTGAGTGTTTACAAAATACTTATACACCTAAAGTACAGTCTTAGGTGTTTACAATCATACACTTAAAGTACAGTCTTAAGTGCTTTTTCAACTTGAAGTACAGTCTCAAGATTTGATGTTGTGAATTAACACAATAAGGTTTGTTGTTGAAGAAACAGGGGTTGAAGGGTGAAGGTTTGGTTTTGGAACAGTGTTTGAAGGGTAGGGATTGGTGTGTAAGGTTTGGATTACAGGAGGTGTGTAAAGGTGTAAAGGAAAGGTTTTTGAATTGTGAAAAAGAGAGTTTTTCAAGGTATTTTGTGCAGAGGCTGAACTCTTCTATTTATAGCCTTCAATGTAGTCGTTGGAATATGACTGTTGCAGCTTCATTAATGAGTCTTTGACTGGTCTTTGCCCCACTTATCCACTTGCAGGTCTTCATGAGCTGGTTTGAGTTGTAGGCTTCCAGAAGGTCTTCAATGGTTTTCAAAGGTGAACTTGATAGCTGTGAAGATACAGGATCCATCTTGGTTGAGATTGTGGCAGCAAAGTATGAGACAGAGTAATGGCTGTCTGAAGGACTGAAGCCATAGCTGTCAGATCATAACAAGGCTTAGCTATCAGAATTGATCTTTAATAAGGATTGAGATACACTTGATGATCTTGATAGCTTAGAGAAGGAATATGATTCATGTAATTGATTGATTGTTAACCAATGTATAAAGCAGAATCATAACTGTCAGACTCACAGCTGTCAGAGTGAAGGACCATTACTGACAGATTTCATCTTTTGATATAAACCCTGTTCTATATATTCCTTTATCAAAATCAACTAACTATGACATTGATCAAAGTTAGGCCCTAACACTATCGAACAAGGAAGATCACTATACAGGTTATGCAATTAAGGGGAACAAATAAATTACTGGGACCAAATATCATAGTTGCTTACTGCTGGCAAGGAAAAGAAACAAAAAAGGGAGAAAGCCATACTGCATATGAATTAATGTGAAGTCAAAGCTTGCAAATAAATTCTTTTTAGTAGGAGGAAAATTATCCAATAAAAACTGATTAAAGAAGGATATTGATGTTGCTGCAGCAGGTAGACTCGTACAGAACTGAGGTAAGTGTAGAGTACAAGTGTCTGTAGCTGAATAGGAACTTACTATAAGCTAATGAAAGGCTACACTACTTTCTTAGAACACTATATTATTTCAGTGAGCAGTTCACCAATTCAAGTGAAACTATGAAGGCCACTAGATAAAAGATATTCAGTGAATAATTATCGAATATAATGAACTCAACCAAGCCTCAGTCAAATCCCTTGGGATTAGCCACATGAAATATTCTTCCACCATTAAATTTGATCCAAAGTAAGGTCACCACACTCAATTATATCCGTCTCTATAACTACAGCTGTCCATATTAATTTTAGTCTTCCTCTTCCGGCCCTTTCCCTTACTTCTAGTCTGGATGATGTTGATACACTATCATTTTGTCTTCTAAAGGCTGAAATTACCCCCTCTGCCCCAAATTGAATGTCCTTTTTTGTCCCAAAATGAATGACCGTTTGAAACTTTTCCTTCAGATTAACTGTCCCTAAATTATTTTTTTCAATATTCTTTTCATAGTTCATTATATTTTTGCAAAACTAAAATTTTGAAAGTGAATAGGAAGTATGTTTATGATTTTTTTTCTATTAAAAATCAACATTTTTAAAATGGCCCTTAAACTCAAAATGGACATTCATTTTGGGATGGAGGGAGTTACTAATTCTATCTCACTTAGTTTTACCCCATATCCAACGTGATATTTGTATTTCAGCTAATCTCACCTTGTTAAAATTGTTTTATCTTAGTACCTCAACATTGGGTTCCATAAAGTAGCAGGGTAAAATAGACGTTCTATCAGATAATTTTCAATTGATCAATCAAATCAAACGACATGGACATGAAGCAAGAAACATAGCTGCATGATTATAATCATATGAGATTATTATCCTAAGCTAAGGAAATAGGTGATTCAGAATTTCAAAATGATCAACTGAAGTAGTAGAGTTTACATTTTGAAGTCTTTCATATTCTTCCTGGCTAAACTTTGTGATATCTGTCTGCTCACTGAGAGCTGCTTGTAGTCTCCAAATCTATATAAAAAAAAAAAAACAAGTAGCGTTAATCATTCGTAATTACAATATTCAGACTCTGGATTGACCTGGGACAAAAATAACGAATACAACAACAAAGCCTTAGTCCCAAAATGATTTGGGATAGGCTAACATGAATCACCATATGTAATCGGAAAAGTAAAATAAAAATAAAATTCATAACAAATATGGAACATAGAGGGAAAAGAATTACTTCATCGGCAAGTTCCGCTTTAGGCATTTTCTTAACAATATCAGGCGCAAAAGTGTTGTACCTGAATAGCAACAACAGGAAAAAGTTCAAGCAATAACTAACTTCCTAAAACCTGCCATGCTGGCTCAATAATACATACATATAAGAGGCAAATTATGATGACATAAGTGATGCAAGGGTAGTCCTTGTACGTTAGAAAGTACATTCGTTAACTACGTGCGGACTTTGAAAAGATGATTTAACTTTTCTTTTTTTTTTTTCTGCCAGACGATAGACGATGGGCTTCACGGCATAGAAAAGATGATTTAACTTTTTTTGTTTTGAAATTAATTTTTTCAACAAAAATTGCAATTAACATATAAAAAATAATAAAAATACAAGAATATTGAAAAAAACTACCATCTATCTATAGTATAAATCACAACTGTCCGTGAACAGTTGTGTGAACAGTTCCAAATGTCAAATTTTTCATTTTGCCCTCACTAAGTTGTCCCTTTCCCATTTTGCCCTTTAAAAAAAACACGTATCCTCGGACACGGACTTTTACTAGTTAAATTATAAGGCCGGAAGAAATACAATGTAAACCACATCTTATAGCACGTGATTAATATTAAGGTTTATTCCCTTCGTCTCGAAGATATTTTCATTTTATTTTATTTTTACTAAAATGTACTCCCTCCGTTTCCGTCGAAGTGTCTCAAAATGGGTTCAGCTCGAAAATTAAGGAAAGTGATGTATGAAAGAGAAAAAGTTTAAATGTTGTGAGTATGAAAAATTAAATAGGAGAGAGAATGAGTGGGAGAAATAGTTAGGAGAGAGAATGTTGTGAGTGTAAAAGTAAAGTAGTTGAGAGAATGAGTGGGTGGAATAGTAATAAAAACTTTTCTTTTTTTGGTTGAGACATTTTAAATGGGACGCCCAAAATAGAAAGTTGAGACACTTCGGCCGGGACGGAGGGAGTACTTTTTTTAAGCAATAAATTTAAGTTAGTTCAATTATTCTAATAAAAATTTAAAGATTATTATTGATACACTATAACAAATATTATCATTAATAATTTTTAAATGTTTATTAAGATAATTAAATTAACCTAAAACTATTTATTTTTTTAGAAAAAATGAGGAAGAATATTTTGGGAAAGAAAGAGGGACCATTTACATGGACATCAAAAACTTTAAACTTACTAAATTTGTAATATTCACTATTTACAACAACTAAAAACTCAGTCAGAAGAGTGGTCCATACATACAAAATAACATACAATCTTCATCTAACTTGTCAACTGTTTATTTACAATTGTCTTCTGGACTATGTTTTTAGGCAAGATATTTGATATACATAAGGTGGAATGAATGACTTGAGAAAAATGCATTCACCATTTTTACCCATCATTGCTTATCTGTACACCGCAACAAACAGGCGCATTGCTTCTTTACAGAATAGCTTCTTTTGGGTATTAATGTACAATGATATTGTCCGACTACACATCATATACAGGCAATCGTTCTTCAATAAACACTCGGCAGATGGGGCATCTTTTACACTTTTCGCAGCACGAGCTGAGGGGAAAGGGAAAGACGGAAACAAGATGATTAGTACAAGTGTTATTCTGTCTCTCTCAAAGCAACTGAGGACAAAATGATAGGTGAAGACTGAATTAAGTTTAGAGCAGTATAAGAGAAGATATCTTAATTGAAAGTAAAACCCGTATCTTTCCAATTCGTAATCTTGTCCAACATTTTTTTTATCTTGGGCGGGAAAGGAAAAAGAAAAGAAAAAAAAAAAGAGAGAGGGGGGGATGGTAAGGGAACTGGTACATGGGCGTACCAATCCGTTATAATACGGACCGTTATATTATTCAAAGGGTTTGATTTTCTGACCCCCACTCTCCCACGAATAGGGACTAGTCATTTCTACTCACTTCTGAAAGATCTAATCTGGATAATTAAGCAATCCGACTTCTGTGGAGTCGGATTTCATTTCTTCTTCTGTCATTTTCTTTTTGAAATTAATCATTTTTGTTGTACTATTTATTTTGTTTGGTACAATATGGTAAAAATACCTGCAAAGGATGTGATGCCTGCAAGGGAGTAGGACTACATTTATCTGCTCTTCAAAGCAAACCCTACATAGGATCTTTTCCTGAAAAATAAATAAATCAATATCCATGGAACATTAGATATAGTGCATGATACAACCACCAAAAGACCAGATAATGTACCTAAAGATTATAAGCAAAACCGCTCATCTCTATCACTTTAATTACCGAAAAATCAGGAAACAATAATAAAAAAAAACCATTACTTCCTGAATTTACGCTGCTTTTGACGTGCCAACTCAGCACTTCCCTTGCGGGAGGGGAGGGCTACGAATCAACGTTTTGGTAGAAGGTTGTTAATATTCAATTGCTGAAACAACAATTTCCAAGAGCATGAATGGCTTTTGAATTGTATCATGGTCTAAAATATGAGGGGATTTGGAGCCTATAGATCTGTGTCTCAGCTACTACATCTAATTTGTGTATTAAATATGAACAAACATGTCAACACTGATTGCTAAATTTTACCAGAAATATATGCCGATAAGTATACAACTTGAGAACTGTAAGAACCAGTCAAAATGACATATTTCTTCTTCGACATCTTGAACTGTCAAAATCTGTCTTCTAATCACTTTTGCATTTCAGCCTAACCTAGCCTCTAAGTTTGAATACGGCTATCGAACAAGGAAGATCACTATACAGGTTTTGCAATTAGGGGGAACAAATAAATTACTGGGACCAAATATCATAGTTGCTTACTGCTGGCAAGGAAAAGAAACAAAAAAGGGAGAAAGACATACTGTATATGAATTAATGTGAAGTCAAAGCTTGCAAATAAATTCTTTTTAGTTGGAGGAAAATTATCCAATAAAAACTGATTAAAGAAGGATATTGATGTTGCTGCAGCAGGTAGACTCGTACAGAACTGAGGTAAGTGTAGAGTACAAGTTTCTGTAGCTGAATAGGAACTTACTATAAGCTAATGAAAGGCTACACTACTTTCTTAGAACACTATATTATTTCAGTGAAGCTATGAAGGGCACTAGATAAAAGATATTCAGCGAATAATTATCGAGTATAATGAACTCAACCAAGTCTTAGTCAAATCCCTTGGGATTAGCCACATGAAATATTCTTCCACCATTAAATTTGATCCAAAGTAAGGTCACCACACACCACAATCAATTATATCCGTCTCTATTACTACAGCTGTCCATATTAATTTTAGTCTTCCTCTTCCGGCCCTTTCCCTTACTTCTAGTCTGGATGATGTTGATACACTCTCATTTTGTCTTCTAAAGGCTGAAATTACTCCCTCTGCCCCAAATTGAATGTCCTTTTTTGTCCCAAAATGAATGACCGTTAGAAACTTTTCCTTCAAATTAACTGTCCCTAAATTATTATTTTTTTCAATATTCTTTTCATAATTCATTATATTTTTGCAAAATTAAAATTTTGAATGTGAATTGCAAGAATGTGAGTTTTTTACAATTAAAAATCACTTTTTCAAAATGACCCTTAAACTCAAAGCCGACATTCATTTTGGAATGGAGGGAGTACTAATTCTATCTCACTTAGCTTTACCCCATATCCATAGTGATATTTGTATTTCAGCTAATCTCACCTTGTTAAAATTGTTTTATCTTAGTACCTCAACATTGGGTTCCATAAAGTAGCAGGGTAAAATAGCCGTTCTATCAGATAATTTTCAATTGATCAATCAAATCAAACGACATGGACATGAAGCAAGAAACATAGCTGCATGATATAATCATATGAGATTATTATCCTAAGCTAAGGAAATAGGTGATTCAGAATTTCAAAATGATCAACTGAAGTAGTAGAGTTTACATTTTGAAGTCTTTCATATTCTTCCTGGCTAAACTTTGTGATATCTGTCTGCTCACTAAGAGCTGCTTGTAGTCTCCAAATCTATAAAAAAAAAACAAGTAGCGTTAATCATTCGTAATTACAATATTCAGACTCTGGATTGACCTGGGACAAAAATAACGAATACAACAACAAAGCCTTAGTCTCAAAATGATTTGGGGTAGGCTAACATGAATCACCATATGTAATCGGAAAAATAAAATAAAAATAAAATTCATAACAAATATGGAACATAGAGGGAAAAGAATTACTTCATCAGCAAGTTCCGCTTTAGGCATTTTCTTAACAATATCAGGCGCAAAAGTGTTGTACCTGAATAGCAACAACAGGAAAAAGTTCAAGCAATAACCAATTTCCTAAAACCTGCCATGCTGGCTCAATAATACATACATATAAGGCTCCGTTTGTTTAGCGTAAAATATTTTCCGGAAAATGATTTACGGCAAAATGTTTTCCGGAAAATGAAAATGTTTTCCGAAAAATAACATAAAAATGAAGTTTTCTCCATTTTCTGGTGCGAAACAAACACCGGAAAATGAGAAAAATATTTTCCGGAAAACATTTTCCCCCAAACAAACGGAGCCTAAGAGGCAAATTATGATGACATAAGTGATGCAAGGGTAGTCCTTATACGTTAGAAAGTACATTCGTTAACTACGTGCGGACTTTGAAGATGTGGAATGCATCTTTGAACACCGGACAAAGAATGGTCAAGGGGAAATCTTCAAGACATATATACTTTCTATTTCCCAAAAAGACTGTCTTCATTACTATTTATATACATCCCAAAATGTTTGCCCACTTTCTAAAACGTGAAACAATTATTCACCTTAGTTTCACACTATATCCTTCATTAGTTGCATGGTGTTTATTGCTTTGGGACTAATTAATTATGTAATAGCTAAGCAAAGCTCAAATAAATAAGTGCAGTTCTGGTAAATCAACTCTAATTAATGAGTTTCCATACCTGTGTGAAAAGTCATGCATGACAGTAGTATTTGGACAGAGAGAGTAGCTTAGTTTATGTTTTCATAAGCAATAAAGATATATATATATATATATATATATATATATAGAGAGAGAGAGAGAGAGAGCGAGAGAGAAAGAGAGTGAGTGATTGATTGAGAGAGTGTGATGAATAAATAAATAAATAAATAATAGTTAGGACTTCCCATCTGTTGCCGCTAGTCATGGGAGTAAAGGTTAAGGTCAAAAGCACATTTCTAGAGGAATCCTCCTTTGGACATGGAATATGTATATATATATATATATATATATATATATATATATATATATATATATATATATATATATATATATATATATATATATAATGAAAATAGAATTTCACATCAGAGCTTTCCATCTTCACTTTTATAGAGGTTAAGCTAGAGTGGTTTCAGGTCTAATATGAGCAGATGTAGCTTCAAGGATCAAATGTGTTTACTCCCTTCGTCTCGAAATGATATTCCCACTTTTTTTTGTTACTACGAAGGTACTTTGAGCAATAAATTTAGGTTAATTTAATTATCCTAATGAAAATTTAAAACTTGTTATTTATACACCATTATTAATACTGTCAATAACATTTTTAATGTTCATTAGGATAATTAAATTAACCTAAAAATATTGCTCAAACTACCTTTGTAGTAACAACAAAAAAAGTGGGAATATCATTTTGGGACGGAGGGAGAACTTATTTGACATGGATAACGGGATAAAAAACAGGTTAGAAAAGACTTGGTTGATCACGAAATTTCAGTTACAGAGGTCAGACATTGAGTTCCGTGGTTTAAAATATTATAATATTTGGCAAAGAACATACCACACATTTTGATAACCACTATAAGGTCTCTAGAAGAAATCTCAGTTACGATCCCTCTCAAGAGGTCAGATGTTGAGTTCCGTGATTTAAAATATTATAATTTTCGAAGATTAAAGCCAGCATTTATATAAAAGATAGTAAAGGGAGCTAAGAAAAATACTTCCATTCTTTTATGTTCACCGATAAAAACACACTGGACGACTATGACCATTATTTTAAGTTCACCTATAAAAAACACAATGAAGGACGACGACCACAAATTAGGACCTTTTATCCTTGGGCTCAGAAAAACATACTCCCCCTCCATCTGATAATGATAGTCTCATTTGACCATTCAAACATTTTAACAACTTCTTTTCATTTCCATTACTAACCTCAATGAGGTGTAATTATTGCTCTATTACTCCCTCTTCTTCCTTGGTTGGCTCGCATCCTCTCTTCTCTCCCTCTTCTTTCTTAGTTGGTAATTTTGAAAGTTAAATTATTTTAACCTAACAATTTTTAAAATGAGACTTATCTTTTTGGGACAAACGAAAATGGCAAATGAGAACATCTTTATGAGACGGAGGAGTAAAATATGGTTAAAGAGGCTTGGTGCACCGGATTTGGGGACATTTCCAAGTTTAAGTTACAATAACTTCATTTCAGCAGAAAATTGGGGTTAGTATAAGAATACCAAAGCAAGAAATATCTTACTTATCAATATCTGGATTGTATCCCCTAATTTTGTCTTCAAGTGCACATAAAAACTTCATTTGAAAATGCTCAATATGAAGGACGACGACCACAAATTAGGACCTTTTATCCTTGGGCTCAGAAAAACATACTCCCCCTCCGTCTGATAATGATAGTCTCATTTGACCATTCAAACATTTTAACAACTTCTTTTCATTTCCATTACTAACCTCAATGAAGTGTAATTATTGCTCTATTACTCCCTCTTCTTCCTTGGTTGGCTCGCATCCTCTCTTCTCTCCCTCTTCTTTCTTAGTTGGCAATTTTGAAAGTCAAATTATTTTAACCTAACAATTTTTAAAATGAGACTATCTTTTTGGGACAAACGAAAATGGCAAATGAGAACATCTTTATGAGACGGAGGAGTAAAATATGGTTAAAGAGGCTTGGTGCACCGGATTTGGGGACATTTCCAAGTTTAAGTTACAATAACTTCATTTCAGCAGAAAATTGGGGTTAGTATAAGAATACCAAAGCAAGAAATGTCTTACTTATCAATATCTGGATTGTATCCCCTAATTTTGTCTTCAAGTGCACATAAAAACTTCATTTGAAAATGCTCAATTTTCCCAGGCTTTTCTACACCATCGCTTGTCAAGAATCAAGCTTGGAAGGGATAGCATCTAATTTCTAAGACCACTCGCTTCTCAAATCCAGAAAATGAGTCCCTAACCACAACATCTAAATATGTTTAAAACTAGAATTCAGTGTTCCAGAAAGGATAGCATATGATTCATATCAGATTTCCGTACCTGTTCAGCAGAGACAGATGATCAATGGTCTAGGCATGAGTGGCCTAAAGGGAAGCTAAAGTAGTCGTTTTCAGACCTGGAAAAGCTAAATCATTTCTAGTCTGCTTTTCTTCCCCGTTTTCTTTAGTTTTTGATACTTTGACCTGCTTCTGTATTAGTGTTATGGCTACTCCAAACATATTAGTTGGTACGGACTTTTATATAATATTGAAGTACATTCTTGGGGCTTATTCTGTGAAAGTCAGGAAGGGTCATGGCAGGATTTGAATAGAATATATACAGATTATTTTAATTCTAATACTCACATGGTTTCACTAGGATATCAATATTGAAGGAAGCATTAAATATATCAAGGTAACCCCCATCAAAAAATATGGCCACCAGTGGGTTCCTGCCAAGTGGGCTCATGCTTTAATTGATCAAGTTTTGGTTTGGCTACATATAACATTGATGACTCGTTCAACTTCACTTCAAGGGGGCATATCAGTCTTCGCTTAACACAGAACTACACCAGGAAACAACAATAAGCAAGTTTGTTATTTAGGCATTCTTGAGGAAGATTTTGATGTTGATTCCTTCCTTGGTTAGCATACAGGGTCAAAATCAACACCCTTCCCACATTTAGGTCTAACTGCATTCGGAAGAACACCAACATCCAAGATGAGCTGAACTAGATTTGATTCACAAATTTGACATTGCTAGTATTTCTAATGTGGCCAATCAGGAGATCATATATGCTAATTATATTTCAGACCAAAATTGATGTTTTGAGTCTCGTATTTAAACTGACAAACTGTATATCTAGAACATCCCTGGTGACTCCAGATAACAATACCTAGCCATGGAAGAACATAGTACTTTTGGTTATTTATGCTTATTCTGTAACAACTAAATAAAAGTTGCTTATCTATATTTCATAGTTCAGTGTGATTCCAGTTGTTCACGAAATGGGGTTGTCAATAAGGGCAAAGCAGTCGCCTATCCAGGGTTTTCCTACTGGGAGGATGCAATAAAAAAGAGCTACATGTAAAATATGAAACACAGAGTACCTTTTAAACATATAATAATCATCTTTTCTTCGCGTCATTATTGTCAAAATCTTTTGCAGCAATAAGGTAGTTATATTTAATTTCAAAACCTGGTGTGTGTGCGCGTATGATTGGAAATTTTTTAGTAGTTCAAGTAAACCTAACCTTACTCTTAACTACAGAAAGTAACTGCCTCAAACTAAGCATCACAATGTCAAAACAGTCGGAAGCTTCAATTATCGCAGCAGTCTATTAGTTTATTTTCTAGAGTGTTTTATGTTTCAAAACTATCTAGTCTGTGAGTTAATTTTTCGCACAATGCAAGCACCTAATACCTCAAAATGTACAATGCACATACTGATGTCTTAGTAAAAATAAAACATTGGTTCTCGAGAATGTCAGAGAAAATTTCTGACTCCCGTCAAGATAGCTTCAATACTAATCAGTGAAAAGAAGCAGCACATGGGACTACTTGCAATAAAAAATTTAACAAAAGTTTACAGGAACGTAGAACTGACCCGGATGAGCCGGCATGATAAAGTCGAGCTTGTTCCTCATGACTTCCTTGATCAATTGACCACCAACCAAGTAACCTGTCATCAAGAATGAATCACAAGCAATGAAAATTACGATACTGTGCTGCATCAAATAAACATTTTGTATAGATGTGCAAAGGACCAGTTATTGTGCATTTAAATAATGGCCATTACCTTGATCCATGATGCATGAAAGCAAAACAGTCACGGATTTTTGAAGATATTCTGAAATATCTTCCTGTACCAGCTCCATTGTGCAATATGAGAACACATCTTTCCACAAATCTATGTAAGGCAAAGAAAAGACCAGCTCCTTGCAGCAAGATAAGGGGAGAAAATAGAACAGGGATAGGGATCAGTCGAGCACTTGGCGGTGTTCCCTGGAATAAAATGACATAGTCTAAGTTGATGATACTGGATAAATATACAATTTCCAGATCTTGGAAATACCTCTAAGCGCATAAACAGCATGATCTGAAAAGCGATTAATGGAATTTTCATAATGTGACCACCAATATCCTGCAATCTGCATATACTGCTCTCTTCATGATCTTCCTCTGAATATGCTCGCATGGTATTATTTAGTTCGAGGTATCTAACACTCGTTGAAGGTGAGCTGATGTCTCTACTATGAGAGCGTCTATGAATTGCAGGATTGTACCACCTTGTGCAGTTAAGGAAGGCAAAGCACTCAGCAACACTGCAAATTCAGGCCACATATTGGTTTCATATAAAAAAGCACATATATCACATTATCTATTAACCAAAGACACAAATAATTTATACCCATAATTAATAAATAAGTCCCACCAACCAAGAGCAGCTATATCACCTGCAAGAAAATTCTAGAGTTACTGCGTAAGCGTAAGTATTCCATATAACACGGAAGTATAAAAACTAAAGTTTATAAATTGCAAAAAAATAAAATGAACATCAGGCGCCTCTACGCGTGTTCAAAGCTATTTAGCTGTGAATGAGTAAAAGAACATTTTGGATATACCCATTAGGTAACATGTGACACAAAGGGACACATAAGACAAGGTCAAAAGAAGCTCAGCAAGGACCAATATAGTATAAAAAATAAATGTATCAAAAAAAGTGATGCTAGATCTCTGCATAATTAGATTCAATCAAAGTAGTATGCAATATTTTGTATTACCACGTAGCTTCAGTAGAGTGAATGTTGTTGCAGCAATCAAGAATACCATTGAGATGGCAACCCAGAAGTGCTGAAATATAGGTGGGAACTTGAGGTCATTAAATGCCAAAGGCAAAGAAAAACCAAGATATTGTTGAAAAAACAGAAGCAACATATAGAGAATGAGAACCGTGAGAACCACTTGTATACACTTGTATACAGTAGATATTTAGCTACTGTATACATATACAATAGACTGTATACATATACAGTAGATACTTAGCTACTGTATACAAGTGTATACGTGTGGTTATACACTTGTATACAGTAGATACTTAACTACTGTATACATATACAGTAGACTGTATATGTATACAATAGCTAAGTATCTACTGTAAACAAGCGTATACAAGTAATTCTCACGGTTCTCATTTTGTTATTGTTCTCATTTGAGCACCTACCTATATATATATATATATATATATATATATATATATATAAAGAAAGCAAATAACCTAGTTTCCAGGAGAAAAAAAGCATCGGCATCAGCAGGAAAAAAAATTAGCATGGTATCAGCAGGAAAAAAAGGACAGGCAGAACGCCACATTTCATTATTCCATGTATAGGCAAGACACACTTGTACTATTGAGCATGCCATACATCTGCAGTCCCTTTTTTTGTTTCTTGATTGTCCCAACGAAAGCTTGACAATATAAAGTTACTTCACAGTCATCCAAACAGCTTAGGGGTTTGCAAAAGTAATATAATTGTGTCTACAACATGACCAAACAAACTTCCTCCGTCCCGCTACAAACTACACACTTTGCCATTTAGGGCATCCTACTACAAACTACACACTTCCAAAAATGGAAATGTTATACTCCCTCCGTCCCAAAATGTTTGTCCTATTTGACTTTTTTGTTGAACTTTGACCATAAATTTATGAGAGATTAATCATGTTCATGAAATTCTAAAAGTTGTTGTTGATAATATTATTAATGGTGAATCATTAGGAATTTTTAGAATTTCATGAACATAATTAAATTGTCATATATTTGTGGTCAAAGTTCAACAAAAAAGTCAAATGAGACAAACATTTTGGGACGGAGGGAGTAGTATTTTTTAATCAACGGGACCCACTTGTCATACTCACAACAACTATCCAATTAATATTTCCTACCCCACTTTTTCCTACCTCACTTTTCATACTCACAACACCTACTCTACTAACATTTTTTCTTAATGCCTGTGCCCAATAGTAAGTTTGTAGTTTGTAGTGGGACGGGGGAGTATTCATTACTCCATTCCAAATAAGAGTCCATGTTTGAAAGTCAAAATTTTTAATTTTGCATTTTAATGTCTATCTCTTATAATTTGTACTAAGCTTATAAATGTTTTTGATACAATGTGCATAAAACTATCATATTTTGTAAATGAAAGATTTCTTTTTGAGAGAAAAAAAAAAAAAAAAAAGAAAACTACTCGTAAATATTTATAGCTGAACTATGGAAAGTGGGCTATTTAAGTGAAATGTCCAAAAATGGAATAATGGACTCTTAACGTGGAATAGAGGGAGTATAAACTATAAGGTAATTGCTCACATACAAAACTACACTAATTCTGTTTGATGATCTAAAATGCAGACAAAATAATATTAATTGAAATGAATCAAAATTATAAGTAATTGATTTTACTAAAACATTTTTTTGCACAATTCATTGGTAGAGAAAATGTTTAAACAAACAAATATTGGTTGGACTTTAGTAACGAATTTCAGTCATAGGACATAATGTCACGTGAAACTCTCTATGTAAACACAAACATTACAAATCAAACAAATAACTTAATAATATTAAGTTATTTCCTGAACTTCCGGCCTACTGCCGATAGTTGCAGCTCCCTCCTGCCGCATCCATCACCCTTCCTCGTTCACCAGCATGCCTAAGCCCTAAGGGACCGTTTGGTAGGCGAGAGGGATAAGGAGGGTCTTATTAGTCCTGGGAATAATTAGGAAGGTCATATTAATCCCGACAAAAAGTTATTCACATTTGGTGTGAAAGGAAAACGCATACATACCTAATTGAATCATCATTTTAAAAATCTAATCTCATTAGTAAATTACTAAACTACCCACAAAATCACCTTCTTGTTAAAAAAAATAAAAAAAATAAAAAAAATACTCAATTAAAATTTACATGTTCCATTCTTGTTGTACGAAAACAAAAGATAAACAACAACAACAAAGCCTTAGTACCAAAATAATTTGGGGTCGGCTAACAAGAATCCTCATATGTGTCGTCGTGAAAAAAAATGAAAAAAAAAAGCAGATTAAAATTAAAAGAAGAAATAGGAATAATATTTAGAAAAGGAAAAGAAGAGAAAAAAAATAGTGATAATAAAGAATATACATGTATAATGTATATAAATGTATAATGTATATAAATGTGTAATGTATACAAGGGAGAGAAAAAAAGTCAACCCCAACACCCACATGAATTTTTGCACTCCACTCCGGCTCTTTCAGTGCCACATTTTCATCTAATCCAATTAAACTCATATCATTTTCAATCACCTTTATCCAAGTTTGTTTGTGCCTTCCTCTACCCCTCGCCATTTTATCACTTCTCCACTCTTCATGCCTCCTAATCGGTGCATCACTCGGTATCCATCTCACATGACTAAAACACTTTTGACGACTCTCTCTCATTTTATCTTCAATAAACGCAACTCCTCCTTTCCCCCTGATCACTTTATTACTCAATCGATCCTTTCTTGTATGCCCACACATCCATCGTAGCGTACGCATCTCCGCCACATTCATCTTGTGAATGTGACACTGTTTCACGGTCTAACACTCAGTGTCATATAGTAGCGCCTGCCTAATTGTCGTACAATAGAATTTTCCCTTTTAATCTATTGGGCATGCTTGGATCACATAAAAACCCTGTGGCACTCTTGCACTTCAACCAAACAGCTTTAATTCTATGAGTCACTTCTCCATCCAATTCTCCATCATTTTGGATAATAGATCCAAGATAGCGAAAAAAGTCGGAAGCTTGAGCAATCTTCCCATCGAATGTGATCATCCATGCCTCCCTGATTCCAACTATGTTAAACTTACACTCCAAATATTCAGTCTTGCTTCAGCTCAATCTAAAACCTCAAGATTTCAAAGTTTGTCTCCACATTTCCAACTTACTTTGAACACCATCTTTAGTCTCGTCAATCAGCACAATATCATATGTGAACAACATACACCATAGTATATCATCTTGTATTGACCTCGACAATTCGTCCATTATCATAGCAAAAAGAAAGGGACTAAGAACGTTAATGCACTCTAATTTTAGTTCCAAAAGTTATATCGGGAATAAATTCAATGTTCAAATGAGACTAAAATAGACTATCATTCTCCGGGATCAAAGCCAGCCTTCAAAATGTATATTAACAATGGATATTAACAACAAACTCCAAGGATGTAATACCCACAAAGAAAAGAAGAAATTATGAAAGAAATTAGTGAATTTATCATGTGCCCTAAAATCATCGAGCAAGACAGAATGAAATTGGAAATCCGAATCGATACAATACCCATGACGAAGCAAAGCAGATAATTATCAAATTTTAGAAGCTTAAATTAGAAATCAGGACCATTGCTGAGAAGAGTTTGGTGGCGGAAAATAGCAGTAATAATCCAGGGCATTGGTTCATCCGCCAATATCATTTAAGGGACATTTAAGTAAAAAAAAATAAAAAAATTAACCCCGTTTGCATACTATCCGTCTTATTCATACCACCCTTTAATTGGAATTAATAAAGAGGGGATAAGGATCTTAATCTTGCTAGGATGTATTAATTATCCAGACCCCTAAAACCTACCACACATCTATCGTAATAGATATCCATCTAATTTATCCTATCCGTCCGGGTGATTACCCCGACTACCAAACGTGCCCTAAGTCATTATCCTCTTAATCAATGCACGCCGCCACTGCCTTAGGGCCACTGTGATTCACATTTCTTCATTAAATTGATTCATACTATCAAAAATTGGAGGGGCAACGACATCATTTTCCACCACAAGTTTGATACGTTATTTTATACACAGAACACATATCGTTGTTAAATTTTCTACATATTTTTTCTTTCGAACCTATTAGATAGAGAATGAAAATGAACAGAGCATGCACATGATGATCATCAGACTTACAAACTACTAATTATGTCATCAACCGAATACTATAACAGTCCATCAAAAAGCAATGTACTACTAATGCACATTACGAGTTCGTCCTAGTTTATTCGTCCATAGTTCCATGGTCGAAAAAATAGATAAGTTTTCTTCACCTCTAGTGCTTCACAAGATAAGCACAATACGGTAAGAGTCTGAATTCGCCTCCATTTAATGATCAAGGATATTCGTCTAATTCGTCTCCATTTTTTGCTAATGTTACAAGAGTTCTCAAGTTCAGAAAGATTTGTATTTTGTGCACACCTTTACTATTTTGTGAAATTTTCATTTCAAAAAAAAAATGTATTCCACAAAGTAAATATTCAGACCAATACTGATTGTAAGACCATCACCCTTTTAAATTTTAAAAACCCAGTCTTTCAAGTTAGTTCAAGATTTACCATTTCATGCAAACACGCAGATATCAAAACTGGAAAGATGAGGTCATGGAAACAGTTCAAATAAGTGCCATAAGGAAAATAATTGATAACTCATTCAGTCATCACTTGTACAGGACCTCATAAATCACTAGCAACGAAGGCCATGACAGGTATTTGGCTTAAATAAAGTTCTACTCCTTTTGTCCCGAAATAAATGTCCAAAAAAAATCATACTTACTCTTGATCGAGAGCAAATTTAAAAATATTTTGGACATTCATTTTGGGAAGGAGGGAGTACTAAAGCTCAATATAAACTTACAGGAAGGGTCTGCCAAATTGCTTCATCACTCATGTTTTCTTCCTCTCCAGGCATCAGAGTTCTACACATTCTATTCAGAAACAAAAATTTACATACTCGGGCCAAAAAAAATTTCCAGCATAAATGCATTATACAGTGCAGCCAGCGTAAAACTTTGTACAATCTCATGGCATGAATCGAAAATCAAAAGTGTAGCCGCCATAATCATCAATTCTATGATGCTTGAACTCTTTGGTTTACCCCGCCGTACCCGTGTGTCTTACACTCGTATCTTAGTCTTGTCGACACAAGCCCGGCAGTGTAAACCAAAGAGTCCGATAGAAACACAATACAAAACCAACTTACTAGAGTGGAGGATCTCACCTAATGTTATCGATCAAAATCGCTAGCTCCAATGCCAGCAAGGGCAAAAAGACGATCTTTAAGTTTACGGCTGTAGTAAATCACAGTTAATGAAACGATAAAGTCAACGAGGCTTGACCATTTGAAGGACAATGATAGCAAGTACTTCAACCTTGTAAATTATAATGCAAACTAAAGAACACCTAAAATGAAATGCAAATGAAAGGAGCCACATAACATGGTTACTACTCCAAAGGATAAATATATCTCAGATACAGATCTTAAAGGGAGATCAAGTCTTAACCTTAAGATTATGAACCATCATCAAATTAATTTATAGACAGAAAAAAGATGCAACAAGCTTTAGCTGAAAAAATGGCAATGGTCTTATGTGTTTTCTTATAAAAGGTGCTGGATACTTACCATAGCTGCTCTGTAGATTTAAACACAGGAGTAGTTCAAATGCGATAAGCAATGGCGTAGCTGCCAATGAATGAAACGGTGCCCACTGCCAACAGAAGAGCGCATAGGCTATAGTCATTATAAAACCTTATGGATCAAGTTCGTAATACCACTAAAATAACAGAATAAGTTGACATGCATAAAAATTGAAGCAGAATGATCATGTTTCATACACGACGATCATTAGGCACTGATGGCGCAGGTAACGAGAATCTTCCCCGAGCTACAACTGCATGAAATAGCCATAGAGGGACAAAAACAATCCTGTAAAGTATACAAAAGAAATTATGTCACAGATTGGAGTTTCTCATGCTTGAAATTGAGCCAGAGAAAAATAAAATAAAAAATTGACCCTGTAAAACGAACAAAAGCAAAATAATCCACTCAAAAAGTACTGCTGTAATAATTATGGTAAAAGCATTTTAAAAGAGCAGATATAATTTTATTTTTATTTTTTGAAGAAATTAAAAGAGCAGATAAGTGAAATTATAAGAACACTTTCAAGCCTAACTATAGATTAAATGCATTATAACTAACACAAATCAGCTTCAGTCTCAATCAATTATAAAATATGGAAATTTCTCGCTTATATGAAGCAGGGATTGTGCATACTTATATATGAAGATAAAAACCCAAAAAGTACATGAATGCTTGCAACTTTTTTCCCGTGAAGTTTTTCTCTATATGAAATAGTATCAGCTTACTTCGTAGCCGTGGGGAAGAGAAAGTTAGCCATTAATGTCATGAGGATGATTGGATTAACTAAAATTTTGGTTCAAACTTTTTACATGAATGAAGTCATGATTAACACAGTAAAACATACTCCCTCTGCCCCCCCCCCCACACCAAAAAAAAAGGCACAAAATTCCATTCTGGGTGTCCCATTTAAAAACGCACAATCCCAAAATGAAAACTTTTTAATATTTCTTTATTCATGGGACCCACTTGTCATACTCACAATAACTATCCACTTACTATTTCCTATTCCACTTTCTATCTCCTACCTCACTTTTCATATTCACAACACTTACTCCACTATACATTTTTCTTAATTCCCGTGCAATATCAATTTTATGCCTTTTCGAATATAACGGAGGGAGTATATAAAGACTCATTCATTCTCACATTCTTCTATCACCATCCCATAGTTGTTAAAGGCGAAAGGCGAGAGGCGGGCGAGAGATTCCTAAAAAAGACGAATGGCGAGGCGGTCAAAAAGCGAGCAAGACGGTAAAATAGAACAAAAAATAGTAAAATAATACATATGTAAATATATTAAACAAAGCTTAAACATGTTAAAAACAAGAGTTTGCATTAATTAAAGATCACAAATCCACATGTAATATCAATTTAACACAATTAAAGCACCTCAAAAGTGAGAATTATAAGACAAAAACACAATTGATGTTCAAATCAGTAAACGAGTAGTCGTTTAAAACTGTGAACATAAGTGAAGTCTAATATATAATTTCAAACGTCTACTTCCATACATAGAGACAGTGGTGAAGCCAGAAAAATTTTCAAAGGGGGTCAAGAATGTTTTTGGGATGAATATTATAAGGGAGAGATTCAAATTTCACATATAAGGGGGTCAGAATAATAATTTAGTGCAAGCTTTTCTAAAAATTAAGGGGGTCAAAATGTATAAATTCATCATTTTTAGTAATAAAAAGTCATTTTCAAAAAATTTAAAGATGCTAAAATTGACACATTACAAAATGGAAGGGGGCTTGTGCCTAGCCTCGCCACTGCATATAGATGAACATAAGAGATAGTTAAAACTTCAAATAACAAAAGAAAACCCAAAGTAAAGAGAAAAAACAAAGTAAATTAGTGGTCAATTTAAAATTTGCAAGCCTCCATTTAAAAATTATAATAAAGCAAGCTACCGGTATTGTTATTGTCGCACTTCTTTGTCGTAGTTCTAATTCGTTATTTATCACACTTATTTTCTTTTGATCGTTCGATAGAAATTACGAATATCTTTCTTTCTTATGCACGACACAAGCTATCTTTACCCCCCATTTTCCCAAAACAACAAATTTTAAGTTAAAATATTAAAACTAAAATTACAAAATGAACCAGTTTAACATTACACGTACGCCTATTATGTTTTTTGACCAAGGCAAACTCCTCACGCCTCTCGCCATAACTAAGAAACGCCTCGACTGGGCCAAAAAGGCGCACAACACCCCGCCACAAAACCAAAAGGCAGCCGACCCCCTAAAGGCGCCAAAAAGGCGAGGCGGGCGAGGCAGGCGCTATCCTTTCACAACTATGCACCATCCAAATGGGACTCCTTGAAACTATTTAAATACTTTTCTAATGAGACAACAATTACTAACACACACCATAAAGGGCCACACTGTTGTTTCAGATATGAGCAAAAGAACCCTCCTCGAACCAAAACAAGTCATTTTCAGATCTCACCGACGTACTTTTCTCACAATTGAACCACAGCTAACAAGAGGCGGGATAAGCCCAAAAATAATACAGAATCTAGTAAAGTACATTAGATATGTGAGGCCTTTTTCATGTGGATGGAAGAAGCTTTTTCAAGAAAAAAAACAACTGCCCGACTAATATTTTTAATGTTTCTAAAGCAAATCAATGTAACTTGTCATTAATTTATTAATGATTCTTGAAATTATATTCTGACGACATTCCACGAGGGAACGCAGGGCAGGGGAAATTGTTTGAAGGCTTAAAATCTTAGTGGGCAGCATGCCATATATCAGAATATTGTGAAGACTGACTGTGTTCTTTTGTACTAGGGCTTTGCCATGTAGTTATTGGGGACTTAATTATGAGCAGACATGAGAGTATTGCACAAAAAGTCTTCCCATATCCCTCTCTCATTCACAATAATTAGGCTGCTACTCCCTCCGTTTCGCAATACATGTCGTTTAAGAAGTTAAAAGTTGTTCCAAAATATTTGCCACTATACTTTCTCCATTATCTATGAATCTTTACCTTTGTATACCAATTATACCGTTATGTATGATTGTGAGGTATCCATTATATAAGCATTTTATTACCTAGGTAATCGGATTATTCTAAGGGTAGATGAGTCTTTCACATGTAATAGTTTCATTTCTTAATGTGTAAGGAAGTCTAAAGCATCAGGTATTATGAAATGGAGCAAGTACAATCTAACTGAAGGACTGAGGTGTTCCCATTTATTGGGCCCCTATGACAACCTTCTCCGGCATTCCGGTATTAAAGGTCCTGATGAAAATGTCTGATGTCATGGTTGCAGCCAACTAGAGTTACAGGACACAAATTAAAGATTAATCATACCTTCAAACACCTAAAAGAAAGTATAAAATTGTATCGCTCTTCTAACAACTCAAGCAAGAAGTTCAAATGACCATGTCAAGCTCAAGAGGAAACTAATAAGTTCATTTTGTTCAGCCCTTTCAAATTTGTTCCCAACTTCAATCTTCTTCAATTGAAGAGAAAATTGTTTGAATGATCTTTAATCATTTCATCCTTAATATGATCTCAACTCAAATATTCAAAAACCCACAAACTGTGCTTTTGGAATAAAATAGAACAGAAAATGCATCTAAATTTTCCATAAATAGATAACCGAACAGATACAATATTCAAAAACTTCAAAACTAAAAACAGCAAGCCAAGATTGCAAAAAAACACAAGCAAAGAGAGGATAAATTCAACCATTCGAAAAAAGGATGGCCTTAAAGTAAGCATGATGATCTTAATATTTAAATGCACAATTACTTGAATGAATCAACACATGCATTTATGACTAGTAGTCTCTTTTTCCCCAAGGAAAACAGTAGACTTTATGGTTTACTACTAGCTTAGCTTTAACAATTGGAACAGAATTTGGTAAGTTTCAAAGTCTTGACATAGATTGATCAACTGCCTTCCCCTCGAGAATAATTCTATTCCCTAAGCACACAAGCACATAACCACACAAATGCTAACAATGTGCCCCAATTTGAAGTTATGTTCTCCAATGGAAACAATCCCTTTGCATTGATGCACATTTTCAATGTCCTTCCAAAATTCGATTCTTAACAAATTCCATGTAGCTTTCGTAACATGACCTTCCCACAGATGATTCACGAAATAAAGAAGGCCCTAATGTTATATCTAGTCCTCAAAGTTCAGTACATAAAAAATAAAATAAAAATAACCTTAGCCATGATATCAAAAACCGAGTCAAAGCAGCAACCTTTGGACAAATAGTAAGCAAAACAAATAAATTCATCCACCATAATGTCCAATGGGAATATAATTTCATCTACCGCCAATTTGAAAAGTCTAACTACAGAAAACACAATCAATTCTGCAAATACACTTCCCAAAAGAGCCAAAATTCAAATTCAAACAACAGATGAGCTTCAAACTTGTAGATTGTTGTGAATATAGCCCTCCACAGCCCAAGCAAACCACAAGAATAATAATCGCACACAAACAAAGCACAAGAAATCAGAAAACACAGAAAAGACACAAGAAATTGTTAACCCAGTTCACCAATTTGATTGGCTACGTCTGGGGGCACTACCAAGCCAGGATCTTGCACTATGTATGTAGAATTTTTGTTACAATAAGAAAAGAGGCGGAACTTTGCTTTATATATGACCTAGGAAACTAACCAAACCCTAGACAAACAAGGAATCCCGAAGGCTGGAAAACGGGCCCGGCGCGGCCGCTCATGCCAAGCGCGGTCGCTAACTTGTCCCGAAGATCCAACGCCTTTGACAAAACCTCCCATGCGGTCGCCCTCGAAGAAATTCCCCGAGCATCGATTCGGTACAAGAGTGCGGTCGCGCACATCACTAGCGCGCCGCTCTTGACTCCAAAGAACCTCTCGACGAATTTCTCCCCTTGCTTCGATGTCTAACCCGGTTGGTCCTCTATCCCAACAATCTCCCACCTAGAGATCAACCACACATATAAGTCCCGTATCCGTTCTTCAACTCATCCTTGGTGTCCTCCTAGTGCTCACCTCGATCATGGTAGTGCCATCCTCCCCTTCTATTCTCCGAGCCCAATTGAAGCTTTGCACAGCTTCAACTTCTCAAGGTTCACAACCTTTGTCAACATGTCAGCTGGGTTCTCCGATCCCAATATCTTCTCTAGCCCCAAGATCTTCTCCTCCAAGAGATGTCTGATGTAGTGAAACCTCGGTTGATGTGCTTCGTCCTCGAATGAAACGCCGGATTTCTGCCAAATGTATTGCACTCGACTGTCGCCGTAGAGAACGTTACCACTTCGCGTCTTCCCAAGTTCACCTAAGAAGCTCTGCGGCCATACCATCTCTTTACTCGCCTCTGTCACACGCCAGCATATTCTACTTAGCCGATCGCGCCACGATCTTCTGCAATTTAGAAGCCCAGGAGATTGCCGTACCACCCAATGTGAACACATAACCCGTAGTATTCTCCTCTTATCAAGATCACTTGATGCCAAGTCCGCATCAACATAACCCGCTAACACCACTTCCTTGCTCGAGAAACACAGAGCCTTACCAGCAGTACCCTTCAAGTAACATAGGATCCACTTAACCGCTTCCCAATGTTACTTTCCTGGATTGCCCATAAACCGGCTGACTACTCCCACCGCATATGCAATGTCCGGCCTTGTACACACCATTGCATACATGAGACTCCCCACTGCTGAAGCATATGGAGTTCTCTCCATCTTGTCACGCTCCTCCTTGTCCTTAGGTGAGTCCTTCTCGGATAGCTTGAAATGCAAACCCAATGGCGTCCCTGTTGGCTTCGTCTCTTCCATACAAAACCTTGCTAAGACTTTCTCAACGTATTCTGCTTGTGAAAGAACCAACTTGCCCGACTCCCTATCCTGCCAATCCGCATGCCCAAGATTTTTCTCGGCCTCTCCCAAATCCTTCATCTCGAACCGCTTCGACAACCGAGTCTTCAATCGTTTACCTCTCTACCGCTAGAGCTCCGCTATTAGGATGTCGTCCACATATAACAAGATAATATACCCGTTGTCCGTGTTCTTGAAGTAGCAACAATGATCCGCTTCACATCTCGATAAAATCAATGTCGTGCATGAATCCATCAAACTTTACGTACCCATTGCTAGGAGCTTGTTTAAGGCCATACAAGCTCTTGGTCAATCGCAAACTAGCTCCTCGCTACCCTTAGACAAGTAACCCTCTCGTCGTACCATGTAAATCTCTTCCTCCAAGTCCCCACGAAGAAAGGTTGTCTTCACATCCATCCTGCTCAAGCAATAAGTTGTCCGCCACTACTATCCCTTAACCATTCTCGATAGTGGTCATCTTCACAACCGGAGTGAATACCTCGTGTAATCAATACCGTACTTTTCTGAAACCCTTTTACAACCAGCCTTGCCTTGTAACGCTTGCTACCGTCTCGCTTCTCCTTGATCCCGTAAACCCACTTGTTATCCAATGCCTTCTTCCCCTTAGGTAGTTCGCCAACTCCCAAGTTTTGTTGGCCTTCAATGAGTCTATCTCATCATCCATCGCAGCCTTTCCACTTGTTACAAAGTGTCACTACGAATGCCTCCGCATAACATTCCTGGTTCCCCATTATCTGTCAACAAAGAAATAATAATTGGATGGAGTATACTGCTGCGATCCACGCAATCCGCTGGATCTACGCAGCGGAATATCCGGTTCCTGAGTATGTGGTTCATCATCAAATGACCTCCCGACCATGGTCAACATGAACTGTTCGCTCCCACCCGAGTCCGGAATATCCACCTCTACAACCTCCGGTTCGAACTAGTGTCATCGATGCCCCCTTTCTACGTCCTCAGTACAATACCTGTTCATTCAATACCACATCTCGACTACGAATAACTCTATGATTTTGGTTATCCCAAAACTTATACCCGAAGTCATCCCCGCCATACCCAATAAACGTACACTTAACCGTATTTTGCATCTAATTTAGTTCTCTCAAATAGAATCAACATGAACATAAGAAACGCAGCCAAATATGCGAAGAAATGACAGATTTACTGCTGCCACTCCAAGCTTCCTCTCGGAATTCCATTCCCAATGGTACCGATGGTCCCCGATTGATCAAGAAAGCCGCCGTGTCAACCGCATATTCCCGAACGTCTTCGGAAGTCCACACTTCAATCTCATACTTCTAGCCCGCTCATTCAATGTTCTCGTTCATCCTCTCGCTACCTCGCTGAGTTGTGGTGTCCGCTTGGAGTTTTCTCCATACGAATACCATTCGCAAAGACAATATTCCCTAAACTCCCGAGCTCATACTCCCCACCATTGTCGATCTCAAGCACTTAAGCTTAAGTCCCGTCTCGATTCTCCACCAAGGCCCTCCACTTCAACACCTCGAAAGCCTCATCTTTCCCCTTCAAGAAATAAACCCAACCTTCCTTGTAGAATCATCAATGAAAGTCATGTAATATGACGCACCACCTGTAGACGTAACCTGAGATGGCCCCCACAAGTCCGTGTGAACCAATTCCAACTTTGCTTCCTCAAACCCCTACTCGTCCTCGAGAAATTATTTCTCCCCGTTTGCTAAACATACAATCCTCGCAGATCCCCACGCTGATCGTCTTCAAACCCGTAGTAGTCCCTTTCAACAAAGCACCTTCATCCCCGTCTCACTCATGCGACCCAATCGACGATGCCACAAATCAAGATCACACTTGGCTGCCGCCACCGCAATACTATCCTTGGTGTTGTTTGCCAAATACAATGTACCCTCCTTATTACCCCGAGCGATCTCACAATCCTCCTTGGTAATAACCCAGTTTCTGCAGCCGAATGTCACCTTGTAACCTTCTTCATCCAACTGCCCAACTGAAAGTAGGTTCTTTTTCAAACCCGAAATGTGTCTCGACCCCGTTCGATGTAAGACCTTCCCGTCCGATGCTCCTATTCTCGACATCCCCTTCCCCTCGATTTCCAAAGGCTCGCCATCCGCCAGATAGACCTTACCGAAATCACCGGAAGTGTAATTCTCCATCTCGTCCTTATGCCCGCAAGAGTGGAATGATGCCCCGAATCCAAGACCCATGATTCTAGTGCACTACTCACACTCGTAACCGCACATCGTCACCTTCGATCGTCACATTCACCCGATTGCCCTTACGATTTGGACAATCCCTCGAAGTGTCCCAACTCCTTACAATAATAGCACCGAACGGATCCCTTAGCAACCTTTGGTTTGTCTTTGGTCTCCCACCTTGCCACTTACCACTCACCACGTTCTCCCTAGATTCGGTTCTCCCTTGTTTGCTAGTACCCGACTTCCCTCGCTAGTAGTAGCTAAAGCCGATCCCGAAGCACTCGATGTCCCCAACTTCTTCGTGCGATTTTCTTCGGCCAAAAGAAAGTCTTTAACATCATCATACTTCAATTTCTTCTACCCGCCAAGCGTTGATCGCTGTCACCGTTCCGCTCCAACTTGCTGGTAAAGAAGCTAGCAACAAACACGCATGAACCTCATCATCGAACTTGATCTCCACCGCTGCCAATGAGTCTATAACATCCATAAACTCATCGATGTGCTTAGCCAAGGATCCTCCCTCTTGCATCTTGAGACTACCCATCTTGCGTATCAAATCAACCTTATTTGCAGCAGATGGAGTTTCAAATCTCTCGGTAAGATAATCCAATAGCTCCTTGGTGGTTGTCGCCTTCTTGGTAGTCTTTGCAATCCACTTTGACAAAGTAGATCTGACCACCCCTAGGGCTTTCCGATCCATGAGTTCCCATTCTTCCTGATCTTCTTCTTCCGGTTTGACACCCTTCAGAGGCTTATAGAGGTCCTTGTTGTACAAAAGATCCTCAATCTGCATCCTCCAATATCCGTAGTCAGACCCATCGAATTTCTCAACCGCCTGTTTGCCCTTGCCCATTCTTGATTGCTTGGAACAACTCCCTTGATCTCGAAACCAAGAGCTCTGATACCAGTTGTTGTGAATATAGCCCTCCACAGCCCAAGCAAACCACAAGAATAATAATCGCACACAAACAAAGCACAAGAAATCAGAAAACACAGAAAAGACACAAGAAATTGTTAACCCAGTTCACCAATTTGATTGGCTACGTCTGGGGGCACTACCAAGCCAGGATCTTGCACTATGTATGTAGAATTTTTGTTACAATAAGAAAAGAGGCGGAACTTTGCTTTATATATGACCTAGGAAACTAATCAAACCCTAGACAAACAAGGAATCCCGAACGGCTGAAAACGGGCCCAGCGCGGCCGCCCTCATGCCAAGCGCGGTCGCGCTACTGTCCAGAAGATCCAACGCCTTTGACAAAACCTCCAGCGCGGTCGCCCTCCCTTTCAGCGCGGTCGCCCTCGAAGAAATTCCCCCGAGCATCAGTTACGGTACAAGAGCGCGGTCGCGCACATCACTAGCGCGGCCGCTCTTGACTCCAGCAACCTCTGACGAATTTCTCCCCCTTGCTTCGATGTCTAACCCGGTTGGTCCTCTATCCCAACATAGATAACACTATGTTTCACAGAAGATTAACCCTTGACTAAAAAGGTCAAATCAAAATGACAAAGTAAAGGAATTCGCTAATATTCAAACATTTCCCCATTATAACATAGAAAAATCGATCAAAACATGAAATTAAGAGAGATTGAGTACGAGAACGAACCACCAAGGGGAAAAAAGAGGGCGATCAAGCTTGAGAACGAGCAAGAGGGTGAAAGAGAAGAGCAATCCGTGGGCTACCGCAGCCTGCAAAGACTTTCCCACTCTTCTCCAACTCATTGTGTGTGTGTGTGTATATATATATATACACAGATCAATTACAATCTTCTATGTTTAGAAAGATATGAGGGAGATTCAAAAAGAGGGTTAAGAGATGAAGGATTTGAGGAAAGATTTTGCTTTCTTCATGATACTTGGGTTTGATCAGGGAGACGAGTATTGTTTAAAAGAGGAAATGTTTGGTGGGAAGCTTTTACTTTTATAATTTAATTCATTCCTCCATTGACATTGATCTTGACGCTCTGGATGGACCGACGCTTGTTCCATCTGTCAGCAACATTATAAGACCACGTACAATGGTTTAATAACCCCTCCCCATTTCATCTAATATTTTTTATATTTTTTCTCATTTACCTAATATTTTATTTATCCATTTTATTTTTCTCCATTTCAATAGCTAACTTAAATTAAATTTCAACTCCTTCCAACTCATCATTTTATATTCCATCACTTTGAGTATTTTTTTTTTGTCCAAATCAAATGAAACTTATATTAATTTATAGGGAAAAAAAATGATGAATTTTGGTGAAAAAAAAATTAAAAAAAAAATTAATTTATTAGGAGATAATTCAACTCAAATTGAAAAATGAGTGTTTTTTTTTTGTCCAAATCAAATGAAACTTATATCAATTTGTAGGGAAAAAAATGATGAATTTTGGTGAATTTTTCTTTTTATTTTTAAATCATTTATTATGAGATAATTGAGGAATTTTTTCTCAAATAATCCCGTTTTACTTTTTTATTTACCAAAATGACTTACTGTTCAAACTATTGTCCGGAATGTCCTCTTTTTTGAAACTCGCTACACCGTGTAGCGAGTTTGACTAGGGTTGGTCAAAACTCGCTACACCGTGTAGCGAGTTTAGGGCAATTAATTAGGCCGTTGGGAAATTAATTACGGCACTTAATTAAACGAAACTCGCTACACGGTGTAGCGAGTTTGTATTAAACTCGCTACACCATGTAGCGAGTTATTTAAAACCCTTTTCACCAGTTGTCTTCATTCAAACAATCTCAAAAAAAAAAAAACACTTACCTACAGTCAAGCGCCGGCGAGAGAGAGAAGAAGGGAAGAAGAAGAAGAAGCACCGATCAACCAAGGAAGAATTTGTCAAGTAATTCAACCTTTTTTTAATTGTAAGTTTAAATTTTTGTATTGTATTAAATTTTTACTTTGATTTTATTATTTATTTACTTATAATTTATATTTTTTTTATTTTTTATATGATGTTGTAATTGCATTTTGATGACATTGTTTATACACAAATTAGTCTCAAGGAATTTTTTTTGATTTTTTTTATTATTTATTTACTTATAATTTATAATTCAATCAAGGGAATTTGTTATTATATTTAGTTTTTTTAATCCGAATTTTTTTATTATTTATTTACTTATAATTAATTTATAATTTTATTATTTATTTACTTACAATTTAGGATTTTTTTTGATTTTTTTTGATGACATTGTTAATCCGAAAATATGAATGTTTGTTTAATTACTCTCTATTTTTTTTTTTTATTAAATTTAGTTTTGTTGTGCCGAAAAAATGAGATAGTAATGTTTATTAATTTACTTGCAATTTAGGATATTTTTTTTAGTGAATTCGATTAACACATCTTGGTTGATGATAACTAGGCATGAGCAAGAAGTAGGCATATCAACATATATAACCTAATTGTAGGATCATTTTAGAAAAATACTCAAATTCAATTAATGTGCACCCAAAACCGAAACCGTTATTAAGAACCCAAATTTGGATATGTTTTTAAGAAAAGCTATCGGGTGAACTTTCACATTAGTAATCTTGCTAGCACTTCTTTAGTAAGTATTTCCATTCATTAATAAGATAGGTCTACCCCAAATTTGGATCCCTTCTCCTTTGTTTTTTAAAAAGATAAATAAAAATTAAGAAGTATACATTCTTAAGACGTTGTAGTAGGTATAAATAATATGATATGAATTATTAGTGAGATAGCAAAATAGGATAGAAATTAATATACCTATAACAACATCCCTAATCTCATATACTTATATCCCAAATCCTAAATCCTAAATCAGATAGGTCTACCCCAAATTCTTAAAATATGATTTATTGTTCAAACTTTTTTTATAAAAAAAAACTGCATCCTTTTTTTCAAAAACGCATGAGGATTACTTTTGAAGTATTACTTAGTATATAGGCTGGAAATCAAGAACTTCCCCACAGGCACTTCTTGGAAGTGTGGGATAACTTTGGATTACAATGCCACGTACTAGTAATTACACTTTTTGTATTCTTTTATTTATTTTCTTGCCTTATAGAACAAAACCAACATTGATATTGAAATAAATAGATGGAAGCGTTCATTGATCCCGGGCCTATCGATACATCTGTTCTGACCCGGCATGCGGACCATAGGGTTAGGTATATTTGGTCCGGGTGGCCGGTTTCTAGTCCCCTCGTTTTTCGTCATGGTGCCGCCTTGCCAGTTGCATTAGCTCCTGTCATATTATTGAGACTGGCAGAGTGCGAATTCAGTGGAGTACACTACATAGGCCGGATACAGTACGATTTTGCATTGCTGTAATTAATTTCCCAACGGCCAAATTAATTACCCTAAACTCGCTACACGGTGTAGCGAGTTTTGACCAACCCTAGTCAAACTCGCTACACGGTGTAGCGAGTTTCAAAAAAGAGGACATTCCGGGCAATACTTTGAACAGTAAGTCATTTTGGTAAATAAAAAAGTAAAACGGGATTATTTGAGAAAAAATTCGATAATTGAGCTTAAATAATTGGGTGAAAAAATGATAAAATACGGACCAATAAGGCATTGACACGTGGCAGCTTAAAAAAAAAAGGGAAAAGGCGAACGCCACACGCGTCATCCCGGGCGGTGTGGCGCACTCGCCCAAATCGGGCCAATGGGACGCTGACACCTGGCGAATTAAAAAAAAAAAAAACCTTTCAACCCGGGATTAAATCTTTCATTCCACCAATTCAATCAACCCCTTTTCATCTTCCCATTACACCGTTCCATCCGATTGAAACCCATTTCATCTCCCTTTTCAACTCCCCACTGTATAGGAGTATAGTCTAATGGAACAATTCCGTTAGCTCCCTAACCCAAATCATTCTTTATAAAAAAAATCATTCTCCATAAAAATATCAAAATATAAAAATTTAGGTAAAATTTAAAAGTTCATATGCAAATAACGACCCAATTAAAATTACATAAAAACTCAAAATCTAGATATAAGAATAATTTTAATCTTATATATTTAGGTATATGAGCGGATTGATTAATAAAATATGAAATTTTATTATTATTTTAAAAAAAGGGTGAAAATTTTGAAAAAAAAAAACTATTTTTAAATCTAGATATAAGAGTAATTTTATTCTGATACTTTTGTGTATAAAAGTGACGGAGACGAGTAATATGTAAGTGTGAGTTTCTCTAAAATTTTGTATCTCACATATGGGCTTTTATGAATTTATATATTCCCTCCGTTCCACGTGAATGTGGACTAACTTTTTGGATGTGAGAATTAAGAAAAAGTGATGTAAGAAAGAGAAAAAGTTAAATATTGTGAGTATGAAAAATTAAATAGGAGAGAGAATGAGTGGGAGGAATAGTGAGGAGAGAGAATGCTGTGAGTGTAAAAGTGAAGTAGGAGAGAGAATGAGTGGGTGGAATAGTGAATATTCTTTGTCATTTTGGAAAGTTTGCATTCACGTAAAACGGACCAAAATAGAAATAAGTTTGCATTCACGTGGGACGGAGGGAGTACTCCTCTGGGGTGTTAGAGTTTATGGCCCCGTTATATTTGCAAGTTACAAATCACAGTTAGTTTTTTCCATATTCTCCCCCGTCCCACTAATTTTTTTTTAAAGGGAATCCCTATATTTCCTCATTTAATTAAAAATATATCGTCTGTAGTCTGTACTGTTTTATTTTTATTCACTACATTATACTTTTTCGTGATATACATTAATAGTATAACAAATTTGTTAATATTTGACATAATTATCCCCAAAAAAGACTATTTATACTACTAAATTTGACATTTGTCATTGTGTTACATTCATTATTAAAACTATTCAATTGTTTACGGAATTGTATTTGGGTGTATTTCAAATGCATTTTGGTTCCTAACTATTTCTATGACTCAGTTTCAGGAAGTGTTCTAAAAATCGTTCGATTATGCCCCGCTTAGGCTATAGGTGGTCATTAAACGCAACGCTTACTTCAAATCTTCCTATAAACGCGTTCGGTCAGAAAATCGTCTCCTCCTAGGTGCCTTACGCGCCTGCTAGTCGGGCTAGACATTGTCTATTACCAGATTCGCCTTGATATCAATATTTTTATAAAATTATTGGTCCTAAACGACAATGTTTCTTATTCGTATAAATTCCAAAAATCCTCGAACTTAAGACTTAAATAGTGAATTGATTCGTTGAAATCTCAAATCTCAATCTATCGCTCACAAACAAAATTCTCAAATCAAATTTCCTCTCCATTTGGCTCTCTTTTCATCTTCGCTAGTTCGTTTCTGACACTGATTGTTAAGTCAAGGTTTGAGAGGCTACGTTATGCTCCTCCATCTCGCAGCCTGATGGATGATCACCACATCCAAATCAAGTTATTTCACCAGGCCACCTAGGCCTCGAGTAAGCCTCGTCTTTGCGCTCAAGGCGCTAGGCCCAACTCCGACACCTAGCGGTCGCCTAGCAATTTTTAGAACATTGGTTTCAAGCATGTCACAATTGCTACTATTCGACTTGTTTGTTAAATTATTTCAAATGTCTTTTTTTTATGTAGATAGTACTCTATATTGATATGCAATTGGTAAATATATATTTATTGATATGCAAATGCAATCTACTGTCCCACGTTTGTTATTACATTTGTTGCAGCCATAATAGCTAGCCAATCTTTTATATTTAGAGACTTTTTCTATAATATATGAGTCCTAAACCCTAGGATGCTTCCCTAGGGTTAAGGTTGTTGGTATCTCTTTCGAGTACAAGGGTCAAGTTTACATCCCAAAGATCAATACTTGCTCATGATTGATGGCCTTATGTAAATACCTCTGAACTCAATATTCATGATTACATTACTCTTAGTCTTGCCTTTGTGTTTTGATGAAAACTCATTGGTTTTGTCATATTTCGTTAGATTTTGAATAACTTCGTTAGTTTTGGTATTAACTGACTAACAGTATAACTGTGAGGACAAAATAGTCAATCTGACTAGTTGTCTCGTACGAGACTACGTGTCTCGCAAGAGACAGCCTCTGTAGAATGAGTAGATTCACTTTCCTTCTTGATTTCAATCTCTTTCTTGATTTCTCCTCTCCTAATCTGGGATTTACCCTAATTTGGGACTTCCCATAACCTTTTTATCACTAAAACAAATCAAGTCTTTGATTCCTTCCTTACTTGTGACTCGTATAGACAAGTTGGTCAACTCTATTCTTTGGTCATGCCACCCTCGGCTTATTGGATGCTTATTCGAGGTTACCACCGAGATCGAGAATGCATGAGAATGACATAGAGAAGACAACTTTCTAGGCGATAGGAAGGGTGTCTTTGTTATACAAAGATGATATTCGGGTTGAAGAATCTTTGAGGCGACCTACGAAAAGAATGGTGAATAAAGTCTTTGCTAGTCAAATTGGTCGAAACATGGAGGCATACATTGACGACATGGTCATCAAAACCAAGTCAGGACTTCATTTAGTCGACCTAAAGAAAACGTTTGCCAACTTACAAGCAAACGACATGAAGTTGAACACCAGTAAGTGTGTGTTTGGAGTGGCCGCATGAATTATTTTAGGCTTCATGGTATCACAGAGAGGCATAGAAGCCAACCCAAAAAAAGATTAAAGCCTTGATTGAAATGCAGGAGCCCACTTGTGTCAAGGAATTCCAATGCCTAAACGGTCGAGCTGTTGCTTTGGGTCGTTTCATAGCCAAGTCGGCTGAGAGATCTCTCCCCTTCTTTAAAACCTTGCGGGGGATGAAAGCCTTTGAGCAGACGACCGAATGCTCATCGTCGTTCCAAAAACTCAAGTAATATCTCGATTCTCCCCCCCCCCTTCTCAGTAGCCCGGTCCAAGGGGAAAGTTTGTACGTATACCTGTCCGTCGGGGATCGAGCAGTTGCTGCAGTGTTGGTTCGAGAAAAGAGTGGTGTCCAAAGGCCAAAATACTATGTAAGTAAAGCCATGTTCGATGTGGAAGGAAGATATTTTAATGCAGAGAAGGTGGTCTATGCGTTGGTTATAGCAGCGAGGAAACTACGGGCTTATTTCTCAGCCCATCCTATAGTCGTGCTGACCAATGTTCCTTTGAAGAAAATTCTACACAAGCCAGAAGGCTCGGGTCGACTACTCAATTGGGCGATAGAGTTGACAAAGTTTGATATTGAGTATAGGCCCCGAAAGACACTGCAAGCGCAACCTCTAGTTGACTTTTTGGTCGAGCTTTTTGGTCGAGCTAATGTTCACCAAAGAAGATAACTTAGAGGCACCCCAACGGAAGGCTTCAAAAGGCAAGGAGTCAACAACAATCAGATTACCAATGGACTGCTGGAAGGTGTAATCCGATGGATCGACAACAAAGAACGTTAGTGGGGCTGGAATCGTCCTGGTCGAATGTGAAAGTAGCAAGGTGTTCGAGGAAGCATCAAGGTTTAAATTCCAAGCCTCCAACAACCAGGCCGAGTACGAAGCCTTAATCGCTGCTATTGAATACGCAAAGTGCTTTGGGCAACTAAGATAGTGGTTTATTGCGACTCACAGTTGATAGTTCTTCAAGTTAAGGGTGAGTATGAGGTATATAATCCCATTTTGGTCAAGTACTGCGAGCTAGTCAAGAGGTTAATCCAAGACTTGGAGTTTTAGGAAATTCAGAATGTAGGCCGTGTAGACAACGAATTGGTCGACCTACTTTCAAAATTAGCCACCCCAGAGGAGCAACATGGCCAACCAATCTCATACTTATAACAACCAGCATACGAAAAAGTACAATTTCTATGCTCGGTAAACAATGCTAAGTGTTGGATTGACGAGATCAAAGCCTATATTGAGACAGGCGAGCTACCAGATGACGAGCAAAGAGCCAGAGTGATAAAAGCCTCTTCGAGCGCTCCCGCGATGCTCCCGCGCTGCCCCGAGGCACTCTCGAGGTACTCTGAGGCCCCTCGTGGTACTTCGAGGCCTTGCCTGGTCTTTCCTGAGGTATTTCGGCTCTTTTCGAGTCAAACCGGCGATCCCGGCCCACGCCGAACCTCTGCCCGTATCCAACCAACGATTCCAACCCACGCCGAAACTCTGCCCGAGTGATCCCTGCGATCCCAACGCACGCCGAACCTCTGCCCGAACGCAACCTACAATCCTGACGCACGCCGAAACTCTGTCCGCAGATAACCGGCTCCTCCCAAAGCAATCCCAGTCCGTATCGAAACACTATTCCATCCTCAAACACTATTCCCCAGCGGAAGACAGACACGAACCAACATTGGTAAGGCTTCCTTCCTACACTATTTCAATACATTTCAATAAGCAGTGTACAATGTAGACATCCGATACAGCATGCATTTTTAAAAAGCACATACACACACACAACAGTTAAAGAATATTAGGGGTATCCGAAAGACTCATTTCTATGAGGCGACTCGGGTGAGCTCTAAGATTCTAATATTCTCTTCCTGAGGAGTCATCTGACCTCCGAACTCAAAATCTCATCACACAAAAACAGTTTATTTTTAAATTGATGCCCTTTTTCAATGTTTTGGGCTTAATAAAAATGGTGTGGCGACTCTACAAAGCAAAAACACGGCTAGACACCTCCCAACTATCGCAAAACGGAATAAGCTAGATGCCGAGGCGCGAACGCGCTGCCTATCGAATTCGGGCCATTTCCGAAACGCAACGACAATGCGAGATGCCGGGGGCCCCCCACGCGCGAGCCGGATCCTGAGTAATTTCAGTTAGGCCCAATTGGTAGGAAAACAGGCTAGAGGGGGGTGAATAGCTTGATTAAACTTCTTTTTCAAAGCCTTTAGAAAATGGTCAAGTAATATATCTAAAGCTAAACCGATAATAACCAGATACGCAGCGGATTAATTATTACTTGTTTTACTCACTCAAATTGGTTAAGTATAAGGAGTTTTAAAAGCAAGTTAAAATGTCGTGCAAGTTATATTCCAATTGGTAAAACAAACAAAGCAGTTAAGGATTCAAAGGTTGTAACCGGTGATAAAGATCAACCGGTTACAAGACAAGAGAAATGAATAATCAAACAAACCAAGGGACACAGTTATTTGGAGAGGTTCACAGTGTTAAATAACTGCGACGTCCTCTACCAAGTTTGGTCAAAACTTGGATTTGTGAAAAGGTGCACTATTAATGTCACTAGTCTATTACAAGTTGCAAGCTTTATGATTGAAAGTTGTCTAAAGGAAAGTGATCACTAATGGATCGTGATACATGATTGACCAAGTGTTTTTAAAACATGTGTTCACAAGTTGAACTGATTTCTCTTGGGTGTGTAGTGTGATCAATCAATGTGTTCCAGACATAGTCTTGTTGGGGAACACTTACAACAATGAGTGTGTACAGTGTATGTCCTAATAAATAATCTAGTGAATATAAGGACTGATTGCTTTGAACTTCAATGCTTGAACACTTGAAGTTCTTGACAATCTCACTCTCAAAGTCTTTTAATGCACCAACAATCTTCAATGCTCTAAGGAAGGTATTTATTGTGTCTTCAAATGGAGCTGTTGTCTTTGAAGGGGTTAAAAGGATGACTTGGTCTGACAAACATTTAATGAGAATATCTTCTGCATTGAATGCTTGAGATTTGAAGGACAACCATCTTTAAATTTTCCCCTGGATAAAGAAGTTGTTGTGAGTACTGGTAACTTGAACATTCCCTAAAGTAGTTACTGACAAGTCGGCAGCAAAGTCTTCATAGAAACTGTTCTACCAACTTTAGCTAAGTTGTAGGCTAATTAGGTGAGAACAATAAATGCTTCAACTGATAGGAAGCTTGTTGAGGAAGCTTGACTGATGCAACAAAGCAACTAAGGAGCATAGCCGATTGAATGATTCAACCGGTTGAGAGTTGAATCGGCTAAGGAGCATGACTGGTTAAGGCACTTAACCGACTGACACTTTGGCAGCTTGAACAATTAAACCAATATTATCTTTAGGAAAATCTCTAGGTCTTCAAGTCTTCAATAAACTTTGAGAAAATAAAAGTAGAAACACTAACACTAGTACTAAAGGGATCCTAAGGTTACATAGAAAAATCTAAGTAGTCTAGTTAAAATTAGGGGTCCTCAATAATGCTTATAATGATTGGGATTAAGCAATTTCTAAAGCTATACATATATTTGACTAACAATGGGATACTACTGGCCTCATTTAAGAGAAGATGCTCGCGATTTCATACAAAAATGTGACAAGTGTCAAAGGTATGCCGACCTACCAAAGCTACCAACCACCAAGCAAACCCCTGTGATTGTTGCTTGGCCGTTCGACATGTGGGGGTAGACTTGATTGGACCCTTCCCACCCGCTCGTGGAAATTGTAAGTATGTAATCGTAGAAATTGATTACTTCACCAAGTGAATAGAAGCAAAGCCACTGGCCAAGATAACTGAGGAAAATGCCATCAACTTCATTCATGATTACATTTGGTGTCGTTTTAGGATGCCACATTCAATCGTCTCAAATAATGGGCTACAATTCTAAACGGCCTTCGAGTCAGAAATGAATAGGTTAGGTGTCAAACATTGGAAGTCTTCAGTCGCTTATCCACAAGGTAGCAGACAAGCAGAGGTGGCCAACAAGCTGGTGTTGACATCCCTAAGCAAAAACTTAGACGGAAGAGCAGGTAGATGGTTGGACGAACTCCCCCTTGCTTTATGGGAAGCTCGCACAACCACCCGGGGGCCTACTGGGGAAACCCCATTTGCTCTGACCTTTGGATCAGAGGCCATGACACCCACCGAGCTACAGATTCCTACAGCAAGGGTTGCATTGTTTGATCAGAATGACTCTAATAGCTTGATCGACTTAGATTTGCTCGAGGAGAGGCAGATGACAGCTAAGCCCAGAATGGTCAACTACAAACAGAAAACCAAGGGGTAACATGACAAGAAGGTCAAGAAAAGGTCATTCAACGTTGGAGACTACGTCTTGAGGAAAATTGAAGTGTCAGGGCGCAAAGCCAACAAAACAAGTTATCACCAAATTTGGAAGGTCCTTACATTATCACAAGGGTAGTCAGAAAAGGACCTACATAATTGGCAATCCTGGAGTAAGCGAGCTAAAACATTCTTGGCATGCTAGCCAATTGATTAGATATTATGTTTGAAGTTTGTTCTCTATGTAATTAACTATTTCTTCAATAAAAAAGGGTTCACCCCAAGAAGTTCTGCCTACATTACTGCCTCGTGTTTACAAAGTAGTTAATTCAGATCCGACTCTTAGTCGATCTTGAACTCTTAAACAGATTCGACTACATCCTTAGTCAATCTCGTTTTTAAAACAGATTCGTCTAAAGCCTTAGTCAATCTAGTTCTTAAACAGATTCGAATAAAGCCTTAGTCAATCTCGTACTTAAAACAGATTCGACTAAAGCCTTAGTCAATCTATTTCTTAAACAGATTCGACTAAAGCCTTAGTCAATCTCGTTCTTAAAACAAATTCGACTAAAACCTATGTCAATCTCGTTCTTAAAGCAGACTCGACTAAAACCTTAATCAATCTCGTTATCAAAATTGGTCCAACCAAAACCTTGGTCGATCCCCCTTAATACTAGCTCGACAGAAAAATGCAAACACTTGCTATAAGCAAAAATGAATAAAGTCAGCTGGCATATAAAAAATCAGTCTCCCAAAAGTGGCCCAAGACTGACACGGTACAAACAGTTATAAAATAAAATGCCTCCCAAACCGGGCCAAGGCATGACAATCAAACAGTAAAACAAAAATTGTTTGTTACTTGTTCATTACAAAAGATGAAAAGAAAAAATCAATCTTGTTGCTCTTGATGATAGCTAGATCGTTGGCACCGTAGGGGACAAGAGAGTGACCGCCGTGAGCTTGCTCGTCATAGCGATCCTCGAAAGCCCATTGAACTAACTTGTCAACGACAGAGGGATCTACTATGGCCAGACGTGCCTTATGTTGGTGCCCGACATCATAAAAATCTCTAGCTCGAGATACTATAATATTGTAACACTCATCACTGGCCTTGAACTTGTCGACGTCGGTCTTCTCCCTAGCCTGGGCCTCTTCCTCTCACTTGAGCCTAGCAACTCGATGGTCGTTGCTCATCTTGATGATTTTGTTATTGCGATCTTGAACCATTTCAGTTAGCTGCCCAAGCTCCCCCTCCAGCTTGACCTTATCTTATTTGACCAGAGTGACCTCCTCCTCCAAAGTTGCCTTGGTCGAAGCCCAAGAGTCCACCTGCACCTGAAGAGCAGTGAGATGCTCCTTGGCTACCTTGAGAGTGGCGTAGGCTTCATCGCGCTCTTTTCTACATTGAAATGGGCAGTCTGGAGAGCCTGGCACTGGGAGTCCACCTCTTTCAGCTTTTACCTCAGCTTAGCCGTTTCCCTTGCTTTCCTAGAGTAGTTAGCCGAAACAATCTGCTATTTCTTCAAAGCAGCACTCCAGCTACATTTAGCTTGCTCGGTCAAAGCCAAAGACTGCAAAACAAAAACAATCCGATCAAGATAATGTCGAGTAAGACAAATGGAACGAAAGTAAATAAAGGGTTTAAGTAATACCTCAGAAGCTAGAAGGCCGGACCTGTCACTATACTCATTATGAGTAAGCCCCTCCTTAGCTAACAAGGCAAGCAGGTCCCTATCAGCTTATCCGCCTCACAATAACCTATCCCAATCTCATGTCGGGATATTGGCAGCTCAAGGAATTAACCCCTACAAGATGAGGGAGATCACCCAACTTCTCCACCAAGGTTTGCACCTTTTCAGTGCTTCTGGTGGGTGGAGCTTGTTGATAAGGAAAGCTAGAGGCGAAGCCCGCTGCACTGGAGGTGCCAGCCTTCTGAGAAACCTCCTCAGCACGAGACCTCTTTTTGATCCGACTAAGGGGCAAATCATCTTCGGCTTCATCAATCTCTATAGGCTCGGGCTCCAGGTTCACAAAACTTGGAGAATCCTGCCCTGTTGATCCAAGTGCTAGATTGGAGCCCGACCCTTGCTCCACCTGCATACTGGTGCCGCCTTTCGATCTGGGGGCCTTCACTTGAACTTGAGGTTCAATGGGTTCCACCTTCCCAGACCCATCTATTGGGACCATTCCCACTCCTTCTTTTGGGAGGAGTCTGTTCTGAGCAATAGCTTCGCTCTCCCTACTAGCTTGAGCATTGGCTCTCCCATGCTCCTTGTTCCTCTTGCGATCTCCCAAATCGACGATCCTCTCCATCTGAGCTTCTTGGTCCGGAGTAAGAACTGCACAACAAAAGGAGAAAGTCAACATATGAACAAGCGAGTAAGAAGTAAAGCAAAAAGGAAAATGGAATGAGTACTTAACCGCCATAATGAAAGAGACTTTTGCAGTGGCCTAGTTTATTTTTGCAAAAATGGCACTGAGTTTTAAAATGCTCCCTCTCATGGATAACCCATTCGAGATACCTAAGGCTTCTAATTACGGGTACCAGAGTGTCCACTTTACCATCATCTTCTATCATCATCCCAGCCTGGATGTAGTAGTCCTTGTTCGACTCCAGAGTGGCCCAACTCAATATGCTCATACGAGCCACTAATGTCAACCTACGAACAAGTTCATCACTCTACTCTGGGACCCAGTAATCCTCATCCTTCATCGACTCAGAATCTTCCTCAGGCAACGTGATGGATAAAAATCCTCTTGTAATAAAATACATTGCAAGTGTACAAGTTACCGATGTAGTAGTATGCACAAGCAAGGGTCGAATCCACAGAGATTTGAGTGTTGAACAAATTAGTTTAATTAGTGTGAAAAGAAACAAAAGGGGGGTTTTTGATTTGATTTAATTATTAAACTAAGAAAAACAAAATAAATAAATTAAAGATAATAAGAGACAAGGAATTCATGGATTGGGGATCATAACAATTATCACTTTATGCTTTTTATTTCATGTAAAAAGGATTCAATCTCATTCTTGGGTTCGTTCACAAAAATATAGGGTTAAGATGTTAATATATTCCGCAAGGTCAATAAGAACATTAAAACCCTACTAATTCTATCTTATTTATATATTCCGCAAGGTCAATATAAACATTCAAGAATTCAATTAAAAATTTAAGAACAATGGAACCTAGATTCGTTTGATTTCCGCAAGGTCCTCAATTGAATCTATTCTTCTCAACAATTGTCAAATTACAAATCATCCACGCAAGTGCAATAATTCATACCCAAATAAATTCAAGAGGTCAAAAGTATATTCCGCAAGGTCAATACAATTGATCTCAAGACAATATTTAAAAACGTTGAGAAGAACAAGAACGAAAAAGAGATAGGAAGAATTAAAACCTTAGCATAAAGATCAGATTGTTACTCACCTCAATCCATGAATAAAATAAATTAGCTTTGAATGGCCATTAAAATAAATAAATTAAAACCTTGTTCTTTTATCTTCAAAAATAAATAAAAACCTAAACTAAAAATATGGAGAATAAAAATATTCAAAAGATTCAAAGATCCAAAGATGAAAGATCAAAAGATTAAAGATGATACAAAACTAGTCTAGGGTTATTTTTATAGGAGGAGGGAGGTGAAAATACTTTTTGGAAATAAATTAGAGTCAAAATCCTAGTCAAAATAGAAAATTTCTCGAAATCCGTCACTGATTCTGTGCAAATCTTGTTGTTGATTCTGTTGAAATCACGTTTTCCTTATTTGTGACGAAATTAAATCCGTTGCTGAAATTTTGTGGGCGGTTGCCCACATTGGCCCACCGGCTGCCCATGTGTACAGAAAAAATGCCTCGGCCAAAAACTTCATTTGTGCGGCCGCCCAAGACTTAAGAGCGACCGCCCATGTCCTGCGTTGGCCCAGCCTTGGCCCAAATCCCTCGGCCACAGCTAGCTCCATTTCTCAGCCACCCTTGATTTGCAGCACCACCTGGCCTTGGCCCATGACTACCTTGCTTTTGGCCCCAAATTGTTGCCTGTTGCCTTGGCCTTGTTTTGTTTTAGTGCCAATTAGTATTCGGTTCGTCTCGCAATTTTGCCGTCGCACTTTGGTCACTATAAAAAATTCTTTTGCATCTCGCTCTTTGAAATTTTATTTTTCACTTTAGCCCATGAATTTTTATAAATTAAATTCGTCCAAAATTTCCATATTTCCAATTTAGTCCCTGAATTTCCAATATTTACGGTTTGGCCCTTGAACTTCCAAATGTCAGTTTTGTCCCATATTTTCCAGAATTGCAATTTGATCCAAAAACTTCCAAAGTATGCTCCAATCCTCCGTTTTGTCGGTAATTGCACTTCAACCCCTGTACTTTCAAAACACTACAAAATACATTAAATTCCCAAGGTTTCGGGCATCAAATAAGCTAGGAAATATATCTTTTGGATGGGTAAAATCACATCCATCACAAGGGGAACTCTTATCCCTTCCTACTCTCTACCAAGATCAGATGACTATTCCACCCTGAAACCTTGTCGGGCAAGTTGATGAACAGTTTTGGGGCCTTTGCTTTGGCTAGGGTGCTAATTCCCCATGTCTTGTCATTCACAACTAAGAATCTCCTAAAAACGTACATACAAGGCTCGTACCCTATGAACCTACATCCCATAGCAAAAGCCACCAACACTCTGATCGCATTAGCTCCGAGCTGCATGGGGACTGCGGCCATACACTCGAGGAACTCACAGATGAAAGGGTCCAAAGGAAGTCTCAAACTGGCCATAATAGAAAGCCACTCTGGTCGTGTTAAGGGCCCAATGCGACTAAGACTGTATCTTCCTCTGCCTCTCAGTAAAGTGAGTCAGCTAGAAGTCTGCTCGAGGTACCTCGAAGTGATCGTGGAGGATCTGAATGCGAGACTCGGCATTATTCTTGCCAATAGCTGGCCTAGGGGCCACATATCCCCTCTCATTACGACCTGGGATCACCTTAGAGCAAAACTAGTCCATGATATTGCCAGAGAATGAGCTCGACGTTGTAGAGCCCGCAGTTTGTTGGTCGTTGACCGCCATTTTTATAGAAGACATGGAAACAGGGAATCAGACCTAGTAGATGAAGAGTCTGAGCTAATTAAGGACGACCTAGATTTTCCTGAAAAAGCTAACCTCTCACGAGGAAACAGTGGTTTATTGGACTTGATATAGAAGATGATTAGGTGGTCAATTAACTTGTTGAAGAGACGGAAACGGATATCCGTAGATTGTCGGCATTCAAATCTCCCTTGCTCTCACCTGCTGGAAAACCTATTTCACTATAGAACAAAATCCACCTATTTAATATGGTGATACATTTATCTAAGGTCAATTCCTTCCAGGGACCCTCAAACCGTTTATAAATCCTAAGATTCACACAGTTGTAACCATACCTAACCCCTAACTCGAAACTAAAGGTTATAGCTATGACAGAAAAGAGGAAACTTCAAAATTAAACCTAGAAAAGTGAAATTGTACCTTAAGCTTTTCGAAGAAGGTAAAAAGAACTGTGACGTCAGAAGAAGATTGCTACTTGACGGAGGTAATTTTTTTTTTTTTTTTGCTGCTGTTCTTGCTAGTGTATTACGAATTTTGGGATGATAAAGTTTGGAAAGGAGTTAAACTCTCCCTTTTATACTTTCTTCTCCGTACCTGAATTGGAAAGGTTTGGGGGCAAAACGATTGTCAGAACGTGGGCAGAATTAAAGGCAAACGCCGTTTCCCAAGGCGAATGTCTAATCGACAGAATCCGTACCATTATGGAGGATTTTACGGTGCAATAAAGACAATTCATCCAACCATCAAAATTCAATTGTCGGGAGTAACCTACGGTTAACAAGTAGACATTCGATCGTCTCCCCAAATATGTAATCAAAATTTTTTCTATAACTTCATACTCGACAAGTCGAGCTAGAAAGTTGGAGGCTACTGAACGGTATAAAAGCGATGGGCCAAGCCCAATGGGTTGGCCCCATGTACGAGTCAACCTAAAGGTCCAACAAACAGAGAGGGCCTATCAAGATGCCCCAATTCCACCAACCCATCAATCTAGATCAGTCGACCAAGCTCATTATCCGACCTTCCTTGGTCCCGACCTAGCTTCATACGACATACGGTCTACTCCTTATACTTTCTCTGTAACGACCCCAACCCTAGGCATTTATTTTTAATATTATATTAGATGCTTTTAATATTTATATTTATTTTATGTGTTCCTTTATGTCTTTAAATTCTTAATTTAAGATAAATTGGGTAAGTAGTAAGATTGGAATCTTTTAAGAATTTATTGGTTATTAAATAAAGAAGATTGGGGAATAATAAAAATGGAAATATGATAAATAGTGCAAGGAGGTTAATTGAGTAGGATGAATTATTTGAGTAAAGATTAGTTAAATTTAAAATGAAAGCCTTTATTTATTAAAGGAGTTAATTAAGTGGAAGCCTTAGATTTTTCCTTGAAGGGGGGGACCAAAGTCTTACTCCCTCTAGACACTCCAAGTGTCCCCTCCCCATTCATCCTCCACTCTACCCCCCTTAACCTCTTACTTCCTCCTCCCTTCTCCCTCATTTCTCATATTTTTCCTAGAGAAAAACCTAGAGAAACTCCATGGAAGCCCTTCCTCCAAGCTTTGAAGCCAAGCTACTTCTCCTCCAAATTCAAGTCTAAGGGCATTTTTGAAGTGGAATCACCTAGGAGAATTCATCAAGCTAGAAAGATCAACCTTCCCTTTTCAAAACCCTAAGGTGAGTTATTATGACTTTCCCTTCTTTAAATGTTCATGAACTATGTTGTTGTTGTTGTTGTTATAATGGCTTTTGATGATTTGAAACCTTCTTGGAGTTTGGGAAATTTGATTAATGTTAGAGTATGATGTTTTGGTTCATAGAAGTTGATCAAGAGTATAAGAAAATGTGGTTGGTTGGATTAAGAGAGTTTAACTTGAAATGGGGTAATAAATTGGGTGGAGAATCAAATTGTAATTAACTTAGGTTTATATTATGTTGGAATTTAAATGACTCCTAAGATGAAAGATATGAAGTTTAGTAAGCCTTTTAGGTTCACAAAACAGAGGAAAATTAGTTGGGAACAAATTGGTTTGGGGTTGCTGAAGGAAATTGGCTTGTTCTGAATTCTGGGTTCAGGGCACGAGTCGTGCCCTGTGGCACGAGTCGTGCCTTGGATGGGGACGAGTCGTGACAAGGATTAAAGGGAAGTCGTGCCTAGTGGGGACGCCTGTTTCTGGGGAAGGCCAAATGGGCACGAGTCGTGCCACCGGGGCACGAGTCGTGCCCTGGCCTGGTAACATTGGGTCAACTTTGAAGCTGTTTAAACCTAATCGAACTAGAACCAAAATGAAATCTCTTTAACCTAGATTAAAGTAGAATACTTTGGCTACTCAATGACATCTTAAGTGATCAAAATGGAATTGTGGAAGTAGTTTAAATATTGCCCCGAAAATGGTTGATAGGTTTGATTTGTGACTTCACCAAAATAGTTCCAATTTGGGAAATAGAACTTGAACTTTAATAAATGTTATTCGAGGTCGTATAATGACTATGTAAGAGTGGTTTATGATATATAGTAGCCTCACTCCCTATCTTTAGTGAATAGTTGCAATGGTGTAGGAGCCATAGGTTTCACTATTGAGCTAATTGGTAATGGGTAGGTATCACTTGTGGCATTGTGTCCAAGTTATGGAATTATTGATATTATGGTTATCTTAATATCCTAAAGTATGGACTATTTGGTAAGTTGTTATGTGGTATCCCATTGTGTGGATTACGTGTTATATGGTGGTGTGATATCCCAATTGTGGATTATGTGGCATGTTGATTGTATGGTTATCCCAATTGTGGATCTATTTGTTATCATTCATATTTATTGATGATACTATGCATAGTGTATTACTTAAATGTTGCATTATGGTATTGATTGGCATGAGTATACATTACCATGTTATTATATGATTATCCCATTTTGTGGATTATAATTCAAGTATCTATTATGTGCTTGAATGTGTATATGTTCGGGTGGGTATGATGGAAGTCAATCAATTATTGATTTGTTCAATAAGTGATTGAAGGTTCATCATATCGGTGACCCTTCCCCACTCGTGGCCACGGGGTGGGGGGCGTGCAGGCATACCGTACCGAGTGATAAGTAGCCTTTACATACCGCTGCGATTAGGAGAAACCGGGGAATGCTCGTATGAAGCCAACGGCTCTGCGATGGCGATGATAGTATATGATACTCTAAATATAGGGTCATATATGTATCCTGTTTTTCTTATATGGATCTCCGGGGTATGAGACCTATAAGCGGTGAATGTGCGTAGGGCGGCTCACCAAAGAGTGGAGTTTTACTCCCACGTTGTACGACTTATTGTTCGAGACGGGAAAAGGTAAAATGAGGTAACGTAAGGTGTTTACCGCTTTCATAATGTGTTAAGTGTTGCCATGCTACGTGTTGCATCTTGTATGGCATCTTCGTCGCATATCATAATAGCTCATTGAGATTTATTCTCACCCCTCTCCCTTTACTGTTTTAGATTCCGAGGCAGGTGACCCGAATCAGTGAGGCCGGGGTTTCATTGTGGACTTTGCTCTTGGGGTTTGACAAGTTAAGTATAGGAGTGGGTTGTTAGGAGTATTTGTTAAGTATTCCTCTTTTATATTTTGTATGGAAAACCCTTTTGTTAAACAGATGTTAGTTAAGGTTTCCAATGTATTTGATCAGATATCGGTTTATTAAAGTTATGGTTGGATTTCCTCTAAGTAGAGATATTACTAATTGATTTTAAAATTGTAAGTTTGAAAGGTGGTTTTCTTTTAAAGGCAAATAAATGTTTTGGAAATTTGAGATGGTTTTTCTTAGATTGAGCTCCCTTAGCTCGGGACACGTGTTAGGTCCCGGGTTGGGGTGCTCACAGTTGGTATCAAAGCTTAGTTTAGAGGTCAAGGGTAGATGTCTAAACTAAGGGGGAATGTGTGGAAATTGACGTCGAGTGTTTTATGCAGGAGTTCGTTCTAATGGCTGGAAGCAAGGATGATCAGCGGAAGGTTCTAGAAATTGAAGGAGATATGGATATAGGTGAAATTCAGAATGAAGGGATGATGAAATTATTCGGGAAGTTTGTACGGGATATGGAGACGAGAGGATCGGTTTCGAATCAACTTGAAGGATGTCAAAGTGATGGATTGGAAAGATTTGTGAAGATGAACCCCACCGAGCTTTAACGGAGGTCCGAACCCGTTAAAGGCGTAAGAATGGTTAGCGAGAAATGAATAGGATTTTCGAGGTTATAGAAAGTCCCAACAAGGAGAAAGTTAGGTATGCCGTGTTCAAACTTGAAGGTTTAGGCGATCGGTGGTGGCAAATATTGAAGGGAAGTTGGGAGCGGGATCATACGCCCCTGGACTTGGGATAATTTCACCAAACATTTCGAGGATTATTTCGTTTCGATGGTTACAAGGGACAAGAAGGAGATCGAATTCTTAGGACTAGAACAAGGGATCATGACGGTGAATCGGTATGTAATCGGGTTTGAGGAATTAGCTAGAAGTTGCCCTCATTTGGTATCGTATGAAGCGAAAAGAGTTCATAGGTTTATAAAAGGTTTGAGGACCGAGTTTAGGAAGAAATTTGGGATTGATAGCTTCACCAATTATCGACACCTTAGAGAGAGCTTATAAGATCGAGAAAAATATTGAGGAAAATAGTGGGAAATTGGAAGGTGAGATTGGAGATCGCCCAAGGGCTTTAACTTCGGGAAGGATGAGAGAGAAACTTGTGGTAGCTTCTTCGTCTAGGCCGCACCCAAACAAGATGGGATGATGTGTAAATATTGCAAGAAGATGGGTCACACCGAAGACAGTGTTGGAGTAAGCAAGGGAAATGTTTGAATTGTGGAGGAGCGGGGCACTACAAGAAAAATTGTCCCGCATTTCGTCGAGGTTAGCTTCGGGTGCCTGGTCCAAAGGTTCAAAGAGGTGGTATCAAAAGAGATAAGGAAGGGAAACCAAAAGAGAAGGTCCAAGGTCAAGTGTGTGTTTTGGGTCCAAGAGAGATGGATCCCCTAGAGGTCACTAGAGGTATATTTTCCTGTCTCGAAGTAGGGGTCATACTTTATAGATCCCGTTGCATATCATTTATAATTGGCATCACATTTTGCTTACATGTGACATACATTGTTGAGAATTTGTTTTATTGTTAGAGGATTCGCTCTTATGAGAGAATACCTCGAACCTTCTTTGGTTTACCACGATGGTTATGTGGTTATGGCCGAGCATGTATTGCCGCTGAATTGGTATAGTTATTATTTTACGATTCTTAGATATACTTGACCTGGAGGGTTAAGTAGTTGTTGTATAATGATAGACTATCCTCATAGGTGAGTCTCCTTTTTCCATGCCTAAATTGCTTATATTGGTAATTGTTATAAGTGAACCTTAAATGTGAGATTTTGATTTTTTGAGGGTGTTTAGGGTGAAAGTTTTGAATTAAGATGTGAAGAGTAATTGGTATATGCTAGACTTGCTTAGGGAGTCTTTTCCAGAATTTTATGTGCTAGTTGCGAGTAAATGTTAAATGTGCTTTCGTTGGTATATTTTGTTGTGTTGGTTCTGAGTAGGATAAGCAGAATTGTAATTCTTATTTTGATGGCTTTAGGGTAATTAGAATTGATGATATCTTTGTTAATTAAAGTTTCGGGAAGATTGTAAAAATAATTTGAGAGTTGGGTTAATGATACCTTGTGAGGAGTCCCTGTATGCAAAGTTTAGCTAGTATGAGTTAGCTCGAGAGGATTACAAATTTTGGGTTCTATAGTCTTAAACTCGGGTGTTGCCAAGGATCTTGTGAGGTTGAGTCCGTGATCTTTGAGTTAGCAAGTACTACCTAAGAAATTTAATGAACCCTTAAGAATTGTAAAGTCATTACTTTGGTTGAATCTAAAGGGCGTATAAATGGTGTAGGTTGTGATGAGGATGAATCATATTGTTAGTGATGGAAAATAGGTTGACTCTTACCTTACCTAGTGGATGTGAGAATCTTGTGAAATTTTAAGTGTGTATTAAAGGAAGATCGGGTGTAGTGTTATGCAAAATGGGAAGTGATAGCGTATGTTTCGAGGAAGTTAACTTAGATAGAGCGGAAATTTCTTATCATTGTTCGAGAGCGGTTACAATTGTTTGTGTGATTTAAACGGAATCTTATCTTTTGAAGTTCTCTATCGGGGATGGTTACCGATCCTAAGAGTTGAAGGATTTTTGTAGTCGATAGGAAATATGATTACCAGTGGTTGGGTGTGTATAATATCAGTTATCATTCTAACATTAAGATAAAACCGTATGAGACGTTGTTAGGAAAGAAAATATCGATCTCTAATTTGTTGGGATGAAATTGGGGAAGCAAGGTCTAAGGTAATTTAGCGCCAAAGTTTGTTAATCCATTTGAAGTTTTAGGAAATGTTGGTGAGTCGACTTATAGACCGATTTGGGCAGCTTATAGAGTATTTGAAGTTTAAATGTGATATCGTAATGTATTGGGAGACATAAGATGTAATACTTTTATTTGAATATACTTTCTTTCGAGGTCGTGAAAATTCGGGTGAGTGATGATGGTATAGTATTCTCGGAATATTAAGTTGTAGTATCACATTACTTATGAAATTGGAAAATCTTGGAAAAATCATAGTGTTGAAGAGACTAATCGGGAGTGAAGTCCTAGAGTATTCGGGTTAAGAAAGTGTATAGTAGAATTATGCAATGGAAAAATCTAATGGAAAAAGTGTTAAGTTAGAATGTGTGAAAGGTAACCGCTTGCTATCCGATCCTTAGGAGTAAGCGACCAAATTCGGGACGAATTTTCTTTAAGGGAGTGAGTGTAACGACCCCAACCCTAGGCATTTATTTTTAATATTATATTAGATGCTTTTAATATTTATATTTATTTTATGTGTTCCTTTATGTCTTTAAATTCTTAATTTAAGATAAATTGGGTAAGTAGTAAGATTGGAATCTTTTAAGAATTTATTGGTTATTAAATAAAGAAGATTGGGGAATAATAAAAATGGAAATATGATAAATAGTGCAAGGAGGTTAATTGAGTAGGATGAATTATTTGAGTAAAGATTAGTTAAATTTAAAATGAAAGCCTTTATTTATTAAAGGAGTTAATTAAGTGGAAGCCTTAGATTTTTCCTTGAAGGGGGGGACCAAAGTCTTACTCCCTCTAGACACTCCAAGTGTCCCCTCCCCATTCATCCTCCACTCTACCCCCCTTAACCTCTTACTTCCTCCTCCCTTCTCCCTCATTTCTCATATTTTTCCTAGAGAAAAACCTAGAGAAACTCCATGGAAGCCCTTCCTCCAAGCTTTGAAGCCAAGCTACTTCTCCTCCAAATTCAAGTCTAAGGGCATTTTTGAAGTGGAATCACCTAGGAGAATTCATCAAGCTAGAAAGATCAACCTTCCCTTTTCAAAACCCTAAGGTGAGTTATTATGACTTTCCCTTCTTTAAATGTTCATGAACTATGTTGTTGTTGTTGTTGTTATAATGGCTTTTGATGATTTGAAACCTTCTTGGAGTTTGGGAAATTTGATTAATGTTAGAGTATGATGTTTTGGTTCATAGAAGTTGATCAAGAGTATAAGAAAATGTGGTTGGTTGGATTAAGAGAGTTTAACTTGAAATGGGGTAATAAATTGGGTGGAGAATCAAATTGTAATTAACTTAGGTTTATATTATTTTGGAATTTAAATGACTCGGTATGAAAGATATGAAGTTTAGTAAGCCTTTTAGGTTCACAAAACAGAGGAAAATTAGTTTGGGAACAAATTGGTTTGGGGTTGCTGAAGGAAATTGGCTTGTTCTGAATTCTGGGTTCAGGGCACGAGTCGTGCCCTGTGGCACGAGTCGTGCCTTGGATGGGGACGAGTCGTGACAAGGATTAAAGGGAAGTCGTGCCTAGTGGGGACGCCTGTTTCTGGGGAAGGCCAAAGGGGCACGAGTCGTGCCCTGGGGCACGAGTCGTGCCCTGGCCTGGTAACATTGGGTCAACTTTGAAGCTGTTTAAACCTAATCGAACTAGAACCAAAATGAAATCTCTTTAACCTAGATTAAAGTAGAATACTTTGGCTACTCAATGACATCTTAAGTGATCAAAATGGAATTGTGGAAGTAGTTTAAATATTGCCCCGAAAATGGTTGATAGGTTTGATTTGTGACTTCACCAAAATAGTTCCAATTTGGGAAATAGAACTTGAACTTTAATAAATGTTATTCGAGGTCGTATAATGACTATGTAAGAGTGGTTTATGATATATAGTAGCCTCACTCCCTATCTTTAGTGAATAGTTGCAATGGTGTAGGAGCCATAGGTTTCACTATTGAGCTAATTGGTAATGGGTAGGTATCACTTGTGGCATTGTGTCCAAGTTATGGAATTATTGATATTATGGTTATCTTAATATCCTAAAGTATGGACTATTTGGTAAGTTGTTATGTGGTATCCCATTGTGTGGATTACGTGTTATATGGTGGTGTGATATCCAAATTGTGGATTATGTGGCATGTTGATTGTATGGTTATCCCAATTGTGGATCTATTTGTTATCATTCATATTTATTGATGATACTATGCATAGTGTATTACTTAAATGTTGCATTATGGTATTGATTGGCATGAGTATACATTACCATGTTATTATATGATTATCCCATTTTGTGGATTATAATTCAAGTATCTATTATGTGCTTGAATGTGTATATGTTCTAAAGGGTATGATGGAAGTCAATCAATTATTGATTTGTTCAATAAGTGATTGAAGGTTCATCATATCGGTGACCCTTCCCCACTCTGTGGCCACAGTGGGGGCCGTGCAGCCTACCGTACCGAGTGATAAGTAGCCTTTACATACCGCTGCGATTAGGAGAAACCGGGAATGCTCGTATGAAGCCAACGGCTCTCTGCAGTGGCGATGATAGTATATGATACTCTAAATATAGGGGTCATATATGTATCCTGTTTTTCTTATATGGATCTCTGGGGTATGAGACCTATAAGCGGTGAATGTGCATGGGGGCAGTTCACCAAAGAGTGGAGTTTTACTCCCACGTTGTACGACTTATTGTTCAGACGGGAAAAGGTAAAATGAGGTAACGTAAGGTGTTTACCGCTTTCATAATGTGTTAAGTGTTGCCATGCTACGTGTTGCATCTTGTATGGCATCTTGCTGCATATCATAATAGCTCATTGAGATTTATTCTCACCCCTCTCCCTTTACTGTTTTAGATTCCGAGGCAGGTGACCCGAATCAGTGAGGCCGGGGTTTCATTGTGGACTTTGCTCTTGGGGTTTGACAAGTTAAGTATAGGAGTGGGTTGTTAGGAGTATTTGTTAAGTATTCCTCTTTTATATTTTGTATGGAAAACCCTTTTGTTAAACAGATGTTAGTTAAGGTTTCCAATGTATTTGATCAGATATCGGTTTATTAAAGTTATGGTTGGATTTCCTCTAAGTAGAGATATTACTAATTGATTTTAAAATTGTAAGTTTGAAAGGTGGTTTTCTTTTAAAGGCAAATAAATGTTTTGGAAATTTGAGATGGTTTTTCTTAGATTGAGCTCCCTTAGCTCGGGACACGTGTTAGGTCCCGGGTTGGGGTGCTCACATTCTCTGATCAGTTAAAGTACGAAGTCAGGTCCAAACAGCACGTGCGTCTACCCACGTCGTCAGTTGTAATTGTCTCAAACAATCTCGGAGACCGTTACGCCCCCATTATCTACATGATCTAAGGGATTCGTAAACATCACATATGATCACTATATATATATATATATATATATATATATATATATATATATATATATATATATATATATATATATATATATATAGATATATATATATATATCAGATCACATTCTACGTAAAAATGTAATGCTACATTGACTACTTTGAGATTACGTTATTTTCATACAGTTTATACAACTCTATAACTCTATCTTATAATAACGCCGGAGGGTATTAGACGGAGGATATTCCGACAAATCATTTATTCGTGGTTTTAGGTATTAGTCGTTGGATATCAACCTATTGTTATAATATAAGGATGATTTAGATCGATTCCTATTATATTATCAGTTGATAATATTTATAGTTATTTCTATCTATTTTTATGATTTAATGTCTTTTTTATTTTTATAAGTCTTTACATTTATAATAAAAAATATTAGCATTGTGTGATAAAAAATATTAATAATTCTTACAATTTTTATCCTAATCGAGTTGAAACGGGACAAGACAATTCATGTTTTCATGATTTTAAGTAGAAGCGGGTTTCAGACCTGTGTCAGTTGCCATCCCTGGCCAGCATTAACCCGACTTCCTGTAGAACAATAATATCGCATCCAAATATCTAAAATTAAGCCTTTAGGGCCAATTCAAAGTTAAATCAGATATGTGCAGTTTAAGCTAAAAATGACATTTAGGGCCATTCATTAAAGAAGCATTGTTTGCACAACAACAGCACGAAGAAGATTGGGGCCCAGCCCACATTTATCCTCTCATTTGTTCAACTTTTTTTTTTTTTCTTTCTGTTTTTCAACTAATATTTCAAGATATATATTTCATCAGGTTCAAAATTCATACTCCCTCCGTCCCAAAATGTTTGTCTCATTTGACTTTTTTGTTGAACTTGATCACAAATTTATGAGAAATTAATCATGTTCATGAAATTCTAAAAGTTGTTGTTGATAATATTATTAATGGTGAATCAATAGGAATTTTTAGAATTTCATGAACATAATTAAATTGTCATATATTTGTGGTCAAAGTTCAACAAAAAAGTCGAATGGGACAAACATTTTGGGACGGAGGGAGTATTTATTTTTATTTTAATAACAAAAAAGAAATTATTTATTTTAATCACAATATGGACGATGGTTGTTAGAACATTTATTACAAAGCTTAATATTTGAGCTTTTTTGTCAACTGTATGATTAAAGAAGGCCAATATAAGCTTCAAAAATAAGAATATGTACAACTTAAAACCAAAAATGGTGCAAAAATATAATCCAAGATAAATACAAAACTGAACATACCAAAAGTGTCGAGTTGGGCCAAACCAAAAGTGTCGAGTTGGGCCAAACGAGTAAAGCCCAATCACAGATAACATTGGCACCCACATTCTCAATGAGACTGATCCAATCAGAACAAGGCCCACGGCCCATCTCACCCATCAGTCGACTAAGCCCATGGTCCGACTTACAGGTCCCGACCTAACTTAGTCCGACCTCATGATCCATGCTACAATTCGGGTACGAACCATGCTCTACCCGACAGTCAGGTCGACCATTCCACGAGTGGCGACCTCGACCTAACTCAGCAAGTGACGACCTGACACTTGCCGGCTTATTTGGTTAATCAATGCTCACAACTACATCCCTACAAATCAGGGACCGTTATAGACACGTGCCCAAGACCAAGTAACTGCCGCTATAATCTCGGAGGACATATTGCCTCCCCAAAAATACATCACTCTTGCCTATAAATACTTCATCACTACCAAACGGTGAGAGGTAACTGCCATTTTGTTATCAGAATTTCATTATTCTATACATTTTGAGCTATAAACAACGGTAATCTTACTCTCACGCCCGAGCGTCTTCGCCGGAGACACATCCGGCTAGTCGTGGGTTACTGCTGTGTCAAGGAGCCAGTGATCGCCCCGCCACGTGGAGGAAGATTGATAAGCACATTTCCCGGCAAAGATCGGTTGGTTCCATTGCCGGGAATTGAACCCGGGTCTCATAGATGAAAGCCATGTATCCTAACCACTGGACGACAATGGGAAGAGGAGAAGAAAAAAGAGACGGGAAAGGTTGAACGAATTGACTTTGCTCTTCGACCTTTTTCCAAAGAAATCAGAGATAGTCGACCTCCTCCTACTTTCAGGTTGCCTCTTACGGAGAAGTACTACGGGTCGACAAATGCCAGAGCCACATATCACATCCGGAAGCCACTATGTGTTTTGTCGCCAATAGGGACGACAACATGTGCAAAGCTCTCCTAAGCACACTTCTGGGGCACCTTAACTTGGTTCAATGGTTTGGCCGCCGGTAGTATCACCACTTGGGCATGCTTCGAACAAAATTCTTAGACCGCTTCTCGACCGCAGGAGCTCGGAAGATAACCGTCACACGATCCGAATAACTTGGTGCAGTGGTAAGAATGAAAGCTCGATGAGCTATTTCACCAAGTTCAAAGAGATGGTTGATAAGATAGAGGAAGACCTCACAGGTACGGTAGAGGTAATAAATTGCTTCCGAAGTGGTATTTCCTCGAGAAGACATGGACTACGAGCTCACAAAGTCCGAGCGGTCACAACTCGACAGAGTTGTTTGAAAAGGTGTATAACGTCGCTCTTTGGCCGAGGAAAGGAAAGAAAAGAAGAATGGTAAGAGCCCCAAGGTTGAAGTCGGCGACGATAAAAAAGACTCCAACAAGAATGGGGGAACAATAAAAATGGAAAGAAACGAGAACTAGGGCGACGGAAGGTGCCCGAAGCTTTCACTCCTCACGGTGAGTCGAACGGAGATTTTGAATGCCTTGTTGAAGCGGCTCCTCCCGGTCCCAATGAATCCAGGCAACAAGTTTAGGAGGGACAATGAAATGCTGCGACTACCACAAAGACAGCCGGTCATCTTACGAGAGGATTGCTTGGGATTAAAGCGTATTATCCGAGAGAATGGTCGACTGTGGAGACTCGAAGCTTATGTGAAGAGACCTCAAGCCGGGGGAGGTGAGCAACCACAGTGGACAACAAGGACCTAGGCGGCCCTAGGGCCCGAACACAGGGGGTCATCACCGAACAAGCGAGCAACACGGCCATCAAGCACAAGATATTCCACTCAATAAGGCCCCACATGTGCCTCCCGGGAGAAGTAAGAGATGAGGCGATCGCCTTCTACCCCCACGAATTGGCAACTAATATGGCGGCTAGGGAGCAAGTTCTCGTCATCCCTGTGTCTCATTGATGGATGTACGACGAGCGGACTCTTAGTCGACACGGGGCCTGCAAGGATATTTTGTTTTACAAAACTTTCAAGGAGATGGGTCTTAATGATGAACAGGTTGGAGAGATATGATGGCGAGGTTGGAGGGCTTCACCAACCACCGAGTTGATGCTAAAGGCCGAGATAGTGCTCGACGTCGACCTAGGCCAAGACCCCTCAGGATTGTCTCGAAGGTACAATTTATCGTAATTGGATGTAAATAGTGACTATGCCGCCATACTTGGAATTCCCGGACAGGTCGCTCTTGGAATGGTAGCATCAATTCCTCACCGAGTAAAGTTCCCCACACCTCGCTGGAGTGGGTTGCGTACAAGGCACGGCTCGTGCTTATCTCGGATCATGTTACGAGAGAAAGAAAGAAAAGGGAGCTGGAGATTGAGGCTAGCGATGGTTACTTGGAAGCCGTCTCGGTCCGCCACCAAAACTACCCGACTGTCAACAATCACCGACGTGGTAGAGTCGACCTATCGCTCAAATGACGAGGTCATGCTTGAGTCGACACGTCACTCTAACACCACTGAGGTCGATTCAGATGTAGTTATGGTCGATCAAGTCGTCATAGGTGACCTATGCCTCCAGATAGACAATAACTCGGGGGCCCCTACCAACAAGGTTGCAGACAAGCTTGATGATATGATAGGCGAGGAGGCTCCACACTGGGAGCCGAGGGAAAGACAAAAGGTCGGGAGATCATAGTGGAGACTCTGATTCGTAGATGGACCGTAGCTAGAAGCCGTGGATGAGCTAGAGTCGGTAATCACTAACCCTTCTTACCCCGATCAAAAAATTCAGATTGGGAAGCATTTATCGGTGAGGAGCGAGCGTAAATCATCGAGCTACTCAAAGAAAGTAATGATGTCTTTGCATGGAGGGTAGAAGACATGAGGGGAATCAAGGAGGAGGTCGCTGTTCACAGACTGGAAGTCAACCCGACCATAAAGCCGAGACCCCAAAAGCTGAGAAGTTTTGCTCGCGACAAGGAAGAGGCTATCAAAGCAGAGGTACAAAAACTTTTGAGTGCGGGTATAATCAAAGAGGCCACTCATACAACGTGGTTGACCAACGTGGTCATGGTGAAGAAATCGAATGGCAAGTGGCGGATGTGTGTCGACTTCACTACTCTCAATCTAGCTTGCCCAAAGGATAGCTATCCTCTTCCTAGAATTGACAAGCTTGTTGATTCCATTGCCGGGTCATTCCACTCTCGGTTTCTGGATGCTTACTCGGGATACCACCGGATAAAGATGCACGAGGATGACATAGTGAAGACGGCATTTCGAGCGGTGGAGGCATCTACCGCTACAATATGATGCCTTTTGGATTGAAGAATGCAGGAGCTACATATCGAGAGGATGGTGAACAAAGTCTTTGCCTCACGTATTGGTCGAAATATGGAGGCCTACGTTGACGACATGGTCATTAAAACTAAGGCGGGAGTCGCGTGGTCGACCTAAAGGAGACATTCGCCAATTTACGAGCAAACGACATGAAGCTCAACCCCAAGAATGTGTGTTTGGAGTGGCGGTGGCAAGTTCTTGGGATTCATGGTATCTCAAAGGGGCATAGAAGCTAATCCGAGAGAAGATAAAGGCTTTAGTCGACATGAAGGCTCCCACCACTATCAAAGAGATGCAATGACTTAATGGAAGGGTAGCGAGCTCTTGGTCGCTTCATATCAAAGTCACGAAAGGTCTCTCCCCTTCTTCAAAGCATTGAGGGGGACGAAAAGTTTTGAATGGACGGACCGAATGTCATTTGTCGTTCCAACGGCTAAAGGATTACCTCGCTACTCCACCCACCTGCTAAGTAGCCCAACCACTTTGGAGAAACTTTGTTTGTATACCTATACGTGGGAGACAAGTCGGTTGCGGCGGTGTTGATTAGAGAGGAGGAGGGGCTTCGAGAAGCCCTGTGTACTATATCGCAAAGCTTTATCGGATGTGGAAAGTAGGTATTACAACGGCGAGAAGGTCGCCTATGCTCTAGTCGTGGCTTCAAGGAAGGCTGCGAGCTTATTTTCTAGCTCATCCAATTGTGGTTCTTACGAATGCCCCTCTAAGAAAAATTCTTCACAAGCCGGAGAGTTCGAGTCGACTTCTCAATTGGTCAATTGCCCTTACCGAATTTGACATTGAGTATCGACCTCGAAAGGCGTTGAAGGCTCAAGCTCTAGGCGGCTTCTTGGTCGAGCTTACGTTCACCAAGGAAGACGACGAGCGGCGAGCTCCAAAAGAAAAGGCTAAGGGGAAAGAACCGAGTCCCAGTCGTCATAAGCCTACCCGACGATTGTTGGAAGGTCTATTCGGACGGGTCGGCGACCAAGAATAGCGGTGGAGCTGGAATAGTGTTGATCGAGCCGAAGCTGGGACCGTGTATGAGGAATCACTAAGGTTCAAGTTTGATGCTTCTAATAACCAGTGAATACGAGGCCTTGATTGCGGCTATTGAGTACGCCAAATGCTTCGGAGCAACTAAGATCTTGGCTTCTTTGTGACTCACAATTGATAGTCGGCCGAGGTCGGGCGAGTACGAAGTGCTTAGTTCTACTCTCATCAAATCTTTGCGACCTGGTGAAGGAGCTAATAAAGGACTTAGAGATTGCAGGAGATTGAAAGGATTGGAAGAGAAGATAACGAGCTAGGTGATCTCCTTTCGAAACTTGCTACTTCGGATGAGCCACATGACGAGCCCATCTCCTTCCTAGAAAATCCAACTTATGAGAGGGTAAAAATTCGGTGCATAGATGATCCCTCAAGAAATTGGACTCGGGGAGAAGTGTTGGATCGAGGAAATGAAAACATACCTAGAAAATGGAGAGCTGCCGGATGACGAGAAGAAGGCTCGAGCTATCAAAAGAAAGCTCCAAGGTATGTCATTCAAGGAGGCGATCTGTTCGGGAGATCTTATACTCGGCCATTGCTAAAGTGCATCCATCCCCAAGAGGTCGCCCTATTGATACGAAGTGCATAGTGGAATTTGTGGTGGACACCGGGGGCAGGACTCTTGGCGACAAGTTAATCACGTTGGGATACTGCGGCCACGCATGAGAGGCGACACTCACAACTTTGTTCAGCAATGTGATCAATGCCAAAGGTTTGCCAACCTTCCCCATGTGCCTACAACGGAAAGCGGAGACTCACTGTGATCGCGGCTTGGCCATTTGATATGTGGGGCGTCGACTGATTGGACCACTTCCACTCCCGAGGAAGCTGCAAGTATGTGATAGTGGCCATAGATTACTTCACCAAATGGGTTGAGGCCAAACCATTAGCTCGCATCACAGAGGAGAATGCTATCAACTTCATACACGACTTCATTTGGTGTCGGTTTGGTTTTCCCCGAGCTATAGTGTCTGACAATGGGTTACGGTTCTCCCGAGACTTTTGAAACGAGAGATGAAGCGAGTGGGAATCAAACATTGGAAATCCTCTGTCGCCTATCCTCAAGGAAATGGGCAAGGCGAAGCGGCAAATAAACTTGTTCTATCTTCGCTCAAGGTGGGCTCGTAGGTCGACGAAACAATTGGTTGGACGAACTCCCGCTTGCTCTTTGGGCGGTTCGTACAACCACTCGGGGGCCTACGGAAACCCCTTTGCTCTCACATATGGGTCGGAGGCCGTGGCACCTGCGAGCTCGAGATTCCCATTTGCTAGAGTGACTTTCTTCAATCGAGCAAAATGATAACAACAGATTGATCGACCTGGATCTAATCGACGAAGCGAGAAACGACCTACCTCAGAGATGGTCAACTACAAGCGGCGAACTAAGAGTTACCACGATAAGAAGGTCAAAGCAAGGTCATTCCAGGTTGGAGATTATGTGTTAAGAAAGATTGAAGCAACGGGTAGAAGGACCCGGTGAACAAGCTATCTCCTAACCGGGAAGGTCCCTATGTAGTCACTCGAGTCATCAAGGAAGGAACCTACATGATAGCTCACCGGAGGTGACGAGTTGAAACACCCTTGGCATGCTACTCATCTCATCAAATACTACTTCTAGCTTTTAGTTTTCGGAGTTCAAGCTTGTGTTAGTCCTAGTTTCAAGTTGATGTAAGCATGTTTCCTACTTGATGAAACGCAGTTTATTCGATCAAACATACTGTTACATTAACGTCAACAAGCTCGACTCTTAGTCAGCTTCGTTTTAGCAAGCTCGATTCTTAATCAGCTTTGTTTATTTAAACAAGTCCGACTCTTAGTCGACTTCGTTCTAACGAGCTCGACTCTTAGTCAGCGTCGTTCTAACAAGCTCGATTCTTAATCAGCTTTGTTTATTTAAACAAGTCCGACTCTTAGTCGACTTCGTTCTAACGAGCTCGACTCTTAGTCAGCGTCGTTCTAACAAGCTCGATTCTTAATCAGCTTTGTTTATCTAACAAGTCCGACTCTTAGTCGACTTCGTTCTAACAGACTCGATCCTTGGTCAGTTTTTTAGATTTAGCTCGACCCTAGGTCAGCTACCATAATAAGAACAGGTTCGACTCATGGTCAATCTTGTTCACAGGAAAAAGTTAACCAAGTCTGAGGTCGACTAAATCAACAAGATTAGGTCGCCTCTAGGCTCAAGTTGACTCATTTACCCTATCTATATCTAGCTCGACACTTACTTCAACAAGCATACAACATGCAATCAAGAAAGGTTGGCTACGATTAAATATGAACAAGTCTCCCTAAAGCGGGCTAAGACTTAAAATATGATAACTTGTTTCTATGCCTCCCAAAAACTGGGCCAAGGCATTCAGATAATGTTAGATCAAAAAAAAAAAAAAAAAAAAAAAAAAAGAAAAAAGAAGGCAAAAATTGTTTGGAACTTGTTCATTACAATCTTTGCTTGAAATAATCTAAGAGGCCGGGTCGGCATTGGTCGATCGTCGGTGGTAGCTTGATCTTCACTCATAGGATCTTGTTGCTTTGAGGGCTCGAGGGTTTACCCGACTCTGTATAGACCCGATGATCGACCTCCTCTTCCATAGTGGCGGCGTCTTCCATCTCTTGTAAGATTACATCAAAGTTTCTATCAATAACGGGGAGCTTCCCACTTCTCACGGTGGTCCTCTTCATCCTCTGAGCAATGAAGGCCGAGATCATTTTCGAGGTAGGGAACGGCGAGTGGCCACCTCTAGCCGTCATATCATCTTGGGATTCGAGAAAACCAACGAGCTAAGCGCTCGATGGTAGCTGTCATTGTTGGATCCACCGGTGCTCGGCGAGCCATATGCCTCTTGCCCAACCTCGAGAAAGTCACGGGCCTTAGACACGATGGCATTATAATACTCGTCCCCCTCTTTAAACATTTCAACCGCAACTTCGGTGGCGTTCTTAGCGGCAATGTCGGCGGCGGCCTTCTCGGCGGCCTTGAGGTCTTCTTGCCATTTCCCTCGTTGGCCAGACGATCTTCTTGCGGTTTGACCATGAGATCGTCCTTGTCCTTCAAGAGTTGGGAAGCTGTTGCCAGCTCCTTTTGGGTCTTCACCAGCTCCTTCCTCTCAGCCTCTTTCTCCGCTTCAACCTCCTTAAGCTTGGTCTCAGATGCTTCAAGGTCGGCGAGCTTTGGTCTTCACCATCTCGTTGGCTTCATAAGTGTTGTCCAAATCATTGTGCTTTGCTCCTTGAGATCCGCATGACTCTTTAGCCTTTTTGGAATAGTCCTGAAGGGCTTGTCTCTCCCTTTCAATGGAGGCCCTCCAAGAGCTTTTGGCCTGCTCGATCATGGTAAGATTCTGCATTCCAAAGAAAACAAAGAAGTGTTAGCTCGAGACTTCAGTTGGTCGAGTAAAAGAATAAGCGACTAAAATTAAAATGAAAGTAAAGAGTTACCTCGCAATGAGCAAGTCCGGATCAGGCGAGAACTCCTCAGGCGTCATACCCTTGTCAGCAAATTGAGCTAGCAGGCTCACATCCAACGATCTCCTCACAATGACTTGACCCAAGTTCATAGTTGGATAAGAGCGGCTCATGCAGTTAACTCCCTCGAGAGAAGGGACGTCACTCAACCTCTGCATCATCTCTACAACAGATTCTTGATCAAGATGAGAGGAGGGGGGAGGAGGTGGAGGTGTTTGATTAGAAGAAACGGCCTTGCCCTTTCCAGACCTCAGCCTTTTCCTGGTGTTCAGAGCTTGATCATCGACCTCCTCAGCAGCATCATCATCATCAATCTCTACCACATTCATAGGGCTAGATCCTGCTACCTCGGCTCCAGAGGTCTCCATGTTAATATCTTGAATTGGGTCGGAGCTCGGACTTACTCTAGTCGACTTAGAAGATGCTTCACCTCCATCAGTAGCACCCGCGGGCCAGGTACCACTTTGCAGAAAGGGTCTTCCTCTTCTACCCCTTCCATTGGCACCATACTAGATGTTCTCCTTCGACGGCAAAAAATTTGGTCCTCAAAGCGGCCTCTCTTTGCCTATCAGCTCGAGCATTGGCTTTCCCATGGTCTTTCCTCGCTTTCTTCTTATCAGAAACCCCAACGATGCGAACCATGTTAGCTTCTTGCTCAGGAGTCAGAACTGCAACAAAATTAAAGTGAACAAGTATTAAATCGACATGCGAGCAAAAGTTCTATATACGAGCAAAAGTTCTATATACGAGCGAAAGTTCTATATACGAGCAAAAGTTCTATGTACAAACACGACATGAGCGACTTGGTCATATTATGAGCGAGTTAGCAAGTTGCGAGTTAATTATTCTACGCGCAGAGACTATGTACGAGCTACAGTTCCAACCATGACTTACTCACTTTAGGCGAGTTGATCATTCATGCCGGTAATTCAATGAAAGGCACATAAAAGAAAAGGCGAGCAAAGAGATCTTACCACCAGCATGCTCCCAGTTGGTTTTGCGGTAATTTTTGTCCTTCTTACAAAGCTGGCACTCATCCCCAAATTTTCCCGGGTGGTGAGTTATCCGATGCAGGTATATCGAAGCCCCCTGGACACGGGGATAAGGGGCTCCACCACTCCATCCCTGGCATCATTCCGGCTTGAATAAAGTTGTACTTGGTGGTAAGCAAACTCTCCCAAGTGATGGGCCTTCTCGACACTAACCGACATAAAGCCCATGTACAAACTAAGATACCAAGATGGCTCCCAAAAGTCCCTCTCATCTATGGCTTCGGTCTCATCATTGGGCAATGGAAATTCCCATCCTAATCTACTCTCTACCACCACAACGTGCGAATTCCGACCACTTTGTGTTTCTTGGGGAGATTGGTGAAAAGTTTGGGAGATTTAGGCTTAGAGGAATGCTGATGCTTAGATCCCACTGCCCACTATATTTGATGGTAAAAAATTCTTTAAATACCCTCATACGGGGCTCGTATCCTAAAAATCTACACACCGTGGCAAAGCACACGAGGACCCTACAAGTATTAGCTCCAAGTGAAGGGAAGGGCATTTGCACATTCTAGAAATTCATTGATAAAAGGGTCAAGAGGCAGCTTTGAGGCCGGCAACAAGCGGCTAGTAAAAGAAAGCAACCTTGGTAGCATCCTTAGTGAAGGTCGACCTATACTTTTTCATGAACTCCTTACAGGTATATATGGTCACATGGTAATCCAGCGGGTCGACTTCGCGAAATCCTTGATCATACTTTGTACCTAGAGGGCAAATTCGGTGCCGCGCGATGGCCCTTGGGGAGCATGGCCCCTCTCATTCTTGCACTGGCACCACATTGGGCCCAAATGCGTTGACAATTCGAGGACCGAGGAAGAAGTTGAGGCGGCATTCCACTTCTTGAGTCGTCATATCTGTACAAGCAAAAGAGGAAGCGGGGAGTCGGTCCTATGATCATGTTCGGTCGACCTACCTAAGGGCGACCTAGACTCCCACAGGAAACCTATCCTATTTCTAAGGAAGGAGGGCTTTTGGACGTCCACTAACATAAAACAAGGTGATATGGTCAAGCAATTCATGGAATAGATGAAAAGCGACAACATTTGAGTCGTCAATCACCACATTTTCAATTTCTCCTACAATGGGCAGCCACTATCTCGGTGTAATTCAATCCCAACTAGTCAAAATGGAGGCACGCTCATTCGGGGACATCACTCTCCACTCACCGTTCACATTCTTGCATGCCCTACGGTTAACGGTACGATGCTTAGTACCACGCTCCCGGTTCGCAACTAAAGGTCCTAGCCGTAGGCGGGAAACGGAGAAACGGTTGCAAAATTAAAATCCTTAAAGCAAAGGTACGAAAGAAATACCTTAATTAATTGCGAGAAGGTGGGTTCGTTCTTTGGAGCGAGAGTGAATTTAAATCTTGCTTTGAAATCCCTTGATTATCGCCTGAGAAGAAGAAGTTCTAGAGCGATAAATGTTCTAAACAAAGAGGGATTTCTCTATTTATATTTTCCTAAATTTGGAAGGGGAAAAGAAAACCAAAATTAATTTTCCAAAATTAAAGATTGAGGCGGTTTTCGAGAAGGAGTTCCAAACGTCGGAGCGTAATCATTACTAAAACCGCGCTCCTTCATCTCCAAGCCGTTCATCACCAACGATCGGGATGTTGCCACGTCATCATAGTCGACCTACTTCAAAGACTAGTATCGACCTCCGAGTAAAGCAATTTTTGGCAAAGAAATCTTCTTAACTTCCAAGTCGACGAAGTCAACTCGAAAGTTGGGGGCGATGAACATACCAAAAGTGTCGAGTTGGGCCCAAAGCGAGTAAAGCCCAATCACGAGATAACATTGGCACCCACATTCTCAATGAGGCCAGTCCAATCGAGGAACAAGGCCAGCGGCCCGTCTCACCCGTCAGTCGACTAAGCCCGTGAGTCAGGCTTACGGTCCCAGGCCTAGCAGTCAGACCTCGTGATCCATCTTCACAATTCGGAGTACGAACCATGCTCTGCCAGACGGTCGGGTCGACCATTCCACGAGTGGCGACCTCGACCTAACTCAGCAAGTGACGACGACACTTGCCGGCTTATTTGGTTAATCAATGCTCACAACTACATCCCTACAAATCGGGGACCGTTATGCACACGTGCCCCGAGGCAATAAGCTATTTATAATCTCGGAGGACATATTGCCTCCCCAAAAATACATCACTCTTGCCTATAAATACTTCATCACTACCAAACGGTGAGAGGTAAGCGCCATTTTGTTATCAGAATTTCATTATTCTATACATTTTGAGCTATAAACAACGGTAATCTTACTCTCACGCCCGAGCGTCTTCGCCGGAGACACATCCGGCTAGTCGTGGGTTCTGTTTTCAGGTCAAGGAGCCAGGTGATCAGTCCTGCCACGTGGAGGAAGATTGATAAGCACATTTCCTGCAGCATCAAAAACTATTCCCATTAAATTCTAATATTATTACTAATTCAATATTAAGAATACCAGATAATAATTTTAAAATTGCATGAAAATAATTGTTTTTCATGTAATATTGGTTAAAAGTTCAGTAAAATTCATTATTGGAATAAAAATATATGTAATGTACATGTACTCCCTCCTGTCACTAAAAATTACACTTTTTACTATTCGGGTATTTCACTAAATATTCTATTTTCTTAAAATGAAAATGTCCATAACACACTTTCATACTCACAACAACTATTATTCTCTACTTCTCATTTTAATTAATACCTCATTTTAAATACTCATAATATTAATATTACTTATAATTTTTTTATCCCAATATATAGAATAACATTTAGTGGGACGGGGCGGGACGGAGGGAGGGAGTAAATCTCAAGATTTGAGTAGGTCTGCTGAGAAACGCGTTTCTCCATAACTATGGAGAAACGCGTTTTTAATAGCCAGAAGTTATACATTTGATAACCAGAAGAAAATTTCTGGATATCAGTCTCAAAGGGTTCTGGATATCCAGAAGCTTTGGAACGGATATCCAGAAGCCTTTGGGCGGATATCCAGAAAAAATAGATTTGAAGCCAAATCGAGGCCAAGACAGAAATTGCTTATTGAAGGTTTTACGGATATCCGAAACCTTCAATGTATATCCGAAACCATCAAATGAATATCCAGAAACATTTTGAAAGTTTACGGATATCATTTTGAAGGTTCTGGATATCACTTTCATAACACGGATATCCTTTCGAGGGTTACGGATATCAGAGCCTTTAAGACGATATCCGTAAGTAGCAGAGGACAAGGTCATGGCCAATACAAAAAATTTCTGGATATCCTTTCAAAAGGTTCTGGATATCCGTAACCCGTTTCTCCATAACTTATGGAGAAACGCGTTTCTCCCTAGATTTTACGTCAAGATTTTGATTACTTCTAAACTTTATAATTTTATAAATTTTTTTTTTTTTTTTGTCTTTTGCTAAAACTTGGGTTTCAAACAACAAACCCCTTTTACATTTCAATGTGTATACTTATTTATTTTAGATATTATTAATAAGTCTCGTTTTTTTAATGAATATTTTTTATTATTATTAACTTTACATTTCTCCAATTGTTATATTCACACATTTAAATCATAGATTTCACTTACCAATCATATCTCAATAACTTTTTTTCAATTTACAATGTTTTTTAATACTCCTTAATTATTATGCGTAACAATAACTCTGAACATTAAGAAATAAACTTTGCCAAGGGGAGTACACATGCCGTTAAGCAAGCCTTTATAGGAAATACAAAATTCATTTAGACACAAAATAAATAAATAAATATTCCCTCCGTTTTACAGTAAGGTTCTTATTTTTTTTTTTGTATGTCCCAAAATAAGATTTTTAGTTGTTTTATTATTTAAAATAGATAATGAGACCACTTGTCATTCTCACAATAAAAACTACCTACACACTTTCTCTCTCTTACTTTACTTTTTATATTCACAACATTTATTTTTTTTTCTTCTACCTCACTTTTTATACTACTAATACTTATTCCATAATACATTTTTTTTAATTTTTGTATAAAATTTATTTTGTGTCTTTTGTAATTGAATGAAGAAACGGAACTGGTAACCTGTGGCTGCTGTATGTATTGATGGTGCTGATGTAAACTATCACGTCACCATCACATCATTATAATCTCAGACACACACACAGTTGAGAGAGACAAACAACTGTCTGTCCAGTTACTCACACATACAAACAAAACAAACAAACAAAAACACCACAACATCTTCCCCCACCATTTACTATCTTCGCGTCTTTCATACTAATAACAAGGTTTCTCCACTCACGAAAAAGATCCCTTCTCCAGTTTCACATCTCCCCTCAATCAATATATAGATTTGGAACCATTGCATTTCGGATCGGATATATAACGGCAGTCAGTCAGATGTACGCAATGTTCTAACTTAACTTATGTTCAAATAGATGCATTACTGATCAAATATATAACAATAGTCAGGTGTATTCAACAGTCTAACTTAACTAATGTTCAAATAGACGACCTAATTGATATCCTTATAAGACTTATAAGATGAACATATCATATTACAAAAAAAATGAAACTGTTATTCAATTTAACTATCCACACACATCTCTAGTCCCCAGTCCTCCATTAATTTTGCACATCCAAACATGACCCAACAATATGGGAACACCCACAAACACACTGCCACTCTCATCAAATGACAAAATGTACATAAAATAGATTGCATTGGCAATTGTTGTTACGTTACAGCGATCGGTGGATGTTAAGGCTACATACATTTGTCTTTTTATTTTCTTTTGGTACAATATATTAGACTCATTTGGTTATGAGCGAAATAATTAAAATGAACTGAATGTGACATTCATGCTTGTAAAAGACAATATTTTGAAAATACAAATTATATTGATACCTTGTAATTAAGCATATAGACTCACATCTTCAAATACAATCTGAGCCTTTTGATGAAACACTAGCATGTCTCTTTTTCATACTTGTAGTCACCCTACACAAGATAGATAGGAGAACACGAAAAGGACACTACTATGTAGTAATAATACTTCATAACACCCAAAAAAAAAAAACACCAAAACACACCCAAAATAGCACACACAAAAGAAAAAAATAAACTGGTGTTACAAGAGCTTCCACTATGCGTTAACAGTAAAATTGTTAGAAAGACCTGTGATCAAGGATACTGATATTGGTTCTTTGTCTCTTAACACTCCCCGATGATGAATTCTCATCTCCATTTGATTTCTCCATCACTGCCTTAAGTGCTTCTTGTATCGAACTTAAAGAGTTCCCCATATGTTCATCATCACCATTTGAATAGTCGTCTTCCCCGGCTATAAATAATACATTCTTCACTCGCCCCCCAAGCGTCGTGATTTCAGCCTTTAGAGTTCTCAATCCAAGTGCTTTTAAGGTCTTAATAAGGTCAGGCAAGAGGTCAGATCGATCTTCACAGCACAATGAAGCTCTAATTACAAGTTTACCCTCTTCGTCCGATGCATTATCAACAATTAGCTCATCAATTTCCGTGGGAACTAGACTTGTCTCGGCTATTAGAGAAGTTTGTCTCTTGAGCTCCTTTACATGTTGTATCACCTCTGCGAGCAATGAAGCTTTGTCCGTCTAAAAACAATAAGCATCATATTCGTTAGTATAATTTTATCATTGTACAAGCAATGTAATATCACTGAGGGAGAGATAATTTCATCATTGTGTTGTATTAACTTACTTTCTTCAAGATATGATATTGTTTCATGATTGTGCTGCAAAAATGCCGTTTTGACATATTTCTAGGCCTTGATTATCATGCCATTATAATGAATGTTTCTTTATCATAATGATCACATAGTCCAATGGGTTGGGTTTGAAGAACTGAAGATTTATCATAGTCTTAGGATAACGATGATCTAACCCTTGTTCGTCGAACATTAGATTTGATGAACTGGAAATTAATCATAGTATTAAGATAACGAAGTTCTCAACACACTATAATGATCCCTTGTTCTTCAAACCATTTAGTCGAATTAATGATTTCTGACATACTGTATATCACTATAATGAGCAAGTTTGAAAATTTTTGATCGTTTATTTTGGGACGGAGGAGGGAGCACAAAATATTAAAATGAATTTGAAAATGGGTATATGATGGTTTGAAACAAAATAATGGGAAAAGTTGAAAATGGAAGTTGGAATAAAACCAGGCGTGGGGAAGGAGACGATGGTGGATCTGACAAAGAATGCTTACTTTGTCTGTTGTTGTTGCAATAAAATTTTGTTTTTTGACTGCAAATAATATCCGGCAAAGAATTTTCCATGGAAGAAAAGCTTTTTAACTGTTCTTTACTGTTCCTCTTTTCCTTGTCAACTTTGGCGACATTAACGCTTACTTGGTCCCCTTTTCCCATTTTCTTCTTTCCTCGTAACTCTCACATTAAATAAACACTATAGAATAAAATCCTTAAATTTTTGATTGTATACAAGAATAGAATATATATATATATAGATATCAATGCTCTTAATGGAATGTCTATTACCCTTTTGTACCTAACATATTCTCATTCTTTCTGTATTCTATGTAGGATCTTCATAGATCCTTCAACTCAATTAATTAAAATAACACACTCACAAACTAAAATAATCGCGACAACATTCTTGTTATCGCAATATTTGAAAAGAGTTTAATGTATGTAGTTCAAGATCAACGCAACTGCTAAAGAGTTTAAGTTCAAATGGCATAACATGTTCTTTTTTGGGTTTTCCATACGGGTTAGGGATTCAATCCTACCGTATTCACATTCAAGTTTCACTCTTATAATAAATTAGGTAATTTAACAATAAAAATTCAATATAAAAACCAATGCATATAGACGCAAAAGTTCCAAATTTGCAGTTTGACACCAAAAACACACAAACAAGCTAAAAGATGGCCTGATGTGTGTGATTTTTTTTTCTTGTTATTGCAAGAGGTTTAAAGGGTTCAATCTACTCGATTTTATATATTTGTTGGTAAGATGTAATTGTTTAAACACACATTAAGCACCAAAATACACACACAAACAAGCTAAAAAATGGTCTAGTGTGTGTATTTGTTTCTTGTTATTGCAAGAAATTAAAAGAGCTTAATGTATGCGATGTTATATCTTTGTTGGTAAGATGTAGTTGTTTAAGCACACATTGAGCACCGAAAATACACACACACAAAAACACATAGTAATACTTACTTTGGTGGTGCTTGGGAGTAGGCTGCGCAATTTAGCAAGATGATTATTGATTCTTTCTCTCCTTCTTCTCTCGGCTTCGCTATGGCTTTTCGAAGCAGCTAGAGCTTTAGCATCCATGATTTCTTGAGCAGTCATCTTACCCATTTCAGCTTGGAGCCCAAACGGGTCAGAACCGGGTTGAACCACTTGACCAAGTGTATCCGATAAGATTCTAAGGTGGTGGTGGTCTGATGTACCATCATATGCAAAGTGTAGGCCATGATTAATAGGTCTTCTACTGAACAAGCCACCGTAGGGTGACTGCGGTGGTGGAGGGAGTAGAAACGGGTCGTGGTCACGGATCGGGTTTGTCGGGTAATGAACCGGGTTGAAGCTACTCCATGGTGGCAAGATTGGAGATATTTCATTAGGGAAGATCATGTTTTGTTGTTGATGTTGCATCTGTTGAAGAATGAATTGTTCTTGAAAGCCTTGGATGTTGTTGATGTGTGTTGATTGTGAACACTCTCCTTGATCTTCTTCTTCTTCCCTTTTTGCACACATATCCCCCAAACAATATTAGATTTAATCAATCAACCTATATGTGGTTGTGTGTGTAAAAGTGTATATATATAGGGGGAGGGGAAAGAGATGAACAAAACAAGAATGAAATTAAACAACTTTATGAAGGTTTGATAATCATATGATCATTCTTTCATATAAAGATGAAAAGGATAAGTGGAATATGAAGAAAGGGATTAAAAGAAATATTAAGAAACAAAACCATAAAAAAAAAAAAAATCAAAACAGACCTGTTTTTTATCGGCTTTTGATGACGTGGTGCTCGAAGATAACTGATTTTTTCTCTCTTGTTCTTTGTTTTCTCTCTAAAGATGGAAAGTCATAGTAGTACTATTAGGAAGAAGAAAGAAAAATGGTAAAGGGGTTTTACATTTGTTGTTGATAAATTGTAGTTTGTTTGTTTGTTTGTGTTTTGTGGAAGAAGTTGGGGCCTATCTCAAACTATGTTGATGATTATAACTGGTGCTCAGTGCTGATGCTTCTCTCTAACATATATAGAGGGCGTGGAAGTACTTCCTTCCCCACTTTCCTTCTTTCATACGGCATTCTTTTTCCTTTCTCACTATCCTTTTCTATTGCTATCACTCCACTACCTTTTTTTTTTTTTTTACTAAGAGCACAAAAAAGTTTATAAACAGATGAATAGTCAATAAGATAAAGATATACTCATAGTTCCGCCAGTGTAAAAACATTTATAACTTTTTTAATTAAATAAGTGTAAACTGCCATAAATGAAATGTCCTTTAATATTTTATATTCTCCCTACCTCACCCATTCATTAACTCCACTCATTCTCCACCACACAATTTATTCAACCAACCTACTATTTACTCCATTCATTTTCTCTCTTCATTTTCTACCACACATTTTCATTATCTTAATAATATTCCTTAATTGGTGTGCCATTTTTTTTAGTTTACATTGGGCTGGGACGGAGGGAGTATTATTATTTGTATTGATTATAAATCTGTTACACTTTAATTAAAAACATCAACACATTTATTATAGATTATTTTATAAATCAAATTTTCTGATTGTTTTTTTTTAAACTTTAGTATTACTCTTTAAATTTCTTAATTATATACTCCCTCCGACCCAGCTCACTTAAGAAAAATTGACTTTTTTTGTCAAACTTTTGATAACTTTGACTAAAACTTTATAGAAAATTTGATAATCTTAACAAAAATTTGAATTTTTTTATTGAAAGTATTTTAATAGTGAATCATTTTTTTAATTTTTAAATCTTTATTAGCATCATAATTTTTTTATAAAATCTTGATCAAAGCAACTCAAAGTTGACAAAAAAAAGTCAATTTTTCTTAAGTGAGCTGGGACGGAGGGAGTACTGTTGGTGATTTTAGTTCATCAACTATTTTATTGTAATGGTGATTTACTAGAGATCATTGTGATTCCTATTAGACTCGGATGCGAGTAAGGAAAAGTGTGGAGTACACACTCGTTTGAGCTAAAACAAAATCAACCTCGAATAAAGAAGTAAATGTTAAAGGGTAGCACATTTGACTTTGCTGATGTGCTCGGCCGAGCAGAGTCCTTGACTCGGCCGAGCATAGCATGACAGATTGTCAAAGGCTCTAGACAGTCTTGCTCGGCCGAGGCATATGCCTTGCTCGACCGAGCAGTATGATTGACACGGCCGTGCAGTTCAAATGACACGGCCGTGCGGTTGGGCAAAAAGTCTTTGGACATCTTTGCTCGGTCGAGTGAGTCCACGGCTCGGCCGGCGGTTCTGGAACTCTGGTGTCATTTCAAACTGAAAAGACACAATGGTTGGTTAAAGTCATGACTGTTGATCATACCCTTTAACTGTTAAATACCTCTCCATCTGTTTATATACAGAGTTTGATCTCTTTTGTACTACACACAACATACAAGAGTGATACAACAACAATGAAAACACAAACAATTCTTAAGTTTAGATTTGTCTTCTTTGCCTAGAAACAAATTGTGTGATTGTCTTATCCCAATAGAGATTTCGTGTAACCCAGGCAATAAGGGTCGAAATACTTTATTCGGAAAGTGGATTATACACGATTCAATCATATATCCAGCCTTATTATAAACTCCAAGACCCTATATCCCCAACAAACGAATAAAGTATTTGGTGATACTCATGGTTGGAGGAAGTACTGTGAAGGAGATGGCGACTAAGTTTGGGAAGCTGGACAAATTTGAAGGACAAGATTTTAGGCGTTGGCAGAAGAAGATGCACTTCCTTTTGACAACGTTAAAAGTGGTGTATGTTCTATCTACCCCAATTCCAGAATTGCTGGAAGATGATAACTTGGAAGTCGTCATACGTAGATCGAAGTGGGAAAACGATGACTACATCTGCAGATGACACATATTAAACGGTATGTCTGATTCTTTATTTGACATTTATCAAAATGAGGAATCTGTAAAAGAGTTATAGGATTCTCTTGAATCTAAGTACATGGCAGAGGATGCTTCTAGTAAGAAGTTCCTTGTAAGTAATTTTAATAATTACAAGATGGTCGATTTAGGGCCTGTCATGGAACAATTCAATGAACTCCTTAGAATCCTTGGACAATATACACAACATGGGTTGAAGATGGATGAGTCAATATTTGTTTCAAGTGTGATTGACAAGTTGCCTCCCTCCCGGAAGGATTTCAAACACACTTTGAAACATGGTAAAGACGATCTGTCTTTGGTTCAACTTGGTAGTCACTTGCGCATAGAGGAATCTCTTAGGGCGCAAGAGAATGACAAAGGCAAAGGAAAAGAAGTTGTTGGACCCTCGGTAAATATGATTGATGAGGGTGGAAACAATAAAAACAAAGGAAAGAAAGGTAGTTTCAAAGACAATGGTTCTGATCCCAACAAGAAGCCTAAATTGGCATGTTGGAAGTGTGGCAAAACTGGTCACTTTAAGAAGGATCGTCGTGTTGGAAACAACAAGAATGGCGCAAGCACCAGTGGTTCGAGAAAGGGGTCTAAGGACCATTCTCAAAACCAAGGTCAGAATTTAGTACATAGTTGGAACAGATTTATTAAAATTTCTGTTTCACTAATTTCTGAAGCATTTTATGTGCAGGATGATGCTATTGCGTGGTGGATTGATTCCGGTTCCACAACTCATGTTTGTAAAGATCGTTGTTGGTTTAAGACATATGAACCAATGGAAGATGGATCTGTCCTCTACATGGGTGATGATCGTTCCGCTCCTATTCAAGGAAAAGGAAGTGTGGTGTTGAAATTCAGTTCGGGAAAAACTATCTCTTTGTTTAATGTATTGTATGTACCAAAACTTCGTAAGAATTTAATTTCTGGTCCTGTCTTGAATAAGTGTGGATACAAACAAGTGTATGAATCCGATAAGTATATCTTATCGAAGTCTGGTATATTTGTAGGATTTGGTTATTATAATAATGGGATGTTTATGTTGAATTTAAATAAAATTCCTGTTGACTCTAGTTCCGTTTATATGACTTCTTCTATTGTCATCAATTCCTCATTATGGCATGCTCGGTTAGGACATGTGCACTATAAAAGAATGCTTGAAATGTCCAAAGATCGTTTGATTCCTGCTATTGATAAAAATACGAAAAAATGTAATACTTGCATGTTGACAAAAATCACTAGAGAATCTTTTAAAAGTGTTACAAGGAAATCTGTAAAACTTGAATTAATACATAGTGATTTATGTGATTTTCATGCAACTCCATCTTTAGGCAAAAAAAAGTATATTGTCACTTTTATAGATGATGCTTCTAGGTTTTGCTATATTTATTTGCTGCATGCAAAAGATGAAGCCCTAGATAAATTTAAAATTTATAAAACAGAAGTTGAACTTCAACTAAATGGCTTGATTAAAACCTTACGTACGGATAGAGGTGGTGAATATTATGATCCTAAATATTTCCAAACCATAGGGATAATTCATGAAACTACGGCTCCTTATGTACGACAACAAAATGGTGTGGCTGAAAGGAAGAATAAAACTCTTGAAGAAATGGTTAATGACATGTTATCTTACTCGGGCTTGAGTGACGGGTTTTGGGGAGAAGCCATGTTAACGACTTGTCATTTATTGAATAGAGTTCCTAATAAAAGGAACAAAATTACCCCATATGAACTTTGGTATAAGAAACGACCCAACTTGACATTTTTACGAGTTTGGGGGTGTAGGGCCGTGGTTAGACTTCCGGACCCTAAAAGGAAAAAGTTGGGAGAAAAAGGTATTGATTGCATCTTTGTTGGATATGTTGAGCATTCCAAGGCATATAGGTTTTATGTTATAGAACCTAATGATTTCATTTCTATTAACACAATTATAGAATCGAGAGATGCAATCTTTGATGAGAATCGTTTCTCTTCAATACCTAGACCAAAGAATATTATACCAATCTCGGCTGAAATGAATGATCATTCAGTTGAGATACCAAGTGAGATACCCGAACCTCGTAAAAGTAAAAGAGCAAGGAAAGCTAAATCATATGGTTCTGATTTTCAACTATATTTAGTTATGGGATCAAGAGATCAAATTGAATCTCAATACTCATACTGTTATAGTATAGAGGAGGATCCAAGAACCTATGATGAATCAATAAAATCTCGAGATGCTGGTTTTTGGAAAGAAGCAATCGATGATGAGATTAGTTCTATTATAGAAAATAATACTTGAGTCTTGTCGAATTTACCACCAGGCTATAAACCTTTAGGGTGCAAATGGATCTTCAAAAAGAAGATGAAAGTCGATGGAACAATTGACAAGTTTAAAGCTCGATTGGTAATCCAAGGCTATAGACAAAAGGAAGGGATCGATTACTTCGATACCTATGCACCGGTTGTTCGTATCACTACTATTAGATTACTGATAGCATTGGCAGCTATTCAGAATCTATTGATCCATCAAATGGATGTCAAAACAACATTTTTAAATGGTGATTTGGAAGAAGAAGTGTATATGAAACAACCTGAAGGATTTGTTATGCTAGGTAATGAGCATAAGGTATGTAAGTTAATTAAGTCATTGTATGGGCTGAAGCAAGCACCTAAACAATGGCATCAAAAATTTGATGAGATTGTTTTGTCGAATGGTTTTATATTAAATCAGTCAGACAAATGTGTATATAGCAAATTTGATGAATCCGGCAATGGTATAATCATTTGCCTATATGTAGATGACATGTTGATTTTTGGCACAGACCAAAATGTAGTTGATAAAACCAAGAAGTTTTTGTCATCAAAGTATTCTATGAAGGACATGGGCGAAGCCGACGTAATTCTTGATATAAAGATTAAACGGATGAACAAGGGAATTGCAATTACACAATCTCATTATATTGAGAAAATTCTCAAGAGGTTTAATTGTGATGATTGTTCTAAAGTTAGTACTCCCATGGATCCTACTGAAAAAACTTGTGTCAAACACTGGTAAACTTGTATCACAGCTCGAATACTCAAAAGCCATTGACAGTTTGATGTATGCTATGACGGGCACTCGACCTGATATTGCTTATGCAGTTGGAAGATTGAGCAGGTTCACTAGTAATCCTAGTAGACAGCATTGGCATGCAATAAAAAGGGTATTCAAGTGCTTAAAAGGTACTATAGATTATGGTTTGTGTTATTGTGGACATCCTTCTATATTTGAAGGTTACACAGATGCTAGTTGAATCAACCAAGAAGATTCATCTTCTACTAGTGGTTGGGTGTTCTTGCTTGGAGAAGGTGCCATTTATTGGGCTTCTAAAAAGCAGACATGTATTACACATTCTATGATGGAATCTGAGTTTGTAGCATTGGCTGCTGCTGGAAAAGAAGCAGAGTGGCTTCGAAACTTGATATATGAGATTCCATTATGGCCAAAACCGATATCACCAATATCTATCCATTGTGATAGTGCAGCCACGTTGGCTAGGGCTTATAGTCAGATGTATAATGGCAAGTCTAGACACTTAGGTGTCAGACATAGTATGATTCGTGAATTGATCATGAATGGTGTGATTTCAGTTGAGTTTGTTCGGTCTCAACAAAATTTGGCTGACCACTTGACGAAGGGGTTAGCTAGAGACTTGGTAAATAAGTATGCAATGGGGATGGGATTAAAGTCCTTTTAATCATCTCATTGTGAGATACCCAATTCCCTTCTAATACAACGTTAGAAGCTTGAATTCAATATGGAAAGCTCGCAGTTGGAGATTGGAACATATGTTATTATCTTTCCCAAGGTATGTGTTCAGACCTGCAAGTAATGGTTAGGTATCTTCTTAATGGTTCCTTTGAAAAATTGCAAATGCAGGTGCAAGATTAAAGGAACTACTTATGTGGACATGAAGTTTTGCCGCTTCAAGAAGCTAGGACTTGGCTTCCTATATGTTCACTATTGGATATGACACATGGCTTGTAATAGTGTCAAGATTAAACAAAGAGAATTGTACGAAACTTATGTGTATAGTATTTTCAGGTATTCATATGAGTTGACGGGTTCAATCGTTAGGACACCCCGATTCTCGAGTATTTGAAATGTGTATTATACTAAGATGAAAATTCAATCGCAAGACATTTTCATTTATGAATTCGTTCGTTTCGTTATTTATAAAGATTAGTAAATTAAAGGATTACACTAAAATGGAGGGGATTTGTCGGTGATTTTAGTATCATCAACTATTTTATTGTAATGGTGATTTACTAGAGATCAATGTGATTCGTATTAGACTCGGATGCGAGTAAGGGAAAGTGTGGAGTACACACTCATTTGAGCTAAAACGAAATCAACCTCGAATAAAAAAGTAAATGTTAAAGGGTAGCACATTTGAATTTGCTGATGTGCTCGGCCGAGCAGAGTCCTTGACTCGGCCGAGCATAGCATGGCAGATTGTCAAAGGCTCTGGACAGTCTTGCTCGGCCGAGGCATATGCCTTGCTCGACCGAGCAGTATGATTGACACGGCCGTGCAGTTCAAATGACACGGCCGTGCGGTTGGGCAAAAAGTCTTTGGACATCTTTGCTCGGTCGAGCAGTTCCTGAACTGGTGTCATTTCAAACTGAAAAGACACAATGGTTGGCTAAAGTCATGACTGTTGATCATACCCTTTAACTGATACCTCTCCATCTGTTTATATACAGAGTTTGATCTCTTTTGTACTACACACAACATACAATAGTGATACAACAACAACGAAAACACAAATAATTCTCAAGTTTAGATTTGTCTTCTTTGCCTAGAAACAAATTGTGTGATTGTCTTATCCCAATAGAGATTTCGTGTAACCCAGGCAATAAGAGTCGAAATACTTTATTCGAAAAGTGGATTATACACGATTCAATCATATATCCAGCCTTATTATCAGCTTCAAGACCCTATATCCCCAACATATACGTACATAACATATGTGTATATGTACATTGTTTATATAAACAACAAATGATGAACTGCTATTGGGGTAAATTAGTATTGTATCACGTTACATCTACGGTTAGAATAAAATCACATTTAAAAAAAAAAGAGTAATATTGGTAGCATCTTCAATTATTGGGGACACCTTAATTCTAATAAATTTGGCCATTGTTGAACATTTCGACCATTGAACAATGTCAAATCCAAAAAAGTAAATGGGTGAAAAAATTACAAATTTAAAATTTCACCAAAAATATGGAGTACTTAACATGATTTAAATTTGAGATCTATAACTTTGTAAAGGAGAATCCTAACAAACATGTTGGTTTGATGTCATCTAACTTAGTAACAAGTTAAAGGATTGAATAAGTGGTAAATTGGTATTTCCTGTGATAGAACCTAGGGAGCGACCGCGCCAGGTAAACACCGCGACCGCATGAAGTTTCTGGAATTTTGGGGCGATCGCGCGGTGCCTATTTTGGCGGACAGGACGATCGCGCCCTAGACAGGGGCGATCACGCCCTAGGCAGTTTCAAGTCTGATCAGCGGCAGATTTGATGTAGGACTCTAAAACCATGCAGAGTTAGCAATAAGCAGTATAAATAAATCCTATTTCATAGCAGTTTTTATGGTTGTAATTCCTAGTTTGATAAAGATCAATAAATTATAGGTGTTTCAAGAGTTTTCTTGTCTCTCTGTTTCTCTAGATCTATGATTTGCATAGTTGTGAATTCTTGTGAATAAAAATTCGTGCATTAGATTAGAGATTGTATTTGGAGATTGCCAGTTGATAATAATATTCTTGCCCTCTGCCCATGAACGTAGAGAAGTTGGTGAACCACGTATATCATTGTGTTGTGTGATTAATTTATTTTCTGTTTTCTACATAGATCTGTTATAACAATCTGGAATCAGAGTCGGTCAGTTTGATAAAGGTCTAGGGGTATTACGCTGCAGAAGAAGATGAGTTCAGGAATCGAATCACCAGTTGACAAATTCAATGGGAAGAATAGTTTTTCTCTTTGGCAGATCAAGATGAAGGCCTTGTTGAAAGACAAGGGTTTGTGGGCTCCGGTAGCTGCTGGAATCAGGAATCGACGGTAGCAGGTTCCATAGGTGTTGTAGCGGCTACAACAATAAAGGGTTCGGGGAAGGCAGAACTGATCGCGCTAGATGAGAGGGCCCACTCTAAAATCATCAGGTGCTTAGATGATGATGTTTTGGCAGATATTACAGATATTGATTCCCGAGGTGCTCTATGACTTGCGTTGGAAGATATGTATCTGACACGATCATTGACCAACAAGTTGTATCCGAAGTAGAAGTTGTATTCTCTCTGGATGATGGATGGTACGCCCATTAGGGATCATATAGATCGGTTTACATATTTATTACTTGAGTTGCGTAATATTGATGTTAAGGTTGAAGATGAGAATGCTGCTCTTATTTTCTGTGTTTCCTTACCACTGTCATATGAGAAATTTGTGGATTCCTGCATTAATGGTAAGGATATGGTTACTTTGGAAGAGGTTAAGAATAATCTCAATACTAGAGATCTGCGTCGCAAGGCGAGCGGTTTATCTACAGAATCTCAGTTAGCAGGGTTGATTGCAGAAGGCAATAGGGGCCAAGGCAGGAGAAACAATGGTTCTTCCAAAAGGGGTCCAAGATCTGGAAATGTCTGTACTTACTGCAAGGAAAAGGGGCATTGGAAACGTGAATGTCCCAGGTTGAATAAAAGCGAGTAATCTTGGTCTACTGCAACTATGGCAAAAGACGATGGTGAGGACTTTGCCCTAGTAACCGAAGAAGACAAAGGTATGAAAGATACATGGATTCTTGATTATGGGCTTCTTATCACATGTGTTCGAGCAGGGGATGATTTGCAACGTACGAGAAGATGGAAGGGGGTGATATTTATATTGCTGATGGTTCTGTCTGTAAGGTAGTTGGCATGGGTTCCATCAGGGTGCGAACTTTAGGTGGTAAGTTTTGTACATTGAACAAGGTTAGACATGTTCCTAAAGTAACGAAGAATCTGATATCACTTATTCGGCTAGACAAGATGGGATACAGTTTCAAACACTACAAGAAAAACGGCAGTTACTGACGGAAAAATCCGTCACTAAATGCCAAAAATCCGTCACTAAATCAATTTAGTGACGGATTTTAGACGTAAAAAATCCGATGTTAAAACGTGCGTCGCTAAATTTTTCGACGGATTACTGACGGTTTTCAATCAGATTTAGCGACGGAAATTTCCGTCGCTAACGTTTTAAAATCCGTCGGTAATTTGGTAAAATAAACAACCAATTTAAAGCATTATGCCGACGGATTAGTGACGGAAAATTTCGTCGCTATTTAAACGGTCGTTTTATTTTTTGGACCATTTTCGTGACGGATTATCGACGGATTATTCCGTCGTTATTTAAATGGTCATTTTATTTTTTTGGACCATTTTAGTGACGGATTATCGACGGATCATTCCGTCGCTAAAATTTATTCCAAATTTTCCCAATTTTATTAATTTTTTTAAATTTTCTTTTTTCAATATTTTTTATTTTTGATATATCAAATTACCGACGGATATTTTCGTCGCTAATTTGATATTTTTTATTAAAAAGAATTATATATATATATATATATATATATATATATATATATATATATATATATATATATATATATATATATATATACATATATATATATATATATATTTTATATATATATATATATATATATATATATATATATATATATATATATATATTTTAAAAAATATATATATATTTATTCTCAAATCAATCCCTCAACTTTTTTTATTCTCAAATTAGTCTCTTAACATTTTTTATTCTCAAAACAATCACTAAACTTTTTTTATATTCAAATCAATCCTTACATTTTTCAAAAGTTCACTTTGCTCCACCACCATCCACAACCAACACAAATCAAACAAAAGTTTGTACAAATCGAAATAAAGCACAAAATACGTTAAAATGAACAAATCGAAATCGAAATATGAACAAATCGAGAGAGAGATGTAGAGGGAGTAATATGAACAAATCAAAAGAAATTTCTACAAATCGAAATCAAATTACTCAAGCAATTGATCGAATCTACAGAGTACTAAGGCATCTATTAAATCTTCTGTCATTTCTCAATTCCGGCAACAATGTCTCTAATTCCGATCAGCTTCTTCGGCGGCCGACGAAGCAACGTCTTCGACCCATTCTCCCTCGACATTTGGGACCCATTCCAGGACTTCCCCTTGAGCAACACCAGCACTGCTCTCTCAGGCCCTCGCTCCGAATTCGCCAAGGAAACAACAACATTCGCCAACACAAGGATTGATTGGAAGGAGACGCCGGAGGCGCACGCCGGCCTCCTTAGTCTTCCCCTCAAACTCATCCTCGCGGCCTGCAATCGGTTGAGAAGTGGTTGTGGTCCGACTTTCATTGATTTCTTGTAAGCAGTTGGTGCAGGTGCCGGTGGTTGTTTGACGCTGTGATGAGCCGACGGAGTTGGAGCCTGACTTGGGGTGGTTTCTGCGTCATGTGTTTGGAAATTTGTGGATTTATAGGTTATGGCTTTTAAAATTTGCTTTACTAATTAGATTGAGGTTGGCTTGGGGGAATTTAGAAATTGCCGTCGCCAGATCTAGATCTGAGAGAGGGAGACGAAAAGGGAGAGATGGAGTAGAGAGAGAGAAAGTGTGTGTGTGTGTGAGAGAGAGAGTGTGTGTGTGACTGGGAAGAGAAAGTGAGTGTGTGTGAGGAGTATATAATATTAAAAGAAATATATATATATAATGATGAATTAGGACCATTGGATTTGAGTAAGATTAATGGTATAGATTGATTTATTGATAATCCATGTGAATATTAAAGGAGCGTCGAATGAAAGTGTGTTTTTGTTTTTATGGGATTAATTTGAATGAATTGGATGTGATGCATTTAATGGTGAAGATGTTGCTTGGATAATGATCCATGTGAATATTGTATTTCTTCATGATTATAATAATTAATAAAAATAATTAATAATAATAATAATTTAAAATATAAAATAATATTATGCCTAATATCAATAATAATAATATTTATTATCAATAATATTTATTAATGAATTATTAATTATATAATTGATTAATTAATTAATATTAATATTAATTATATAAACAGTAATAATATTAATAATAGTACTAATAATAATTAGTAATTTTTATTATTTTTTATTGACTAGGAAAAAATATTTTAGACTTTTTTTATTACTGAAATTTACAAAAAGTTATCTAAAATATTTACATGTTTTTATTTGATTTACCCAAAATTTTAATTAAAGTGGTATGTCTAATATCAATTTTTTTAAATAATTTTCTTAAAATAATTTTTTTGAAAAAAGCTTTCTCACTAAAAAAAGTCTAAAACATTTATCTCTATTCAAAAAAAAAATTTAAAAAAATACTCATAGTGAATGATATTGTCTGTCCCTCATTTATTTAGTTAATTTCTAACTTATTTTTTATAATTTTTTTTAAAAAACTTCCTTACCAAAAAAAGTCTAAAATATTTATCTCAATTCAAAAATAAATTTTAAAAAAATAATTATACTTTTAAAATATTAATAATTCTTATTAATATACACTCATACCCTAAACCTCATATACCCTAAACCTCATATACCCACATACCCTAAACCTCATATACTCTCATACCCTAAACCCTAAACCTCGCATATACCCTAAACCCTAAATCTCATATACCCTAAACCCTATACTCTATACCCAAAATCCTAAACCATATACCCTATATAAAGTATAGAGTATAGGGTATAGGGTATAGGGTATAGGGTATAGTATATAGGGTATACGATATAGGGTATAGGGTATAGTATATAAGATATAGAGTATAGGGTATAGGGTACCCTATAGGGTATATGGTATAGGGTATAGGGTATATCCTATAGGGTATAGAGTATAGTGTATAGGGAATACCCCATAGGGTATAGGGTATACCCTATAGGGTATAGGATATACCCTATACCCTATAGAGTATACCCTATACCCTATAGGGTATACCCTATACCCTATAGGGTATACCCTATAGGGTATAGGGTATACCCTCCTATACCCTATATCCTGTAGGGTATACCCTATACCCCCTATAGGGTATACCCTATACCCTATAGGGTATACCCTATAGAGTATACCCTATACCCTATATCTTATACCCTATAGGGTATATCCTATAGAATATAGGGTATAGTATGTAGTATGTATAGTATACCCTATAGGGTATAGGGTATACCCTATACCCTATCGGGTATAGGTATATCCTATAGGAGGGTATAGAGTATAGAGTATAGGGTATAGGGTATACCCTATAGGGTATAGGGTATACCCTATACCATATACTCTATACCCTATACCCTATAGGGTATACCCTATACCCTATATCCTATAGGGTATAACCCTATAGGGTATACCCAATAGGGTATAGGGTAAAGGGTATACCCTATACCCTATAGGGTATACCCTATACCCTATACTCTATACCCAATACCCTATACCCTATATCCTATAGGGTATAACCCTATAGGGTATACCCTATACCCTATATCCTATAGGGTATAACCCTATAGGGTATACCCTATACCCGATAGGGTATAGGGTATACCCTATAGGATATAGGGTATATGGTATAGAGTATAGGGTATACCCTATAGGGTATAGGGTATAGGGTATACCCTATAGGGTATAGGGTAAACCCTAAACCCTATAGGGTATACCCTATACCCTATATGGTATACCCTATACCCTATACCCTATACCCTATACCCTATACGCTATACCCTATAGCATATACCCTATACCCTATATCCTATACCCTATACCATATACCCTATATCCTATACCCTTTACCATATAGGGTATAGGGTATAGGGTATATCCTATACCCTATAGGGTATACCCTATACCCTATAGGGTATACCCTTTACCCTACAGCCTATATGGTATACCCTATACCCTATAGGGTATAGGGTATAGGGTATACACTATAGCCTATAGGGTGTAGGTTATACCCTATAAGGTATAGAGTATAGGGTATAGGGTATACCCAATAGGGTATAGGGTATACCCTATAGGGTATAGGGTATAGAGTATAGGGTATAGGGTATACCCAATAGGGTATAGGGTATAGGGTATACCCTATGGCCTATACCCTATAGGGTATAGGGTATAGGGTATACCCTATGGCCTATACCCTATAAGGTATACCCTATACCCTATAGGGTATACCCTATACCCTATAGGGTATAGGGTATAGGATATACCCTATAGCCTATATCCTATAGGGTATAGGTTATACCCTATAGGGTATAGAGTATAGGGTATAGGGTATACCCAATAGGGTATAGGGTATACCCTATAGGGTATAGGGTATAGAGTATAGGGTATAGGGTATATCCAATAGGGTATACCCTATAGCCTATACCCTATACCCTATTGGGTATACCCTATACTCTATACTCTATACCCTATACCATATAGGGTATACCATATATCCTATAGGGTATACCCTACAAGGTATACCTTATACCCTATAGGGTATACCTTATAGGGTATAGGGTATACCTTGTAGGTATAGTGGGTATCGTAGACGGTAAATTTTTTTAATTTTTATATAAATGTATATATTTTTTTATTTTTTATGAATATGAATAAATATTTTGGACATTTTTTAGTATTGAAGTTTTTTTCAAAAAGTTATATAAAAAAGTTAGAAAATTAATAAACAAATGAAAGTATAATAAAGAAATCGTGAGACGAGGTAAAATTCTTTAATTTTTATTTATAAATTTATAATTTTTTTTATTTTTTATGAATATAAATAAATACATTGGACATTTTTTAGTATTAAAGTTTTTTTTAAAAAAAGTTATATAAAAAAGTTAGATAAAAAATAAAAATATGAAAGTATAATAAAGAAATCAGGGACAGGTTAAATTCTTTAATTTTTTATTTATAAATTTATAGTTTTTTTATTTTTAAAAAAATCCACTACTAACCAACATCTCAAATAATTTTATTTATCAAAAAAAAATATAAAAAATTAAAAAAAGTTTATATGTTATTGTCCGTCTCTCTTCTATTTTATACTTTTATTTCTTTAAAAATTCTTAACTTTTTTTATATAAAAATCCTTCACTAATATGTCGCTAACTTAAAACATAAATTTAATAATTATTTTGAATAATTTAGCAACGGCGAAATCCGTCGGTAATAATATGTAATTAATTTACCGACGGATTAAATCCGTCACTAATCCGTCGCTAACCTAAAATATAAATTTAATAATTATTTTAAATAATTTAGCAACGACTCAAATCCGTCGGTAATAATATGTAATTGATTTACCGACGGATTTTAATCCGTCGGTAATCAAATCCGTCACTAATTCGTCGCTAACCTAAAATATAAATTTAATAATTATTTTAAATAATTTACCGACGGATTTTAATCCGTCGGTAATTAATTCCGTCACTAATCCGTCACTAACCTAAAATATAAATTTAAGGTTTATTTTAAATAATTTAGCAACGACTCAAATCCGTCGGTAATAATATGTAATTACTTTACCGACGGATTTTAATCCGTCGGTAATTAAATCCGTCACTAATCCGTCGCTAACCTAAAATATAAATTTAATAATTGTTTTAAATAATTTAGCAACGACTCAAATCCGTCAGTAAAAATATCCGTCGCCATTCCGTCACAAATTCGTCGGTAAAAAAGTGCGCAAATTTTTGGCGCCAAAATGGTGACGGATTAGAGACGAAATGGAATCCGTCGGCATATCCGTCACTAAATCCGTCGGTAATCTCGTCCTAATTTCGTTTTTTGTTTTTCACCCCAGGTCGTTGCTATTTCGTCGCTAATCCGTCGGTATTAGTGACGGATTTATTTCCGTCACTAATTTCCGTCAGTATCTGTCAGTTTTCTTGTAGTGAAAGGTGAAGGTGGAGCAGTAAATGTCTGCATGGGTTCGAATGTAATTCTGAAATAGGTAAAATAAGGTTCCTTGTACGTCCTCTAAGATTCTACGTTTTTGGGTTTGGGTGTCGAGAATCGTACAACAGAGGGTATGGTAGAGACACATCTGAAGGAAGCATGTTGCATGGCTTCGCGTGGGGTGGTTGATAAACAGGTGGAGCAAAAATTTACTCAAGTTGGAGTTGAAATGGGCAAGCCACGGTTAGTAGGTCAACCCACACAATTGGAAAGCGAGGAAGGAATCAAGGAAAAGGTACGTACTGTTGGGAATTACACGGATATGGCCGCTTCATTTATTTTTGGTTGGGAAGATCCAATGTCGACTGAATTTTCCCAATTGCCGGTTGTGATAATTTTGAGTGCCTACTGCAGTGGAAAATTTAGGTGTATTGGAGACATATTAGTGTGCTCGGCGCAACACATTTTGGGTGTCCAGGGGGATACATTTGGGTGTCAGGCAGACACATTTGTTTAATTTTTGAACGGGTCTAATCAACTGTTGCATCAAGAGTTTTTGTGTTCGGCATAACATATTTGGGTGTCTAGGAAGATACAGTTTTGGTTATTCGGAGGACAAGTTTGGTGTTTGGCATAACACATCTGAGGCAGAGGGAAGTTATGGTTTTGTGATCGGGAGGTTAGATGTCAAGGTGGAGATTTGTTGGGTTGATGTCATCTAACTTGGGAACAATGTAGAGGATTGAACAATGGGCAAATCGATAATTTCTGTGACAGCACCTAGGGAGCGACCACGCCAGGCAAAGAGCGCGACCGCGTGGAGTATCTGGAATTTTGGGGCCATCGCGCCCTAGATATGGGCGATCGCGCGGTGCCTGTTTGGGTGGACGGGACGATCACGCCCTAGGCGGTTTCAGACTTGATCAGCGACAGATTTGATGCAGGACTATAAAAACATGCAGTGTTAGCCGTTAGGAATAGGCAGTATAAATAAAACATATTCCATAGCAGTTTTTATGGTTGTAATTTCTAGTGTGATAGATATCAATATTTAGATGTTTCAAGGGTTTTCTTATCTCTCTGTTTTTTTAGATATAGGATTTGCACAGTTCTGAATTTTTATGATCAAGAATTCGTGTATTAGATTAGAGATTGTATTTGGTGATTGACAATTGATAATAATATTCTTACCCTTTGCCCGTGGACGTAGCCAAGTTGGTAAACCAAATATATCATTGTGTTATGTAATTGATTTATTTTCTGTATTTTAAATAGATATGTTATAACATAACCATTGAGTTACAAATATTTATTGTTCAAATTAAGTGCACTTATCAAAACATAGTTATAAATTTGGATAATTTTTATTTATTTTTTTACGGTAAATGTTGGGAAGTAACCGGGCGTACTTTCATTTCATTGGCGGAGCTACCTTGGGACAAAGATTTAAAAAATTTTGTTTTTGGTAGTGTAAATTTTTAAAAATTTGAGGGGTTTAGTTCAATTTATTGAACTTGCCCCTTTTTGTATGAAGAAAAAAAATGCTATACATTTTTTTTTTGCCCCATTTCAATTAAAAAAAATAACTTTGCCCCTCTTTGAAAAAGATTCTGTCTTTGCCAATGTCATTTCACCCATAAAAGAAAAAGAAGAAGTAAATTGTGCAGAATTAAGTAACTTAATAATCCTTTAGTTCCCATGAAATTGTCACCTTCTTTTTCATTTTGTTCTAAACTTTTATCTGATGTTAAAATTAGCAATAACTATAGTTTAATATTAATAATATATATAAACACTAGATTTATTAGAAATTACAGTTTGTTGAGATAGGCATAGAATTGCTTAGAGTGAGTTTGACATTGCTCCTGATTTTACGAAAGTGATTTTGGAAAAATTAATTATTTTATAATAAATATTAAAATTTATAAGTACGTTTGGATAGTATATACTCCCTCCGTCCCATAGAACATTACCCCTTTTGCTATTTTGGGCGTCCCTCTTTAAAGTCCCACTTTCCTAAAAAGGAAACCTTAAATCACTATTCTCTCCACTCATTCTCTCTCCTACATTATTTTAATACTCACAACACCATTATAATTTACTATTCTCTCCACTCATTCTCTCTCCTCCCACTCACAACACCTACTTTAATAACATTATTCCTTATTTTTCGTTCTCAATAGTAAACGTGTAATGTTCTATGGGACGGAGGGAGTTTGAAGGAAATAATGAGTTATTTTCTAAATGAGTTGTTTGTTAAATGACCAAATTGATTGTGGTTTGTGTTCTACTCCATGAAAACATTGAAATCATATATTCATTTGTCTAAAATAATTGAGAGATGAATGAGATATTAAAACTCAAAGTAAGTGGGTTGGATGTGCGAAATGTGGTTATCCCACATTGAAAAGAAATGTAAAAAGAAACTAGTTTATATACTCCTACACTTTAGTAGGAAGTAAGATTGTGGAGCATAGAGGCTCTCTCTCGCGCACAGGTGCGCGGAGGGTGCAAATCATGAACCGAAATGGGCTTTCGGCTACCGAACTCATGTGTACGCGCATCCTGCGGACACAAATTGGCCTACTCGCGCTAGCCCACCTTTTGCAAAAAAAAAAAAAAAAATCAGAAATAAATTATCAGGAACATGAACAAACATGTATATCAACCACTGCTACTTAATATGTATTTCAATATAATAAATGCACAAAATAGATGGAGGTTATTATTGTAAAATTAACACAAACGACAACTTCTAAAAATCACTTTTAGCGAAAGCTGAGTAATAGTTGTTTCTAACAAAACACAATTTTTGCATTTTAACGACTTAAAATCATAATTAATATTGTTATCCAAATGATATTAAAATTGATTTTGAGTTTCAAAAGTGATTATAATCTTAAAAAAAAAAAAAAAAAAAACAAAAACGCTACCAAACTCACCCTTCTTCCTAAGAGTGTCACGTCCAGAAAGCTTATGTGTTAGGAATTAACGTCCATAAATAGAAGGAATATGTTTCCAATGCATGTTTAAATTCAAAACTTCATTTCTTTAATTAGCATAATATTTTATAAGCATTTTATTTTTCTCTCGTCACCGGTTCTCTCATTTTTTTCTTTTAAAATTATATTTTTATTTCTTAAAATAATTATTCATTTTTATTTTTAATCAATAAAAATACTGTTCTAGATGGAAGTAATGATAATTTTTAGAAAAAATGAGAATACTTTCCAAAAAAAAAGAAGAAGAAGCTACAACTTCTTTTGCCAAAGCACTCTTTTAGTATGCTAACCTCAAACGAGGATTATGAGAAAATAATTGCTATTTATAGAAGGGGGAATTGCATTTTGGGTCCAAAATTTAGGGGGGGGGGGTGTTCCTAAAATTGGTCATATTCTATCACTAATTATACTATAGGGTTCAAAGTTCATGTTCTGTTAACATTTTAGAGTTTCAACCAATTTTTGTTAACATTTTAGAGTTTCAACCAATTTTGTTAGAAATCTCCATTAAATGATCACGTGTAAGTCACGTGTCATTTAACACATGATGTTTTTTAATACGCACATGAAGATTTGTCCTGCTGGCTTGAGCTCATGGCTTCCAACCTGGAAGTCATAGGTTCGATCCCCCCAGAAGTTAGAGGGAAGACTTTCTCTCCCTAGAATTTATCTCCTTGGCGCTTCTGTGCGTGCATGTGTATGTGTGTGTGTGTGAGTAGTGAAAAAAATGATGTTTTTTTAATACAAATTCTTTCGTTATTGTTTTAATGCAAATTAAATGAAAATAAATTAACCATATGTTCCATCAATTGATTTATAACTTTATAAAATTTCAGAACTACCGTTGTACCTCAAACAAAACCTTACCCATGCTCTCTGCTCTCACACACACACACTTTGCTCACTCTCTCTTTAACTTTCTCTATCTACCCCCAACATATTCATATTCTCCCTCATATTTCAATCCACCCACCTCCATCAGCTCACCCAGCATCACCCCCACCTCCACCCTCCACTTCCTTCTCGCCACCCCAACCCTACCCACTGTCGCCGTCTTCCTTGCCCCACTCCCCCTATTTCAGCTTTCTCCTGAGAAATCTGCTCCAAATTCTCTGTCTGCAAATCAAGATCCATCTTAGTTTCATTCAATTCATTCATCAGCAAACTCTTTTCTTGAATCACACTCTCGAAAATCTTCTCCCTCTCATTCTTTTCTTGTAATAACCCCTCAATTGTCATCCCCATCTGCCCCTCCATCTCCAAACCATCAATACATTTCTTCTCCGATTCCGTAACATTTTCACGCAAAATCTCATCCTCACCCTTCAAACTAGCAATCATCTCATTAAGTTCACTCACTTTATGAGCCAACTCTTGTTTCTCTCTTTCAACCACATCAACCTTCTTCTCCGTCGCTTTCTTCTCAGGCAAGCAGTTTCTCAATCTCATTCCTTTGTTCATCTATTTCCCGGATAGTTTCAACCAATTTCCCCACAACTAAATATTTCTCCCTTGAGATCGAGTGAATTTTCCTATCTTTCTCTTCTTCAACCTCCATTATCGCCACCTTGAGTTTCTCAACCTCGTTTCCAATCTTCCTCTCCCTATCTTCTGTTTCCCTCAGTTTCATAATCAACATATTTGTCTCCTTAATCTGTTCATCAAGCTTAGCCTTAATTTCATTCCTCTCCCGAGAATCCCTAGTTGAAACACCACTCTTCTTAACAATCTCAGTCGCAAGCTCATCCTCTCTCTTCCTCATCATCTCAATCTCCAAATATTTCTCACCCCTCACTTTCTCAATCTCATCCTTCTCAACAACAACACGCTCCAATTCCTTCTCTAAACCCTCCAACTTCTCCCTTATCTCCGTTTTCGCTTGCTGCTTCTCCTGAAGAGAAACAAATTCCGACACCAACCCACGTTGGGGGTAGAGAGAGAACATTAAAGAGAGGGAGAGAGAGCAAAGTGTGTGTGTGAGAGGTGAGAGGAGAGAGGAGGGGTAAGGTTTTATTTGGGTTACAAGGTTAGTTCTGGAATCTTATAGAGTCATAAATTAGTTGAGGGACCATATGGTTAATTTATTTTCATTAAAACAACAACGAAAGAATTTTTATTCAAAAACATCCTCTGTTAAATGACGCGTGACTTGCACGTGATCATTTAACGGGATTTTCTAACAAAATTGGTTAAAAACCCTAAAATGTTAACCGAATATGAACTTTGGACCCTATATTGTAATTAGTGATAGAATGTGCCCATCTTAGGAACACCCTCTAAACTTTGGGGCCCAAAATGCAATTTCCCCTTTATAGAATTTTGATCCCAAGTATCTACACATAGGGTTTGGTAGAGGTGTAAATGGTTCGGTTTGGTTCAGTTTTGGCCAATTTACTGACCAAATCACTAGTTATCGGTTTGAGAAAATTTAAGACATAACCGAATCATGAAAAAGTTCAAACTGAACCAAACCAAACCAAATCACCACGATTTGGTTCAAATCGTGGTTTAATCATGTGATTCAAATCGTGGTTTAGACCGCAGCTCAAACCGTGGTTGAGACCGCAATCCAGATCTTGGTTCAGAACATGGATTAGACTACGGTTTAAACCGTGCTTCAAATTGCAATTCGAACCATACTTCATACCACAAATCATTATCAAATTTGTTTAAATATTTCGTTACCACGAAGGAAAAGCAAGAAATGCGGGAGTTGAAGAGAAATATGTCGAAGGAAGAGAGAGACAAGAAGAAGAAAGAGGGCAAAGGAAAGAAAACACACTATATAATGTCGACTGTGCAAAAAACATGATTAGTTATGTATCACAATGAAATAATAAATGATGAAAATAATATTGAATAAGATTCAAAACGGGGGGTTACTATTAGTATGATGCAATGTAGGTTATTTTATTGATATAATTTACGTTAATATATGTGGTATAATGGTTCGACCTAGTGGTTTGATCTGATGGTTTGGTATGATGGTTCGGTTTGATGGTTTGGTTTGGCGATTCGGTCTGATGGTTCGGTATGGCAGACGGTTTGGTTTAGTTTGGTTCGGCTTGTTTCGATCTTGAAAGTCAGAACACAAACCAAACCGAATCATGTGGTTTAACGATTTTTGAGACCGAACCAACCCATTTTTATTTAAAAATTGAAACGAACCACTTACACCCATAGGGTTTGGGGTTTCGTATGAATAGAAATTGGATATCACAAGGTCAAGCTGAATTTACTCTTATCTGTCCAAAAGAATTGACATATTTTATTAATTTTTTTGAAGTGACTATCATTTTTGACATACAAATATTTAAATTCAAATTTATTCTTATATTAGAATTTGTTTTTTTTTTGTTTTTTTACCGTACTAGTTATTGTAAAATAATTTAATTAACTAGATAATTAGATAATTCTAATGGTTATTATATGTATTAATTACATTTTTTAGTATGTGTAAAAATAAATTCAAACAACAAATATTATGAGATAAATAATATTTTGGATAGAAGGTGAACGGAATAAAAGTGACGGACCAGGCCCAACGTGTAGGTGTTAGTGCCCTAGGCCTATAGAGATAGACTTATTTGTAATGTCATTATTCATTTATATGAGAAATTGTTATTTTGATTATTATATGTGTTTGCATGTTTACTTTAATAATCGTGTCCCTAGTACTTATGAAGCACTAGTATGAAGTCTAATGGATAATCATGTGATGATTATATGCATGGAGATGCACATTAGATTCATGGGTACTTGTTAGAGAACAAGGTACTGGACTTGACCCATTATGAGATTTATGTCATGGTCAAATGTCATAATTAAATCTCATATAGTCATATCATTGATATCCTTTGACCTGAGATTATCATCGTCTTCCACTCAATGAATATTGTGTTTGATATAGTTTAACGTTGTCTTTAACCGGATAACAATAAGGGCTATTATTGGCATGATAGGATTCTTGTTGGTAAGAATGATAAGTCAAGATGGAAATTTGTCCCTCGTAAAGAGAGATGTTTGCTAGGCCACTCGTAAGTAAGATTGATGATGTACATGGCCATGTCCGAATGAATTAATGTGATTAATTACATTCGATTGATCAATTTACTTAGTAACGAGAAAGCATTGAACAATATGAGTTGACGTGGACCATGACTCATGTTCAATATAACATCGTGTGACAATGGGATTGTGATATGTTCTATGTAGGAAATCGAACATAATGTTATATTATTTGGGTAGGCATGATGGCTTGCTAGAGTCCGCTCATGTCTTATGAGGATCGATGTGATCGAACTCATTGCCAACATAATATAGTCCTATGGGGTCACACACATCGAACGAATTGTCAAAAATGAAGAATATGGATTTTCTGTACTCAGGGGACGACTCGTCCCCAGGCCTGAACTAACTATTCCCTTGGCCTGGAACGAGTGAATCAGAGGGAGTGTCCTGAGGGACGAGTCGTGCCCATGGGGACGAGTTGTGCCCATAGGGACGACTCGTGCCCTGGGCCAGAGCCAACTATTCCCCTTTAAGGGGGACGCCTGTATCAGAACCTTTGTGAAAGGGGACGACTCGTTCCCTGGGGGACGAGTCGTCCCGTCGGCGCTGGACTGATACGTAATTGACTGAAAATTAGGGTTTTCGCGAAGGGAAAATATTTATAACGTATAAATACAAACCCTTGGTTGCCCTAGCAGTCATACTCACATTTTGGGTTTAGAGAAACACAAAAAAGAGAGATTTCGATAGAGAATTGAAAATCAAATACATATCAATTCCATATTTCTTCATTGATTGAAAAGAGTTTCAATCAAAGGATCTAGCAATCCACCTAGAATTGTTTTAGGGTTCGTTCAACACGTGGATACACATAGAGGATCTTCGCCAATCAAGATCTAACGTTCGTGATTCAAGAATCGTTCATCGAGGATTCTTTAGTTCATCAATATGGAGTTGGAACGCGTTTATCAACGAAAAAAGCACACAAGGTTGGTATTTCTATTTCATACCTCTAATTAATCATCTAGAACGGATCCTAGGCTCCAGGTTTTTCGAGTTAATTTGCATTATTCCGCTGCGCATGGACCCTCGAAACCCAACAGTGGTACCAAAGCCCCGTTCATGATGTTTATATTAGATAATCATGATAATTATATAATATGATTATGTTAATTCTCATGATGAATATGATTTAGAATATGAATTTATATGGGATTTGCTTACGGAAGTAATTGTATATTTTGATATGCCATGATGGATGTGTTTTTACACATCCATGTTATATACTTTCTTTCTTACTTTGTGTTTGGTTTCCCGAGTTTTGTCGTGTTTTAATCGATGTTTTGGGAGTTTTGTTAGTACATGATTTTTGTGGGAAGATGTGGAATAAAGATCAATTATGACAAAATTGAGAAACACAATGGTACGCGAGTGATTTGAAGGAAGGGAGAAGGCTGGTGAAACCACTGTTGAAGTGGGCGACCGCCCAGGTCAATATGGGCGACCGCCCAAGAGGGGAGTTCCAAAGCCTTGAAACCGCTGTCGTTGTGAGCGACCGCCCATGGATAGGAGGGCGACCGCCCAAGCTAAAAGTTCACAAAGTGTTGAAGTCTCTGTTTTTATGGGCGACCGCCCAAGGACCAGGTGGGCGACCGCCCAAGTGTGTTGACGTTTGAAGATCCCAGAGGCTGCTTACATGGGCGACCGCCCAGGGCATGATGGGCGACCGCCCATGCCCCCGATTCCAGCAATTCAGTTTCCTTTCTTAAGGAGGATTTCATGCCCTTTTCCTAATTTGGCACCCCTTCTTCCCTAGTTTAAAATAGAATTCTGCAGAAACAATTCCCTTATGCTTTGTTTTCCATTGGAGTTGGAGAATTGAAGAATTTCCATCATTCAATCATAGGTCCAGGTTTATGCTTGTTTTTATTTCAACTATTGTAATCCTTAGTGTTAGCATGAGTAGCTAATTTCCTTTAGGTTTGCGGATTGGTTGTAGCAATACATGAATTTTATGTCTTAATGTTTTAATTATTAATTCAATTTCTTTCTAGAACAGTAAAATAATTTTAATTGGTTCTAGGGGTTCATTAGCCCTAGAACTTGTAGGTATCCATTGCCACGGTAACTCGGGCATAGATACAAGGCTTCTATTTTACTGTTTAAACCTAATTGAGGACGTAACTGAAATCAATTGGTTTAGGTTTATATATTCCTTCGATCTTCATGAGTTCTTTGATTGTTAAACCTACGTAATTGGAAGTATAACAAAAGAAGAATATTTGAGTTGCAATTCGCACACCAAACCGTCCCAACTCATGATTTTGTGAATGAACCCTAGAATGTAAATTGATGGCTTTATAAATAAAATGGCATAAAGTGAATGTATTGTGAATGACCAATCCGTGAATCTCCTTGTTAGAATTCGAATTCGTTACTTGTTTAATTCTGTGATTTTAATCATTAGTTTAATTTATTTGCGTTTCATCATTAGTTTAATCAATCAAAAACCAAAACCCCCTCCCTTTGGTTATTTTTCACTAATTAAATTAACTTGTTAAAATCAACAAGTCTCTGTGGTTCGACCCCTGCTTGTGCATATTGCTACACCGGTAGCGAGTACACTTGCTCGGTAATTTATTACACAGTGGATTTACGTCCATCATGCCATGATTATGAATTGAATTTTATGATTATTATGATTAATCTAGAATATGGGTCTTGAATATTACTTAGTATAAAGGCTGGAAACCAAAAACTTCCCCACAGGCACTTCTTGGAAGTGTTGGATAACCTTGGATTACAATGCCACGTACTAGTAATTGATGAATTTCTAGATCTTGAACAAAGTATTTGTTGTAGGGATTGTGTTCATATTAAATGAGATTTTACATGAGTCATTAAACCCTAATTGATTAGAAATTATGATGTTAACATCAAATGTGATTTGTGATGCATCATCCCATGTTCATAATTATGCTCATATAATTTTCATGAATCAACCTTTCCAAGTTAATTGATAAACATGAAAATTGAACCTTCATTGAAATTTGAGTTTGTTTATGCCACCCATTTTAAACACTTGTGAGTACACGGATAGTTTTATGTAGGCTATGCCATAGCGAGGTACATTAATTCTATCTTTGTATGATCAAGATGAGCAAACGGTGATTGCTATATGTTTAAAATGGTTGAACTCAATTAGGCTATCAAAACAGTTTTGGGCCTAAGGCATAAGATAAGATTGAAACATGTGACATATGATGTCTATAATCTCATAAAGAATCTAAGAGTCATATGTGGATATGATTGATAATTGTTATCTACCTTTTTAGTTTAATTTTGAGCAGTCGTGACATAGCCGACTTGAAATTAAATTAAAGTTGGGTCTTAGCCTATTAAATTATATTATGCATGATTGTTAAGAAGGTTATATAATTTAGTGGGAGTATTTATGAAATACGTTATTTAAGTCTCTTAAATGAAATAGGTACTTATATGTGTTCATATTTGTTGCATATCTTTGTAGATCAATGGCTGTAAACACTAATCAAACTCTGTCACTGCGATCAGTCCTTGAGAAGGACAAGTTAGAAGAGAATGGCAACAACTAAGTGGATTGGATCCGCAGTTTGAGAATTGTTCTCAAACAGGAAAGGAAGTTGTACATTCTTGATGGACCCGTTCCACCCGAGCCTGCTGCTAATGCAACTCGAGCTGAAAAGGATAAACATAAGAAGCATATAGATGATTCTATTGATGTTGGTTGCTTGATGCTCGCTACCATGTGTAAGTCCCTTCAGAAGGACCTTGAACACATGGATGCTTATGATTTGGGAAATCATTTGAAGGAAATGTTCCAGTTGCAAGCATATCAGGAAAGGTTTGACACTATGAAGGCTCTTCATTCATGCAAGATGATTGAAGGACAACCTTGTTGGGCCTCATGTGTTGAAAATGAAGGGTCACCTCGAATACCTTGAGAGGCTTGGATATCCTATCCAGTTGAAGCTGGCTATGGATATGATATTGCATTCACTCCCTGAAAGTTATAATCAGTTTGTTTTGAATTATAACATGAATGGGATGAATAAATCTCTGTCTGAATTGCATGGGATGCTTAAGAATGCAGAGAACAATATCGCTAAGAAAACCAATTAAGTGTTGATGGTGAATAAAGGAAAGGGGTTCAAGAAACCCAAGGTTAAAGCAAAAGTTGCTAAACCGGAGGCAAAGGTTGCCGTTGTTGAGAAGCCTCAACCCAAATCCCAAAAGGATGTGGTGTGCTACCATTGCAAGGAAACTGGGCATTGGAGGCGTAACTGGAAAGCTTATCAGGAAGGACTGAAGAAGAAGGGCAATGAGATTGCCATGACTTCAGGTATCTATGTGATAGATATTCTACTTTATACTTCTAGTTCTTGGGTATTAGATACCGGATGTGGATCTCACATTTGCCTAAATGTGCAGGGACTAAAGAATAGAAGGTTGCTCAAGGAAGGTGAAGTAGACCTGCGGGTTAGAAATGGAGCAAGAGTTGCTGCATTGGCCGTAGGGACTTATGAAGTCACTTTACCGAGCGGACTAATATTAGTTTTGAATAATTGCTATTATGTTCCGAATTTGAGCAGAAACATTATTTCAATTTCTTGTTTAGACAATGAGGGTTACAGTTTTCTTATTGCGAATAAGAAATTTTCCATTTATTTGAATGATATGCTTTACTGTATTGCTCATTCTTTTAATGGCCTTTATGTCTTAGATGTTGAAAATATTGTTGATAATGTCTATCATGTAAATAAGAAATCTAAACCAAACAATGTGAACAACACATTTAAATGGCATTGCCGTCTTGGGCACATAAATGAGAAACGCGTCTCTAAACTCCATAAAGATGGATATTTAGACTCATATGATTATGAATCATATGATGTTTGCGAATCTTGTTTATTGGGCAAGATGACTAAAGCGCCTTTTACTAAGAGTAGTGAAAGGGCTAGTGATTTGTTGGCTCTCATACATACTGATGTATGTGGACCAATGAATAGCATTGTTAGGGGAGGATTTCGATACTTCATAACGTTCACTGATGACTTATCTAGATATGGCTATGTCTATCTAATGAAGTACAAAAGTGAAGCATTTGAGATATTTAGAATATTTCAAAATGAAGTACAAAATCAACTTGGCAAAACTATTAAAACACTTCGATCCGATCGAGGTGGTGAATATTTAAGCCAAGAATTTGATGATCATCTTAAAAGTTGTGGAATTGTTTCAGAACTTACTCCACCCGGAACACCACAATGGAATGGTGTGTCCGAGAGGATAAATCGAACTCTATTAGATATGGTTCGATCGATGATGAGTCAAGTTGACCTTCCTATTTCTTTTTGGGGACATGCACTGGAAACAGCTACTTTTACACTTAATAAGGTCCCTACTAAATCGGCTCCTAAGACCCCACATGAGATGTGGCATGGAAGAAAACCTAGTTTATCTTTCATGAAGATTTGGGGATGTGAAGCTTATGTAAAGAAATTGGTTTCTGAAAATAAGCTTGCACCCAGATCCGATAAATGTATTTTCGTTGGTTATCCTAAGGAAACGAAAGGATATCAATTTTACAATCGATCCGAGAACAAAGTGTTTGTTGCTCGACATGGTGTCTTTCTAGAGAAAGAGTTTCTCTCTAAAGAAACTAGTGGGAGTAAAATTGATCTTGAAGAAATTCAAGAACACGAAAATGACAAGGAACCAATAGTAGAGACGGAACCAAATTCACAAGTTGTTGTGGAACCGGTTCAAGATACACAAGTTCTTCGCAGATTGGATAGGATACGATCCGAACCTGAGAGATATGGATTTCTCATGACGGAAAGTAACAAAGTAGAAATCATTGAGAATGATAAACCTACTTCCTATCAAGTGGCGATGTCCACTCCTGAGGTGTGTGTGTGAGAACAAGATCACGGCTCTTTAAATCTATGAGATGTAGAGCACAATGATTCTTGAATGTGTTAAGGCTTGATTTCTGGGCTGGGGAATATTTCTTGAAGGTAGAAGATGAAGATTCAAAAGGTTGAATAATTTCTGGGCAGAGCTTCAGCTTCTATATGAACACAACACTTTCAAATTTCTCAAGCAAGCTTCAAATGGAGAAGATTAGGGGTATTTATACCCAAGCATCAAGAAACTAGCCGTTGGATTCAGCTGTTGTAAAGACAGTACTTGATGCTTTCCCATTGGTCCACAATATCCACTTTTGTCCTTTGGTACAGCTGCTGCAGGTAAAGCTGATCAGGCTCCAGCTGCAAGCAATGAGGTTAGGACACCTGTCACCTTTTCTAGATCCTTGCAGATCTTTTCTGACATTGAATCACGTGACAAGATTTAGTGGTTGACTTTTGATATTTCTGACGTGGATTCCAACGGTAAAAAGTGATTCACTTCAAGTCTTCAATCATTGGATGCGGTCTGGTGTAGAGCGGTTTAGGAGGTGCGGTTGGCTACACCAGGAGGTTGCACAGAGCGGTTGAAGATGCACTGCACAGGTGCGGTTCATCAAGCGGTTGCACTGCAGTTGGTTAAAGGAGCAGAATCAAAGGAATCATACATGCGGTTCCATGTGCGGTTCTAAGGGGCGGTTTGATACTGCTTGGAACTGCAACCTTATATCCAATGAGTCTTGTACCAGTCTTCAAGCCTAATTTTATCATATTCTATAAAATGGACTTAGCTAAAAAAATTGAAGTCTAAGCTTCATTACATAGGGTCCTAAAGTCCTTAAAATAGACAGGAGGTTATGGTATCAATCAAATCTAATACAAAATAGGAGGGTTAAAACATGTATACCCAACAGTCATGTTAGGTCCATGGGTATAAGATACATGAATGATTGGGCCTAGTGCAAGTGGGAGACTGTAGGTGTTAGTGCCCTAGGCCTATAGAGATAGACTTATTTGTAATGTCATTATTCATTTATATGAGAAATTGTTATTTTGATTATTATATGTGTTTGCATGTTTACTTTAATAATCGTGTCCCTAGTACTTATGAAGCACTAGTATGAAGTCTAATGGATAATCATGTGATGATTATATGCATGGAGATGCACATTAGATTCATGGGTACTTGTTAGAGAACAAGGTACTGGACTTGACCCATCATGAGATTTATGTCATGGTCGAATGTCATAATTAAATCTCATATAGTCATATCATTGATATCCTTTGACCTGAGATTATCATCGTCTTCCACTCGATGAATATTGTGTTTGATATAGTTTAACGTTGTCATTAACCGGATAACAATAAGGGCTATTATTGGCATGATAGGATTCTTGTTGGGAAAAATGATAAGTCAAGATGGAAATTTGTCCCTCGTAAAGAGAGATGTTTGCTAGGCCACTCGTAAGTAAGATTGATGATGTACATGGCCATGTCCAAATGAATTAATGTGATTAATTACATTCGATTGATCAATTTACTTAGCAACGAGAAAGCATTGAACAATATGAGTTGACGTGGACCATGACTCATGTTCAATATAACATCGTGTGACAATGGGATTGTGATATGTTCTATGCAGGAAATCGAACTTAATGTTATATTATTTGGGTAGGCATGATGGCTTGCTAGAGTCCGCTCATGTCTTATGAGGATCGATGTGATCGAACTCATTGCCAACATAATATAGTCCTATGGGGTCACACACATCGAACGAATTGTCAAAAATGAAGAATATGGATTTTCTGTACTCAGGGGACGACTCGTCCCCAGGCCTGAACTAACTATTCCCTTGGCCTAGGACGAGTGAATCAGAGGGAGTGTCCTGAGGGACGACTCGTGCCCTGGGCCAGAGCCAACTACTCCCCTTTAAGGGGGACGCCTGTATCAGAACCTTTGTGAAAGGGGACGACTCGTGCCCTGGGGGACGAGTCGTCCCGTCCGCGCTGGACTGATACGTAATTGACTTAAAATTAGGGTTTTCGCGAGGGGAATATATTTATAACGTATAAATACAAACCCTTGGTTGCCCTAGCAGTCATACTCACGTTTTGGGTTTAGAGAAACACAAAAAAGAGTGATTTCAATTGAGAATTGAAAATCAAATACATACCAATTCCAAATTTCTTCATTGATTGAAAAGAGTTTCAATCAAAGGATCTAGCAATCCACCTAGAATTGTTCTAGGGTTCGTTCAACGCGTGGATACACATAGAGGATCTTCGCCAATCAAGATCTAACGTTCGTGATTCAAGAATCGTTCATCGAGGATTCATTAGTTCATCAATCTGAAGTTGGAACGCGTTTATCAACGACAAAAGCACACAAGGTTGGTATTTCTATTTCATACCTCTTAATTAATCATCTAGAACGGATCCTAGGCTCCGGGTTTTTCGAGTTAATTTGCATTATTCTGCTGCGCATGGACCCTCGAAACCCAACACAATGAATGAAGCCCGACATTTCTGACGTTACAAAGACAATACCATGAAATGGGCCAGTTCAGTTGCTACAACGCACGGCCCAACGGCAAAGATCAATTGACCTAGCTCATTGTCCGACCATACCTGATCCCGACCTAGCTTCGTCCGACATACTATCATTTACTTGTACAATTTCTATCAACCTAAGGCACCAAATCAGGTCGACTTCGAATACTCAAGCGACCTCGATCTACCAACACGTACGTCCGTCTACGTCGTTATTTGTAACCGCCTCCTACATTCTCGGAGACAGTTAAGCCTACAACATCTCCTTGATTTTAAGGATTTACCATGATCCCATAACACTACTATAAAAATCAGACAGCTCACAACGTTAAAAGATAATGTCATCTTAGCTATTTGAGATTACGTCGTTTCCGTACAGTTTATTACGAACTTATAACACGTTATCTCATCATCACGTCGGAGAGTCTTAGCCGGAGACCAACCCGGCTAATCGTTTGTTCGTGGTTTTAGGTCATATTTGTTGGGGATCAACCTATTGATGGGCTAAGGCTGATCTGGATCATTTCCTACGTCATCAGTTGGTTTCATTGCCAGAAAATGGTAAACGCTAGACCTTGAAACTTTACTTAAACCACAAACATGGTGTTCGATGGTCATACTGCAACTTCCTCCAGTGATCCAATGCTTGGGAATGCAGGGAGAAACGCTGAGGCAAGAGCTGGAAATCGCATTGCAAACTTGCCTCCTCCTCCGCCGGGCAATCCCACTAGGAGGGCTACTCGCTCCAACAGCGTGGCTGACGGTGCATGCTTACAAGATGGGAGAAGGCAGAAAAGACCCATACCCAATCAAGGGGTAAGCCAGAAAGCTAAGAAAGTCCAAACGGGTCGAAAAATTGCAGTTGCAGGCGACATTGCAGGTCCCTCAGCTACTCACCCTAGTAGGAAGGATATTCTGCTGGAACAGACTAGGATACTACAGAGCTTGCTCGATGTGCAAGATGAGTTGCTCGAGATGCCTGAGTCTCCTAACAAGGATGATAGAAGATCACAAAGAGTAGCCCCATCTCTCTCATAGACGGACTAATGGAGGTCCTAGACCGTCTGGTAAAGAAAGGAGGAATGGAATGTCTCCTCCCTCCCACATTTCCATAGACCCAACTGGCGACCTAAGGGATAGGCTCAACTAGCAAAGGGAATAAGAGGTCGACTCAGCTCAAAGGAGGCAGATCGAAGCTGACAGGGTTTGATGTAGGTCGCCAACAAGGGGAGTAAGATCGCTATCCCGTCGAGAAAGGAGAGATGACTCCCCCCACGGAATGAGAGACAGAGGACCCTATCTAGGAGAGAACCCCACCGAGATGAGAGAAAAAAATCTAACTCTATCTTCCATCAAAGAAATGACCTGGATGCTAGGGAGCTTCTTAACTTGAAAAGGAGGTTGGATAGCATGGAGGGAGACAGAAAGGAAACCAATGGGAAGGTCGAATGAAATGACTGCACTCTTTGACCTTTGTTTAAGGAGATTCTCGACCAAAGACCTCCTGCATGTTTTAAGTTACCCATGTTAGAGAAGTATTCAGGCATGACCAATGCCTTGAATCATATGCAGCACTTTGAGGCAACTATGTGCTTGGTCGCTTCTGAGGATGTCGTACTTTGTAAGGCATTAACCAGCACCTTCACAGGTGCAGCACTGACTTGGTTTCGTGGTCTGACCACTGGTTACATCACCTCATGGAGTTATATGAGGAAGAAGTTCCTCGACAGGTTCTCAACAGCGGGGGCCCATAAGAAAACAGTCACTGATTTTGAACAACATGATTCAGGGCAAGAGGGAGTATGAGCTAATTTACCCGATTCAAAGAGTTGGTCGACCAAATTGAGGAAGACCTCACGGATAGAGAAGTCATCAACTGCTTTAGAAACAGAATATCCTCTCCCGATCTAGATTACGAGCTACAGGTCAGGAGAGCGACCACAAGGAAAGAGCTATTTGAGAGGGCCTATGATGTGGCCGTGGTTGAGGAACGAAAGGAGAGAAAGAAGGATAAGGGCTCTAAACATTCTGAAGTTGGTGAGTCGACAAAGGGGGACAAGTGAAGCATAACGATAACAAAAGGAAAAACAGAACTAGGTCGACGGAAAGAGTCCCTGAAAGCTTCACCCCACTCACAGTCAGTCGAACTGAAATCATGAACACGGTCGACTTAGGTCCTCCTGTCCCAATGAACGCTCAAAATAAATTCAGAAGGGACAACAGTAGGTACTGTGAGTATCACAAGGACAACGGGCTCACAACTGAGGAGTGTATGAGTTTGAAGAGGATCATCTAAAAATGGGTGAATGAAGGAAGGCTAGATAGGTTCGTGAAGGGAGATCATCCTGCAGGAGGAGATTGACCTACAAGAGGTGTGCTTGAGCCAAAGCAACCTAGACTGACTTTGGGTGTGATCGCTGAGGAGACGAGCAACATTTTCCCTTAAGCACAAGATTTTTCAACTAAGTAAAGCTCCATATGTGCCCCTCAGGAACTGTGTTAAAGATGAGGTAATCAGTTTTTATCCCTACGAGCTGGCTGCCAACGTGACTGCAAGGGAGTAAATTTTGGTGATTCCGGGGCTAATTGATGATTGCACGTCAAGCAGGACTTTGGTCGACACGGGGGCCTGCAAGGACATCCTCTACTACAAAACCTTCCTTGACATGGGATTGACAGATGCAAGGTTGTCACCTTATTCAGATCGGCTAGAGGGCTTCACCAATCACAGGGTTGACGCCAAGGGGCAGATAGAGTTGGAGGTCGACATCGGGCTGCATCCTTTGAGAACAACAGCTAAGGTAACATTTATAGTCATTGGCGTTATAAGTGATTACCATACTATATTGGGTATACCTGGACAGGTCGCTCTAGGGATGGTACCTTTAATCCCCTATCAAAGGGTCAAGTTTCCCACCATGCTGGGAGTGGGGTGCGTCCTAAGCACAGCTAGAGAGTACCTAGATCACGTGCTTCGATCCAAGAAGACGAGAGAATTTGAAATTGACACTCCAGAGTTGAGCTGGAAGTTCTCAAAATCTGTCACCACTACTTCCAGATTATCAACGAAACAGTGTGTTGAAGAGGCGACTTATCACTCATATGACCACGACAAGAATGAGCCGACACGTCCCTCTGAAAACACTTGGGTCGCGATAGATAATGTTTTGGTCGACCAAATCATCATAGGCAACCTATGCCTCCAAGTCAATCAAAACTCAGGGGCCTCCAACGGAGAAATAGCCGTCGAGCTAGATGGCATGATTGAAGAAGAAGCTCCATACTTGGGACTGAGGAAAGAAGAAGGATCAGAGAAATCATTATCGAAACTCTGCAGTTTAGAGACGGCACAGAACTGGAACCAGTCAACGAGCTGGAAGAGATAGAAGCCAATCCCTTCTACCCCGAGCAAAAAATCAGAATAGGGAGACAACTGTCACCAGAAGAAAGGGTGGAGATAGTCGACCTATTGTAGGAAAGCGCATATATTTTTGCCTGGAAGGTAGAAGACATGAGGGGAATTAAGGAGGAGGTCGCAGTGCATCGCCTAGAGGTCAACCCCACTATAAAATTCAAAAGCCAAAAGCTAAGAGTTTTTTCTACAGACAAAGAGATAACCATCAAACAAGAGGTAAATAAACTCCTTAGTGCAGGTATAATTAAAGAGGCATCCTACATTACTCGACTGGAAAATGTAGTGATGGTCAAGAAGGCCAATGGAAAGCGGAGAATGTGTGTCAACTTCACCTACCTGAATGTAGCATGCCCAAAGGACAGCTAGCCACTCCCACGGATTAACAAATTGGTTGACTTAATAGCCGGACATGCCACCCGAGCAAGTGTGTGTTCGAAACCGACGTGCATTAAGGAGGTGCAACGGCTGAATGGTAGGGTGGCAACTTTGGCTCGCTTCATAGCCAAGTCGGCGGAAAGGTCTTTCCTCTTCTTCAAAACTTTGAGGAGGACGAAAAAATTTGAGTGGAAGACCGAATGTTCCTCGTCGTTCCAACAAATCAAGGAATACCTCGTCTCTCCCTCATTGCTGAGTAGCCCGGTCCAAGGAGAGAATTTGTATGTCTACCTATCAACTGGAGGTTGAGCTGTGGCCGTAGTGCTGGTCAGAGAGGAAAATGGCCTTCAAAAACCAGTTTATTATGTGAGCAAGGTCTTGTCCGACGTGGAAGGAAGATACTTCAATGCTGAGAAGGTATCATATGCCTTGGTGGTTGCAACAAGAAAACTACGGGCATATTTCTCAGCTCATCCCATTGTCATGTTGACCAACGCTCCTCTGAGAAAGATATAGCATAAGCCAGAAAGTTCAGGTCAGCTACTTAACTGGTCAATAGAATTGACGGATTTTGACATTGAGTATAGGCCTCGAAAATCTTTGCAAGCCTAACCTTAGGCAAACTTCTTGGTTGAGGTTACGTTCACCAAGGAAGATAGTAGGGAGAACACCCCAAAAGAGAGTGTGAAGGGGAAGGAACAATCACACCAACGGGTAGTCAGTTTACCCGACGATTGCTGGAAGGTTTACTCGGATGGGTCTGCTACCAAGAATATTAGTGGAGCAGGAATTGTGTTAGTCAAGCCGGAGATGGGTAAAGCTTTTGAAGAAGCTTTAAGATTCAAGTGTCAAGCCTCCAACAACCAGGCCGAATATGAAGCCTTGATTACAAGTGAATATGCTAAATGCTTTGGGGCGAACAAGATCGTAGCTTATTGTGACTCCCAAATGATCTTGAATCAAGTAAAGGGAGAATACGAGGTGGTCAATCCCATTTTGAGTACTGCGAGCTGGTGAAGATGATGGTGCAGGACTTGGAGTTTTGGGAGATACAGATGGTAGGCCGCGAGGAATATGAGTTAGCCGACCTACTCTCCAAACTAGCTACTTCGGATGAGCAGCTTGGAGAACCAATTTCATACTTAGAGCATCCAACATACGAAAGAGTGCAGGTTCTATGCTCGGTTAACATCTCTAAGTGTTGGATTGATGAAATGAAGGCCTACATCGAAATAGGCGAGCTACCAGCTGATGAGCAAAAGGCAAGAACGATCAAGAAGAAGTCTCAAAGGTTTGCTATACATGGGTATTCATTGTTCAGAAGATCGTTTATGAAACCATTACTGAGGTGTGTTCACACCATCGAAGTTCCTAAGTTGTTGCTCGAAGTGCATAGGGGGGCCAGAACTTTGGCAAACAGATACTTACTCTTGGATATTATTGGCCTCATATAAGGGAAGACGCTCGTGAGTTCATGAGAAAATGTGACAAATGTCAGAGGTATGCCGACCTACCAAAGATCCCAACAACCGAACAAACATCGGTGATCGCAGCTTGGCCGTTCGACATGTGGGGGTAGATTTGATCGGACCCTTCCCACCCGCCCGTGGAAATTGTAAATACGTTATTGTGGCCATTGATTACTACACAAAGTGGATTGAAGAAAATCCTTTAGCAAAAATAACAGAGGAAAATGCCATCAACATCATTCTCAATTACATTTGGTGCCACTTTGGGGTGCCACATTCAATTGTCTCAGACAACAGGCTACAATTTTCTACAGATTTCGAGACAGAAATGAATAGGCTAGGGGTGAAACATTGGAAGCCATCAGTTGCCTACCCACAAGGTAATGGACAGGCAGAAGCAGCGAACAAATTGGTTTTGATAGCACTAAGGGCCTCATTGGTCGAGCTGGAAGGTGGTTGGACGAACTACCCCTTGCTCTTTGGGCAGTCCGCACAATCACCAGGGGGCCTACAGGGGAAATCCCATTTGCCCTTACTTATGGGTCGGAAGCCATGTCACCTGCATAGCTATGAATTCCTACTCCTAGGGTGGCTTTGTTAGATCAAACTCAGAATAACTCCAACAGGTTGCTCGACTTGGACTTACTAGACGAGAAACGGATTACTGCTCAGCTTAAAATGGTAAACTACAAGCAGAAAACTAAGGGTTACCACGACAAGAAGGTCAAAAAGAGGTCGTTCAACATTGGAGACTATGTGCTAAGGAAGATCGAGGTAACTGGAAGGAAAACTGAACAGAATAAATTATCTCCGAACTAGGAAGGACCCTACACCGTCACTAGAATTATCAAGGAAGGGACCTACATGATTGGCCATCCGAATAATGACGAGCTGAAACATCCTTGGCATGCTTGCCACTTAGTTAGATATTATTTCTGATTAAAACTTCTATGTAATGGTTTACTTCGTCAGTAAAATGGGGTTACCCCTGAAATGTTTTATCCACAAGTTGTGTTCACTCCTGTACTTTATTCAACTCAGGTCCGACTCTTAGTCGATCTCGACATATTAAATAGACTTGACTAAATTTCTAAGTCAACCTCATTTTTAAACAGGTTCGACTGAAGACTTATGTCAGTCTCGTTCCTTGAACAGACCCGAGTAAAGTCCTAAGTCAACCTTGTTTTGAAACAGGTTCGACTGAAGACTTATGTCAGTCTCCTTTCTTGAACAGACTCGACTAAAGTCCTAAGTAAACCTCATTCTTAAACAGGTTCGACTGAAGAGTTATGTCAGTTTCATTACTTAAACAGACTAGACTAAAGTCCTAAGTCAACCTCGTTCTTAAACAGGTTCGACAGAAGACTTATGTCAGTCTCGTTCCTTAAACAGACTCGACTAATATCTTATGTCAGTCTCGTTCCTTAACAGAATCGACTAAAATATTAAGTCAACCTCGTTCTTAAACAGGTTCGACTGAAGACTTATGTCAATCTCGTTCCCTAAAAAGGCTCGACCAAAACCTTAGTCAGCTTCGTTATTGACCAACTGATCTGACTAAGACTTTGGTCGCTCTCCTATTTAATCTAGTTCGACATAAAGACAGAAATATGGATCAAAACAAAATGATTCAAGCAAAGTCAACTAGTATTATCTAAAAGTCCCCCCAAAAGTGGGCTAGAACTTATCCAAATAAAGTTACGAGTTGAGATGCCTCCCAAATCGGGCCAAGACATTAATTACTAACAACAAACGAAAAAAATGTTTGGAACTTGTTCATTACAAAACCAAAATAAAGATAAAAAGAAGATCAGCTGTCTTGATCATCATTGGGTTGCTCCTGCTACTGCTACTCTTGGTGCTCGACATCATGAAAGACTTGGTCTTGGGTGACCTCATTTTCTCCATCATCCTCGTCAGCGTCTTCCAGCTTCTGAAGCACAGTGTTGAAATTCCTTTGCTCAATGGGAGGGGCAACCCAAGGCTCTACTCCATCTTCAGCATCTTACTGGGCTATGGCGACCAAGTCATTGGCATTGAAAGGAACAAGAGGGTAGCCAACCCAAGCTGCATCGTCATACCTTTCGGCATGGGCCCATTTGGCCAATTTATCAACTGATAGCTAGACAGAAGGGTCGACCAAGGCACGGCAGGCCATGTTTTGGCATTCGACATCAAAGAAATCCCTAGCTCGGGACACTCATAACTGTTCTTGAAGGCCTCCACAGCAGCCTTCTCTCTAGCTTGGGCCTCCTCCTCCCATTTGAGTCGAGCAGCTCGCTGGTCTTCGCTCATCTTTATCACTCGAGCATTACGCTCTTGGACCAGTGCAGTCAGCTTACCTTGATCCCCCTCCCACTTAGCCTTCGCATGCCTGGCCGCAACAGCTTCCTCCTCCAGTTGAGCTCATATAGGAGCAAAAGACTCCACCTGCCCTTGAAGAGGAGCCAGCTGCTCCCTTGCTACTCGAAGGTCAACCAAGGCTGTATCACGCTCATGCTCGATGTTGAAGTGTGCAGCCCAGACAGCACGGAGTTGGGAGTCAGAATCCACAAGCTTCTCCCTAATCTCGACGGCCTCCCTGGCTTTCCTTGAGAACTTTGTAGAAGCTATTTGTTCCTTCTCAATAGCAGCTCTCCAGTTACTCTTGGCATGTTCAATTAGAGCAAGAGACTACACAATAAAAAGAGGATAGTCAATACAACAGTCATACGAAGAAAAGCGACCAAAAGTACAGCAATCAACCAGAAGGAATGTAGAAAGTGTGAAAAATATAAGTGTTATCTCGGAATGAAAGAGGCCCGATCTATCACTAAACTCTTCAGGAGTGAGCCCCTCCTCAACAAATTGGGCTAGAATATCCTTATCTGCAGCCCTTCTCACCACAGCTTGCCCTAATCCCAGATCGGGATAATGGCGGCTCAAGTTATTGATCCCAAAAAGGGGAGGGACATCACTTAGCCTCTTCACTAAGGCCTGCACTTCATCAGCGCTTCTAAGTTGGGGAGCTTAGGGTGGAGGATAACTGGAGGCAGAGCCCGCTGCTCGGGAGGTGCTAGCTCCATCAGGACCTTGGTCAACACGCGACCTCTTCCTTAGCCGGTTGAGAGGAAGATCATCTTCGGCATCCTCATGCTCGACATCATCGAGATACAGATCAACAAAGTTTTAGGGATCCACTCCAATTGATTCATGCTGGGGTTCGGAGCCCGATGCTAGCTCGGTCAAAGTGTCGACCTCCCCCTCTGACCCTATTACTTGCACTTCAGAAAGGTGCTTTATTGGCTCCACTGGCCCCAATCCGTCAATAGGGACCATCCCCACTCCTGCCTTGGGAAGCAGCTTGTTCCTATCCTCAGCCTCCTTCTCACGGCTGGCATGGGCATTGGCAGCTCCGTTTGCTTTCCTGTTCCTCCTTCTAACTCCCAGATTGACTATAAGGTTCATGTTGTTCTCTTTCTCGACGGTTAAAATTGCAAGATAAAAAAGGAAACAATTAGCAAAAGATATATGCGAGCAAAACTATACAAGTTAAGGAAGAAAGCAAGTAAATACTTAATCGCCATAGTGAAATAGGCCTCTGCAGTGGTTGGGCATCCTTTTGTAGAAATGACACTGAGACTCAAACCTCTCCCTCTCATGGATTACCCAATCTGGGTATCTCAAGCTATAGATTATTGGTACTAAAGAGGCTACCTCCCCATCTCCTCCTAACATCATGCCGACTTGGATGAAAAAATCCTTATCTGACCCCAATTTTGCCATCTAATGGTGATTTTTCGAGCCACTAGCGTCAACCTACGAGTGAGCTCCCCGCTCCACTCTAGGACCTAGTACTCCTCCTCCTGCATAGGGGTGTATCAGCTTCAGGTAAGGGGAACTCCCATCCTTTCCTACTCTCTACGAGGATCATGTGGGTATTCCAGCCAGAAACTTTGTTTGGCAAATTGGTAAATAGTTTGGGGGCTTTGGCTTTGGCTGGGGTACTAATCCCAAAAGTTTTCTCATTCTGCTCCACCTTAAAGAACTTCCTAAAGACGTGCATGCAAGGTTCATACCCTACAAACCTACACACCATGGCGAAGCACACTAGCACCCTAACTGTATTGGCACCTAGTTTCATGGGGACATGGGCCAAGCACTCTAGAAATTCGCAGATGAAGGGATCTAGGGGTAGGCGTAGGCCGACCTCAAATTGGCCATAAAAGAAAGCTACCTTGGCCGGATTCAGACCCAAATGCATCCAAGATTGGGATTTTCTATGCCCTTCTGTGAAGTGGGAGGTGGAAGTCATCTCTGGGGACCTCGAAAAAGTCATGCAAAATCTTGATACGGAACTCAGCATTCTTCCTCCCAATTGCAGGCTTTGGGACCACGTATCCCCTCTCATTGCGACCTGGAACGACGGTTGAGCAAAACGCGTTCACAATGTTTCCTGAGGAAGAGCCCGACGAAGTAGAAGCCACGGGTTGTTGTTGATCTGCCATATCTACAGAAGACACAGAAACAGGAGAATCAGTCCTGGTCGAAGTATGTTCCGAGCTACCTATGGGCGACCTAAATTCCCCTGGAAATTCTAACATTTCTCTAGGAAAGGGAGGTTTATTAGACTTGATATAGAAGATAATAAGGTGGTCGATCAGTTTGTTGAAGAAACGGAAGCGGACAATCTGTGGATCATTCGCCTCCAAATCTCCCATACTCTCTCCAGCTAGAAACCCTACCTCACTATAAAATAAACCCCATCTATCTAAGCTGGTAATACACTCCTCCCTCGTCAATTCCACCCATGGACCTTCTAACCTTTTGTAAACCCTAAGGTTTATGGAGTTGTATCCATACCTAACACCTAGCTCGAAGCCAAAGGTTCTATCAATGGCGGAATACAGACGAAAGCTTGAAATTAAACCTAAATACAAATGAATTGAGGGACACCTTGGTTGATTTGAAGAAGAAAGAACTCAGAGATGAAACAGAATGCTCGATTACGCCAGAAAATCAGTTGCCTTGTTTTTGCTCTTGATGGGTGCTTGAATATTTAGGGTTTGTAAAGTTTGAAAAGGAAAATGATTTCACCTTTTATACTCCTCCTTTTCCTTACCTGAATTGGAAAGGCTAGGGGGACACAACGTTTCTTTATGTCAGTTATTGATGTTCCACGTTTCCCAAAAACAATTTTTTCAATCGCCAGAATCGTACCATCATTACGAAAATTACGACGCTTTAAATAGTGTGTCAAACCGTCGAATGTAAATAGTCGAGTCGACCTACCTCCTTTCAGTTGACCATCCAACAGCGAGCTATACAAGCCATCACAAATTTTTTATATAACTTCCTGGTCGACAAAGTCAAGATAGAAAGTTGGGGGCCACTAAATGGAATAAAAGTGACTGATCAGGCCCAACGAATGAAGTCCAACATTTCAGACGTTACAAAGACAATACCATGGAATGGGCCAGTCCAGTTGCTATAACGCCCACGGCCCAACGGCAAAGATCAGTCGGCCTAGCTCATTGTCCGACCATCCTTGGTCCCGACCTAGCTTCGTCCGACATACGATCATTTACTTGTACAATTTCTATCAAGCTAAGGCACAAAATCAGGTCTTCTTCGAATTCTCAAGCGCCCTCGATCTATCAACACGTACGTCCGTCTACGTCGTTATTTGTAATTGCTTCCTACATTCTCGGAGACAGTTACGCCCACGACATCTTCTTGATTTTAGGGATTTACCATGATCCCATAACACCACTATAAATACCAGACAACTCACAACGTTAAAAGGTAATGTTATATTTGCTATTTGAGATTACGTCGTTTTCATACAATTTATTACGAACTTATAACACGTTATCTCATCATCATGTCGGAGGGTCTTAGCCGGAGACCAACCCGGCTAGTCGTTTGTTCGTGGTTTCAGGTCATATCTGCTGGGAATCAACCTATTGCTGGACTAATGCTGATCTGGATCGTTTTCTGCGTCATCATCAGATCAGATCAGAAGGGAATAATGTTTACAAATTAAGATTTAAATATATTATTATTTTTTTCTCAATTTTTCTTCTTGTGTTAGTTTTTCAAAATTAATACTCCCTCCGTCTCATTTGAATTATGATTTTCTCTTTCGACAAGGTGTTAAAAAATATTAATATAATAAGAGGAGTGAGAATGAGCAAGAGGAGAGAATGATTATAAAAAGTAAAATACGAGAGAATGAGTGAAAAAAATAATAACGAGATTGTTGTTATAAGTATGACGAACAAATTCTATTAAACATAAAAATAATACTCCCTCCGTCCCAATAAGAGCTGCCCGTTTTTTGCCTTGCATGTAAATTAATAAAATGGGTGGGAAGAAAAAATGTTGTGAGTGTAATTTGAAAATAGGAGAGAGAATGAGTGGAGGGAATAGTAAATTATAATGGTGTTGTGAGTATTAAAATAATGTAGGAGAGAGAATGAGTGGAGGGAATAGTAAAGATTCCTTTGTCAAAAAAGGAAAGTGGAAGCTATTAACGGGACACCCAAAATGGCAAAATGGGAAGCTACTATTGGGACGGAGGGAGTATAAATTTATCATTTTATAACATTCTAAATCAAGCGAGACCCAGATGACAAATTGGGTGGGACGGAGTACTTTTTTTTTAAAACTTTAAGGGCTCGTTTGGTAGGACGATAGGATTAACATGTATTAATAGGGAGGAGGTTATTAATTCAGGGATTAATAATACCACCATTTTTTTAGGATAAATAAGAAGGGAATAAGAAGTGTTCAGATGCTTATCTGGGTTGTACTTTGAATAATTACTACGATTGCATTTAATCTACCAAACATACTTTTATTGGACTAATAATTCTATTCGATCATTTATCGACCTACCAAACGACCCCTAACTGTTTACATGTGGAGATAGTATTAATTGATTAGGTTGGTTTACGATTGGTTGGAAACTTGAAAGAATATAGTTACACGGCAGAAGAGAGGAAGGGAGAGAGAGAATTGGGGTAAACACAAAACACAACAGAGTGAACGCACAACACACAGATTGTCGACCGACCAAACACAATAAGATTAATAATTTAATGAGCTTTTTAGAAAGAGAAAGTGAGAGTGCGTATTTTTTTGTGCGTGAGTGTGTGAGAGAGAGGGAGAGGGGAAGTGGTGGTGCAGAGAAGCTGCTGCTACAGCTGCCGGCCTGCCTGCTAAAATGATGATAAAAAGGTGGCTGGCTAACTTCTCCTCCCTCCTCCCTCCTCCATGGTCAAAAGCCTATCTTTCCCTTTCCCCACGTTCTTCTATTCAAATACAAAGTCGCTATTTTCACGCCCTCAACCTTTTGGTTTCCCCACACCACCCTTGTAATCATTGTGTCTTGGAACACACTCCTCCTTCCCCCTCCGCTCTCCCCTCCTCTACTCATTTTTCTAAACACTCTCTCCGCCATTAAACAAATATCCAAATATCATTTAATTTTTTTTTGAAACAAACTCTAAATATTTTATTAACAATCACAAATAGACAAGAGTTAATTACCACAAATGTTGAAAGCTTAATCTAAAAAGTGGGGCTAATATTTACAAACGCATTCCTAGATACAAAATAATACTTCCTCCATCTTATTTGAAATTGAAAAAAGTTATAAGTTAGGATGTCCCACTTAAACGGACAATATCTTAAAATGTATTTTTTTTTTAATGTTTTTTAAATAAAGGAGCTCACTTATCATACTTACAAGTTACAACACCAACTTATTATTCTCTACCCCTTTTTTCTCCTATTCCATTATCCACACTCACAACACTTTAAAATTATACTCACTCCGTCTCATTCGAATTAAGACATTTTGTCATTTTTGATGTCGTACTTGAAATATGACAATCCCAAAATGACAAATATTTTATTAATAAGACACTTTCACACTCATAGTAATTTTTCACTCATTATTTTCTATCTCACTTTCTCTTTAATATCCCAGTTTTCATACATACAATGCCTACTGCACTAACACTTTTCTTAATTTTCGTGTCTAACCAAACATGTTAGAACATGGATTAATTAATATGTGTTATTTAGTTCCATTTGTTATAATCATTTAATAATGTTAAAGTATAGACAAAATGTGTAGAATTCCATTAGGTGTAAGTACCATTAAATGATGGGCATAATGGTAACTTCACACCATCATCTTTATGAAAGGGTGTAGTCCCTAAATGAAGTGCCCCTTGGATTCCTATATAAAGGCCTATCCATCAAGCCTATGAATCTACTAGTTACATCATTTCTCATTCAGTCAAAACTCTTCCTAAGTAATTGAAGATTAAAGAGATTAAGGGCACTTATCATTTAGAAGATCTACTCTTCCCTACTTTCTCATTTATTCAAGAACAAGATCAAGAACACAATCATGGAATCACAAGGTACACGCTTCCGTATTATTCTTCTTTTTCTTCTCCTTCTCTTTCTCTTCTTAATCTAGTTGTGAGTCGGTTCATGGTTAATGGATCGTTTATGTTCCAACAATTGGTATCAAAGCCTACTCATATACTAGATTGAGTTTGAAATTCTTATAAAGCCTTATGCTTTAATTCTTGTATGATTTCATTTAGTTTTTGTTCTTGTTCATGATACTCATCTTGTCTAAGAGTATTATATTCATAAACTTCATTCTATTTCTGATTTTGGTTTACTCAAGGCTTTCAATTCTTAATGTAAGATTATCCTATTTTGGACATAGCCACCATCATTTGATGCGTTGTGAGTTTGTTCAAATGTATAGCCACACATTTAAAAATGTGATGTGAGTATAAGGATCTACTTGCTTTGGTTGAATAATTATTCACCATTAAGTTAAGAATTGATAGTCTAAAGGGTATTGGATGTTATGTCTCGTTGTCCTGGCAAAGGGCCCGGCGCCCTCCGAGGGCGCGGGCCTAGCCGACGTGTAGACTGGTATCGGACCACAAAGGGGGGTGCGGGGGGCTACGCCCCCCGCGGTATGGTATGACTCTCTCTATTTGGTTCAAAACTGTTCATAAAAGGGTTCAAACGTTCATAAAAGGGTTCAAAACTGTTCATAAAAGGGTGTTAAAAATGGTGACTTTTCGTCAAATCTGGCACCGGCACATGGGCGGTCGCCCATCTTGATGCTGGCGGTCGCCCGTGTGTACGGTAACTTCAATGCACATGAAATGCGGCTTGGGCGGTCGCCCATCTTGACACAGGCGGTCGCCCGTATGTACGACGACTTTAAAATTTGTGGAATTGAAGCTTGGGCGGTCGCCCACCTTGACTGCGCGGCCGCCCATGTGTGCGAAGCTTCAATGTTTATAGAACCGCAATTTTTTGGTCATTCATACCCTTTTGGTCTTTTGTGATAATTTGTTAGTAAATTATAGTATCTGGACACCGATCGCGCTTCGACGGTTCTTAGAGTTATCGAACTTTAAGAATGGACGGGTAGAACAAAAGGATACTATCTTTTAATGATAAATTTCACTTATTTATTTACCCTTTAAATTTTCGAAATAACCTTAAGGCCTTTTGTTTCCGATTAATTATATCCTTAACATTTTGGACATAATTAACATGCTTGTTTCCCAAAGGAGACCTTGTTGATTAAATTCAAACTTGTTAAAAGATGAATGTAAATATTGATATGTGATAACATGCTTGTTTCCCAAAAAAGGAGACCTTGTTGTTGACTAAGTATTTACATTCATGGGGTAATAATTGAACTAAATTTTTGGTCATTTTAAATACTGTGAACCATCCCAAAGGAAGGCGGGTGTTTAAAGTGAATTGTTTATATTCTTTATTGCCGGGGAACAAGTACCTTAAACTTTAGGACACTTTTTGTACTTGATCCGGCCCAAAGGAAGGCAAGTATTTAAAGTGTGTTGTTTAAGCTATTTGTTTACCTTAAGATAAATCAAATTGTGAGTCAATTCGCAATCCAAAGATTAGTCTTGATGTCATGTTGATTATCTTTTATTTTTGATGGAATTCATTTGATATAATTAATCGTTATGTAGTTTCTTATATATGTTTTGTTTCATTCTTGTTCTTCTCCTTCAGATTTGATTAATGCTTCATCCGTAACTACTGCTATAAATGATGCACCTTTGCTTACTGGGACTAAACTTAAAACTTGGAAAAATAATATAACGATGATCTTAGGCAATATGGACATCGATCACGCATTTGGGGAATCAAGTCCCGCTGCTCTCTCTAAAGGAAATACCGTTATAGAACGGAAAAATGTTGAGCAATGGGAACGGTCCAACCGCGTGAGTCTAATGATCATGGAAAATGCAGTTTCAGAGACATTTTTGGACAATGTCTCTGAGATCGAAAATGCTGAGATTTTACTTGAATTCTTGTGGAAACTTGTTTCCATTCGATACAAGGGTGAAGAAAATCTTAGGGAGTACATTATTGAATTATTTCATCTTTCGATCAAACTAAAGGCACTTAAGTTAGAGATTTCGGAAGATTTGCTCGTGCACTTAGTTTTGATCTATCTTCCTCCTCAATTTGGTCCTTTTGAAGTGACCTATAAATGTCAAAAGAAAAAGTGGAATATTAATGGATTACTTTCACATATGACATTAGAGGAAGATAGGATGAAATATCTCAAATTAGAAAGTACTCACTCAGCATTTACTTCTTCTCGTGGGATTAAGAGAAGAGGGAAGGAAATTACGGTTGCAAGTAAGAAGCATAAGGGATCATTTAAGGATCATAAAGTCAAGAAATGCTTCTTTTGCAAGGACCTTACTCGCATGAAGAACGACTACCATAAATATCGCGAATGGCGAATTCGGGATGGTATGTCATTTGGTCTTGTTTGTACTAAGGCAAATTTGGTTTCAATTCCTTAATATACATAGTGGTTGTATTTGGTGCAACAACTCACATTAGTTCATGTATGCAGGGTTGCCTGAATTACCGAATCCCCAGTGAAGATGAGAAATACATCTATATGAAAATGGAAATTCGGTTGAAGTTATAGGCATAGGGATTTTGTTAAGTAATTGGCTATTATTTTGTATTAAATAATACATTTATTGTACCGTCATTTAGGCGGAATTTGATATCAGTCACAGTATTAGATCGGGAAGGTTATTCCTGTTCATTTGATAATAATAAATGTGATCTTATTTTCAATTCCGAGGTTGTCGGTATTAGTACTTTATCTTAACAATGACAATTTTATTTACTTCAAACAGTAAATACTATTAATGAGTCCCATAATAATGAAACCAAAACTAAAGGCACTAAGCAAAAGTTATCAAGTGAAAATTCTTGTATTCTATGGCATAGGCGTTTGGGTCATATCTCCAAAGGGAGAATTGATAAAGCTTATGTCGGAGGGAATTCTAAAAACAACTTGATACTCCGGATAAAACTTTTGCATTAAAGTGTTTTAAAGAATAAATTTACAAACATTAAAGGAAATAGAATTTTGAGAGTATCAAACGTCTTGGAACTAATTCATATGGACATTTGTGGACCATTCATTAGCCCTTCATGGAATGGTCAACAATATTTCATTACGTTCATGGATGATTACTCTCGTTATGGATACATTATTTTCTTCATGTAAAGTTTCAATCATTGGTCGTTTTCAAGTCTTTTAAGGCATAAGAAAGACTATTAAGAACGTTAAATCCGATCATGGTAGTGAAAACTACGGACGGTATAACGTATTGGGTGAATAACGTCCGGGTCCTTTATATTCGCTATTTTGAAGAGTGTAGGATTGTCCCTCACTACACCATGCCGGGTAATCCTAGCATAGTATATTGGAGAGACATAAATCCTTAAGGATATGGTAAGAAATATGTTTTCTTGTACTTCTTTACCTCACTCATTATGGGCGAAGCATTAAAAACCGCAGCTTATATTCTCAATAGAGCACCTTCAAAAGCTATCGACAAAACCCCTTATCAGTTATGGACGAATAAGAAACCGTCCTTAAATCATCTTCATGTATGGGGGTGTCCAGCAGAAGCTAGACCTTATAGGCCTAATGAGGGCAAACTGGACCTTAATACTGTTAGTAGCTATTTTGTAGGGTATGCCGAGAGATTTAGGGGATATAAATTTTATGACCCGAAAACTAGAACATTTTTCGAGACTGACAATGTTAGGTTCCTTGAGGATGTTGAATTTAGTGGGAGAAATAGTAATGATTTTGAATTTGAAGAGTTAGAGGAACCACTCTTTGTTCCTCAAACTTTAGTTCCTGTTGAAAATCAAGTAATTGTACCTGAAATTCAACAAAGAACATACAATTCAAAATAATATAAAGACTCCCGTAAATAACGGACAACATGAGAATGTTGGACATAATGAAATTCAACAACCTCAAAATGAGGATGAACCGGTGCCCTTAAGGAGATCTACTAGAGAAAGAAGAAGTTCTATTTCGGATATTTATGATATGTATCTTGCGGAGAATGAGGACACCTTAGGTTTAGTGGGAGATGATCTAATCACCTTTCATGAAGCCATTAATAGTTCTAATTCTCATAAGTGGATCAATGCCATTAGTGAGGAGTTAAAATCAATAAAAGACAATGACATTTGGGATCTTGTCCCATTATCTGAAGGTGTAAAACCTATTGGTTATAAATTGATTTTAAAACCAAAAGGGATTAGCAAGGTAATATGGAAAGATATAATGCACGTCTTGTTGCTAATGGATTTACTCAAAAGGAAAGCATTGATTATAAAGAAACATTTTTCCGGTATCTTCTAAAACCTCTTTTATGATCATTATGGCATTAGTGGCACATTATGATCTTGAGCTTCATCAAATGGATGTTAAGACAGTTTTTTTTTCAATGGCAACATTGAGGAAACTATCTATATGAAGAAACCAGAAATTGTGACTAATTCGGATCAAACTAGTCAACTGGTTTGTAAACTTAAGAAATCCATTTATGGGCTTAAGCAAGCATCTCGTCAATGGTACTTAAAATTTAACCAAGTTATTTTTTTCATTTGGCTTTAAAATGAATCTTGGTAAAAATTGTGTGTACCATAAGTTCAGTGGGAGTAGATTTATTATTTTTGTCTTATATGTGAATGATATTTTTCTTGCTAGTAATGATAAGGACCTTCTAAAAGAAACTAAGAAATTTCTCAAACAAATTTGAGATGAAAGATCTTGGTAAGGCATCTTTTGTATTAGGAATCCAAATTCATCGTGATCATTCACGAGGTATTTTGGGATTATCACAAAAGAGCTATATAGAGAAGGTATTACAAAGATTTAGCATGGAAAATTGTAAACCACATGACACCCCTTTCTCTAAGGGAGATAAATTCAGTTTAAAGTAAATGTCCTAAAGATTAATTTTAAATCCAAGTATACGGAAAATATCCCTTATGCACCGACAGTAGGAAGCTTAATGTATGCGCAAGTCTATACTCGTACAGACCTTGTATTTATTATTGGGATGCTTGGTCAATACCAAAGAAATTCGGAAAGAAGAACATTAAGTCGCATCCAAAAGAATGATGAAGTACCTATAAAACATTAAACTACATGCTTATGTATATAAAATCGGATCATTTTGAGATCATTAAGTATTTCGATTATGTTTTAGTGGATGCAAAGATGTCGAAAGACATCATATGGTTATGTCTCTTGTTGAAGAGAAATAAGTATAAAATGAACAAATAGATATACAACTTATAGGATCAAACTCCATGTTATTGGATCCATTTTGTAAAGCGTAATCTCTTTTGATGTTTCACGAGCATCTTTTGCTCATATGGGTGAAACGACTTTTGATAATGCTTAAATCAGTGGGAGTTTGTGTTGTTTTCTATTTCTTTGTGTTGTTATTATTTATATTGATCTCATTTGGTTAAGTAGGACTAGTTGGAGAATATATATATATGCGTTCTTCATATATATTCATTAATATTCCATGCTACATATCTATACTTAATCTATGTCGTTTAGTTGGATATATATATGTGATTAATGTGGGTTTAGTTGCGAATCAATTACAACGACTGCCCCTTTAGTCCCTATACTTATAAGACTAATGGACGGGATTGTGTTGGATGACAATAAACGTGCACATAAGGGTTTTCATTCATGTTATAAATGATTAAGGAATTTATTTAGTAAAAGATACATATTAATATTAATCCAAGTGGGAGATTGTTAGAACATGGATTAATTAATATGTGTTATTTAGTTCCATTTGTTATAATCATTTAATAATGTTAAAGTATAGACAAAATGTGTAGAATTCCATTAGGTGTAAGTACCATTAAATGATGGGCATAATGGTAACTTCACACCATCATCTTTATGAAAGGGTGTAGTCCCTAAATGAAGTGCCCCTTGAATTCCTATATAAAGGCCTATCCATCAAGCCTATGAATCTACTAGTTACATCATTTCTCATTCAGTCAAAACTCTTCCTAAGTAATTGAAGATTAAAGAGATTAAGGGCACTTATCATTTAGAAGTTCTACTCTTCCCTACTTTCTCATTTATTCAAGAACAAGATCAAGAACACAATCATGGAATCACAAGGTACACGCTTCCGTATTATTCTTCTTTTTCTTCTCCTTCTCTTCTTAATCTAGTTGTGAGTCGGTTCATGGTTAATGGATCGTTTATGTTCCAACAAAACAATCATATTTCGAGTGAGATGTAATACTCCTTAATTTGCGTGTAAGACAGTTTTTTTTCAATATCAAATAGGACGGAGGGAGTAGTATTGTTTATGGATAAAAAATAATATTAAATTGTAGCAATAACTATTATTAATATTTATGAAAGTTAAGAAAAAACATCTATTTTGAACTGCAAGATATCTACTTCCTCTAGTTCAAAATAATTTTCACATTTGAATAAAATGTTTGGTTTAAAATAATTGTCACTTTTGGGGTAAAAAACATTCAAATTTCAATTTTATTTTCATATTAAAATTTATTTTGCTTTATTAATTAGGTTATTGTGTCAAGTAATGTAAGAGAGAGAAACATTAAATAATGGGCAATTTTGTTACTTTTATTATTAAATTAGGGTAATAATAATTTTCTTAAAACCTGCAAAAAAAAAAAAATTAAAATTAATTTGGACCGAATGAAGTAACATTATTTCCTTTGTTAAAAAAATAAAAAATTATTTCCTCGTTTTTCTTCAGTTGCAAACATATATACATGGGCAACATTTACCCGTTATCTTGAGAACTTAAGGGCAATTCCAATGGTGATATTAGTTCAAATGATTAAATTTTGATACCTATGAACACTATTTATATAGTATCAAAAAATTATTTCCAATCATAGATATCAAAATTTTGGTATCAAATTAATTTTTAATAGTTATTAACGTTATTAATATTTTTAACATGATTAATAATTTCAAAATATGATAATTAGTTTGATTTTTAATTAAGTAATAATTTAATAAATAATTATGTAAAACTCAAATATTTATAAATAATTTAATTATTTATTTTGTAAATAATACTTTTAATATGATAATCATTAATTTTTTAATATGATAAATAATTTTGCAGTATGTTTAACTATTTCTTAAAGATCTAATGGATATCAAAATTTAGTGTGGTACTAAGGGCTTGTTTGGTAACCAAATTAATCTATTAATTTGTGACACTTTAATAGATTAAATAATTAAGCTTGTTTGGTAAGATAAATTCAAATCAATTAACTAATTAATATTATCATTAAAAAGACTATTAATTTTAAGATGGAAAAGGATGTCTTAACAGAGTAAGAGGAGATGGGAAGAGAACGAAAGTGAATGAGTTCAAACCCACCTATAACATGTTTTATTTATTTATTGCTACTTTATTTGAGTAACTCTTGTGAAAAACTAGTTTTTTTCAAAATGTTATAAAAAAATTAGTTTTCAGAATCGTTCATCACTCTTATTTATTAGACTTAGTGCTTTAAAACTAGTTTTTTTCTTATGTTACGAAAAAACTAGTTTTTTACAAGATTTTGGCACTTTATTTTGTTGAAATATTTTTTTTATCCAAATTTTATTTGATCAAAAAATTTTAAAATGTACTTATTTTCATATTTAAAAAATTGATTATTAATATTTTTAAATGAGTAATATAATTAAATTTTCTTCAAAAAAGATTCAAAGTTCTGTTACATTAGTCAAATTATAAAGTCACTGAAATTATTCAAATAATTTTTTAAGTGTTATGTTGAAATTTTAATTAAAATCAAACGATAGTGATTTTTCATTACCAAACAAACTCAAGCATTAAATAAATCAGCAAATTAATGATTCACCTCTATATTTTCATCTCTTAATTTTCAATTTACCAAACATGACTTAAATAATATAGCAAATTTGTTAATTTGCTTAATATCATACTCCCTCCGTCCCAATCTAAATGTCCCAAAATGGGTTCGGCGCGAAAATTAAGGAAAGTGATGTAAGAAAAAGAAAAGTTTAACTGTTGTGAGTATGAAAAATTAAATAGGAAAGAGAATGAGTGGGAGGAATAGTTAGGAGAGTTAATGTTGTGAGTGTAAAAGTAAAGTAGGAGAGAGAAAGAGTGAGTAAAATAGTAATAAAAAACTTTCGTTTTTGATTTAAAATACTCCCTCCGTCCCATAATATGTGACACAGTTACCGTTTCGCACGGGAATTAAGGAAAAAGTGAAAAGATTGATGTGTTGTGAGTGTAGATAGTTGAGTAGGAGAGAGAATGAGTGGAGAGAATAGTAAATTATAATGGTGTTGTGAGTATTAAAATAATGTAGGAGAGAGAATGAGTGGAGGGAATAGTAAAGATTCTTTGCCATTTTAGGAAGTGTGACTTATCAGTGGGACGCCCAAAATAGCAAAGTGTGTCACTTGTTGTGGGACAGAGAGAGTATTTTAAATGGGACACCAAAAAAGAAAGTTAGGACATTTATATTGGGACGGAGGGAGTATCAAATTTTGATACACATTTGTTTTTCATACTCCCTCCGTCCCAATCTAAATGTCCAAATTTTTCATTTTGGGCGTCCCATTTAAAATGTCTCATTTTCAAAAAAAGAAAGTTTTTTTTCACTATTTCACCCACTCATTCTCTCTCCTACTTTACTTTTACACTCACAACATTCTCTCTCCTAACTATTCCTCCCACTCATTCTCTATCCTATTTAATTTTTCATACTCACAACATTTTAACTTTTTTTCTTTCCTATCTCACTTTTTCTCTTTCCTACCTTACTTTTTTTAATTTTCACGCCGAATCCATTTTTGGATATTTAGATTGGGACGGAGGGAGTATTAAAGATACTAATATTTCAACACAGCAATCAAAATTTGAAACCGATAGGTTCCCTAAAATGTGAGCTGTAGCCTATTGGTGATATTGTTGAATTTGGAGGGACACATCAAATCAAACCCTGCCTGCCTGCCTATTTCTCCTTTAATTTTGGGGCAATTCCCTACCCTACTTATTCATTTGTATTTACGTACTATAAAGTCCCTGATTCATTCCCAAATTATTCATTCGTGGCTATAATATTAATAGGGGTAAAAATGTCTTTAAGAAAGTTGTCCCTTGATGGGACTTATTTATAACTACCTTGTCTTTGTGATATTCCTTCTTTCAACAGTGTTAGGGTTTCACTTGTACCTGTACTGTACAAGTTTTGATACAATCTTTTCTAATTTTTCTGCTTCGAAATGTATTTTTATTTTCTTTAATTTAAAAAAAATAAATATCTAGTATATATTTTCAAAAAAAAAAAAATCTCTTAATGCCTTGTTTACGAAATATTTTTCATATTTCATTATATATGCATGTAAAACTAAAAGTATAGAAAGGATAGCAAATAAAGAATAGCAAAAATATTAATGCATTTTTACCAATATCTATTTATGAAATAATAATTTAAATTTGCCTATTATATGAAAAATAAATATTTATTATCTTCGTTACAAAATTAATATCAAAAAAAAAAATTTATCTCTTAATGCTTGTTTACTAAATATTTTTGGAATAATTTTCTGAGGCTCACTCATTCCAAATCATTATCTATAAAAGCACAGGTGTTATCCAAAATTCCACATTCAATTAGAGATCTAGATCAAAATTTCATATTAACCCAAAATCTAGGTATAAGAGTAATTTTAGTCTTATACCTTTGGGTATATGAGCGAATTGCTAAAAAAATGTGGGATTTTATTATTATTTTTAAGAAAATGTGAAATTTTTGAAAAAAAGCTTCTATATTTAGGTATAAAAGTAATTTTAGTATTATAAATTTGGGTATAAGAGATGAGCAGGGTTGTTATGTAAGCGTAAGTTTCTGTGAAATTTTGAATCTCAACTCACCTGAGTTTTTATAAGTTTGTTGTGTCGCCCGGAGGCCCTAAAATCCATCACCCAATATTTTTCATATTTCATTATATATGCATGTGTACATATTTGTTTCGATTTTGTAAACCAAGGAGAGAGAAACTAGAAAGGAAGAATAAATGGCCTATGTTTGTTTGTTTATTTATTTATTTCTCCTTTTTATTTAACCTTTTCTTGTTTTTACACATCCTCCTTTGGTCATCATTTTCTTTCCACCCTGAAATTTCAATCATTTTTTCAAATACTTGAGTTCATGTTATTCCTGAATAAAAAGTGTATTTTTCAACAGATTCGTTTATGCTTCAAATGTGCCATTTTTCGAGTATATGCACTAGTTAAGTTCAAATTTGCCTTTCCTGTTTGGTTGATTCCCAATTTCCACTTTTTTGTGAAACATCCATTGTGGTAAAACTGTAAAAGTAATTATTTTGTTGCTACTTTTTTATCCTTCAAAAAAGGCCAAATTTTTGTTGTCAATAATCATTTTTTATCTTTCAAAAAGGTCAAAATTTTGTAAGGAAGAATCAATCACTCCCTCTTTCTCATAATAAATGTTTCACTTTTAATTTTATTTTATTTCGAAATAAATTTTGTGTTTCTAAATAACGAAAGTGATACGTTTTATCATTGTATAAGTAATGTAAAAAACTAGTTAAACGTCTTTTTTAAAAGCATTAGCAAGTCAATTGCGACATTTATTCTCATACGAAGAATACAAAATTTATACATTGACTTTTCAATTTTTTTTAAAGAAATGATTTATATGTTTGTACATTACTTGTATTAGTAAATTTGTACTAAAATTATTTATTTTTATTAAAATGAGTTATTTAATATGAGTCTGACAATAAATTATTATATTTATTATAAAATGAATAATATAAAGTGTGATACTTTTTTGCCTCAAAACACCCTAACCCAACATTTTCTGGGTAATTACACCCTTAACAAGAAGAAGCATGGCTGACTAAAAGCCGAGCAAAAATAATTAACCCTATTAAACATTTTTCATCCTTTTACCACCAATATTATAATGAGGCATGAAAAAAATTGTATACAGAAAAGATGATGTTTACTCGGTAAATATAAGAAATAATAATAATTAAACACTGACCCAAAATATATTTCCTTCGTTCCTAAATAAATGTCCAATTTTCATTTTAAGAAACTTTCTGAAAATCACATTTTAATGGCAAATAGCCATATTGGGTGTCTATCCCTCCTTGAGTTGCTTAGGTTCTCTTAGGAGTTTTGCTTTTATGTTCTTATATCATGGTTGGTGTCCTTGTTTGGGGGTATTTTCTTTATTTTGTTTAATAAAAAATTTTGTTGCCGATATTTTTTTGGCAAATATGCATAAATATATTCTTGTTATTCACTTTCTAAACATTTAGTTTTATGATAATAAAATGAATAACAAAAAAAAAAAAAAAGGTAAAAAAGCATTTAGGAACAAAAAAAGACTTTATTTTGAGATAAATATTTCTTAAATATAAACATTTATTTAGAGACGTAGGGAGTAACATATTTCCCTTGTTGTTATATGGTGAGAGGAGATTACACTGCAACACAATAAATAGTCCTAAACTTTATTAGAACTTAAGGAAGCACCAACAATCGTATCAGATGACATATATTAAGTGCGTGTATGATTCGAATGAAACGTGATTTCTTATCATATTATTTGCATACTTTCTAATTCTCACTCAAAAAGTTCAAAAAATTAATAGGGTTCAAAACTTAAGGGAAAAATAAAAAAAAGTAATGTTTATTAGGGTATAGTTAGGTGGAGAGAGAAACAACAACAACAACAACAAAGCCTTAGTCCCAAAATAATTTGGGGTCGGCTAACATGAATCCTCATATGTTATCGTGAAAAAAAAAATAAATAAATAAAATAAATAAATAAAATAAAAAATAAATAAATAAATAAATAAATAAATAAAAATAAATAAATAAATAAAACAAAATAAAATAAAATAAAATAAATAAAATAAATAAAAAAAAATAAATAAAAAAATAAAAAATAAAAAATCAACCCCCCACTTGGATTTTTGCCCTCCACTCCGGCCTCTTCAACACCATACTTTCATCCACTCCAAGTAAATTCATATCATTTTCAAAGTTTGTTTGGGTCTTCCCCTACCCCTCGCCATTTTATCATTTCTCCACTGTTCCGGCCTCCTAACCGGTGCATCACTCGGTCTCCTTCATACATGTCCAAACCACCGTAGACGATTTTTCCTCATTTTATCCAGGTGGAGAGAGAAAATGAGATAAAAAAAATAGTTAGTGGATAATTGTTACGAGTATTACATGTGGGACACACGATAAATAAGTAATAAAAACTTGATATTTTAAGATTTTGAACTTTCGGGTGAAACAAGTTTTTGTGAAATTTTAAACTTTAGAGTGGGGCGTAGAGAGTAAACCGCTATGCATAAAACTTAGAAGCATCCAGAAATTGGAACTAGAACTTTAGTTAAGTTAGAACATTTCATATCAGCTGATCTAGATGATTTTAGTGGTGTAATAAATTGGAACTTATGACCAATAATATACTACTTTGTTCGTCTCAAAACGAAGGTTAAAAATTTCCAAATTTTTAAGAGTAAATTTAAAGATTGTTTGAACATTCATTTTGGATTTTTTAACTTTCACTGTATATATGATATCTGAACAGACTTTTTTTTTTACCCTTTTCAGACATGGGCATTTGGAGTATGAACAAGAAAAACTCATCATACCAAACTAAAAAGCCTATTTCCAGTGTCTCCTTTGGTGCACCTCTTCTTACTCTTTCTTTTTGTACGATTCAATCAGCACCTCCCTTTCTTACCCCGTCTGTTCCATGCCCAATCTCTCTCTCTCTCTCTCTCTCTCTCTCTCTCTCAGTTTGTGTGTGTTTTTATGTGTGCATACAGTATTAATCAGGGTTGAGCATGGAAGCTTAGAGAGAGAGAGAGAGAGAGAGAGAGAGAGAGAGAGAGAGAGAGAGAGAGAGAGAGAGAGAGAGAGAGAGTCTTTTTTATATTTTGGAGCCTTTTAGTGGTCACACGCATGGCTAAAATGGTCCCCATTCCTTTAACCTTTTTACAGCTTGTATTTTATATGGAGTTTTTTTTTTTTTTTTAATATGTTCATTATTTAAACATTCACATATTCAAAGATTTGATCATGGCTGCATGCACTATCCACTAACAGTACCCTAATATAGACCCTAATATGCCATGAGAATGTCATGACATCATTCCCATGCTGTCATGACATCATCAGTTCACCCTAAAGTTTGAGTGCTTATTAGCTTATTCAGAAGCCATATTAATTAAGGGCAACTTTTCATATTAGGTGTTAATGGAATACTATACTCCTCCTTACTTTGCTCCAATGGTTTGAAATTTGCTCAAATTTTGGCCTAAGTCATTATCATGTCCACTATATATTGTAGATAATAATGTCCCTTGAGCCTCAGCCACATTCCTACCATTTAAAAATATTACTCTCTCCGTCTCAAATTAAGCTTGTATTTTTAATTTGTTCATCCAATTTAAATCAAATATCATGTTATAATTGTTTAGTATAATTTTACTATAGTACAAAAATAATTTATTTACAAAAAGATAAAGCAATCTTGTTAGATAATTGACAAGTCGATTATTATTTTTATTATGAGAGAGATGGATTATCTGTTTATTTGTTTGATTAAATATGCAACTTATTGTTATTTATTCTCTATTTTCCTAAATGAATGTCTGATTTTTAAAAAGTTTCGTTTTAAAATGAACATTCAAAATTTGGAAAAGTTACTAAAACGTCCCCGTTAAAACATTAAGTTCTGATTCTTACTTATATTCATGATGTAATATAGCGCAATCATTAAAGTTCGTTATACTGTTAAAAATGATTAAATATCGACTATTCTCATTCCTAAAATTGAAAATTAAATTTTCATTTAGGTTGGAGGGAGTACCGATTAAGTTGGCACATGGAGTGATGGGGGGGGAACACAATTGTAACCTTTCACACCCAAAAATTCTTGTTAAATATGATCATGAATTCATGAGTGAGCCCTAGGCTAGATAGGTGCACATAACAACCTAAGTTTGGCCCACTTGGGATATACTCTCTCCGTCACAAAATGTTTGTCCCATTTGATTTTTTTTATTGAACTTTGACCAAAAATTTATGAGAGATTAATCATTTTCATAAAATTCTAAAAGTTGTTGTTGATAATATTATTAATGGTGAATGAATAGGAATTTTTAGAATTTCATGAACATAATTAAATTGTCATATACTTGTGGTCAAAGTTCAACAAAAAAATCAAATGGGACAAACATTTTTGGGACGGAGGGAGTAGAATAAAAGTATAAGGACCTTTGATGTACACCCTGTAAGTGTGATTAGTTACATACATATTTATAAAAGGGATTTGTTAGAATATTCACAGAGTATGAGTACCTTAACAACTAATTTTTTTTTTTTTTTTGCCTAAAATGTTCCTTCTTTATTTTTAGTTTAGGTACAAGATGAAGAGACATTTTAGTCAATAAAAAATGGGTTAGTTGCTAAGGTACTCCTACTATGGGCATCCTAATAAATCTCATATATATATCAGTATATATTAGGATACCCACAGTAGGAGTATCTTAACAACTAACCCATTTTTTTGTTGTCTAAAATACCCCTTCTTTATTTTTAGTTCATGTACAAGATGAAGGGGCATTTTAGTCAACAAAAAATGAATTAGTTGTTAAGGTACTCCTACTGTGGGTATCCTAACAAATTCCTTTATAAAATATTATTTTTAATTATTAGAATTTGTATATTTCTTATTTTTAGAATATATTTTTAAATATCTTTAGTTTATTTAGTTGTTATTATTTATATACTAACCTATTAATTAGTTTTCTTGTTATAATGTATTTTTTGATTATTTTGTATGACTCTCACATTTACTAGGAAACTCTATTTGTGGGGAAGATCAACACAACAAAGAATCTAAGTCAATGAAGGAAGTATTTGTAATCTAATCTTGAGAGAGTTTCCATTGAAAATGACAACCAAAAGAATTTCATAGTCAAACTCGAGGTGATGCTCACCAAACGTGATACTGAACTCGAGAAAATCAAAGTTGAACTTGAAAAGACGAATGGGACTTTTAAAAAGTCAAACTCTAGAAAAGCTAAACTTGAAGAAGTTTTAAACTTGGAAAGTCAAACTAAAACTGGCATTGGCTATGAATCCACGTTTATAAAAGAAGGTGAAGGTACCTCTGAATTTAAAGTTTTTCAAAAGGTAGAGTCCAAAACTAGGAGAAGAAAGTTTATGTGTCATTACTGTTTTGCTGCAGGTCATATCAGACCCTTTTGTTATCAAAGGATTCATGACCTAGGGGAATCTGCTCCCCAGATGAGATCCCAGATGTACTCACACCACAGCTCACATTGCCAAAATTCTGGGCGATTCGTGTGGGTTGAGAAGAAGTATGAGGAGTGTAAGTTTGTTTTCACTTCTCTGAAAAACAGTGTGTCTAGCTCTTGGTATTTTGATAGTGGGTGCTCAAGGCACATGACAAGTTCGAATGGATTCCTATCTGATTACTCTCCTATGAATGGAGGAAAAGTGAAATATGGAGGTGGAGGCCAAGGTAAGATTGTTGGTAAAGGAACCTTGAATGTTGAGTGTCTACCTAATCTACATAATGTTCTTCATGTAGAAGGCCTTAAGGTCAACCTTATAAGCATTAGTTATTTGTGTGACGATGATATGCATGTGAAATTTGATAAGAAGGTTTGTGAGGTTTTAGATAAAACAGGCAAGTGTGTATTTAAAGGATTTAAAACTTCTGATAATTGCTATAAGTTTTGTGATGTTGCAGGTTTTGCTGAAGGGCTGGAGACCGCCAATGAAGAATAAGAACAGAAAATTCTAGAGAGAAATCAAGAGAATGCAGAAAAGACTGATGTACCCCGTGATGTGATTATATCGCAGCTTACATCAGCAGAATCTAATGGTTGTTCAAATTCAGAGGCATCCTCCAACAACTCAGATAGTAAAGAAGCAGGTATGGATAGGTCTAGAGACATTTTAAGCAAAATACAAACGGACCATTCCATCTCACAAGTGATTGGAGACTTGCATGCAAAGGTAAGCACCAGACGTTGAAGGCTATAGTCAACTACAAAAACTATTCCGGTCTAAACTGGTCATCTTCCATGTTACCCAAGGTAAGTATTTGTCATTATGTATCTCATATTGAGCCCAAAATTGTTGAGATAATGAAAGATAAGTGGGGTACTAATGATATGAAGAGTAAAATTGGGGTTTGTTTTTGTCTTGAGAATATTATGGTCTCGTGATACAATCAAAACTATGCTTCTCACTGTATAGGCAGGTGTTGCTGTCAATTATTTTGGATGATTAAGGACCAAGGGCATAAAAGTAATGCGGTAATTGTTTTTTGTGATAATCTAAGTGCTATATACAATTCAAAAAAATCCTATTAAGAACTCTCGCACTAAACACATAGACATTAGACATCATTTTATATTGAACATAATTTTTTTAGCCTAGACCCTGTAAGAACTGAAACCAGATGGCTAACATTTTCACGCCATTGATTTTGAGAGACTTTACACTCTAAAAAAGTCTCTCTATTTGTGTGTTATATGATGGTGTGATCAAACGATATCAAAATAATAGTATGTGTCGAATTTAATAAGACCAATCGAAAAAGGGCTATCATTGGGAGTAAAGAAGAGTTGAAGGTACCCACAATTTAATTTCCCATAACAAAAAATGGGTGGTGCATTGTTGGGTATGCATGTTTTAACCTTCCTATTTTGTATTAGATTTGATTGATACCATAACCTCCTGTCTATTTTAAGGACTTTAGGACCCTATGTAATGAAGCTTAGACTTCAATTTTTTAGCTAAGTCCATTTTATAGAATAGGTTAAATCTAGGCTTGAAGACTGGCACAAGAATCATTGGATCCAAGGATTGCAGTTCAAAAGGTTTCAGAACCGCCTCAGTGAACCGCTGCGTAACCGCTTTTGCTAAACTGCCTTGTGATCCCCTTAGTCTGGAACCGCTTGAATACCAATGTGCAAACCGCACATATGGAAATCCTCTTCTGGTGGAACCGCTTTTTGTCAAACCGCTCATCACCAGAACCGCCCCAATGATTGGCTACTTGAAGTGAACTCCTTTGACCGTTGGAATCCACGTCAGCAATATCAAAAGTCAACTACCATATCTTGTCACGTGACTACTTTTCAGACAAGATCTGCAAGGATCTTAAAAGGTGACAGATGTCCTAACCACCTTGATTGCAGCTGAGGTCTGATCAGCTTTACCTGCATCAACAGTTCCAAAGGACAAAAGTGGTTGCTGTGGACCAATGGGATTGCATCAAGGACTGTCCTTACAACAGCTGTGTCCAACGGCTATATTCCTGATGCTTGGGTATAAATACCCCCAACCTTCATCATTTGAAGATTGCTTGAAACTTGAGAAATTGCTGTGTTCATAAGAAGTTGAAGCTCTGCCCAGAAATTCTAAGTCCTTTGAATCTTCATCTTCAACCTTCAAGAAATATTCCCGGCCAATCAAGCCTTAACACATTCAAGAATCATTGAGCTCTACATCTCTCAGATTTAAAGAGCCTTGATCTTGAACACACACACACCTCACTTGTTTAAACACATAGTTTATTCATTTGAGATACACTGGTTATAGTCTAGGATTTGTTCTTCATAGAAAAGATTTTATTGTACTTTGTAATCTCTCAATACTCAATATAAAATCTCTCTTAGAAATCCAAGACTAACCATCTTGGTAGTGGACGTAGATCGTTTATCGATTGAACCACTCCAAATAGCTTGTTCGTACTTTACTGCATTTATATTTTCTGTGCTTGCTAATTATTTATCTCTGTCTCTGTTTGATCTTTATATAGTTATCCTTTATTGTGAAATTGTGTTTGGAGTTAACATTGTCAAACCACACTTTCAGTTTTTCAACTGCTCAGGAAATTGCACTAAAACCGCCTTGCAAAACCGCCTCCTCAAAACCGCTTTTAACTTTAATATTCCGCTGTGCATTTTACAACTCTACTTGCAGTTTCTTATACACTGCAAAAGGTTTTATAAGCTTAGAGGTTTAGTTTTAAATTGAGGGCAAAAAATTTGTAACAGCTATTCACCCCCCCTCTAGCTATATTTTCACCCTTGTTGCCACCTTTGGGACCAACAAGTGGTATCAGAGTAAACACATTTTAAAACCACTGTTTTTCAAGCTTAACAGCTTGTGTGCCGATTCGTTATGGCAACCTCAAAGACAATGACAACTGTTAACTATTCACACATTCCAATTTTGGACGAAGACCACTTTGACATCTGGAAGTGACGAATGCTTATTCATTTGGAAACTATAGATGAGATGCTGGTGGAATGCGTAGTCAATGGGCCATGGATTCCAATGAAGGCCAACACTGATGCAACCACCAATGCTGAAACTCCAGAAGTCAAAAAGCCAAAAGAAGAGTGGTCGGATGAAGAGAAGAGATTAGTTGCCTTGGACAGCGAAGCTAGGCACATCATTTCTGGAACCCTCCCCGTTTCAACTCTCCAAAAAGTAATGTACCTCAAAACCGCAAAGCAGATGTGGGATGCCATAGAGAGCTACCTCGAAGGTGACGAAGAGTGCAAGGAAAACAAATTATACACTGTTGAAAGATCCTACAACAACTTCAACAGAAAATCCAACGAAACCTTGCGTCAAACCTACGACCGCTATGTTGAGGTCCTCTGCTTAATGGCTGGTCACTCCAAGGAAAATGAATGGTATCTTGACAGTGGCTGCTCAAGACATATGACTGGAGATAGATCATTACTAGAAGATGTCATTGAAGCAAGTGGTCCGTCTGTAACCTTTGGTGACAACAACAAAGGCAAGACCATTGGATATGGTGTTATAAGGAGAGGAAACCTAACCATTGAGAAGGTTTCTCTTGTTGAAGGATTCAAGCACAACCTCCTTTCAATTTCTCAATTATGCGACAAAGGAATGCTTTGCAACTTCACGACATCAAACTGCTTTATCAAAGATAGCATTTCCGGCGTCACCCTACTCACAGGGATTCATAAGAGTAATATTTACATTATTGATCTAAATTATGCATGTAGTATTACTAATCTCTGTTTTGTAGCTAAAAATGTGAGCGAAAATAGTTGGCTTTGGAACAAGAGGTTGAGCCACTTGAACTTCAAGTATCTTGCAAAGATTGGTAGGGAAAACCTCGTTCGTGGTTTACCCAAAGTGGCTGACCACCATTGGTAGGCTTTATCGCAACACCTACAAATTACTACAAGGACTCCTAATAATGTAGATAGTGAAAGTCCAGGATCGATCTCAGGGAACAGTATTGCTTACGAACTAGTCACACAAATGGGGGATTTTTGTTTGTTGAATGATTAAAATCCTAAGACGGGAATTAAATTCTAAGTTATAAACGATAATGTAAAAGAACACTTTGGACAAGCAAAATTATTCCCGTCTATCAGTCAATATCACCGGAATGATTCTTTCTTTCTTTCCCCTAATTACTTGATCACGAGATATAAAATCTCTATCTCTTCTTTGATAGTAGTTAATAGCGGCGACACGCTCAACTAAAAACCCTAATTAATAATTAAAACCTAGCCGACACGATCAAGGTTCTAAATAAAAATTGATGCAATTCTAAGAGATGAAGATCAAGGAATTAATCTATTATTATTTCAAATAGATTTAAAGCCAATTTTACTTTAATCACCATTCAAGATGACACATACATGAATAACGAAGATGCTACAACGACAACCCTAGTCCGACACGATAAAAGGGAAATCTAGCAATAATCAATTAAAAGGATTAAGAGATTGATCAATTTCTCAAAACCCTAGAAATTGATTTGAAATAAGAACAAGTAAAATTGCAATTAGGGAAATTAAAAAGAAAGTACCAAACCTCAATTGATGTTCAAGACGGTTCAAAAGTTACAAATCCAAAGCAATAGAGTTAAGCTTCCATGGATGTCTCAAGTTTTCTCTAGGGAAAAATAAGAACTAAAGATAACCCTAAAAGAAAAATTAAAAGAAGTTTATATACTCCTTTTAAAACTAAACCTAAAAACTAATAAAAATAAAACTAATTAGTAAAAGAAATAGGAATAGGGAAAAGAAATAATAAAATCAAATCCTCCTGCCTTGCCTTGATTAACCAAGAATAAATAGCCTCGGTCCGTACGTTATGTCAGGTCAACTGAAAAGCCTTGGTCCAAGCCCCATTCACTTCACACATTTGCCTTCCTTTGAACTCAATTAAATTTCATTAATTTGCTTTTCCAATTTGGTCCTTCAAGTTCCCAAAATTTCCTTCTGACCACTGAACTTTGTTGCTTTGTAGTTTGATCCCTGCACTTCTGATAAACTTCGAGGATCCTCATAAGATTACAAAAACATGTCTCAAAAATATCATGATCTCCCTACTACTTACCAATCCAACAAATACTCAAAATTACATCAAAACTACTCTAAGATACATTAAAATCAGAATAAAATGCTCAGAAAATTAGGGAAATACATATAGTAAAATCCGCCACATCAAATTCCCCCACGCTTAGACCATTACTCGTCCCTGAGTGATATCCTATCCCCACTCTAAGCACCGGTCTAAACAGATAGCATGGGAGGAAAATGATCCCTAATCTCCTCTAAACTACCAATCAAAAATCAACCAACTCAAACGACTCAATAAACGTACTCGGAGAATGAGACTCCGCTCCTTATCACTCCAAAAATACAATGGTATCAATGGCCTTAGCTCGATCCCAACTCCAACTGTGCAAAAAACGAGACATCCAAGCTAAGGCCCACTCATCAAACAGCTAGGGGGAACTACAATGTCCTAAGCTTCCCCCACGCTATCCTCTCACTACATACTCCCTCAAAAATAAAGTCCATGCCCAAGCAGAGACTTACCTCGTGAAATACGCCAACCCCCCTTATATCACCACAAGAGAAACGCGGATTTCCTATCTTACCGCCTCTAACCGAGCCTCCTACACCAAATATGAACATCCTAACCCGAGACTCCTAACCACCCTTATTACTCCAACACCGGTGATATACATGATAGAAAGTATTTCACTCACTCACCTTTTGCCTAGGTGCCGTTTCCGATTTTCACCTAGCCTCTCATTTTTTATTTTTTATTTTTTTTTCAATTTAATTTTTTTTTTTACACACTCTCTCCTTTTGCCTAAGTGCCCTCTCGGGTTTTCACTTAGCCTCTCATTTTTTTTAAACGAAAATAAAACAGCAAATACAACAAAACATGTACCCCACCCCCTCACTAAATCATGCATAGTCCCATATGCATCACAAAAGTATAAAATAAGTAAGACAGGGGTAGGGATACCTCTCGGCACTATTGTGGCGGCCTGAAATGATAGTCCCACGGACCATGCGGACTGGAGCTGCTCTCTGGAAATGGCCACCTCTGCCATCTCCCGTCGTCATGTTGTGGTGACATGCGCACCATATAATCGTGAAGCTGCTCCTGCCGATCCATAGTAATGGCAAACTGCATATCCATACGAGCCATCAAACGATCCACGTCACTACCACCAAGACTCGCAGACCCAGAACCAACGCCCTCAGCCTCCTCCATATAATCATCATCATCATCGTCGTCGTCCTCCTCAACATATTCCGCTTCTTCCTCCACCTGCTCTTCAACAATTCTAACGTTCATTCCTCTAACCTCCCTCTTATTGCTTTCCAGAGAGTCTCGATATATGGGCCTAATTATCTTCACCTTCTCACCCCCAAAGCTCCACTGAACCCCCGCAGCTTTTACTAACCCGGAAATCAATGATGGGTACGGAAATCCATTCCGTTTACTCTCTCCCACAGCTTGCATATTATCAGAAATGATGTGCCCCAAAGAAATATTTCCCCCGCTGATAATCAAATGAATCAATACTGCATGCTTCCACGGAACTTTCACATGTTGCGCTGTCGGAAGGATCCTATAGCATACAAATTTGTTCACTCCCTTTGCCACTATGTTAAACTGTGTCTCCTTCACATACTTGGGCGAACCATCCGGGTTGTTAGTCCATTGGAGTCGGTTACCCTCCAACGTCCTAACCACATCAGCAAAATATACCCGCCAATCCCCAGTTGTTGCTTTAAAATACTCACATTCCTCCCGTTTCACTCTAGGGAGCCCGTAGAATTTATTAATATCCTCACTCCTGAATTTAATCGTCTTACCCCTCACAAAAGAATGCTCTCGGTCCATGGGGATTTTATTCATATTTGAGTAAAATTCCTTCACAATCAAACCATTACCCTCCTCAATAGGCTCGTCACAAAATTGTTGCCACTTTCGAGTCCCAAACTTAGATGTAAGCCCGAATGATAAAATGTTAAATTGCCTCTCCGCAATTATGGCTCTATCCGTATGGAAATAAAAGTAGTTTTGGGACATGTAGTAATTAAACCTCGAGGAATCATGGGTATCCTCACAACGCAAAAATGTATCCCCGGCAACGGCGCCAAAATTTGGTAGGCTTTATCGCAACACCTACAAATTACTACAAGGACTCCTAATAATGTAGATAGTGAAAGTTCAGGATCGATCTCAGGGAACAGTATTGCTTACGAACTAGTCACACAAATGGGGGGGTTTTTGTTTGTTGAATGATTAAAATCCTAAGACGGGAATTAAATTCTAAGTTATAAATGATAATGTAAAAGAACACTTTGGACAAGCAAAATTATTCCCGTCTATCAGTCAATATCACCAGAATGATTCTTTCTTTCTTTCCCCTAATTACTTGATCACGAGATATAAAATCTCTATCTCTTCTTTGATAGTAGTTAATAGCGGCGACACGCTCAACTAAAAACCCTAATTAATAAATAAAATTTAGCCGACACGATCAAGGTTCTAAATATAAATTGATGCAATTCTAAGAGATAAAGATCAAGGAATTAATCTATTGTTATTTCAAATAGATTTAAAGCCAATTTTACTTTAATCACCATTCAAGATGACACATACATGAATAACGAAGATGCTACAACGACAACCCTAGTCCGACACGATAAAAGGGAAATCTAGCAATAATCAATTAAAAGGATTAAGGGATTGATCAATTTCTCAAAACCCTAGAAATTGATTTGAAATAAGAACAAGTAAAATTGCAATTAGGGAAATTAAAATGAAAGTACCAAACCTCAATTGATGTTCAAGACGGTTCAAAAGTTACAAATCCAAAGCAATAGAGTTAAGCTTCCATAGATGTCTCAAGCTTTCTCTAGGGAAAAATAAGAACTAAAGATAACCCTAAAAGAAAAATTAAAAGAAGTTTATATACTCCTTTTAAAACTAAACCTAAAAACTAATAAAAATAAAACTAATTAGTAAAAGAAATAGGAATAGGGAAAAGAAATAATAAAATCAAATCCTCCTGCCTTGCCTTGATTAACCAAGAATAAATAGCCTCGGTCCGTACGTTATGTCAGGTCAACTGAAAAGCCTTGGTCCAAGCCCCATTCACTTCACACTTTTGCCTTCCTTTGAACTCAATTAAATTTCATTAATTTGCTTTTCCAATTTGGTCTTTCAAGTTCCCAAAATTTCCTTCTGACCACTGAACTTTGTTGCTTTGTAGTTTGATCCCTGCACTTCTGATAAACTTCGAGGATCCTCATAAGATTACAAAAACATGTCTCAAAAATACCATGATCTCCCTACTACTTACCAATCCAACAAATACTCAAAATTACATCAAAACTACTCTAAGATATATTAAAATCAGAATAAAATGCTCAGAAAATTAGGGAAATACATATAGTAAAATCCGCCACATCAAATTCCCCCACGCTTAGACCATTACTCGTCCCTGAGTAATATCCTATCCCCACTCTAAGCACCGGTCTAAACAGATAGCATGTGAGAAAAATGATCCCTAATCTCCTCTAAACCACCAATCAAAAACCAACCAACTCAAACGACTCAATAAACGTACTCGGAGAATGAGACTCCGCTCCTTATCACTCCAAAAATACAATGGTATCAATGGCCTTAGCTCGATCCCAACTCCAACTGTGCAAAAAACGAGACATCCAAGCTAAGGCCCACTCATCAAACAGCTAGGGGGAACTACAATGTCCTAAGCTTCCCCCACGCTATCCTCTCACTACATACTCCCTCAAAAATAAAGTCCATGCCCAAGCAGAGACTTACCTCGTGAAATATGCCAACCCCCCTTATATCACCACAAGAGAAACGAGGATTTCCTATCTTACCGCCTCTAACCGAGCCTCCTACACCAAATATGAACATCCTAACCCGAGACTCCTAACCACCCTTATTACTCCAACACCGGTGATATAAATGATAGAAAGTATTTCACTCACTCACCTTTTGCCTAGGTGCCGTTTCCGGTTTTCACCTAGCCTCTCATTTTTTTTATTATTTTTTTTTTTCAATTTAATTTTTTTTTTACACACTCTCTCCTTTTGCCTAAGTGCCCTCTCGGGTTTTCACTTAGCCTCTCATTTTTTTTAAACGAAAATAAAACAGCAAATACAACAAAACATGTACCCCACCCCCTCACTAAATCATGCATAGTCCCATATGCATCACAAAAGTATAAAATAAGTAAGACAGGGATAGGGATACCTCTCGGCACTATTGTGGCGGCCTGAAATGATAGTCCCACGGACCATGCGGACTGGAGCTGCTCTCTGGAAATGGCCACCTCTGCCATCTCCCGTCGTCATGTTGTGGTGACATGCGCACCATATAATCGTGAAGCTGCTTCTGCCGATCCATAGTAATGGCAAACTGCATATCCATAAGAGCCATCAAACGATCCACGTCACTACCACCAAGACTCGCAGCCCCAGAACCAACGCCCTCAGCCTCCTCCATATAATCATCATCATCATCGTCGTCGTCCTCCTCAACATATTCCGCTTCTTCCTCCACCTGCTCTTCAACAATTCTAACGTTCATTCCTCTAACCTCCCTCTTATTGCTTTCCAGAGAGTCTCGATATATGGGCCTAATTATCTTCACCTTCTCACCCCCAAAGCTCCACTGAACCCCCGCAGCTTTTACTAACCCGGAAATCAATGATGGGTACGGAAATCCATTCCGTTTACTCTCTCCCACAGCTTGCATATTATCATAAATGATGTGCCCCAAAGAAATATTTCCCCCATTGATAATCAAATGAATCAATACTGCATGCTTCCACGGAACTTTCACATGTTGCGCTGTCGGAAGGATCCTATAGCATACAAATTTGTTCACTCCCTTTGCCACTATGTTAAACTGTGTCTCCTTCACATACTTGGGCGAACCATCCGGGTTGTTAGTCCATTGGAGTCGGTTACCCTCCAACGTCCTAACCACATCAGCAAAATATACCCGCCAATCCCCAGTTGTTGCTTTAAAATACTCACATTCCTCCCGTTTCACTCTAGGGAGCCCGTAGAATTTATTAATATCCTCACTCCTGAATTTAATCGTCTTACCCCTCACAAAAGAATGCTCTCGGTCCATTGGGATTTTATTCATATTTGAGTAAAATTCCTTCACAATCAAACCATTACCCTCCTCAATAGGCTCGTCACAAAATTGTTGCCACTTTCGAGTCCCAAACTTAGATGTAAGCCCGAATGATAAAATGTTAAATTGCCTCTCCGCAATTATGGCTCTATCCGTATGGAAATAAAAGTAGTTTTGGGACATGTAGTAATTAAACCTCGAGGAATCATGGGTATCCTCACAACGCAAAAATGTATCCCCGGCAACGGCGCCAAAATTTGGTAGGCTTTATCGCAACACCTACAAATTACTACAAGGACTCCTAATAATGTAGATAGTGAAAGTCCAGGATCGATCTCAGGGAACAGTATTGCTTACGAACTAGTCACACAAATGGGGGGTTTTTGTTTGTTGAATGATTAAAATCCTAAGACGGGAATTAAATTCTAAGTTATAAATGATAATGTAAAAGAACACTTTGGACAAGCAAAATTATTCCCGTCTATCAGTCAATATCACCAGAATGATTCTTTCTTTCTTTCCCCTAATTACTTGATCACGAGATATAAAATCTCTATCTCTTCTTTGATAGTAGTTAATAGCGGCGACACGCTCAACTAAAAACCCTAATTAATAAATAAAACCTAGCCGACACGATCAAGGTTCTAAATATAAATTGATGCAATTCTAAGAGATGAAGATCAAGGAATTAATCTATTGTTATTTCAAATAGATTTAAAGCCAATTTTACTTTAATCACCATTCAAGATGACACATACATGAATAACGAAGATGCTACAACGACAACCCTAGTCCGACACGATAAAAGGGAAATCTAGCAATAATCAATTAAAAGGATTAAGGGATTGATCAATTTCTCAAAACCCTAGAAATTGATTTGAAATAAGAACAAGTAAAATTGCAATTAGGGAAATTAAAAAGAAAGTACCTAACCTCAATTGATGTTCAAGACGGTTCAAAAGTTACAAATCCAAAGCAATAGAGTTAAGCTTCCATGGATGTCTCAAGCTTTCTCTAGGGAAAAATAAGAACTAAAGATAACCCTAAAAGAAAAATTAAAAGAAGTTTATATACTCCTTTTAAAACTAAACCTAAAAACTAATAAAAATAAAACTAATTAGTAAAAGAAATAGGAATAGGGAAAAGAAATAATAAAATCAAATCCTCCTGCCTTGCCTTGATTAACCAAGAATAAATAGCCTCGGTCCGTACGTTATGTCAGGTCAACTGAAAAGCCTTGGTCCAAGCCCCATTCACTTCACACATTTGCCTTCCTTTGAACTCAATTAAATTTCATTAATTTGCTTTTCCAATTTGGTCTTTCAAGTTCCAAAAATTTCCTTCTGACCACTGAACTTTGTTGCTTTGTAGTTTGATCCCTGCACTTCTGATAAACTTCGAGGATCCTCATAAGATTACAAAAACATGTCTCAAAAATACCATGATCTCCCTACTACTTACCAATCCAACAAATACTCAAAATTACATCAAAACTACTCTAAGATACATTAAAATCAGAATAAAATGCTCAGAAAATTAAGGAAATACATATAGTAAAATCCGCCACATCAACCATCCAGAGAAATGCAGTGCATGCCAGCTTGGTAAGCAGTCCTCGTCGTCTTTCACCAGCAAAACCGCTCCATCAACTTCAAGATGCTTACAACTGCTTCACATAGATTTGTTTGGACCCGTAACCACTGCCAGCATTGGAGGAAATAGATATACCTTAGTGGTGGTGGATGATTATTCAAGATATACGTGGGTTGAGATGATGATTTCCAAAGATGATTGCTATGATATTCTCACTGCACTTTTTAGACGGCTCCAAACTAAAAAAGAAGACGACATCGTTAGTGTTCGATCAGATAATGGAACAGAATTTAAGAACAACGGTGTTGCTCAGTATTGTGATGACCATGGGATTGATCACAATTTCTCAACTGCTGGTGTTCCACAACAAAATGGGGTTGTGGAAAGAAAGAATAGGACATTGATTGAGGCTGGAAAGACAATGATATCTGAAGCGAAGCTACCTCAGTATTTTTGGGCTGAAGCAATCAACACAACATGCTTCACTCAGAACCGCTCCCTCATCAACAAAACCTATAACAAGACTCCCTATGAGCTTTGGCGAGGAAGAACCCCCAACATTGCATTCTTCAAGATCTTTGGCTGCAAATGTTTTATCCTCTACAACGGAAGAGAAAATAGAGGTAAATTCGGAGCCAAGGCCGACGAAGGTATTTTTGTTGGGTATGCTAAACATTCAAAAGCTTTTCGTGTTTTCAATAAAACTAGTTTAAAAATAGTTGAGTCTGTCCATGTTACTTTCGATGAGCATTGTTGAGTGGATTTTATACATATCATTTTACCTATGTTTCCGGATGCTTTATATTGATTTTGATGTATTTAGATTAGTTTTTGATGTATTTGAGAGAAATTCTGTTATGTGAGGTTGTGTGAGAAAACAATGCATTTTGAGGGTAGTTTTGTCATTTTCTTTGTACTTGGGTGGAATCTCATGGAGCCGAAGAGTGCTAGTCAATTGTCAATGAAAAAGGGCAACAAAATGGCCAAGGTTCAAGCTCGGGGTCAAACAAAGTCAAGGGACGAAGGTCAGGTCAAGGCTGAGTCAAAGTTGGACAATTCTGCAAAGGGCACGAGTGGACAGAAAAGAGCACGAGTGAAGAAGATCATAGCACGAATGGAGCACGAATGGGAATAAGCACATCTCAAGGTCAAGCTGATCAGAACGAGTGGAGGGGCTTAGCACGACTCGTGAGCACGAGTGGGGTCAATGCACAATTCCAGCAACGCTGATCAGAACGACTGGGACCATGGAGCACGACTCGTGGGAACGACTTGGATTGAAGGGCACAACTCGTGCCAATTACCACGACTCGTGCCCAGGCGCGTATCATGACATCAGCGAGGCGTATGGCACAGATTTGCAAGGATTTTGTTTCTTTATTTTCCTGGTTGATTTAGGACTTAAGTATGGAGTATATAAACTCCCTTTAGAACAACTATTAGGGAGCTTGGAATTTATTTTCTTGCCTAGGTTTTGGAAGCATTGAAGGATTTCGGATTTTTAAGGTTTTTGCTATTTTCCTCAGGTTTGATGTATTGTTATTATTCATACTTTGTGATTGTTATCATGAATATGAGTAGCTAAATTCCCTCTTTCATGGATTGGATGTAGTAGTTGTCGAATCTCTATGCTAGTACGATTTTAATTGATTCAAACTTTCTCGTTCATATTTGATGAAATATATATAATTTATTTGTTTGGTTTAGACTGTTGCACTAGCGTGGATAGTTTATTTAAAGTTCACTATTTCATCAATTAGGTTTGCTTGTTGACCTAGCGGAATACGAGGAAACCTAGATTCATTTATTTCTAAAGTGCTTAATGAATTTCTTGAGTGTTGTTTTGACCTAGCGAAATTTACAATACAACGGAAATATTAGGGTTGCAATCCGAACATCAAACGTCCCAACCCTTAGTCTAGCGAAAGAATCTTTGAACGAGATTTTCATTTTTATTTAATAAATCTTAGCATAGAGAGGAGACAATTATGAAATCCAATCCGTGAATTCCTTTGATCTGATTAAATCCGTATTTCTTGCTTCCTTGTTTCCTTAAATTCATTAGTTTGATTTCTTGCATTAGTAATTTTAGTTAATAAACCAAATAAAAAACCCCTTTTTGTTACTTTCTGCATTAATTAAATCAACTTGTTAAAGCACACGAGTCTCTGTGGTTCGACCCTTACTTTTGTACGTTACTACTTCGGTGACTTGTACACTTGCAAGGTTTTATTACACAGTGGAATTTTCTCCATCAAGTTTTTTGCGCCGTTGCCGGGGACTTGTTGTGATTTTTAACAAGTTTATTTAATCGGTGCATGTTTGGTCGCCGGTCATTGGATCCTAACTAGTTCCTTTGAACGACGAGCTAGACAAAGTTGAGAGAGGCATTCCCTCTATTCAAGAGTCAACTGATTCTGAAACTTCTGTCACCGGGACAGAGGAAGAATTAAGTGAGTTGGAAACTTCGTCCACCGAGGAAGAAGAAGAATTTAATTTTGTGATGGCGGACCAAGTCATGAATGCATTTGCTAGGCCAAGAGTCGACACATCGGTGTCGTGCATAGTGTTGCCCGATGCAGCACTAGCCTATGAAATCAAAGGCCAATATTTTAACATGATTCCTAATTTTTATGGCCTAGCCGGTGAGGATGCATTAGCGTTTTTGAGAGAATTCATGTCTACCGTGAGTGGGTTCCCTATAAAGGAGGGTGTTACATCGGAGCACTTGAGACTGAAGTGCTTCCCATATGCATTGAAAGATAAAGCCAAAACTTGGCTATTGTTACTTCCTTCCAGTAGCATCACTACTTGGGATGCTTTACATGATGCTTTTCTTACTAAGTTTTACCCTTATGATGCATTGACAATTTTTAGGGTGAAAATTATGGGATTTGCACAGGAACCTGGGGAAGCCTTCCACGAGGCATGGGATAGATTTAGGATGCTACAAATTCAATGTCCTCATCATAATTTTCCTGCTTCTATGCTGCATCAAACATTTTATGGGGCTTTATCCCCTGAATACCAATCCATGGTTGATAATGCAGCAGGAGGTAGTTTGGGTACCAAGACTGTACAACAATGCCAGGAACTGTTTGAGATGTTGAGTGCTAATTCTCAACAAAAGGGTTCTAGGGGGACAACAAGGGGAGTGAATGAGGTAGGGCTAAGCAATGAGCTTGCTAAGCAAATTGCATTGTTAAACCAAAGATTTGATAAATTAGCTTTGCAAAATGCTTCTTCTTCTTCTATGCCTTCTACTGCTTATCTTGTGTATGATAGCTGTGTTACATGTGGATCTAAATCTCATGACTATAACTCATGTCCCTCTACTAGTCCCTTTAGCTATGAAACTGAGCAGGTACAGGTGATGCAAGGATTTGGTCAACGGTTCCCACCAAACAACAATCAGTTTGGGAACAATTACAATCAAGGATGGCAAGCAGGGCCGAGACATCCCAATCTATCATGGGGTGGAAATCAACAGCCGAATAAACCTCTCCATCCCCAACTACCACCGCAGGGGCCTTACGAAAGGAAAAGAGAGCCTTGGGAAGAGGCGATGGATCGGATGAGAGCGGAGAAACTCCAAGAGAGGGCAGAACAGCAGCAAGGAAACAACAATCAAGCTGCTGCAATGAAAAAGTTGGAGACCCAAATGGGTCAATTGGCGGAGGCATTACAGGGACGACAGCCGGGTACATTCCCTAGCCAAGGGGAGCAAGCGAAGGCCATCATCACCCTACGTAGTGGCAAACAAGTAGAAAAAGCCAGGTAATCTCTCCTTCTTCTCCTCCTACACCCCCTGTCGTTGACTCTCCTGTTGTGGAACACCCGAATGTGGAAAATGTGATTGTTGAGAATGTTGTGTCTGAGGATGAGGGTACTAATGGATTGGGGCAAAATGTGAATGTAGAAAAGTCCAACCCCAAGCCATATGTGCCCCCTGTTCCTTTCCCTGGTAGATTTTTTAGGAAAAAACTTGATCACCAAATGAAAGAATTGATTGACATGTTTTCAAAAGTTAATATAAATTTGCCTTTGTTAAATGTGATCAAGAATGTTCCTGCGTATGCCAAATTCTTCAAGGAAATTAATTCCAAGAAAATTCAGTATGGGAAAGATGATAAATTGGTGTTGGGTGAGAATGCGAGCGCTGTAGTCAAACATAGTCTTCCACCGAAAATGAAAGACCCCGGGAGTTTCCTAATTTCCATTACTTTGGGGGATTCTCACACGGTGAGAGCTATGCTTGATCTTGGGGCAAGCATTAATCTGTTGCCTTATTACATGTATCTTGAGTTGGGTTTACCTGAGCTAAAACCCACTATGATGGCCCTACAACTCGCCGATCGGTCCATCAAAAGACCATTGGGCATCGTAGAGGATGTTTTAGTTCAGGTCGGGTCATTGATCATTCCTGTGGATTTTGTGGTTTTAGAGATGCCTCGCGGTGAGGGTAGTCGCCGTGATTCACCCATTTTGCTTGGGATACCATTCATGGCAACGACCAACACCGTAATCAATGTTGCTAGTGGCACTCTCTCCATGACTGTCGCAAATGAAAAAATTGAAATAAATGTTTTTGAGGTAATGAAAAATGCGGTAGGTCATGATGAGTCTTGCATGTTTGTAGATGAGGTTGATGATTGTGTGCGTGAAATGTCATGGCATGAGAGAGATTGTGAGAAGTTAGAGTCATTAATTTCAATGGGCGGTGAGAAACCTAGGGATAATGCGGATGCTCAACTGATGGCTGTGGATAAGGCCGACGAGCACCATCTTAGTGATGGCCCGTTTCACCCCCTAGGCCACTTCAATGAGAAGTTGGCGCCCTCTATAATGATTCCCCCAGTCCTTGAGTTGAAAACTCTCCCGTCAAATTTAAAATATGCATTTTTAGGAGAGGGAGAAACATTACCTGTTATAATTGCATCTGATTTGTCCACGGACCAAGAGGCCCAATTGATTGCTGTTTTGTGTGAATATAAAGAGGTCATTGGGTGGACATTAAAGGACATTAAGGGAATTAGTCCCACGATGTGCATGCACATAATTCATCTCTTGGATGGTGCTAAACCGTCTAGGGAGAGACAAAGGAGGCTGAATCCTCACATGGAGGAAGCCGTGAGAAAAGAGGTCCTTAAATTGCTAAATGCGGGTATTATTTACCCGATGGCTAAAAGTGAATGGGTAAGCCTGGTACAAGTTGTACCAAAAAGATCGGGCATCACTGTAGTTCAGAATGAGAAAGGAGAGGATGTGCCCATGAGAGAAGTGATCGGTCTTAGGATGTGTATTGACTTGAGAAAACTAAATGCTGCAACTAAGAAAGATCATTTTCCTTTACCTTTTATTGATCAAATGCTAGAGAGGTTGGCCGGTCATTCTTACTATTGTTTTCTTGATGGCTTTTCGGGGTATAATTAGATTGCCATAGCCCCAGAAGACCAGTCCAAGACCACCTTCACATGCCCTTTTGGAACATACGCATTTAGGAGGATGCCTTTCGGGCTTTGCAATGCACCTGCGACATTTCAAAGGTGTATGACCTCCATTTTTTCTGATATGATTGAAAGGTGTGTCGAGGTCTTTATGGATGATTTTTCTGTGGTAGGAGATAGTTTTGATGATTGTTTAAAGAATTTGGCAGCTGTTTTGAAAAGATGTTGTGAAACCAACCTGACGTTAAGTTGGGAAAAGTGCCATTTTCTTGTAAAACACGGGATTGTTTTGGGTCACATTGTGTCAAGTAAGGGGATTGAGGTCGATAGGGCTAAAATTGATGTGATTGCTAAATTACCTCCCCCAAATTCAGTCAAGGGTGTGCGAAGTTTCCTAGGGCATGCGGGTTTCTATAGGCGATTTATAAATGATTTTTCAAAAATTTGTAAGCCTTTATGTAATCTGCTTGCCAAGGATACGGAGTTCATTTTTGACCAAGAGTGTGTTGAGGCTTTCAATTTGCTTAAAGAAAAGTTGACGTGTGCCCCCATTCTTTCTAGTCCCAATTGGTCTCACCCTTTTGAGATCATGTGTGATGCCTCAGACTTTGCTATTGGGGCTGTTTTGGGACAAAGGATTGACAAATTACCTTCCGTCATCCATTATGAAAGTAGAACACTTAATGATGCACAACTGAATTATACCACAACTGAAAAAGAATTTCTAGCTGTTGTGTTTGCATTGGAAAAGTTTCGTTCTTACTTGCTTGGGTCAAAGGTGATAATTTATTCTGACCATGCTGCATTGAAACATTTGTTGAATAAGAAAGATGCTAAACCTCGGTTGTTGAGGTGGATGCTATTGTTACAAGAATTTGATGTTGAGATCCGTGACAAAAAGGGGAGTGAGAATGTGGTAGCGGATCATTTATCGAGGCTTGAGGACTATTCGTATCTTAATATCGAGGAGAGTGTGATTCCGATTAATGAAAATTTTCCGGATGAACAACTTCTTGCCATACATGTCCAAGAGCCGTGGTATGCAGATTTTGTCAATTACTTGGTGTCCAATATGATCCCACCACAGTTCACCTATGACCAAAAACGTAAGTTTAGGTCCGATGTGAAACACTATATTTGGGATGATCCTTATTTGTGGAAAATTTGCCCGGACAAAATTGTGAGGAGATGTGTCCCGGACCACGAGCAAAGTAGTGTGTTGAGATTTTGTCATGAACTCCAATGTGGGGGTCATTTTAGTGGCCAAAAGACCGCTAGGAAAGTGCTTCAATCGGGTCTTTATTGGCCCACTTTGTTCAAAGATGCTCAAGCGTTTTGCATTAGGTGTGATAGATGTCAACGGTCCGGGAATATAGGAAAGAGAGATGAGATGCCTTTACAACATAATTTGATAGTTGATATTTTTGATGTTTGGGGCATTGATTTTATGGGCCCATTCCCCCCGTCCCATGGTTTTCTATATATACTTGTAGCAGTTGATTATGTTTCAAAGTGGGTGGAGGCAATTCCCGCCCGCACAAATGATGCTAATGTTGTTTGCAAGTTTGTTTGTGAGAATATTTTCAGCAGGTATGGCATGCCACGAGCAATCATTAGTGATCAAGGGACGCATTTCACGAACCGGATGTTCAATCGGTTGTTGAAAAAGTATGGGGTAGTTCACAAATTAGCCACGGCCTATCATCCTCAAACTTCGGGCCAAGTAGAGGTGAGTAATCGCCAAATCAAAGGGGTGCTTGAGAAAACAGTGCGCCCGAATCGCAAGGATTGGTCTCGGAAATTGTGTGACGCATTGTGGACATATCGGACAGCATACAAGACCCCTATTGGCATGAGTCCGTATCGTATTGTTTATGGAAAGGAGTGCCACCTCCCGGTTGAATTGGAACATAGAGCTTATTGGGCCACCAAAGAGCTCAACATGGATTTGGCTCTGGCAGGAGAAAAGAGGTTGCTTGATTTGGATGAGCTTGAAGAACTTCGACAAGACAGTTATGAGAGTGCAAAACTGTATAAAGAGAGGACCAAACGATACCATGACAAAAATTTGAAGCCCAAGTTCATAAGACCGGGTATGAAAGTCCTTCTCTTCAACTCTCGTTTAAAGCTCTTTCCGGGCAAGTTAAGTTCTAGATGGTCGGGTCCATATGAGGTAGTGCATGTGTATTCGCACGGAGCAGTTGAGCTCAAAGATTTAAAAGATGGCACAGTGTTTAAAGTAAATGGTCACCGAGTAAAACTGTATTATGAAGGGGTGTCCATTTTGGAGGATATCTATGTGGTTGATTTGGTGGACCCGGAGGTGGCTACTTAATTCCTTTGGAGGCATAACGTCGAGCTTAACGACTATAACCAAAGCGCTGATTGGGAGGCAACCCAATGGAGGTAACATTTACTGTTTTTCGTATTTTCGTATTAGTCTCTTCATCGTTGCATTTGGATTCTGTTGTGTCTTTCTTGGTTTATGCCATGAGGACATAGCATGATTTAAGTGTGGGGGTGGTGGTATTTATTTATAAAAAAAAAAAAATTCGTTACTTTTGGGTCTTTTATTTCGTAAATGTGTCGAACTACGGTGACCTGAGCCTATTTTTGTGGGTAGTCCGCCCACATTAATGGGGACGTAGGCAACGAAAGTGCGGTCAAAATGTGTGTCAAAGTTTGACATGCAATGTGTCTAGCCAAAGACATTAAAAAAAGGGTGGCTCACCGGGAGACAACCCGAATTTGTATTTGTTTTTGTGTATTAAACTGGTGCTACTGAAGGGTATTTTCTTTGTTTAATGATGTGCAAGAAAATGTGCGTGGAGGAGCAAAAATCTTGGGCCTAAAAAAAAAATAAAAAAATTTGAGAATTGGCCCAGGCAGAGCACGACTCGTGCTCATGAGCACGAGTGGGAGAGAAGGCTCGTTTCAATCAGAACGATTGGGGGACTTGGGCACGAGTCGTGGGCACGAATGGTTCAAAGGGCACGACTCGTGCTAAATGGCACGACTCGTGCCAAAATTAAAATTGCACCATCAGTTTTCCTACTACCCTTCAGTCGTGCCCCTCCCTTTACAAATTCCAGCCGCCCCCTTTCTCTCTCTACCCTAAATTCGAAAACCCTTCTTTTCCCTCTCTAAAATCCTCCATTAATCCCTAAAATCTCTACCCCTAACCCACAAAATCTTCTTCTCCACCCCATTTTAGCCCTCTAAACCGAAAATCTTACCCCCAAATCCTTCCTTTTTGGTGATTTCTTTGAAGAAAAATTTGAACTTTGAAGGGTGAAGTGGGTTTGTTGATTGCTTGGTGTGGAGTGCGTATTGGAGCAGATCTCTTTGAGGTGGTGTGACATTGGTTTTTTTTTTCTTCCCCGACCATCCTCTTAGTTCCGGTAAATTTTCCGGCGAACTCTCCGGCCATTTTTCCGGTGACTTCAACTGTAGAGGTAAATCTTGTTTCCGTTTCCTCCGTCAATTTTAAGTTGTGTTGGTTGTTGATTGGTGGTAGTGGAGGAAGGTTGGATTGTTTGGGATTATTATTTGTTGCAAATTTTTGTGTTGATTTTATTGATTGAATCATGGGGAGAACGAAAGATGTTAGTAAAGGAGGTGACGCTCCCGCTAGAAAAAAGAGAAACATTGTTATTGAGGAGCCCCCTCGAGTTCCCGACGATTTCATGGGCTTGACTAAATTGTCAGAATCTCAAAAGAATAAATGGAGAAATTTAGCTAACGGAAGGGATGTTCAAGTCACCAGATTTTTGTGTGTGGAAACATTGCAGAAGTTGGGTCTGTATGATTTGGTTGGGGGTTTGTTGAATAACATCGGATTAGGAGCGTTCTTGGGCAAGAGTGCGGGGGTGTACAAGCGAGTTACGCTTGAGTTTTTGGCAACATTGGAACGAAGAGAGGAGAATGGAGTGAGGAGTGTTCATTTTAATATAAATGATGTCACGAGGACTTTGTCATATGCAGCACCTAGGGAGTATTTGGGAGTGAGTGAGCCCAGGGGAGAGTGGTCTGAGAAGGATAGAACTGTGGAGACGTTCTTCTTTGAGTTGACGGGCAAGTATATGCAAAAGCCCTATGTGGTGATGAAGTCTCTTTCCCATCCTGCTTGGAAACTTCTTTATCGGGGTTTATCTATGACTTTCTATGCTAATGGGGAGCCGGCACAGATGAATGCCCTACAGTTTGCGACAATGGAGTGTGCCTTATCCTCCAACACAGTTATTCCAGATTGGGTTGACTTATTTTTCAGGAGATGTGAAGCTTTGGGAGTCAATGGGAATGGAAACATTCCGGTGGGTGGCATGGTGACTTTATTGGTGGAAAATTTTGTTCGTAATCACCCTAGATCGGTAGGAAATGCAAATGGGACCCTATTTTATGATCGGTTCTTTCTATACCGATATGACACCTTTGAGCGGATCACAGGGCAGAACGAAGCATTGACTTTTAATTATGGTGGTGGTAGGAATTTCCGGTGTGCGCAGGGGGTGGTCTTTCCTTATGGCCCGTACGCACGAGATTAGAGGATGCCATATGTTCCAGATATGACATTGCGTGACTTGAAGAGAGATATGGGCGAGAGGGTAAGTGATGAAGAAGAAGAACAACAGGAGCCTCAGGGGGGCGAAGACCATTAGATGAGAGATCCATTTCAGGCCGGGACGAGTGGAGGCTATGCAGGTCATGGTCAGGGCCAGTCAAGTATGGCGGGGGCCTTTGGTAATTGGGATGATATGAGAGCGTATTTGGAGGCTCAGCATCAGAGAGATGCGGATGAGAGGGATAGAAGATATAGAGAGGAGTGTGAAGCCCGGGAGGCACAGAATTTGATGTGGCGCACTCGGTTTGATTATGTGGATAGGCGTTGGGACGCTCAGGACGATAGATTGGAGGCTTTGGAGGACAGGCTGGAGACTACGAATAGAATGGTATATCAGCAGGAACTTTGGATGCAGCAGTCCGACTCGAGACATTACGAGCCGGTCTCAGACGAGCACTTTGTGGAGATGATGAGGAGAGCAGATAGGCGTAGACAGCGGCAGTTGGCCCGTGAGGCCCAGTTTCCGGATGGGGGCTTCGGCCCGAGATATTGAGGGTACCTTTTCTTATACCCTTCCCTTTTTACATTTAAACTGTCCTGTTTTATTTTTGTGCACACATTAAGGACACTGTGTAGTTTAAGTGTGGGGGAAGGGCGGTGCCTTGTATTGTATAAAAAAAAAATAATAAAAAAAAAAAGAAGAAAAAAAATATATAAAAAAAAGAGAAAAAAAAAATTAAAAAAAAATAGAGCGGCTAAGTGAAAACCCGAAAGGGCACTTAGGCAAAAGGTGAGAATTTGAGTAGAAAACATCCTTTATTCACCGGCGTGGAGACATAAGGGGGAGCTAGGAGTTCGGGTAGGAACATTTTTGGAGATGGAGGTTTGTGTTAGAGGCGTTAGGATAGAAATCCTCGTGCACCTTGGAGTAATAAGGGGGGTTGGAGATTAGCACGAGGTAAGTTTTTGTTGAGTATTCCCTTTTCTTAACATTAAATTTTGATTGAGGGTGTACATTATGTAGTGTGAGCAAGTGTGGGGGAAAATTTAGGACATGTTAGTTTCCCCCCACTATCATTGTGAGGGCCCTAGTTTGGACGATCATTTTATTATGGAGTTTGATGTCAAGCTAGGGCCATTGATTGTTCTTTGAGGAGTTTTATGGAGACGGAGTTTTGTACACTCCGGTATCACATTCTGATCGATTTGTATTGGTGGATAGAGGAACTAGGTATCATTTTCTTCCACACATCTGCTTTAGACCAATTTTAGATTGGAGTTAGGATATTACTCAGGGACGAGTAATGGTCTAAGTGTGGGGGAATTTGATGAGTGGATTTTATACATATCATTTTACCTATGTTTCCGGATGCTTTATATTGATTTTGATGTATTTAGATTAGTTTTTGATGTATTTGAGAGAAATTCTGTTATGTGAGGTTGTGTGAGAAAACAATGCATTTTGAGGGTAGTTTTGTCATTTTCTTTGTACTTGGGTGGAATCTCATGGAGCCGAAGAGTGCTAGTCAATTGTCAATGAAAAAGGGCAACAAAATGGCCAAGGTTCAAGCTCGGGGTCAAACAAAGTCAAGGGACGAAGGTCAGGTCAAGGCTGAGTCAAAGTTGGACAATTCTGCAAAGGGCACGAGTGGACAGAAAAGAGCACGAGTGAAGAAGATCATAGCACGAATGGAGCACGAATGGGAATAAGCACATCTCAAGGTCAAGCTGATCAGAACGAGTGGAGGGGCTTAGCACGACTCGTGAGCACGAGTGGGGTCAATGCACAATTCCAGCAACGCTGATCAGAACGACTGGGACCATGGAGCACGACTCGTGGGAACGACTTGGATTGAAGGGCACGACTCGTGCCAATTACCACGACTCGTGCCCAGGCGCGTATCATGACATCAGCGAGGCGTATGGCACATATTTGCAAGGATTTTGTTTCTTTATTTTCCTGGTTGATTTAGGACTTAAGTATGGAGTATATATACTCCCTTTAGAACAACTATTAGGGAGATTGGAATTTATTTTCTTGCCTAGGTTTTGGAAGCATTGAAGGATTTCGGATTTTTAAGGTTTTTGCTATTTTCCTCAGGTTTGATGTATTGTTATTATTCATACTTTGTGATTGTTATCATGAATATGAGTAGCTAAATTCCCTCTTTCATGGATTGGATGTAGTAGTTGTCAAATCTCTATGCTAGTACGATTTTAATTGATTCAAACTTTCTCGTTCATATTTGATGAAATATATATAATTTATTTATTTGGTTTAGACTGTTGCACTAGAGTGGATAGTTTATTTAAAGTTCACTATTTCATCAATTAGGTTTGCTTGTTGACCTAGCGGAATACGAGGAAACCTAGATTCATTTATTTCTAAAGTGCTTAATGAATTTCTTGAGTGTTGTTTTGACCTAGCGGAATTTACAATACAACGGAAATATTAGGGTTGCAATCCGAACATCAAACGTCCCAACCCTTAGTCTAGCGAAAGAATCTTTGAACGAGATTTTCATTTTTATTTAATAAATCTTAGCATAGAGAGGAGACAATTATGAAATCCAATCCGTGAATTCCTTTGATCTGATTAAATCCGTATTTCTTGCTTCCTTGTTTCCTTAAATTCATTAGTTTGATTTCTTGCATTAGTAATTTTAGTTAATAAACCAAATAAAAAACCCCTTTTTGTTACTGTCTGCATTAATTAAATCAACTTGTTAAAGCACACGAGTCTCTGTGGTTCGACCCTTACTTTTGTACGTTACTACTTCGGTGACTTGTACACTTGCAAGGTTTTATTACACAGTGGAATTTTCTCCATCAAGCATTCTCTCCTTGAGCCACATTTGGCTCCAAATGTTGCTGATGATTTTGTTGAGCATAATGAAATAGGTGAACCCTCTCAAACCGCACCTGAACCTCAGCCATAAAATTCAGCACCCTCAACTGAAATTCCCTCAAACAGCAGATTTGAAACCGCACCTGAACCTCAACCGCAAAATCCAGCACCCTCAACTGAAATTCCCTCAAATCGCAGATTTGAAACCGCACCTGAAGTTCCTACTCCAGATGCAACTCCTAGGGAAGAAGAAGTTGAGAATTCCCCTATCCAGCTTATAGAACCTCTTCGTCAACTTACATTCCATGACTTCGCTGAAGGATCTAACGACGGTCCAATTGAAGATCTTCAGCAAACCTCTGTCCAACCAGACTTACCCCCGGAGGTTCGTGAAGTCAGCAGTCACCCTCTCTCTAATGTGATTGGTGATCTGTTTTCCGGTGTTCAAACAAGGAGATCGAATTATGACGACCATACTTCCTTGATATCTCAAATTGAACCCAAGAAGATTGATGAAGCACTCCAAGATTCAAGTTCGGTCGTTGCTATGCAAGAAGAACTCAACCAGTTTGAAAGATGCAAGGTCTGGACTTTAGTGCCTAGACCTCAGGATCAAGGAGTGATAGGAACTAAGTGGGTATTTAGGAATAAGATGGATGAGAATGGAAGCATCACTAGGAATAAAGCAAGGTTGGTTGCACAAGGATATAGGCAAGAAGAAGGAATCGATTATGATGAAACCTTTGCTCCAGTTGCAAGATTGGAAGCTATCAGGATCTTCTTAGCCTACGCCTCTTTCAAGCGTTTCAAGTTATATCAAATGGACGTAAAGAGTACTTTCCTCAACGGCGAACTGCAAGAGACCGTGTATGTTGCCCAACCGCCTGGATTTGAAGACTCCAAATTTCCCAATCATGTCTACAAACTCCAGAAAGCTTTGTATGGACTTAAGCAAGCTCCAAGGGCATGGTATGAGACTCTTTCTAAATTTTTACTAGAAAAAGGATTTAAACGTGGTAAAATCGATACAACTCTTTTTATTGCCAAATATAATGAGCATACTTTACTTGTTCAAATATATGTCGATGATATTATTTTTGGTTCTACTAACGAGTTACTTTGTAAGCGTTTCGAGAAGCTAATGAAAAGCAAGTTTGAGATGAGCATGATGGGAGAATTAATATTCTTCCTCGGGCTTCAAATCAAGCAATGCGAAGAAGGTATTTTCCTCAGCCAAGCCAAATATACCAAGGAGCTAATAAAGAAGTTTGGATTAGAAAATGCTAAAGCATATGATACTCCAATGGACACCGGCAATAAGCTAGATAAAGATCTCAAAGGTAAGAAAGTTGATCAAACTTTATATCGAGGTATGATCGGCTCATTACTTTATTTAACTGCTAGTAGGCCCGATATCATGTTTAGTGTCTGTGTATGTGCACGCTATCAAGCAGATCCTGGAGAAGCACGTCTTATTGAAGTCAAACGTATAATCCGCTATTTATCTGGAACTACTAACCTTGGACTTTGGTATTCCAAAGATTCGAACTTCGATCTTGTAGGTTATTCAGATGCAGATTATGCAGCTTGTACTATTGACAGGAAAAGCACTAGTGGTACTTGTCATTTCCTTGGAAATAGACTAGTTTCTTGGGCCAGCAAGAAGCAAGCTTCAGTCTCAGTGTCAACCACGTAGCGAGTATATTCTTCTTTGGTAGTTGTTCTTTGTCAAATCCTTTGGATGAAGCAGCAGTTGGTGGACTATGGAATCCATGAAGGAAATTGCCCTATCATGTGTGACAACACTTCAACAATTTCAGTCTCCAACAACCCTGTCATGCATTCCAAGACCAAGCATATTGATATCAAGTATCATTTTCTCAAAGACCATGTGGAGAAGAGGAATATCCATTTAGAGTACGTGGGGACAGACAAACTGCATTGCCGATATCCTCACTAAGGCTCTTGACTCCAAGAGGTTTTCATTCCTCAGAGGAGAAATGGGTATGCTTGAACTTAAATAAATTCCATACTTTTTATTGGCTAACTTGTTTGTTGAGTATAGGATTGAAACTCTTAAGGATTGAGACCGCTTGTGTTGAAACCGTCTGTACCAAAACCGCAAGATGTCCAACCACCTGCATCCAACCACCAGTTCCCAACCGCTTGATGCAGTCAGACCGCTTGGATCAAAACCGCGTTTCAACAAAGAGTAAATTCTGTCCATTTATGTCTCATCCTTATTTCTTAAAAAAAAACTGCTCAAATTCTTTTATTTATTTTTTAGTCCTTATTTTTGACATAAGGGTATTTTTGCAAATGTTTTCCCTCGTTTATTTCAAAATTAAGAGCATTTATTGCTAAGGGGACATGAGCATTAAAAACCCTCATGTCAACCTTCATAGAGAGATGTGCAGGAGGTGAAAGGGTGCAACAGTTGGTTTAATTTCAATCATTCCTTCTGAACCAACTGCCTGCCCCCTTCACCCTATATATACCCTGTTTGGTGAAACCTAAAAACTTTTCACTGCCCATCTCTGTCATTCGTACTCTCTTCTTCACCAACTCACTCTCTCTCTCTCTAAAACTTTTTACAAAACCTCCATTTTCAAACATTTTCTGAAATGGCAACAACTTCAAAAAGACAAAGGGCCTCAACTGTTGTTAGGGCAAAGAAACCTATCCTGGAAATGGTAAACAATTTCTAACCTTAAAGCTTTAATTTTCTGAAATCTGCCATTGATGAACTTGAACAATATTGTTCGTATTCTTCAGTTCATGTTTCTGATGATTCTGCTCTCGTTTCTTGATCATTTTCTATGATGTTTGTTGGGTTTTGCTCTTATTGATGCTAGATTTAGTTTACACAACTTATTTCATGATCAATTAACTGTTTGAGTACTGATTTTATGATTTTCAGTTTACACACTTCGAAAACCCACTTTCTTGTTCATCGTGTTTCTTGATGATTCTGGGTAAAGGTTGTAATTTTAATGATATATTGTTGATCCCCTTCCCAATGTGATCATTTTGACATGCTATTTGCCCATTTTGGTTAAGTTTTGCAAATCTCAGTTCTTGATGTTCTTGAACTGTTCTTCGTGTTCATTATGAAACTCATGAACTTTTCTTGAAAAATCATATGTTTTGGATGCCTTGAATCTGCATAGTGTTTTTCAACACTTAGAAAAATTTTCAACTTTTTCAATTTTTTTTAATTTCATTTGGTTTTGAAACCGCTTGTATGCAAACCGCTTATACTCTATGTTTCAAAACCGCTTCTGCTTTTCTAAGATAACCGCATGCTGAAACACTTGTTCAAATCTTTTGAAATCGCATGCTGGTTAAATTCCTTCCTTCATTGCTTTTGAGATTTTACTAAGTATATAGGCTGGAAACCAAGAAATTCCTCTCTAATCACCGCTTGCAGTGTGGGATAAGTTTGGATTACAATGCCACATACTTAAGTAATCTTATTCTCAAATCCTCATTATCATTGTGTATTCATAGTTCACTTGGGGTTTGAAATTTTCAAACCGCACCATTGCTTAACCGCTTGGTGCCCAAACCGCTTGTGAACTGTGAATACAAATATGGATCTAACACTTCATGTTTTACCTTGTAGGATCCATCTACCTTCCTACCTGGATGGGAAGTAAATGAGGAAGAGCTCAAAACTGATGCTCTTGGAAGGGAGTTGCTGAGGAAGCTGAGAGTTTCAGGCATCCTACCGCTTTTCACCAAGAAGCAAGATTTCATAGTGCCTTCATTTGTGGACCAGTTCTTTGCAACCGCCAAGAAAAGGTCAAGAGTTCTAGATCAAGGTCAAAGAGTTGCCTGCCTGACCGCTGTTGTTGAAGGCCTGAAGCTATCCATTGACTACATTGACATCAGAAGGCTTTTCAGATTTGTTGTTGGTGGTGCTCCCTTAGAGGTTGATCAAGTTATTCAAGACTCTGCTGCCTCTCAAACCGCCAAAGTAGACACCTTGGCTAAGAAGTACAAGAAGATCCCCAGAAAGAATTTTGGTGAGCTGATGAGCCACATTGGTCATCTGGTTGGGAGAACTATTTGTGGAAAGACAGGAAACCACAACAACTTTACATCCCAACAATGGATGTACTGTTCTGCTATCTTTATGGAGATCCAACTGCATTGGCCTAAAATCCTCTACATGGAAATAAAGGATAGCATTGAGACCTATCAGTCCAAGGTCAAAGGTGAAGATCAGAGGTGGAGACCATTCTACAGGATCATAACCGCTCTATTGATGGACTATGAGCATCTAGATGATATGGTTACCAAGAATCCAGAGCTTATGGTGGACTGCTCAGATGATTCTCTTGGATTGCTTGCATGCCACTCCTTCAGGTATGCTAATGGAGATGCATTATACAAATCCTTGTATGATGCAGATACCTATCCCTTGAAGGAGCCCTATGAACTAAGAGATCCCACAACCGCTCCAAAAGCTAAAGGAGCCAAGCGGTCCAGGAAGCCACAAGCACGAGCAGAATCGCCACCAAAGAAGACCAAGACCGCTCCAGCAACCAAACCGCCTACAACTGATGATGGAGCTGGTCCCAGTAAGAAGAAGCAAAAGAAGCCATCTGAAACCATGAAGTTGGTGGATGAAGAGGATGAAGAAGAGGAAGACCCAAGTATTCCCAACTTGGTGGCTAGGGCCAAGAAGGCTAGAGATGAGATGGCTAGATTGACTGTGGAAGAACAGATGAAGGTTCTTCAGGATAGAATTGATAGATTGGCCAAGGAACAAGCTGAGAAGTATCAAGCCAAAGGCAAGACTGTTGACCCAACCGCCTCCCAACATGAACCGCCTCCAGAAAACCAACCGCCTCCAACCCCTCAAACTTCTCCTGTCCAATCACCTACCCAATCCCCAGTCAGATCCCCTTCCAAATCACCTTCCAAATCCAAATCCATAACTCCTTCCCCTATCAAAACCGCACCAATTCAGTGGGAGAAACCAAAGAGAAGAAAAATGATGGCCAAAAGGAAAACCCCCAGAAAAACCAAGCCTGTCCAACCTTCACCCTCTCCCTCACCACTTAGAAATTCCCCCATCCAATCCACTCACAATTCCCCTTCACTTTCCCCCAGAAAATCCCTTTCCCCATTATCCTCCCAATCCCCATATAACTCACCCCAGCATTCCCATTCCATAAACTCACAACACTCAAACCAAACCCCTACTCGATCTGCCTATCAACAATGGCATTCCAAGCCCTCTGCTGGACATGCTACATCCAAATCTGTTAGGGATGATCCAACCCCAACCAATTCCCCTAACAAAAACCGCTCCCATTTCCCTACACCTAACCGCTCCAAATCTAACACCCCTTCAAAATCACTAACTCCTCACAACTCACCCATTAGACAGTACTCACCTCCTCCAAATATACCTCCCCAAACCCAAACCGCCCATGAAACCAACCAATTCCAACTGCCTCCTACCTTCACAACCGCTTCACCCTCAACCGCTCCTCCCACTGAATACTCCCAAATTCTCCAAACCCTCAATCTGATTCAAGGCCAACTGGTCATCAACCAAGGCCATGTCATCTCTTTAACCGCCTCCAATGAATCCCTCCTTGCATCCAACTGCGCTTTATAAGCCAAGGTGGATTCTCACTCCCTTGAGTTGGCAACCCTTAAAGCTTCTTTGCTTGATGCCATTAAGGGGGAGAGATCTACAGCAATTCCTTCCACCTCCTCAACCGCCACTCCTGACCAAACCGCTTCCCTAATCAAAACCGCTTCTGAAGCCTTTCAGAAATCTCTTGAAGGTGGTATGGTCAAAGCCTTAGAAGACAAAGCTTCAGTTGAGGAGATGAAAAAATCCTTGGATATCCTTGGAGAAAAACTTTGTTCCTCCCTTGAAAAGGATCTGGGTAGCTTAAGCTCAAAATTCCTTGATTTCCTTCAATCCAGACCGCAATTATCTCAAGTTGTCCAAACCGCTTTGGTTTCTCTGCGTGAAGAAGTCTTGGAACAAATTGATCTATTCAAGGTGGATTCCAAGGTGAATCTGGATACTGTGTCAGATACAGTGAAGGCCAAGCTGAACGAGATCCAAGATGAGTTCAATGACCGCTTGGACAATCTCAGGGAAGGATTCAACTCCAGACTAGGCTCAACAGTCAATGAACTCAAATCCTCCCTGAAGGTATCTGTGGATCTTGAGCCTATGGAACAAGCAATTCAAGCTCAAACCGCTTTAGTTCAAGAGGAACTCCACACTATTTTCAACTCTATCTATTCCTCTGTAAATGTGAAGCTTGACATTATCAAGGAAAACCTTGTGGAAAATACCAAAGCGATTGGTGCCACCAATTCCACCTCTGCTCATTCTGTCAATGCCTTAAAGAAGCTTGAAGCTACTCTCACCAGAACCGCAGAGGAAGTTAGAAGATTGAGGAAAGCGTTTGCCCCTGACCAATCAAGAGCTGGGCCAAGTGGAGCTGATCATGAAGTTAACAAGCCGCCCCAGCAGTAAACCGCTTTTCCTTTTTGAACCGCTTGCGTAAGTTGGACCGCACTCTCCTTGTATTTTCTTTGTCCAACTTACTTTGTTTTGTTTTTGTAACCTTGTAATTTTCCTTCATTCCTGTACTTGTAATCATCTTAGGAATTAATGGAAATTGCATCATGGTTCCAAAACCTTGTTCATATCAAACTGCTTGTTTGTAGAACAATGAAACCGCTTAAGGTCTTAAACTTCATTCAAATATTTTTCAACTTAAAAATCACTCTTTTGAATTGATGTTTAAACATTCAGTTTAAACTGCACTTTGAACTTAAAATCATATTTTTAAGTGCACTGAATGCATTTCTATACTCTTCAAATTGTAAGTTTTTCAATCTTTCAAAAGTATAGAAATCTATAGCTTAAGCTAGTGTGTGCATTGACTTGGGACATGACTTACCATGCTAATTCTTATGGACATGTTTTTACCAAGTACAATGTTTGCTTTTGCTGTAGTAGGTAATGGCATCAATCAAATAGGGGGAGATTGTTGGGTATGCATGTTTTAGCCCTCCTATTTTGTATTAGATTTGATTGATACCATAACCTCTTGTCTATTTTAAGGACTTTAGGACCCTATGTAATGAAGCTTAGACTTCAATTTTTTAGCTAAGTCCATTTTATAGAATAGGTTAAATCTAGGCTTGAAGACTGGCACAAGGATTGCAGTTCAAAAGGTTTCAGAACCGCCTCTGTGAACCGCTTGGCAGAACCGCTTTTTGCTAAACTGCCTTGTGATCCCCTTAGTCTGGAACCGCTTGAATACCAATGTGCAAACCGCACATATGGAAATCCTCTTCTGGTGGAACCGCTTTTTGTCAAATCGCTCATCACCAGAACCGCTCCAATGATTGGCTACTTGAAGTGAACTCCTTTGACCGTTGGAATCCACGTCAGCAATATCAAAAGTCAACTACCATATCTTGTCACGTGACTACTTTTCAGACAAGATCTGCAAGGATCTTAAAAAGGTGACAGATGTCCTAACCACCTTGATTGCGGGCGAGGTCGATCGGCTTTACTGCATCAACAGTTCCAAAGGACAAAAGTGGTTGCTGTGGACCAATGGGATTGCATCAAGGACTGTCCTTACAACAGCTGTGTCCAACGGCTATATTTCTGATGCTTGGGTATAAATACCCCCAACCTTCATCATTTGAAGATTGCTTGAAACTTGAGAAATTGCTGTGTTCATAAGAAGTTGAAGCTACGCGGAAATTCTAAGTCCTTTGAATCTTCATCTTCAACCTTCAAGAAATATTCCCCAGCCCAGAAATCAAGCCTTAACACATTCAAGAATCATTGAGCTCTACATCTCTCATATTTAAAGAGCCTTGATCTTGAACACACACACACCTCACTTGTTTAAACACATAGTTTATTCATTTGAGATACACTGGTTATAGTCTAGAATTTGTTCTTCATAGAAAAGATTTTATTGTACTTTGTAATCTCTCAATACTCAATATAAAATCTCTCTTAGAAATCCAAGACTAACCATCTTGGTAGTGGACGTAGATCGTTTATCGATTGAACCACTCCAAATAGCTTGTTCGTACTTTACTGCATTTATATTTTCTGTGCTTGCTAATTATTTATCTCTGTCTCTGTTTGATCTTTATATAGTTATCCTTTATTGTGAAATTGTGTTTGGAGTTAACATTGTCAAACCACACTTTCAGTTTTTCAACTGCTCAGGAAATTGCACTAAAACCGCCTTGCAAAACCGCCCCCTCAAAACCGCTTTTAACTTTAATATTCCGCTGTGCATTTTACAACTCTACTTGCAGTTTCTTATACACTGCAAGAGGTTTTGTAAGCTTAGAGGTTTAATTTTAAATTGAGGGCGAAAAATTTGTAACAGCTATTCACCCCCCCCCCCCCCTCTAGCTGTATTTTCACCCTTGTTGCCACCTTTGGGACCAACATGCATTCTAAAGGCTGAAAAGAAGGTAAAATAGTTCATTGAATTCCTTATAAAAGATGAGTCCCCGGGGTTGATTTCATACTATGCCACACAATACTAATATATATACATCACTTGCTTTTACATTATGTATCATAGTGTAGTTATAAATTTAGGTCATCCTTGTTTTTGGTGAAAATATTACTCAAGTTTTTTATTCTTTGCCCATAATTTTTTGGCTAAAAATCTTGTGCTCAATGACTCTCCAATCAACTTTGATTTTCGTCTAATAGTTTGTGGTTAGGGGGAGCGTGCTCTATGGTATTGTTTGATATTTTTATGGCAGGTACATTACTTACAAAAGAAAAGAGTTTATTGCCATTTTTTTGAAGTTCTTAATCTCCAGGAAATTCAAAAGTATGGAGAATCAGTTTTGGTAAGTACCATCCTCTGTTTTTCGACTCCCTATGCCCCTTTACTCATCTTTGGCTACCACCGTCTTTCTCTATTTCGTTGGAGGGAACACAAAGTGTTGCCTATGGTGTGATTTCTGATGTGGCCACATCTAGACTCACATCCTAACACATTTTCCTATTGATATCCTCTATTATGGTTAAAGGGGGGGGGGGAATAAGTTAAAAGGGGAGACACAACTGAAGTTTGATGATAAGATGTAATAAATTTAGGGGGAGTTGGATCATTTGATTATTTAGGGGGAGTTTCTATATTTGGTAATTTGATTGATTTATTGGCTTGAGCGTAAGATATTTATCAAATATTGTTTTGAACAGAAAGCTATGGGAGATTGTAAGTGTGAGTAGTTCCACACATATTTACCAATGATTATTTCTAATTATTATGATTTGTATCTTTCTTATTTTTAGAATATATTTGTAAATATATTCTTTAATTTATTTAGTTGTTATTATTTATTTACTAACCTATTAATTAATTTCATTGTTATAGTGTATCTTTTGATTATTTTGTAACACTCTCACATGTATTAGGAAACTCTATATGTGGGAAAGATAAACACAAGAAAGAATCAAAGTCAATGAAGAAAGTATTTGTAATCTTTGTAATCTTACTGGAGATTTACATAGGCTTTATTTTAGAAAAGGGTGAAAAGGATTTGTTGAAAAAATACTCCAAGATATACATGGATTTGGAAGGAAGATCTCTACATGGTTTATAACTTCTTTTTCCTTAAGAGAATCCAAGATAAGGAAGTATTTTCTATGACATATAAAGACTATGAGCCAATTCCATTAGAATTAATTGACTTTAAGGTGTAACCTCATACTTTAACATGGTATCAGATCAGATCCATTATACGTGAAGGCTCAACGGCCCACGATATTGCTCCGCACATTGGGAATTAACAAGTTTTGCCTATAACATATAAAGATTCTGAGTCACTCTCCTTATAACCAATTGGTTTTAATATGTAACCTAAGACTTTAAGAGTTAGTATAAATTTACTTGCATAAATGATAGGCTGAAGTCGCACAACTACAAATTAAACAAAGACTTGGCCACACTAATGTAACTAGAGAAAGTCCGGGATCGAACACGAAGAACGGTTAAAAGTTCTCACAATTGTCACTTGACAAGATTGGGGTCAGAGTTTGTTTATAATTACTTCCTAAGATAGAAATAAAAACTAGGTTGTAAAAAAGTAAATGAAAACACTTTGGATTAATTATTATCCCCGTCCATCATTCAAAAAATCATCGATCAATTCTTTTCAACTTTATCATATTCACTCAATCGCGAGATGTATTTCAATCTCTATCTCTTTCTTTAATATTAGTTAATAGCAATGACATACTCACTAATAACCCTAATTAATATTCAAACCTAACTGACACAGTCTAAATTCAAAATACTAATTGATTAACGATTTAAGAGATGAAGATCGAGAACCCTTTCTATTGTTATTTCAAATAGATAATTGTTTATTCTCTCCTAATTCACAATCCACTATGACACATACATGGATTAAAAAGATGCTACTTGTGAAATCCTAAATTGACACAATCTTAGAGAATTCTAGCAATAAATCGATAACAAGAATTAAGCAATCAATTTAATAATCAAGGACAAGAAAGAATATAAATAGGATTAAAGAGATAAAAAGAAATTAATCTCAATTGAAATCAAGAACGATTCAAATAACTAATTCCAGAGCAAGGGAGATTAGTTCTCCATGATAGTAATAATCTTCAAGAGTTTTCAAAATAAAAACCCAAAAAGAAAACCTAAGATAACTATAAAAGTCTTTTAAAACTTCCTACTTATACTAGAAAAATAGTAAGGAAAAGAAATAATAGATTTCTTTCCTAAAATTCCTTCAAAAAGCAGCCCAAAAGTCCTCCTCAAAAGTTGACTTCGGGATTCCATATAGGTCCCTGAAGTTTTGCAAATTCAACTTAAGTCCTTCAGATTCCAGAAATTCCAGAAAAGTCCCTGGTCTTCAGATTTGCAATTTGGTAACTGGAATTCTCATATTTCTGCAGAACAGTCCTTAGCTTCACAATCTTGATCCATTAAGCTCGTTTTTTCTTCAATTTCCAAAGTATACTTGCTTCAACTCTTCTTCGGTACTTGACTTTGTTGACTTTTTAGACTTGCCTTTGGCTTCTCGAAAGTATTACAAACGGATATGAAATATGACTACTATAATGTCCTCGGATTACAATATCTCTCAATAAAACCTTACTTTAACACAATATCCAAAAATTACATCAAATCTAAACTAAATACATCAAAATATGAATAATATGCATAAGAAAATAGGGAATTACATATAATAAATCCACCACATCAAATTCTCCCACGCTTAGACCATTACTCGTTCCTGAGTAATATCCTAACCCCACTCTAAAGCGCCGATCTAAACATAGCATGGGAAGAAAATAATCCCTAATTTCCTCTTACTAGCCCCTGCTTCTTGCATCTAATGAGAGATAATATGACCCAAAGAGATTTTCCCTCCGACTATAATTAAGTGAATCAGCAATGTATGATTCCATAGTACCTTCAAGTGTTGAGATGTAGGAAAATCTTCGAACACACAAACTTATGAACATCCTTCGCCAAAATGTTGAACTGTGTCTTAAACACATGCTTAGGTGACCCATCCGGATTCTCAACCCACCGGAGTTTATTCCCTTCCAAATTCCTCACAACATCACCAAAATAAAGCTTCCAATCATCATTCACCGCTTTCTCGAATTCACATTCCGCTTTTTTGACTTTTGGGAGCCCATAAAACTTGTTGATATCTTCAATTTTGAAATTTATTGTCTCTCCCCGCACATAAGAATAACCCCGACTCATGGGAATTTTATGCATATTTGAATAAAACTCCTTAACAATCATACTATTCCCATCCTCCATTGGCTCGAAACAAAACCTTTACCACTTTCTTCCCACAAAATTCGACTTGAGCCCAAATGTTTCATACGAAAATTTCCTTTCCGCATGAATAGGCCGGTTCGTATGAAAATAAAAATAATTGTGAGACTTGTAATAATTAAACCTCGATGTATCATAGGGGTCTTCACATTGTAAGAGAGTTCCGGTAGAAAGGAGGGGCACAAGGAAAGTATTAACATCATATCTTTGTTTCTTACAGGTTTCATTAGCCTTACCACCTCCCTTTTTAACTTGCTCTTTTGATTTTCCCATGTTCGATCACAATTTTCACCAAAGAACAACAACCCAACAACTCAACAAAATTTGAAATCATAAAGAGGATAGTAAAATAAAGTAACCGAACCTCTTTTAATTTGCTGGAGAAATTCGCCGAAAAATTCAAAGGTTGGAGATGAAATTGCTTGGATTTAAGTATGAATGGGTGGGTCTGAAAGATTAGGATGAGAGGATTACTTTTTGTGAAGGGAGATTGGTGAGTAAATGGGTGGAAAATGGTCACTGAATTTAATGAAGATTTGGCCGAAATTTAGAGAGAGGGGAGAGAATTCCGGTGGGTTGTTGTTGTTTATGGGGAATAATGACCCATATTCCTTTTTTATATCCCTTGACCCGCCTGGCTCAAGGTGAGGCCGGCGCCTCGTAATCAGTTTCATGCCCCCTCTTGCTCCTTTCTTGAGGCTGCCGCATGAGCCAACATGAGGCTAGCGCATGGGCCGTTGCTAATCTGGATCCCAAAACTGTTCTCGAGGCTGGCGCCTCATGAATATTGAGGCTGCGGTCTCGAATTTTCACTTTGGTCACATAAACTGTTTTTTTTTAAAAGGCCCAAGATTTTTGTGTGTGCTCCTCTCCCCCCTCTTGCAATTTCCTACACAAAACTCCAACGACCACATACCTTAGTAGCACTGATTCGAGCTATATTAAAATAAAACATATTAAACAAAAATTTAAAAAACACAAACAAAGCAAAAGAAATTCTCGGGTTGTCTACCGGTAAGCCGCCCTTCTTTACCGTCTTTAGCTAGACCCAATGATGGGTAAGCCCCCGGCATTGCATAAAACTATGGTTTATTCATAAATTGGATTGTAGATATCAATCATCTCCACGTCCTCAACGTTAACCTCTCCACTATCAAAATAGGGCTTCAATCTTTGCCCATTCACCTTGAACTCATTATCTCCGAAGAGACTAGAGATCACAACTGCACCATGCGAAAACACCTCTCTCACTAATTAGGGACCAGTCCACCGAGACCTCAATTTACCGGGGAACAAGCAAAGACGGGAATCAGATAGAAGGACTTTTTGGCCAACCTTAAAGTCCTTTCTTAAAATCATCTTATCATGACACGCTTTTGCTCGTTCCTTGTAAGAATATTATTCTCGTAAGCCTCTCTCCGGATCTCATTAAGTTCATTTAATTGCAATTTCCTTTCCTCACCAAACCCGTCTAAGTTCATGTTAAACTTTTTGATTGCCCAAAAGGCTTTATGCTCTAATTCTACGGGCAAGTGACATGGCTTACCAAACACTAATCGGTATGGGGACATACCAATAGGTGTCTTGTAAGCCATCTGGTAAGCCCATAATGCATATTCTAACCTTAGATTCCAATCCTTCCTATTCGGGTTCACGGTTTTTTTGAGAATGGACTTGATTTCCCTATTAGACACTTCCGATTGGCCATTTGTTTGGGGATGATATACGGTAGAGACCTTATGTGTGATATTATATTTCTTGACTAAGACCTCCACCATCCTATTGCAAAAATGAGTTCCCCTATCACTAATCAAGGTCATGGGCATCCTAAACCTAGATACAACGTTACTCCTAAAGAAACACACCACCATTTAGCATCATCGGTACGTGTAGGGACGTGTAGGGATCTCTTCGACCCACTTGGAAACGTAGTCCACTGCAAGTAAGATGTACACAAAATCAAAAGAGATAGGGAACGGACCCATAAATTCAATTCCCCATACATCAAAAAATTTGCAATTAATTATGATGTTTTGTGGCATCTCATTGCGGCGTCCTATATTTCCAACACGTTGATATCGGTCGTAGGACTTACAAAAGGCAGTGGCATCCTTAAACAAACTTGGCCAAAAGAAGCCACTCTCTATAACTTTCCTATCAATATTTTTAGCACCAAAATGACCACCACATGCATACTCATGACAAAACTTTAGGATAGAGGCTACTTCGTTTTTCGGAACATATCTACAAATAACTTGGTCAGCGCAATGCTTCCACAAGTTGGGCTCATCCCACACATAGCACTTAGCTTCAATACGAATTTTGGCTCTCTTGGGTTTAGAAAATCTGGGGGGAAATTTATTAGGGACCAAAAAGTTCACCAAATCCACATACCAAGGGAGCACATCTTTCACCACCCACAAAGCCTCATCAGGAAACTCACCCCTAATAGGGGCTTGTTTGTATGGTTTATCCTCTTCTCTAACAAGACGACTCAAGTGATCGATAACAACATTTTCAGCCCCTTTCTTATCCTTAATCTCTATGTCAAATTCACTCAATAAGAGAATCCACCAAATGAGCCTCGATTTTTCCTCTTTTTTGGACATTAAGTACTTAAGAGCAGCATGATCGGTGTACACAATGATTTTAGTTCCAAGAAAGTAGGACCTAAATTTTTCTAATGCAAAAACAACCACTAACATCTCTTTTTCAGTAGTAGAATAATTTCATTGTGCCTCATTCAAAGTCATAGATGCATAATAAATTACATGAGAAGCACGATCAACTTTTTGACCCAAAACGGCCCCCCACAGCATAGTCACTGGCATCACATATGACCTCAAAAGGGAGAGATCAATTGGGGGCTAGAATTATAGGGGTAGATGTCAATCTACCCTTCAAATTATCAAAAGACATTTTGCAATTATCATCAAATTTAAAATCAATCTATTTTTGCAACAAGGTGCATAGAGGTGAAGCAATTTTTGAAAAGCCTTTTATGAACCGCCGGTAAAACCCCGCATGACCAAGGAAATACTGCACTTCATGCACATTTGTAGGGTAAGTAAGTGTAGAAATAACATCAATTTTAGCTTTATCAACTACAATTCCATTTTTAGAAACCACATGACCCTACACAATACCTTGCTCAACCATAAAGTGACACTTTTAGAAATTCAACACTAAATTAGTTTCAACACATTGATCTAAGACTAAAGCAAGGTGAGCAAGGCATTGGTCAAAAGAGTCTCCATGGACGGTGAAGTCATCCATAAAGACTTCCATAAATTTCTCCACAAAATCGGAGAAGATGCTCATCATACACCTTTCAAAAGTCGCAGGTGCATTGCACAAATCAAAAGGCATCCTCCGATAGGCAAAGGTGCCGAAGGGGCAAGTAAAAGTAGTTTTCTCTTGGTATTCCGGGGAAATTGGTATTTGAAAATACCCGTAATATCCATCAAGAAAATAATAATACACCCTTCCGGCTAACCTTTCCAACATTTGATCACTAAAGGGGAGGGGAAAGTGATCTTTTCTAGTTACCTCATTAAGCCGACGAAGATCAATGCAAACACGCCATCCCGTTTGCTCCCGGATTGGTACCAACTCGCCCTTATGATTGATGATGACGGTGATCCTACCCCTCTTGGCTACACATTGAGTGGGACTTACCCACTAGCTATCAGATATGGTATAAATGATCCCCATCTGTAACAACTTCAAAACCTCCTTCTTCACCACCTCCATCATAGGTGGATTCAACCTCCTTTGTGGTTGCCTTACCGGCTTAGCACCCTCTTCTAACAAGATCCGATGTGTACATAAAGAAGAACTTATCTCTTTGATGTCGGCAATAGTCCACCCGATTGCTTCTTTTCGAGCCCAGATCACCTCAACCAATCTCTTCTCTTGGTCCTCCGTCAGAATACTAGAAATCACCACAGGAAGTGCTTCCCTTCACCCAAGAAAGTGTATTTCAAATTCTCTGGTAGGTGTTTCAATTCAAGCACATGTGCCTTCTCAATAGATGGCAAAGGTTTCTCCGGTGGCATCTCCAATTGCAAACAACCATAAACCGGTGACGAGGCATGCATGGCATCCTAATAAAGGCTCATCACCACCTCCTTCATCTCATCTGAGAGATCAAATTCCAACTCTGCACATCCCAAGGCATTTTCCAACACATATTTCATGTCATCATCTCCCCCACACACATTGAACACCTCTTGAGCTATGGGCTCAATTACATCAATGAAATTCACCGAATGGACATCCTTAGGATATTTCATGGCATCAAAAATATTAAACTCCATTCATTGCCCATCAAACTCCATAGTCAATGACCCATTAGAAACATCCAATTTGGTACGATCAGTCAACATGAATGGCCTCCCTAACAGAATGGGAGCCTTAGGATCCGTGTCCATCTCCAATGCATAGAAATCTGCAGGAAATATGAGCTTACCAACTCGAACCAGAACATCCTCAATCAACCCTTTAGGGTAAGCATTAGATCTGTCAGCAAGCTGAATAACCACCCGAGTATCCTGTATAGGTCCTAACTTTAGGTTCTCAAACAACACATAAGGCATCACGTTGATTCAAGCCCCTAAATCAAGCATAGACATATGCTTTGAAGTATCCCGAATAAACACCGGAATCACAAAAATACCCAGATCATTACACTTCTTAGGAAACTTCCTCTAATATACTGCAGACACATTCTCACTGACTTTAACCTTTTTATAACTCATTTCCTTCTGATTTCTCTTCAAAGTGCACAAGTCCTTCAAAAACTTTGCATACCTTGGAACTATCTGAAGGAGATCTAAAAATGAAATGTTTACCTCTAATCTCTTGAAGGTGTCAAAAATAGCCTGTTAGGCTCTGGTTTTCTAGACTCCCTCAATGCATAAGGAAACATAGGGACTGTCTCATAAACAGGGGCCATAGGTACAGTACTCTTCTCCTGCTTTGGAGTCTTCTTCTCAGGTGTAACCCTCTCAACTACTAACTCGGGTTCCTCCTCTACAACTACATCCTCAAGCTTCCTTCCACTATGTAAAGTCACATCACTAACATTAGACTTAATATTTAGTTCAGTTCTAGGTGGCAACTTCCCCGAATCCTTTGCCTCCATCCTCCCAACTACATCTGCAAGTTGACTCATATGCTTCTCTAAACTGCTGATACTCGACTCAGTCCGTAGCTAAAACTGTTGGAAATTCCCATTCATGGTAGTCACACTCCACGCTAAAGAGCTAATCAATTCCTCTGCAAACTTTATAGGAGGTGGGCCCTGCTGTTGTTGTTGTTGTCCAAGTGGTGCTTTGTACTGATTAGACTGGTTGCTCTGATACTGCTGACCTTGCTGGTATCTCTGCTGATTATTAAACTGCTATCCCCTGAAACCTTGTTGACCCTGTGATGGACCATATCTGAGATTCAGATGAACATTGCTCGAGGAGTTGTAGTTGTATTGCGGTGGTCTATGCCGGCTGATTAAAACCTATAGCATTAACATCCTCAGCCTCATCCGATCGAAGAGATGGACAAGAATCAGTAGGGGTGGGTTACATCATTACAAATGCCACAATGCTGAGCTTGCTGACCCAGAACCAACATATTCAACAAACTCTTAACATCCTCAACATCAGCCTCCAACTTTCTAGTTTTATCACCAGATCCTGCTGCACTGACTTGTCTAATACTAGACCATTTTCCATGAGTTCTTGTGCTCTTGGCCAGTTCCTCTGTCAATTTCTCTATATCCTTGGTAGTTTTATTCAGAATACTATCTCCACAAGAAGAATCCACCATTCGTTTATCTTGCACAGTTAATCTCTCGTAAAAATACACAATCAACTGCTCATCATCAAAGCCATGATACGGGCAACATCTGCAAAGCTTATAGAACCGGTTATAATATTCATATAAAGACTCATCCGACCGCTGTTCCATGTTACTCATATCCCGTTTCATTACATTGATTTGATCCGAAGGAAAGAACTCATCAAGGAATATCTCTTTCAGTTGCTGCCAAGACGTGATACTATTCGGTGGCAGGTGATAATACCACGCATCTGCATTATCTTTAAGGGTGAAGGAAAATGCTCTCAACAACACTTGTTCGAGGGGAAGTGCAGTCGGTTTCATGCTCTCATAAATCTGCACAAACTGTGCTACGTGCTGATTAGGATTTTCCCCTGGCATCCCATTGAAGTGGGGCAACTGATTCAACAACCCTGGCTTAAATTCAAATGTACCCCAGTAGGCAAATAAGGGAACTGGACTGCTTGTAGTTGCTCATTCCAGTTCAGAGCAATTTTTTGCCTCAATGTCAAGCGTGGGGAAAGTGGGTTATTATTACCTCTTCCATTATCGCCAATATCCATAACCTCTGGCTCATGATCATCCCCACCATTATTATTATTCATCTCTTCTAACCGCAAAATCCTCCTAGCTTCCTTGCTTTGTTCTCCTGAAATATCTTTCAATATCTGGAACACGAGGTCTAGCAAGGTTATTAGCAGAATGAGTGTGGACCATGTGTGGTTCCACCCACAAGAAGATAATAACAAAGCTTAACAAAAAGGGAACAAGAAAAAGAAATAGATTAAGAAAAAGAATAAGAGTGCAAATAAATAAACACTGTTCCTCGGCAACGACACCAAAATTTGATAGGTTGAAGTAACACGCCTACAAATTAACCAAAGACTTGGCCACACTAATGTAGCTAGAGCAAGTCCAGGATCGAATACGTAAAACGGTTAAAAGTTCACACAATTGTCACTTGACAAGATTGGGGGTCAGAGTTTGTTTATGATTACTTTCTAAGACGGAAATATAAACTGGGTTGTAAATAAGTAAATGAAAGCACTTTGGATAAATTATTATCCCCGTCTATCATTCAAATATCATCGATCAATTCTTTTCAACTTTATCCTATTCACTCAATCACGAGATGTATTTCAATCTCTATCTCTTTCTTTAATATTAGTTAATAGCAGTGACATACTCACTAATAACCCTAATTAATATTCAAACCTAAATGACACATTCTAAATTCAAAATACTAATTGATTAGCGATTTAAGAGATGAAGATCGAGAACTATTTCTATTGTTATTTCAAATAGATAATTGTTTATTCTCTCATAATTCACAATCCACTATGACACATACATGGATTAAAAAATGCTGCTTGTGAAATCCTAAATTGACACAATCTTAGAAAATTCTAGCAATAAATCGATAACATGAATTAAGCAATCGACCTAATTGCAAAACCCTAGCAATCAATTTAATAATCAAGAACAAGAAAGAATATAAATAGAATTAAAGAGATTAAAAGAAATTAATCTCAATTGAAATAAAAAAAGGGTTCAAATAACTAATTTCAAAGCAAGGGAGATTAGTTCTCCATAAAAATAATAATCTTCAAGAGTTTTCAAAGTAAAAACTTAAAAAGAAAACCTAAAATAACCCTAAAAGTCTTTTAAAACTTTCTACTTATATTAGAAAAATAGTAAGGAAAAGAAAAAATTGATTTCTTTCCTAAAATTTCTTAAAAAAGTAGTCCAAAAGTCCTTCTCAAAAGTTGACTTCGGGATTTCCTATAGGTTCCTGAAGTTTTGCAAATTCCACTTAAGTCCTCCAAATTTCAAAAATTCCAGAAAAGTCCTTGGTCTTCAGATTTACAGTTTGGTCACTGAATTTTTCAAATTTCTGTAGAACGGTTCCCAAATTCACAATCTTGATCAATTATGCTCTTTTTTTCTTCAATTTCCAATGTATACTTGCTTCAACTCTTTTTCGATACTCTTTGACTTTGTTGACTTTATATGCTTGACTTTGTCTACTCGAAAGTATTACATCTGGATATGAAATAAAACAACTAAAATGCCCTCGAATTAAAATAACTCTCAATAAAATCTCACTTTAACACAATATCCCAAAATTACATCAAATATAAACTAAATACTCCCTCCGTCCCACGATAATCTGCAAAAAGACTTGTTTTGGGCGTCCCACAATAATTTGCACTTTTCCAAAATGGAAATGAGACTCACTTGTTTCTACTCACAACCATTACCCACTTACTCCACTTTCTCTCTCATACCCAACCATCTACACTCACAACACATCACCATTTTCACCTTTTACCTTAATTCCCGCACCAAGCCAAAAAATGCATATTTTCGTGGGACGGAGGGAGTACATCAAAATAGAAATAATATTTATAAGAAAATAGAAAATTATATATAATAAAATCCACCACATCAATAAACTTTTTAAATATACAATAGTTTGTATTTATTTTATAATTAAAATAACTTTTGAGAACATACAAAAAGGAAAAAGGAGAGGGTGTAAGAAGTATATATAAGTTGAGAAGTCAGGAAGTAGATGATGAAGAGCAATTTCTTTTTGCTCAACAGAACTTTTATCTAAGTTAAAAGCCTTGCTACTAACAAAAAGTCACTTTCACTTTGTACTTCGAAAATAATTCAACTATACAAGTGCCATTATTTTATAAACCCAGTTATAAAAATTTGATCTCATTTTTTAGTGATTAATTTAATTAAATTTTAATATGATATTTGAAAAATTAAATAACTATTCTTATGAAATTTTAATTTAGTATTTATATACCACTAAAAATATTATTAATAATAATTTTTAGACTTTTATAAGTTTCATAAAAATATTAAATTAACTTAAATTATTCTTCAAAGCTCAAACAAATTGAAAATTGGACTATTATTTCGAAATGGATGGAGTATATATATATATATATATATATATATATATATATATATATATATATATACATATATATATATATATATATATATATATATGTGGGCATTTATCAAAAATTACTTTCGAAAGATGGATATTACAAAAAAATCACACAAGTTGGATATTACAAAAAACACTTTGAATATTACTTAAAAACTATTCTCTTTTTTTGCGTTTATCTGTTAAATAACTAATAAATGCATTTATCAGTTATAAACAATTGATAAATGCATAATTAAAAAACAAGCACAAAATACTTTTTAAAAAACTGAAAAAATGAATTTGTCAGTTATAAATAACTGATAAATGCATTTATCAATTATTTTAACTGAAAAAAAAAACAAAAAACAAAAAACAAAAAAATAAAAAGAAAAAGAAAAGAAAAGTAGTTTTTTGTAATATCACAACTTACATGTTTTTTTTTGTAAATAGCATATTTTTAGATAGTTTTTGGTAAAACTCGATATATATATATATATATATATATATATATATATATATATAGGGTCCTATTATAATGAGAACCACATTTATATGAGAACCATAAGAACCACTAACAGCCTATTGGATTAAAAAACACATTAACGCTTCCAGGATTAAAAAAAAGATAGAGGGTGGCATTTTCGTAATTATTTCATTTAAAATCCCCTCAAATTTCAAAATAAAATATCTCAATATCTATAAGTCAAAAAAAAATCGAAAACACCGATTTTTTGTCTTGACGAGACGATTCAAACTAGATCCCCGAAGATAGGATTTTGAAAAATAATATTGAACAACGTCTAATTTTTAAAACACTGTGTTGCTAGTGAACACTAGCTGTGTTGTCTTAGTGAACACTAGCTGTGTTGTATTAGTGAACACTAGCTGTATTGTCTTAGTGAACACTAGTTGTATTGTCTTAGTGAACACTAATTAATTAGTGAACACTAGCTGTAAGTGAACACTAGCTATGTTGTCTTAGTGAACACTAGCTATGTTAACACTAGCTATGTTGTCTTAGTAAACACTAGTTGTATTGTCTTAGTGAACACTAATTAATTAGTGAACACTAGCTGTAAGTGAACACTAGCTGTAAGTGAACACTAGCTATGTTGTCTTAGTGAACACTAATTAATTAGTGAACACTAGCTGTAAGTGAACACTAGCTGTAAGTTAACTAGTTATGTTGTCTTAGTGAACACTAGCTATGTTGTCTTAGTGAACACTAGTTGTGTTGTCTTAGTGAACACTAGCTATGTTGTCTTAGTGAACACTAGTTGTATTGTCTTAGTGAACACTAATTAATTAGTGAACACTAGCTGTATTGTTCATTAATTAATTAGCGAACACTAGTTGTATTGTCTTAGTGAACACTTAAAGCTAGTGTTCACTAATTAATTAGTGAACACTAGCCGTATTGTCTTAGTGAACACTAATTAATTAGTGAACACTAGCCGTAAGCGAACACTAGCCGTAAGTGAACACTAGCTATGTTGTCTTAGTGAACACTAATTAATTAGTGAACACTAGCCGTAGTGAACACTACCGTAAGTTAACTAGTTATGTTGTCTTAGTGAACACTAGTTATGTAGTCTTAGTGAACACTAGCCGTGTGTTGTCTTAGTGAACACTTATTAATTAGTGAACTCTAGCCGTAAGTGAACACTAAATGTAAGTGAACACTAGCTATGTTGTCTTAGTGAACACTAATTAATTAGTGAACACTAGCCGTAGCTGAACACTAGCCGTAAGTTAACTAGTTATGTTGTCTTAGTGAACACTAGCTATGTTGTCTTAGTGAACACTAGTTGTATTGTCTTAGTGAACACTAATTAATTAGTGAACTCTAGCTGTAAGTGAACACTAGCTATGTTGTCTTAGTGAACACTAATTAATTAGTGAACACTAGCTGTAAGTGAACACTAGCTGTAAGTTAACTAGTTATGTTGTCTTAGTGAACACTAGCTATGTTGTCTTAGTGAACACTAGTTGTATTGTCTTAGTGAACACTAATTAATTAGTGAACTCTAGCTGTAAGTGAACACTAGCTGTAAGTGAACACTAGCTATGTTGTCTTAGTGAACACTAATTAATTAGTGAACACTAGCTATAAGTGAACACTAGCTGTAAATTAACTAGTTATGTTGTCTTAGTGAACACTAGCTATGTTGTCTTAGTGAACACTAATTAACTAGTTAAGTAATGTACACTAGTTAAGTAATGTACACTAGTTAAGTAATTAACTCGCGCACACTAGTTAAGTAATTAACTCGTGCACACTAGTTAAGTAATGTACACTAGTTAAGTAATTAACTCGTGCACAATAGTTAATTAAGTAATAAACCACCTGTAGGAACCTTATCTGGAACTCCTCCATTTTTTTCTGAAGAGCACGTCGCTCTCTAGTAAATACCTCTCGTCTTTTTTTCTGAAGAGCACGTCGCTCACAATGTGGCAACCTGAAAGGAGCTCACACTAAGAGAAACACCTGTATAATCATTGATTGACTGTTGTGTTCATTAAATAAATATTTAATTTGTGATTGATTACTGTATTTTTCTTCAAAAATTTTGTTATAATTCCACTCCGTTATTGCTCTAAACAAATATGTCTATAGGTTCATCGGGTGTCACCAACTCTACTTGCTTGGTGTACGTGGATTTCGTTATGCTTGTTCACTCCCCATTTATTTTATTCTTTCATTACAAAGTAATACTGAGCAATATCATGATTCAAACTAGTTAATTAGCTAGTGTACATTACTTAACTAGCTAGTGTACACTAGTTAATTAACTAGTGTACACAAGGACTGGTCAAGACCAAGTCAAGGTATTGTCCTAAGTCAAGATAAGTCATACGGCTAGTGTGCACGAGTTAACTAGGCTAGTGTACACTATATACATTACTATTGTACATTACTTAACTAGCTAGTGTACACTAGTTAATTAGCTAGTATTTTAAAAATTAGACGTTGTTCAATATTATTTTTTCAATATCCTATCTTCAGGGATCTAGTTTGAATCGTCTCGTCAAGACAAAAAAATCAGTGTTTTCGAAAAAAAAATTCGACTTATAGATATTGAGATATTTTATTTTGAAATTTGAGGGGGATTTAGTTCACAATAATTACGAAAATGCCACCCCCTCTATCTCTTTTTTTAATCTGGAGCATTGATGTATTTTTTTAATCCAATGGCTGTTAGTGATTTCCATGATTCTCATATAAATTTGATTCTAATTTGAATAAATTTCATATATATATATATATATATATATACTCCTCCGTCCCACTATAATCGACACCCAAGCGAGCCGATTTTAACAAGCAAGAAACAATTAAATAAAGAAAATGTGTGGTAGAAAATGAAGAGAGAGAATGAGTGGGGTAAATAGTAGTGTTGGTTGAATAAATTGAGTGGTGGAAAATGAAGAGAGAGAATTAGTGGTGGGGTCCATCTAATATAAAAATATAAAAACTAGGTTATTTTTGGAAGGTGTCAAGTGAAGTGGGACGGCCCAAAATGGAAAGAAGTGTCAAGTATAGTGGGACGGAGGGAGTATATATTAAAAATCAATTAATAACCCTAGGGAAAGCGTTTTGTCAGGGCTTCAAAATCTCCGTTATACAAGTTAAAACTATTACTATCTCCGTTAATTGAAGGTCAGACAATTTTAATTTGTAAATTGGAACCTTAGTAATTATTTAGTTGTAAACTGAGAGTCACATATTACAAGTTAAAATTGTAGATAATCAAGTTAAAATATACTGTTAATCCGGCAAAATTACTTTTTATCAATAACAAATATGAAAATTCATTTTGGGACGGGGGAATATAACATAAAACTAACTAGCCTATTACAAGTTACTCCAATATTTGTTGATAATCAAATTATATACTCCCTCTGTCCCACTGCAATTAATACTTTTAGTCAAATTTGATGTAACTTTGACCACTAATTTATATAAAAAATAATGATTCTAATAAAAATCTAAAACTTGTTATTGAAAGTATTATTAATCGTGATACAATAATAATTTTTAGATTTTTATTAGGATCATTATTTTTTATATAAATGATTTGGTTAAAAAAAATTTAATTTGACTAAAAGTATCGCTTCCAGTGGGACGGAGACGGAGGGAGTATATTTTTTCTCTTACCACTTTAGATATCCCAAGTGGGGTCAAAGAATATATTAGGTTGTATAATTACCTTTCACTAAAATTCTCAAAGCTTTCATACTATCGCTATTGATGTCCCCCTTAGGATATACTCATATACCTATCTCAATCAAGAATAATGACCAAATCAAAAATATTCTCTAATCTTTTCTTGTGGTCAAAATTGTTATTTTTTAATAAATTTCTCTTAAAGTCAAACTATGAGAATATAAAATTAACACAAAAATAAATAAATATTAATTTGAATATATTCATTTCAATCACATAGCCGAAAGTAAAGTTTAATAACTAGTAATTAACAATGTCCCCAAGACCATATGATATGATCTTGAATATCTACTCAAAGTTATTTATTATCAAAAGATAAAGTTTGTTTTAACTTATGATTATTGCTTATTGCACATGACAATGAATAGGAAATATATTCCTAAATAACCTACCAAGCAAATTTCTTTATCTGCATCTCAAATGTGTGATAGGCGTAATATTTTTGAATTAATTAATTTGTCAATAACAAAAGAAAATGTCAAAATTTTAGAAAAACTAGTTTTTACAAATGCGTGGTGACATTTTCGTAATTAATTGAAACTTTTTAAAAAACGCACGGTGAATTTTTTGTAAATAAATATTTTTTTTTTTTTTAAAAATGGCGTGATGGCATTTTCGTAAATAACTAGAACTTATTAACACTTCTACCTCTGACACTTTTTAAGTTTTTATCACTACACATAACACTTTTAACACTTACAGTGCTGCACTATTTAACAATAGCACTTGTACTATAAAAACATCAACTGACACAATTTTACACTAGACCTGATACTGAAAAACACTTCTACCGTTTTGAAAAAGTGTCAATTATTTATAAAAATGTCAGTGCACGTTTTAAATAATGTTCTAGTTAATTATGAAAATGTCACCGTGTATTTTTAAAACTAGTTTTTTTTATGTGTTTGAAAAAATTATTTTTTTATAAGAATTACGCGGTATTTGATAACAAAAACACTAAATGTTTGTTGATAAATAACAATCTTAGAAAATTTGAGTTTTTGAAAATAAATTATTGTCAATATTCATGCTTAATGACTCTTATTAAACAAGTGAAATTATTAATGCTTATTGGGTAAAAGAAATATATGATGATTGTTTCATTCAATTCAAGTTAAAGATTCACCTTTAATTTGAATAGTTATACAAAAGAAAATCATTCACCAACAAGTATTTAATGCTTGTTGGTGTTTGTTTCTATCAAACACCACCTTATTCTATATTTATATATTATTGTTAACAGGACCGGTCCAATAAAATTTAACGTCATAGTAAACTGTTTTTGTGAGGCCTTTATTTTTTTTAAACCACAACCTAATACAAACTAAATTTCAATGATTTAATCTTAAACAAGATATGTATTATGTGGTATAGAAAATTAATTAAGCAATCAAATGGCACATTATATATTATATGAGGTCTAAATTAAATCATAAATGAACAACAATATTTAAAGTCCTTTGCTATTAAATGGACGACTTGGAATATTGGTCTTAAAAGTTGGGTTGGGGTGACATTTTGGTATTGAGATCATTGCAAAAATAAAATAAAAATACATAGTACGTATTATAATTTGATTGGTGTTGTGAATATAAAAGTAAAGTAAAAGAGATAATGAATGAAAGAAATAGTAAAGATTTTTTGTCATTTTTGAATAATCCGATTGATTTAAGATGGGATGGACCGAAAGAATGAGGCAGAGGTTCACCGAAGGAAATCTGAAGTGGATTTTTATTTAAAATTGGGCCAGTGAAGAAATCCAGCCCAATGATTTCATTAGTGGTGGCTGTAAGAGTTAGGCTATTCATAATAAGTTAGGCCCATTCAGGAAACACTTTCTACTTCTTTATTTTGGGCTTAAAACTAAACCCTATAAGCTATGGGTGTGGAGTCAACTCGCAAAATAGGCCTCTATCGATATTTTCAATTCTTGTACTATGTTGATTAAATTTTGGTTTTAATTACCATTATTTTTTAATAATTTTAATTATTATACTTAGATATGCATTTATTTTTTTCATAATAGCGTGTTTAAAATTGCTAAAAAAAAATATTAAATTTGGACAAAGTTGTCAAAAACAATTGTTATAGGACAGAAATCATAATTATTGTATTGTTCTTAAAATGTGACTAGTTCTTATCTTGTAGTAAACTTTATTTTTCATTCCTGAAGTTTTGATACATATTATTGTTTTTTTTTTTATTTTATTTTTTGACCTTTTCTCACTTTTCTCTTTTTATCACGTTGTTGTAAATATAATTATTCCCCCCGTCTTAAAATAAGCGTTCTGTTTTTTTTATTTTATTTTGATATTTCTAAAAAAATATATATATAATTATTCCCCCCGTCTTAAAATAAGCGTTCTATTTTTTTATTTTATTTTGATATTTCTAAAAAAAAATATCATTTCTCTAAAATGGCACTTGATGAGTAGTGTTTTTGATAACTTTGTTCTTATAATGCATGTATAATTATAAAAATAAAACCATACATGCTAAGTGTTAACAGATGATATATTGGCATATCTTTTCCTTTCTTTGTAAATATTGTTTTTTTATGTTAGCTTGATATTTTAGGATGACTTCTTTGTTAAGTAGAAAAGTAGAATGTATAGCTAGAATAGAATCCTAGTCAAAGAAGAATTATTGTGTATATATAGGATTGTATTATTCATATTTCTTCAAGAAGTGAAATGACAATTTCCTCTTCACATATTCTCGATTTTAACTTAGTATCAGAGCATTCGTGTGGATCCGGCCATGACCACCGAGGCTAGCGGAGAAAAGAAAGCTATGGATGAGAGACGATCTCAATATTTTCTTTCGACGAGTGACAATCCGGGCATGATTCTCACCCATGTTCAATTGAAGAGCGAGAATTATGAAGAATGGGCTAGAATTTTCAAGGGATCATTGAGGGCTAAGACTAAAACGGCCTTTATTGATGAAACCATTGAAAAACCTACCATGAAAGATGAATTGGAACATTAGTAAACGGTAAACTCAATGGTTGTTTCATGGATCTTTAACACTATTGAGTCAAGCCTTCGTTCCACGGTGAGTTATGTGGATGATGCAAAGACGTTATCAACGATTTGCGGGAGAGGTTCTCGGTTGGAAACAGACCTAGGATTCAGCAATTGAAGGCGGATATGGCAAATTGCAAACAACAAAAAGGCGAAAGTGTGGCGGCTTATTTTGGTCGCGTGAAGAAATTGTGGGACGAGTTGAATGTTTTTTATGCACTCATGACTTGTTCATGTGCAGGGTGCAGGTGTAACATTAGCACGAAGCTAGTTCAACGACGTGAAGACGAGAGGGTTCATTAATTCGTTATGGGGCTTGATGCACCGAAGTTTGAAAACGTGAAATCTTCAATACTGAACACAGAACCTTTGCCTAATGTAAATAAGGCATATTCTATGGTTGCACGAGAAGAAAGAGTCCGGGGCAGACTGCAGGAAGATTATCCAGCGCCTGCCAGTTTTTATGTTCAGACAGTTGTGGGATCAACTGTGCGCACAACTAATCGTATAAGTGGTTCAAAGATAGAAAGAAAGGAGGCGAGCAGTGCTGTTTGTTCTTACTGCAAGAAAAAGGGACATGATGTAGATACATGCTACAGGCTGGTGGGGTATCCAGATTGGTGGGGAGAACAACGCTTAAAGAACATAAAGGGACGAGGTGGAAATACTTCGGCTACGGGAAGATTCAATCCACGAGTCAACACGGTGCATACTAGCGGTGAGGGAGCTGCTGGGATGACAGATGAAGAACGGGCTGGCTTGCTGGGGTTCACGCCTGAACAATGGACTCACTTCAAGGAGTATGTGCAGACACATGTGCAGACAGCTGATCGCACAACTGGGAGAATGAACGGTAAGACAAATAATGAACCTTGGCTAGTCGATAGTGGAGCTAATCGACACATAACAGGTAATATTGCTCTGTTGGAAAACGTACGACAGATTGAGGCTAACCACATAGGATTGCCCAATGGAAGATATATGATTGACACGAAAGAAAGAGATGTTGTCATCAGATTCACATCTACGTTTGAGAAACGTTTTATATGCCCCCACTTTCAACTGCAATCTTTTATCTGTCTCTCAATTGCTTAATGATTCCAATCATATAGTGCAATTTTCTGACAAATTGTGTGTTGTACAGGACCGAGCCACGAAGATTTTGATTGGAACGGGTGAACAAGACGGGAGGTTGTACTACTTGCGAGGATCAACAGAGACGCAAGCTTGCAACATCAAAGAATCTGAAAGTTATCAGTTGTGGCATCAACGACTTGGACATCCATCAAGTAAAGTTGTTGGTTTATTACCTTTTATTAGTTGTAGTAGTATTGATAAGGATATTTGCGGGATTTGTTGCCAAGCTAAACAAAGTAGGGACAATTTTTCGCTTTAGTGATAGTAACTCTATTGAAATTTTTGATTTAATTCATTATGATATTTGGGGTGATTATTGAAAGCCTGCAATGTGTGGATCCGGTTATTTTTTGACCATTGTGGACGATTGTTCCCGTGCCGTGTGGGTTTACTTAGTTAAGTCCAAAAGAGATGTTTCTCAAATCTTGAAAAATTTTCTTGTCATGGTCGAAAGGCAATTTAATAAATGTGTCAAGAAAATTAGGAGTGATAATGGGACAGAATTTACTTGTTTAGAAAAATATTTTCTTGAAAATGGCATTGAACATCACACCACTTGCATTTGTACGTCACAACAAAATGGAAGGGTGGAAAGAAAGCATAGACATATTTTGAATGTGTCCCGTGCTTTAATGTTCAAGCAAAATTACCGGTGAAATTTTAGGGGGAATGTGTATTAGCAGCAGGGCACCTTATTAATCGTATCCCTTCGAAGTTGTTGAATGGAAAAACCCCCTATGAAATTCTTTTTGGAAAATTCCCTTCTTACAAACACATTAAGGTCTTTGGTTCTCTATGTTATGTTCATTACTCTCGAAGGGATAATGATAAATTTGCTAGTCGAAGTAGACGATGTGTTTTCTTGGGGTATCCATTTGGGAAGAAAGGTTGGTTAGTATATGATCTTGATAAGCATAAAATGCTCATTTTTAGTGATGTTGTCTTTGTGGAAAAGGAGTTTCTCTTTGCTAGTGATTGGATTGATCCGGATAAAGCTTATACAGATTCGGACATCTTCCTTTGTGAGTCTACAGATGAAATTACCCATGATGAAGACAATGTTCATGAGGGCAATCGGTTGCCTGAACAGTTGTCTGACCAGTTGTGTGAACAACCTGATGAACAGCCTGAACAGTTGCCTGAGCAGTTGTTTGAATAACCCGCTGCACAAGTACCTGCACATCCGATTACATATTCTGATCAAAGGCTCGAACTCGCTTCTGATTCATTGCAAGTGACTGAACAAGCTGCATCAGAGATTTTGGTCCGAGGTCAGAGAGCTAAGGTTCCTTCTTCAAAGTATCCTCCAAATGAATATGAGTTGGGCAAAGCTCACGCCGCACGAGTCCCCTCCCCGTCTTGTTCGCCGGACCAAAATAAATCTTCAGGTACTCGTTATCCTTTATCACAATTTGTTAGTTGCACTAACTTCTCTATGGCACATCGTTGTTTCTTGGCTGCTGTTGACTCAGGATATGAACCAAATCATTTCGGGGAGGCAGTTAAATATCCTCATTGGTGTGAGGCCATGAACAAATAACTTGCTGCTCTTGATCAGAATGGTACGTGGGATTTAGTAGATGCTCCCGTGGACAAAAAGGTGATTGGCAACAAATGGGTTTATATGATAAAGTATGATGCGGATGGATCCATTGAACTCAACAAAGCTCATTTGGTCATCTTAGGAAATCGCCAAGTTGAAGGTGTGGATTTCAAAGAAACCTTTGCTCCAACAATCAAGATGGTGACCGTCCGAGTTTTTATCTCCATTGCTGCAGTTCGTGGGTGGGAACTTCATCAAATGGATGTTCACAACGCATTCCTTCACGGCAATCTAAGTGAAGATGTTTATATGAAGGTTCCTTTAGGCCATCCTGGTTCTGCTTCTGGAAAGGTATGCAAGCTCAAGAAGTCACTGTATGGCTTACGACTGGTTCCTCGTTGTTGGTTTGAAAAGTTGTCAACTGTCTTGAAGCAATATGGCTTCCGTCAGTCATATTCAGATTATTCTCTCTTCTCTTACATCACTTCCACTGCTGAGCTACATGTTCTTGTGTACGTGGATGATTTGTTCATTAGTGGTAATGATCATGAGGTAATTCGACGCTTCAAAGCATATCTCAGTAAGTGTTTTCACATGAAAGATTGGGGACGGTTGAAGTATTTTTTGGGCCTTGAAGTGGCCACACATCAGGACGACATCTTTCTTTCTCAACGAAAGTATGCCCTTGACATTCTTTCCGAGGCAGGACTCCTTGGCGTTCGACCGACCCTTACACCCCTTGAACAAAACCATCGTTCGGCCTTGACTGAAGACGATGATTTGCGTGATCCTGAGTCTTTCCGGCGCCTTGTGGGGAGACTTATTTATCTCACCATTACACGCCCGAAATTGTCCTATAGTATGCATGTTCTTGCACAATTTATGAACAAACCCATGATTGCTCATTGGACTGCTGCGTTGCGTGTGGTTCGTTATTTGAAAGCACTTCCTGGACAAGGCATCCTCTTAAAATCATCTTCCGTGTTATAAATGCGAGCTTATTGTGATTCTGATTGGGCTAGTTGTCCCATCACACGACGTTCACTCACTGCCTATTTTATTTTCCTTGGTGATTCACCTATCTCATGGAAGACAAAGAAGCAAGGTACGATCTCTCGTTCTTCGGCTGAGGCAGAATATCGTTCTATGGCTAGTGCGACATGTGAACTCAAATGGTTACTTGGTCTTCTTCGATCCTTTGGCATTAGACATGATTCTCCGATACCTCTTCTCTGTGATAGTCAATCTGCTATACATATGGCTCAGAATCCAGTTCATCACGAACGTACGAAGCATATCGAAGTTGACTGTCATCTTGTTCGTGATGCTGTTCGCATAGGTGTCCTCACAACTCGATATATTCACACATCCGAACAGTTGGCTGATGTTCTTACCAAGGCATTGGGTAGTAAACAGATTCTCAATCTACTTGACAAGTTGGGCGTTTGTGATCTACACGCTCCAACTTGAGGGGGGGAGGGTGATGAGATATTGACATATCTTGTCAATATCTTTTCCTTTTCTTGTAAATATTGTTTCCTTATGTTAGCTTGGTATTTTAGAAAGACTTCTTTGTTAAGTAGGAAAGTAGAATGTATAGCTAGAATAGAATCCTAGTCAAAGAAGGATTATTGTGTATATATAGGATTGTATTATTCATATTTCTTCAAGAAGTGAAATAATAATTTTCTCTTCACATATTCTCGATTTTAACTCTAACCTATTTTTTTATCCATCTGAATTTTGAATAGTGTTTCAGATAATTATATCTCCAACCCACTTAAAATGTTAACTTATTTTTTATTGTTTATTTAATAAACATACAAAATCTAGATAGATAGATAGATAGATAGATAGATAGATAGATAGATAGATAGATAGATAGATAGATAGATAGATAGGACTCTTATTTTTTGATAGAAAAAATAATAATTTACCCATAAATGTCCAAAGTGAATATCTATTATTTGCTTAAAGTTTTTTTTTTTTTTAATCTTTTACCCAATTTACCTAAAGTGAATGTGATAACATAAAATTTCATGGTACACAGTGATATTTGTCAAACTTTAGGGACGTTGACTTTAAAATCAACCCTGATCGCGCAGGAAAGCGCTTGGGCTCAGTTCTTTGTGTCCAGCAATGAATGAGCTAGCTTCGGATCTGCACAGCACAAGAAACAAGGGTGAAACTGCGCCGGGGGTCTTCCGGCAAGCCCCTCCGGCGTGAGAGTAAGATGATGGACTGGAAATGTGGTGTAGATAATATGGAATGTGTGAGGGTACGTAAATATGTAGTAGAACATTACCTATGTCCGTGTTGTTACTCTCTTATTTATAGTAGGAATGGTGATGTTAGGGTTTTTACCAGAGCCGTTGGATTGGGTGATCTCCAACCGTTAGATCAGCTCTGTCTTCTAGGCGTACACGTGTCACGCTGGGACTGGTCCGTCTATGTAAGGACACTGCAGCTTCTGACATTGATAAGCAGCTTGCCTTATAAGGGAAAGTCAACCTGCACACCTTTTTGTAGTTATTACTGATTGCATGTTTGCACGTGTAACAAGACACTGTAGAAGGTCTGACATTATCCCAAATTAGCTAATTAACCAAGCTTGTCGAGGAAGCTTAATAGAAGAGACGACCTGGAGTTGTCCGTCCAGTTGGGTCGTCTCCTTGAAGGGTGACTCGACGAGAGAGAGTTGATCGTTCATTGACGACCCTCACTCTTGGGCCAGTGTCGGTTCACGCCAAGGGAAGGCTCGTCGTTAAATGGGCTTGGCTCATTGTCGACGATCTCTTCTTGGCATATCGACGGGCTAGAAGCTAACCTCTTCTTCAATGGTACAATGACTCGTCGTTTGGATGGGCTTGGTCGCTCAATGGCGACGACTGCCAACCAATGTTAGACGGGTCATGACCCTGCCTTGATCTGTTCCTTCGTGGTCGATCTTTTGATGGGCCTGTTGGGCCTCTGGGCTCGTAGGAAAGTATTGGGCTCGGCCCATCACAGAATATTCCGTTCAGTGGCCCCCAACTCATGGTCGTCTTGACGGGCCAGGAGTTGTCATTTTCCCTCCAATATAATCCGTACGACCTTCAATTTGAATTTTGAATTATGATGATGTCAGCGTTGGTGACGTGGGCGGCTGAGATCTCTTCTTTGGTTGACACGTGTCCCTTGATGGGACATTCTCCTCGGAAGTTGCAGAGGGTATTTAATGCCCCTAATCATTCCGCCTTTTGGATTCCCCAGGAACAAACTGTTCATCTTCTCCCCATATAAAAACTTTCTCCCCCCAACATTTCAAACTTTTCATACCCTTGATCAGTGAGAGCAAAGTAAGAGAGGCGATTTCCGGCCACCATCAGAAAGAATTCCGGCAACAAGGATCACTGTCTCCGGCAACCATAACCGTTCTGGCAACTCCGTTTGTGAGGTATCTAGGCGCCTGGATAAGAGATTTCTTTGAACTTCCGCCGGAAAACTCATCGGAAAGAGCATCTTCCAACCCATTACCAGGTAATATCTTCATCTGCTCTTCATTTTCTGGGTTTTTTCATTGGTTTTGTAGAGGTTAGTCAAATGGGACCAAGAACTATCAGTTTCGAGAGAGGTGTCAAGTTTGGCTTTGGGTTGAATCAAAGGGTTTATAAATGTGCCAAGGGGATTTGGAGGGAGATTCCTTTATCTGAGTGTTCTTCAATCTTGGGGAAGTTCAACTTTGAGGATGAGTCCTTGGGGTTCCCAGAGGGAGACATCCTTGGGGATTTTGAGGACGGTGACCCAATGGTAACTCCCTTCAGGTCAATGAACGATCTGCCCACCCATATTAGGACCCACTATTCTTTGTTCCGTCGTGATTCAATTAGGGCTTTGGTCGTAGGGGAATCTAGGTCGCAACTAGGTAGGTCGTCGCCTACGGATGTTAGGACTGATTCCCCTCTTTTATCTCCTTGTTTTGTAGAAATGGATCACGACGGGCGTCCTAGCCAGCCGGCCCCAGAAATAAACGAGGCCAGCACAAGTGCTGGGGGTGATCAGATGGCTAAGGCCTTTCACACATTTGTACAAATTGGATCAAGTGACAGCGACTTTGGAGGTGGAGCAGGAGGGAGATGGGCTATTCCCAAGATCGAGCTTAAGAAACCGGATGTGGGGAAGCAAATGATCGACGCTCTACGAGGGTCATTCAGAGTCCAAGCTTCGACCTATAAGCTGGAGCATCTCAGCTTAGCAGAGTATGGGCCTCGTCGTCAATCCTTACTGACCAGCAAGGAGAAGGTGGGCTTCTTCTATAAACAGTTTGAGTTCGGCCTAAGATTGCCTTTAGACCCCTTCATCAATGAATTCTTGGAGGACTCCGCCTGTGTTCCCATGGAAGTCAGTGCCAATACCATCAGAATTTTGTCTGGCTTTGCCGTCGTATGCAGATTCCTTGGCTACGAGCCATGCAACAAAGTATTCCGTCAATACTATCGGACGACCCGGAATACTTCCAAAGGGAAAACGACGGTGAGTGTGTCTTCGATCAGGAACGCACGGAACTTTTTCTTGGATATCCCTAATAAAGTGTATGGATGGGAGAACCACTTGATACTGGTGGAAAGCCGAGTGGGGTGGCAATTCCCTTTTCCAGAGGGCAATAAGCCAGTTGATGAGAAGTACATCTTCCAAGCTCCGTGGGCCAACGAGCTAAAGAAAAAGTTGGATGATTTGTTGGATCTTGGATGGGTCTCGTACAAAGACATAGAGGCCTCACAATGGAGATATATCAGGGCCGGCATGATGTCTAAGCCGTTAATGGGGCCTGAACCTTTAGTGAAGATTGACCTGGATGCCCGCTATCCTGACTGGGTCGTCCACCAGGAGTTTTTTTTTAAAGATAATTGTGTGAACTGTGCGACGGCACGAACTGGTCGTGTTGAAGAGAGCTGCGACCACCTTGAGATGAATGGGGGTTGGGCTCCTGCTATCTTTTTAATTTTGATCATTTCTTGTCTCGTCGTGAGTAAAGACTAATCTCTTTTTACTTGGTTGTTTTGCAGTCCTTACCCAAGAAGACGTAGACAGAATTGAGAAAAGGATAATGGACGGAGCCATCAGAGCTAGTGACAGGGGCACCAAGAAGAAAGAAAGGGCTGCGACCCGCGCCATACTTGATCGTCAGGAGAAGCAGACGACGAGGAATGAGCAACTTCCCAAAGATCCTACGGGTGCCATCCCAATGATTGAGAGGGAGCCCGTCGTTGAGGGCCTGAACACTGGAGGTCATCAGGCCATTGTTGATGCGGCCGAGAGAGCGGTAGGGATGGAGATTGATTCTAATGTGGAAGCTAGTGGAGCCCAGATGGCCGTTGCCAACGAGGCCGAGCATATTGAGGTGGAGAGCACGGATTCAAACCCTGAACTGTGTGAGGCCGATGGTCGTGCCTCCAAAAAGAGAAAAGGGCATCTCGTCGACCCTCCTAGCATGTCGGATCCCTCTACTCCAAGAGCCGATGCTCCAGGCTCGTCTTCAGCGGTCTTGTCTAAGACCAAGGCCAAAGAGATGGCGACCTCAATTGCTAAAGCCTCTCATATAGCTGGGATCCCTTATTTGCAGAGAAATGGCAGTGCGCTCCTGCTGGGGACGGCTCTGACAAGGCGTGGCCGGGATGTGGAGTTGACCCGTCGGATGAAGGAGGCCAATTTTACCCATGAAACCTACCATGCCCGTCTGGGGCTAATTCAGACTGAGGTACTTCGAATTAAAGTTTATGTTTTTCTCCGTCTCTTTATACTTGTGCTAATAATTTAACTGTTGCAGCTGTCGTCGATGATGGACGCCATGACGTCGGGTTACAGGGAATGTCTTGATGCCGAGCTTCGGGGCAACGGGCAGCTGATGAAGGCCGTTGGTGATAAGGGGACGGCTGAGCAGAAGTTGAAGGAGGCGGAGACCAACGTCGGTGAGCTCACTCTTGCCCACGAGCTCTTGGTGAATGAAAAGGATAACCTTTTGAAGGAGATGGATGCCTTGAAGGACGGGAAAGCCAAAGCTGAGGCTGACTCGAAGGTGTTCCAGGACGGCCTTCGAGCTAGTGAAGGCAAACTTAAGAAGGCGACGGCCCAGATTGAAACAATGAAGACGAGCCGCGATGCTGAGTTGGCTCAAGCCAGAATTGACGCTGTCAACGACTTCCAGAAGAGCGCCGAGTGCCTCCAACTGGTCACCAAGCATGCTAGTGGATTTTTCAAAGATGGGGCTAAGCACATGGCTAGGCGGCTTTTGTTGGACCCTGCAATAAAAGATCTGCTCTCCGTCCGGAAGTTGGCCGACCTTTGCACGGAGGAATCTCATGACGACGAAGCACGCTCGGTCCATCCCCTCGTCCCCTATACTGACAATGATTTCCTTATTATAAGGGAGGACGATGCCAAAGCCGGAAAAGACGAGTGGCCTATCCCTGCCGTCGTCCCAGGGAACTTCGATGCCTATTACAAATATTTCGTTGAAGATGGCCCCGACCCTGATGCAGCTCCTTCAAATGCCGACGGTGCTCAGTAGTTTATTTCATTGAAAAGTTTTGTAATGTTCCCAAACAGTGTTTAGTTTTTGGTGGTGGTTCCAAACAATGTTTCAAAACAATTTTTAATGCTTGTGATGTGGTTGACCCGTTTCCTCGTTGTTTAGGGGGGGGTCGTAAAATATTTGTTTATTTTATGTTTTAAGTTATTCAATGCCTTTGTTTTCTGCTTGTTAATCCGTGTTAACGTAGAGGGCATGCGATAACTCATTGAACGAGTAAGTTTGAGTATAAGTGTGAATGGTCGTTTGTAAGAGATGACCAGAACTTGGGTCGTCCTAATGTGGTCGCCCTTTGTTCAAACTTGTATTTTCTCAACTTCTCAACGGCTCGTAGGAATAGTACGAAGGTTCATAGGTTTCATGCTCGTAGGCAAGATTCTATGGACGAGTCGTCTTATTCCTTTATAGCGTTCGATGAAGTCTGGCTTCGTCTAACCCTTATACTTGGCTAAAGTGAGTGTAAGTGTCAAAGTCTTTGCTTCGACTGATCTTTATACTTGATCAAAGTAGTTGTAGGGGTCGAAGTCAGGCTTCAACCGTCTTAAGCTTTGGTTTGCAATGAATGAGGTTCGGCGAAGTGGTGAGTTTCCATTGATAACTTCTGATTAACAACTGCGTATTGACAACTCATTTACTTCCTACGACCTGGGGACTTATAGGTTATCCCTTACAGACTTCAAAAATTACAGACTTCAGAAACTTCTCACAAAATGACAATCAAAAGTCTAAATTAAGAACCACAAAATGGGTGCCCTGAGGGCGCTGAGTGTTATCGATGACGACGATCAGAAGTAATACTTCATCAGGTGATTGGCGTGCCATGGATGCTTGAGATGTTCACCGTTGGGCTTAGCTAGGCAGTAGGTTCCTTCTCTGACCACACTTGTGACAATGTATGGTCCTTCCCAATTGGGGGAGAGTTTGTTTTGGCGGGCCTTGAGTCCCGTCGCTTCGATCTTCCTGAGCACATGATCACCTACTTTAAAGAACCTTCTCTTCACCCTCTTGTCATGATAAGCCTTGGTTTTCTTTTTGTAATTCTCCATCCTTAATTGGGCGTCCAATCTTCGCTCGTCTACGAGGTCCAGATCGACTTGTCGGTTATGGATGTTCTTTTCTGCCTCGTATAAAGCAACTCGGTCCGTCGGCAGCTGAAGTTCGGCGGGAGCCATGGCTTCTGAGCCGTAAGCCAAAGCGAATGGGGTTTCCCCCGTAGGCCCCCGGGTGGTTGTGCGGACAGCCCAGAGAGCTGAGGGTAGTCCGTCCAACCATCTTGTATCTCTTCCTTCCAGATTTTTACACAAAGCAGACAAGACAAGCTTGTTTGCCGCTTCAGCTTGCCCGTTGCCTTGGGGATAGGCAACTGACGACTTGGAGTGTTTGACCCCCATCCTGTTCAACTCTTGCTCGAACTTTCTTGAAAACTGCAGGCCATTGTCTGAAACGATCACCCTTGGGATTCCGAAGCGACACCATATCGAGTCATGGATGAAGCTTAGGGCATTGTTTTCAGTGATTTTGTTTAAGGCCTTGGCCTCCACCCACTTCGAAAAATAGTCAACTGCCACGATTACATACTTGACTCCTCCCTTGGCCGGTGGAAAAGGCCCAATCAGGTCAACACCCCACATATCAAACGGCCAAGCGGCCATGACAGGGGTTTGCTCGGTAGTTGGTAGCTTGGGGAGGTCGGCGAAACGCTGGCAGGTATCACACTTTTTCACAAACTGTTTGGCGTCTTCACGGAGGTGGGGCCAGTAGTATCCCATGGTAATGATCTTATCAGCCAATGTGCGGGCCCCAGGGTGGCCCCCGCATTCTCCTTGATGTACCTCGAACAATAACTGAACGACCTTGTCAGGGTGGACGCACTTCAATAATGGTCTGGTAATGGATCGTCGGTAGAGCTCTCCCTCTACGACCGTAAATCTGGGGGACTTTCTTTTGACTTGCCTTGCCAAAACCTCATCTGTTGGCAACTCATCCCGTTCAATGAAAGCTTTTAGCTCGTCTATCCAGCATCTTGGACCGTCGACGTTGCACATGACTTTTACTCGCTCGTAGGCTGGTTGTTCTAAGTAGGCTAGGTGATGGCCATGCTCCTCCTCTGGGAGTTGGTCCGTAGCCAGCTTTGAGAGCAGGTCGGCGTGTTCGTTGTTTTCACGAGCTATTCTCTGTATGGCCCAAAATTCCAATCCCTGGATCAATTCTCCGACCAATGAATGGTACTTCTGCAGGGTGGAATCGACGACTTGGTATTCTCCCCTTACTTGATTCACGATCAATTGAGAATCACAATAAGCTGCGATTTTGGTAGCTCCAAAACACTTGGCGTATTCAATGGCTGCTATGAGCGCTTCGTACTCGGCCTGGTTGTTAGATGCTTGAAACTTGAACCTCAACACTTCTTCAAAAACTGTCCCGCTTTCTGGTTCAACAAGAACGATCCCTGCTCCGCTCAGATTTCTGGTTGCTGACCCGTCTGAAAAGATCTTCCAACAGCCTACGGGCAAAACTAACTCCACTGGCTGTTCAACGACCTCCTTTCCTTTGCTTGCTTGCTGTAGCTGCCTTTGATCGTCGTCGATGGTGAACGACGTCTCAACTAGAAAGTCTGCTAAAGATTGTGCCTGTAGGGTCTTTCTCGTCCTATATTCAATATCAAACTCAGTCAGCTCAATGCTCCAGTTGAGAAGACGACCAGAGCTTTCAGGACGGTGCAAGATCTTGCGCAGTGGGGCATCCGTATAAACGACGATGGGGTGAGCAGAGTGTATGCTCGTAGCTTTCGTGCTGTGATGACGAGAGCGTAAGCGATCTTCTCCGCGTTGAAGTAACGAGTTTCCACATCCGATAAAGCCTTGCTGACGTAGTAGACTGGCCTCTGTGTTCCACCTTCCTCTCTAACCAATACGGCTGCGACGGCCTTATCACTCGCCGAGAGATATACGTAAAGGTCTTCTCCTGCTACGGGGCTTTGGAGGAGTGGTGGGGAGCCAAGATACTCTTTCAGCTGTTTGAACGAGAGAGAGCATTCATCCGTCCATTTGAAGTCCTTTGCACCTCGGAGAGCTTTAAAAAATGGAAGCGACCTCTCAGCAGACTTGGCAATGAAACGACCTAAGGCCGCTACTCGTCCATTTAAGCGTTGAACTTCCTTGATGCTCGTAGGTTCGGCCATGTCTATCAAAGCCTTAATTTTTTTAGGATTGGCTTCAATTCCCCGCTGAGAGAGCATGAATCCTAGAAACTTTCATGCTGCGACTCCGAAGGCGCATTTAGCTGGGTTGAGGACCATGTCATTGGCTCGTAGATTGGTGAATGTTTGCTGGAGGTCGTCGACATGCTTTCTCTTTCTACTTTTGACGACCATATCATCAACATACGCCTCTAAGTTGTCGCCGATCTGGTCTTTGAATACCTTGTTTATCATCCTTTGGTAAGTGGCCCCGGCGTTCTTAAGCCCAAAAGGCATCTTCGTATAACAATAAGTTCCCCCTGCGGCCTGGAAGGCCGTCTTCGGAATGTCTTCTTCAGCCATCTTGATTTGGTGGTAGCCAGAATAAGCATCAAGAAAGCTCAAAGTAGTGTGACCGGCTACAGAATCGACGAGCTTGTCAATTCTGGGCAAAGGGTAACTGTCCTTGGGGCACGCCAAGTTTAGATCGGTAAAGTCGACACAGAGCCTCCATTTTCCATTTGGTTTTTTCACAAGGACCACGTTAGCCAGCCAAGTTGTGAACCCAGCGTTCACAATAATTCCAGCTCTCAGCAACTTCTCGATCTCTTGCTTTATAGCAATCTTTTTTTAATAGTTGAAAAAATTCGACACCTTTGCTCTTTGAATTTCATGGTGGGGTTCACTCCAAGCCTATGAACTGCCACATCCTCTCTGATCCCCTTCATATCTTCCACCTTCCAAGCAAAAAACATCGAGGTTCTGTTTGAGTAGGGAGATTATCTCTTCCCTCTCCTCAGTGCGTAACTGAGACCCCGGCTTTGATTTTTACGCTCTGGATAGTCAGGGTTAATGACCAATTCACTTAGCTCGTCGGCTGGCTTCATCTCAGGGGCGTCGTCCCTAAAGTCCATGGATTCAATGACGATCTCTTTAATTTTCCTTCTTGCTTCGTGTGTCGGATTCGGTACCTCGTCGTCAATCAATCTATCCAACTCGGCCCCGATTCTTGGGCGACCAAAAGTTGTGGCTGCAGCTTTTTGGGGTCGCCCGCGAATATTTCCACAATGACCTCTGGGTCGTCTATACACTTGATTGTCAAGATGCCGGCGTACGAGGTCGTCGTTTGCTTGACAGTTTTAGAGAGCTTCACGATGTGATCTGGATCGTCGATTTCAATGGTCCGTTTTGCCTTCAGCACGTGCTCTAGGAATTGCAGGGCCGTCCCAACACACATCCTACTCCGGCACGGGAAGGAAATTTAACTCGCTGATGGGGCACTGAGGCGACGATCCCCAAAGCGGCTTGACCGGGTTGGCCAAGGATAGCATGGTAGTCACTGACGACGTCGATCACAATAAAAGTTACTGTTTTGATTGTTCTCAATGGGTGTTCCCCGATGTCGACTGGAAGGTCGATCGGCCTTTGCATCTACCCACGCGATTGGTGAATCCTTCTAGACGACCTAAGTAAGGACTTAGATGGCTATCAGGTAGACCCATTCTCTGGTAGACGTTGTAAAACAAGATGTCCTTGGCCGCTCCCGTATCGATCAAAATTCTCCTGGATTCGCAGTTATCAATGAAACCAGGTATGACTAGAGTTTGTTGACGAGCTAATGGATTGGCTGGCAGCTCGTAGGGAAAGAAACTTATCATGTCGTTTGGAGTTTCTGATTTTTGGGGGACATGTGGGGCCTTCTTCAGATGGTAGATGGCGCTCTTAATCTGATTCTTGCTCGTCTCCTCGGAGATTACTAACACCATCCTTGGATTCCTCTGTGGAGGGTCGTCGTTAGCAGCTCGTGTGTTGGCCGCCTGACGATCCTTTCTTACATATTCTCCAAGTCGTCCATCGTCGATCCATCTTTGAATAATCTTTTTCAAAATTTGAAACATTCCTCGGTATCATGTCCTTTATCTCTGTGATATTCGCAATACTTGTTCATGTTTTTCTTTCCCTTCCCGTTGGGATTCATCTTTGGCGCCGGGCCAAAATCAACGTTGCTCAAAATTTCTGCTCTAGACACAGTGAGTGGAGTGTACGACTCCGGGATTTTTTCTGCTTTCACTTTGTTTTTTCCCTTTTCTCCGACCTTATCTTTCCTGGATTTTGTCGCTTCAACCTCGTCGACGGCCTTTCCCTCTCTTTGCAACTTTCTTTCTTCAGCCTCGGCGACGGCGTACGCCTTGGCATAGAGGTCTTTGCGGGACTTGGCCGGGTGGACTTGAAGCTCGTAGTCTAGAGTGGGGGAAATGACACCGTGCCTGAAGCAATTTATGATTTCTCTGTCTGTTAGGTCTTCATCAATCTGATCTACCAGTTTCTTGAATCTCTTGAAGTAGCTCATCGAGCTTTCAGTGGCTCCTTGGGATATGTTGCTAAGGTCGTTGACAGTCTTACGACGCTCTCCCGCCGTAGCAAACCTTCCTAAAAACTTCTTTCTCATCTGCTTCCATGATTCGATACTCCCCTTGGGCAAGCCTCTAAACCACCTCAAAGCTGCGTCGACCAGTGTGCTCGTAAGAGCCTTGCACATGACGTCGTCGTGGCCTGAAGCTTTTGCCACTACGTACATCTGTGCCTCAAGGTGTTGTATGTGGTCGATGGCGCTGGTAGAGCCGTCGTATGGTTTAAGTTCGGGTAGCTTAAAGCCTGGTTCTGGGGGTCCTGTTTCCAACATCCAAGGTGCAAGGGGATTCATAGTGCCGCCATCGTCATCAGAGTCGTCGCTGTCCGTTTTCTTTCTTTTGTTCGTCAATTCCTCCACTTGGCGCCTCAGCCTTAAGAACTCTCTCATATCCACCCCTCCTGCTGGGCCGACTTGGGGAATCCTATCTTGACGGGGCCCCCGGGTAACGGTGTTAGACCGTTGCCTCTCGGTGGGGGCAGGTCGTCGTGAGATGGATCGCTCCCTGTAGCTAGGAGGGGGAGACGGCCTATAAGATCTTGACATTTCTCGTTCATGATGAGGTGGGGTACGAGTTCTCTCTCTTTGGCTCTGCGCTCGTTCATTTCTTGATGACGGAGTCTGTAGACGACCACGGACAATTTGATTCTGATTTGCTTCAGGATTCTCGACGGCTAAAGCTCTACGAGGCTCTGCTTCCCCAGCTCTTCGTTGCTGTGACGGTGCTCCTTGGCTCCGTCTCTCATTAATGTGATCCCTTAGGTCAAGCTGTGGTACAACACGCTCATTCCCAGTGCGATCCCTTCTCGACGACCAAAGCATTCTCTCTCTGGTTTCTTCTCCTCCTTCCCGACGAGATTGTTTGGTGGGATGCCCAGGGAGCTTCGAGAGCGGCCATACGAATTAGCTCGTCTTGGATTTGCAAGAACTCTTTGAGGGCGTTAGCTCTCTCGACGAGGAAAGCTGCTCTGTCGAGATTAGGGTTAGAGGGACCTCCCCGCATACCTTGCCGTCTCAGCCTCCTTTCCAGTGGAGGTCTTTCTGCGGCGCTCAGCAGCAGGCCCTTTCTCTCTTCTCCGCCGCTTGAAGGCCTGCATCGTCAACCATCCCCTGTGACCCGGTAACCCTTAAGCTAGGGTTCCTAGGTGGTGAGGGTGGCCTAGGATTGTCTCGTTGAGGTGGTATGCCCCCACCTGCCGTAGACTTGCTGGCCGTATGACCATCCGACACCATTTTTCAAACTCTTCCCGGCCGTATTCCTTCTACCGGAGATCACTAACACGTTTCCCGGCAATGGAACCAATCTGATCGCGCAGAAAGCGCTTGGGCTCGGGCCAGTGTCCAAAGAATGAATGAGCTAGCTTCGGATCTCGCACAAAGACAAGAAACAAGGGTGGAAACTGCGCCGGGGTCTTCCCAAGCAGTTTCTCCGCGTGAGAGTAAGACGATGGACTGGAAATGTGGTGTAGATAATATGGAATGTGTGAGGGTACGTAAATATGTAGTAGAACATTACCTATGTCCGTGTTGTCACTCTCTTATTTATAGTAGGAATGGTGATGTTAGGGTTTTTACCAGAGCCGTTGGATTGGGTGATCTCCAACCGTTAGATCGCCTCCCGTTCTTCTAGGCGTACACGTGTCACGCCGGGACCGGTCCGTCTATGTAAGGACACCGCAGCCTTCGACATTGATAAAGCAGCTTGCCTTATAAGTGGAAAGTCAACTCCGCACACCTTTTGTAGTTATTAATGGACAGCATGTTTCGCACGTGTAACAAGACACTGTAGAAGGTCTGACATTATCCCAAATTAGCTAATTAACCAAGCTTGTCGAGGAAGCTTAATAGAAGAGACGACCTGGAGTTGTCCGTCCAGTTGGGTCGTCTCCTTGAAGGTTGACTCGACGAGAGAGAGTTGATCGTTCATTGACGACCCTCACTCTTGAGCCAGTGTCGGTTCACGCCAAGGGAAGGCTCGTCGTTAAATGGGCTTGGCTCACTGACGACGATCTCTTCTTGGCATATCGACGGGCTAGAAGCTAACCTCTTCTTCAATGGTACAATGACTCGTCGTTTGGATGGGCTTGGTCGCTCAATGGCGACGACTGCCAACCAATGTTAGACGGGTCATGACCCTGCCTTGATCTGTTCCTTCGTGGTCGATCTTTTGATGGGCCTGTTGAGCCTCTGGGCTCGTAGGATAGTATTGGGCTCGGCCCGTCACAGAATATTCCGTTCAAACCCCATTCTTCTCTGATGGTCATAATTGAAAATAGGTTATGTTTAAAATCTTAGCGGCAATTGAACTATTTAACGAACCTTTGTGTGGTGTTACTGGGACATATATCATGTCATCAATTTTGAAATCAATCATACTCTGTCGAATGTTCAAAAACTTATCAAAATTGTTGTCTTAAAATAAATATTTAAAGACTTTTTTTATAAATAATAATTTTAAAAAGATTTAAAATACATTTATGTCCCATTATATGTTCACCATTTGGTTTATACACACAAATTACTATAAAAGTGAAAAAGCTGATGTATTGTAAGTGTAGATGATTATGTAGGAGAGAGAGAGTGAAATAAATAAGTTATTATTGTCAGTATTAGTATTAAGGGTGAGATTCATTTACATTTTAGAAAAAATGAACCTTGAACCGAGACACCCATTCAGGAAATAAGTGAATTTATAAATAGGACATATTAAATTGAATACGTATTTGAAAAATAAGTTAACTTATACTCTCTCCATTTCAAAATGTTTGTCTCATTTGACTTTTTTGTTGAACTTTATCATAAATTTATGGGAGATTAATCATGTTCATGAAATTCTAAAAATTATTGATAATATTATTAATGGTGAATCAATAGGAATTTTTAGAATTTCATGAACATGATTAAATTGTCATATATTTGTGGTCAAAGTTCAACAAAAAAGTTAAATGAGACAAATATTTTGAGACGGAAAGAGTAAATAAATGGGAAGGGAGGGGAGGGGGGGGGGGTGGGGGTTGGAGTATTTATATTTGAGATGGGGCAAAAGCACATTGAAAATAAATTATTGTGATTCGGCAGAGAAGGCTAAAACTTAAAGCATCTTTATTCAATGTGAGTATACTCCCTCCGTCCCATTTGAAGAGGCACAAAATCAATCTCGCACGCAAATTAAGGATAATGATGTAGGAAAGAGAAAAAGTTTAAATGTTGTAAGTATGAAAAATTAAATAGGAGAGAGAATGAGTGAGAGGAATAGTTAGGAGAGAGAATGTTGTGAGTGTAAAAGTAAAGTAGGAGAGAGAATGAGTGGTGAAATAGTAATAAAAACTTTCCTTTTTGGGAAAGTGCCTTTTTAAATGGAACACTCAAAAAAGAAATTTGTGTTTTTTCAGACGGAACGGAGGGAGGGAGTATAATACAAGGACAAAGTGGACCTCAGGAAGAGAGGGGGCTGGGCCAAATCCAACCACTTAGATGCAAAGTAAAAGAGAGTCCATTTATATGGCAATTAGCGGATGATGTGACTTTTATACTTTTGTCAGTTTTTCATTTTTTTTAGCATTACTTATGTCGGATTGGCATTTCCAAATTCCACACGTTGAAGTACCTTTTTTTTTTTTTTTTTTACATAGAAATTAAGGAAAATAATGAATAGAAAAAGAGTCATGAAAAAAAAATAAGTGAATAAGTATGACAAACGAAATTCACAATTTAAATGGGTGACAGGAAAAAGTTAGTGAAAGGCACAACTCGAATCTACAATTTAAGTATTTGAGAGTGACAAGTGGGGTAAGAATAATATAATACTAATAAATTTTTATCATTTTAGGAATAATAAATCTTGTAATGGGACATTTTTTTGGGTAAAAGATGACGCTTTTGTTGGAATGGAGGGAGTAGATGAAATTGTATTTTTTATTTCTGATTTTATTCCCCTTTTTTTTTAAAAAAAAAAGTATTGAACATATCAAAAGTATCGAGTTGGGCGAAGCGAGTAAAGTCCAGTCCACAAGCAATTATTGCCACCACATTCTCAGTGGGCTAGGCGCAATTATCACACGGCCCAAGGCCCCTCTTATTGATCAGTCAACTTAAGTTCATTGTCCGACCTACCAGGTCCCGACCTAACTTAGTCCGACCCTATGATCCAAGAGATTTCGGGTACGATCCAACTCTACTCGACAGTCAGGTCGACCCAAACACAAGTGTCGACCTCGACCTACCAAGCAAGCGTCGACCTAATGGCTACAGGCGCACGTGCAATTACTCTTTCCATAACTACTTCCCTACAAATCAGGGACCGTTTCAGGACACGTTCACATGATGTATAACTGTCCCTAAAATCTCGGAGCTCATGTAGCCCTGCCAATTAAACCACCTACATCAACTATAAATACATTACCACTACAACGGTGATAAGGTAACTGCCATTTTGTTATCTGAATTCCATTATTCAATACGTTCTTAAGCTCTCTGCAAAATAATCTTACTCTCACGCCCGAGGGACTAAGCCGAGACACATCCGCTAGCCGCGGGTTCCGATTTCAGTCAAGGAGCTAGGTGATCACCCGGCCACGTGGAGGAAGATTGATAAGCACATTTCTGCGGCATCGCTGGTTCCATCACGGAACTCGTGCATAGCTTGACCTCGAAGTTTTTTCTCCAATCCACAACCATGGTAACCCCAGACGGGCATGTTACAGACGCTTCGGAAGAATTCAATGAAGTGAATGTTAACACTAACACCGATGCTAATACCAATGCAAACGCTGATTTGCCTCCTCCTCTACCTCGTCATCATGCTAGGGCGACGCGCTATAACAGTATAGCAGATGGCCGAGGACTGCCAGACCGGAGAAGAGATAAGCGACCTATGGAAGGGCATGGAGCTCCTCCTCCTAAGCGTCCAACAGGACAGGTAAATGCTGGGAACATGGCAGGCCCCTCATCCAACCCACTGAGCATAAAAGAAATGTAGATGGAGCGAGCTCAGATTCTGGCTGAGTTATTGGCAATGCAAGAGGCTGAACAGGCGGATAGAAGGTCAGAGAGGGTGGCTCCTTCTCAAGTCTCTAACAGACAACAGGCCAGGAGTGTTAGGCCGAATGAAACCTTGGGACAGAACGGCGAGAACAGGATAGTGCAGCGTGTTCCATCTCTTATTCATGTGCCAAGTAACGACTTAAGAGCCAGCCTCACCAGGAATAGGGAGCAGGAAGCCCAGTCGGATTTGAGAACGCAGTTAGAGGCCAACCGAAGCCGACGTGGTTCCCCTGCCTGGACGCAGAGGTCGCAGTCCCATAGGGAAAGGAATGGGCGCAGGTCACCTATAAGAGATGACAGGCGCAGGTCGCCACCCAGAGATGAAAGGCGCAGTCGCCACCAAGAAATGACAGTATAGGTCACCAATTCGCTCAGTAAGGTCCCCTTCTTACAGAGACAGGAGAAGCAAGCAAGTAACTCCGCCTAGAAGTGAGAGTCAAAGATCGAATGATGTCCCTCCTGCTGGAGAAGACAGGCCTGATGCTAGGGAGTGGTTGCTGTGGAAGAGAAAATTTGAACAATGGGAGGCTGAAAAGAAAAATGATACTGGAAAGGTCGAACGAATTGACTTTGCTCTTCGACCTCTATCCAAGGAGTTGATTGACAGTCGACCTCCCCCTGGCTTCAGATTGCCCCTCCTAGAGAAGTACTCAGGGGCAACCAATGAAAAGAGCCATGTGCAGCACCTGGAGGCCACAATATGCTTTGTCTCCAATGAGGACGACACTATGTGCAAAGCCCTCATAAGCACACTCACAGGGGCAGCTCTGACATGGTTCAATGGTTTGGCAGCCGGTAGCATCTCGACCTGGATGAGTATGAGAACAAAATTCCTAGATCGCTTCTCAACTGCTGGAGCTCGGAAGATGACTGTCACCGATCTAAACAACTTGGTGCAAGGGAAAAATGAAAGCTCAATGAGCTACTACACCAAGTTTAAAGAGATGGTCGACAAGATCAAGGAGGATCTCACGGACAGAGAGGTGATCAATTGCTTCAGAAATGGAATTTCCTCGGCAGACATGGATTACAAGCTGACAGTCCGTACAGTCACTACTCGACAGGAGTTGTTCGAGAAGGCTTACAATGTGGCACTAGCCGAGGAGAGAAAAGAAAAGAAGAATGGGAAAGGCCCCAAAGTTGAGGTCGCTGATGATAAGAAAGACTCAGCCAAAAATGGGGGAAACAACAAGAATGGTAAGAACAGGACCAGGGCGACAGAAAAGGTGCCTGAGGCTTTCACTCCCCTAACGGTGAGTCGAACTGAGATTATGAATGCGGTCGAGCTGGCACCACCTGCCCCAATGAACCCAGACAACAAGTTCAGGAGGGACAATAGCAAATATTGTGATTACCATAAGGATACAGGCCATACTACTGAGGATTGTATGAGTTTGAAGCGTATCATTCAGAGGATGGTCGACCAAGGCAGGCTCGACACATATGTTAAAAGGCCTCAAGGCGGTGGAGGTGAGTGACCTGCAGGTGGACATCAGGAACCAAGGCAGCCTAGACTGAACCTGGGAGTTATCACCGAACAAGCCAACAATACAGCCATCAAGCATAAGATCTTTCAGCTCAACAAAGCCCCACATGTGCCCCCAAGGAGCCACGTTAGAGACGAGGTGATCAGCTTTTATCCTCACGAGCTAGCAACTAATATGGCGGCTAGAGAGCAAGTTCTCGTCATCCCAGGTCTCATTGACGGATGTACGACGAGCAGGCTTTTAGTCGACACGGGGGCCTGCAAGGATATTCTGTTTTACAAGACATTCCAAGAAATGGGTCTCTCGAATGAGCAGCTTGAAAGGTATGATGGCAGGTTAGAGGGCTTCACCAACCACAGGGTTGATGCCAAAGGACAGATTGAGCTAGATGTCGACCTAGGCCAGCACCCCTACAGGATCGTATCTAAGGTAAAATTTATTGTCATAGATGTCAATAGTGATTATGCTGCTATTCTTGGAATTCCTGGCCAGGTTGCACTTGGAATGGTGGCCTCAATTCCCCATCAATGAGTTAAATTCCCCACACCAGCTGGAGTCGGTTGTGTTCAAGGCACAGCTCGAGCATATCTTGATCACGTACTTCGGGAAAGGAAGAAGAGGGAGTTAGAGATTGAGACGACAGAAGGGTACTTAAAGTTGTCTCAATCAGTCACCAAAACTACTCGACTATCTACAATCACCATTGTGGAAGAGTCGACCTATCGCTCACATGACGAGATCATGACTGAGTCGACACGTCACTCTGAAACCACCATGGTCGATCCGGATACAGTTATGGTCGACCAAGTCTCCATAGGCAAGCTATGCCTCCAGATCGACAATAACTCAGGGGCCACCACCAGTGAAACTGGAGACAAGCTAGATGAGATGATAGCTGAGGAAGATCCACACTTGGGGGCCGAGGAAAGGAAGAGGGTCAGAGAGATCATCATTGAGACCCTGCAATTTAGAGATGGTCCAGAGCTAGAAGCTGTGGACGAAAGTAATCACCAACCCTTCCTACCCCGAGCAAAAAATTCGGATAGGGAGGCAGCTGTCACCTGAAGAAAGGTTAGAGATTGTCGAGTTGCTTAAGGAAAGCAGTGATGTCTTTGCATGGCGAGTTGAGGACATGAAAGGGATCAAAGAGGAGGTCGTGGTTCATAGGCTGGAAGTCAACCCGACCATTAAGCCAAGGCCCCAAAAACTAAGAAACTTCGCTCGTGATAAAGAGGAGGCCATCAAACTCGAGGTACAAAAGCTTTTGAGTGCAGGTATAATTAAGGAGGCCATGCATACGACCTGGTTAGCCAACGTGGTCATAGTGAAGAAGTCAAATGGAAAGTGGAGAATGTGTGTCGACTTCACCAACCTCAACCTTGCCTGCCCAAAGGACAGCTATCCCCTCCAAAGGATTGACAAGCTCGTGGATACTATTGCTGGCCATTCCACCCTCAGCTTCCTAGATGCCTATTCAGGCTATCATCAGATCAAGATGCATGAGGATGACGTAGTGAAGACAAATTTTCCATGTGGAGGCATCTATTGCTATAACATGATGCCATTTGGGTTGAAGAACGCAGGAGCAACTTATCAACGCATGGTAAACAAGGTCTTTGCCTCACAAATTGTCCGAAACATGGAGGCCTACGTCGATGATATGGTCATCAAAACAAAGGTCGGACGTCACGTGGTCGACCTAAAGGAAACGTTCGCCAATTTGCGAGCAAACGACATGAAGCTCAACCGAGCAAGTGCGTATTTGGAGTGGCAGCTGGCAAGTTTCTTGGATTTATGGTGTCCCAACGAGGTATAGAATCTTAACCGGAGAAGATCAAGGCTCTAGTTGAGATGAAGGAGCTTGCAAGTGTAAAGGAGATGCAGCGACTTAACAGCAGGGTGGCAGCCCTAGGTCATTTTAAATCCAAGTCGGCTGAAAGGTCTCTCCCCTTCTTCAAATCATTGAGGGGGACGAAAAATTTTGAGTGGACGGACGAATGTCATTCGTCGTTCCAACAACTCAAGGAGTACCTTACTACTCCCCCACTATTGAGCAGCCCGACTATTGGCGAGACCTTGTTCGTGTATCTGTCCGTGGGAGACAAATCAGTTGCTGCAGTGTTGGTTCGAGAAGAGGAGGGACTTCAAAAGCTCGTATATTATGTAAGCAAGGCTCTATCGGATGTTGAAGGCAGGTACTACAACGCAGAAAAAGTCGCATATGCTTTAGTCGTGGCTTCAAGGAAGCTGAGAGCTTACTTCTTGGCTCACCCCATAGTGGTGCTTACGAATTCCCCCTTAAGAAAAAATCTTCATAAGCCAGAAAGTTCAGGTCGCTTACTCAATTGGTCAATTGCCCTCACGGAATTCGACATCGAGTATCGACCTCGAAAGGCGTTGAAGGCTCAAGCTCTAGCAGACTTCTTGGTCGAGCTGACGTTCACCAAGGAAGATAGCGAGGTGCGAGCTCAGAAGGAGAAAGCCAAAGGGAAAGAGCCAGAGTCCCAAGTCGTCATTAACCTGCCCGACAATTGCTGGAAAGTCTACTCAGATGGGTCAGCAACCAAAAGTGTTAGTGGAGCTGGGATAGTCCTAATCGAGCCGGAATCTGGGACAGTATATGAGGAGTCATTGAGATTCAAGTTTGATGCTTCAGCTTGCCCATTTCCTTGAGGATAGGCTACAGATCTGTAGCCTATCCTCAAGGAAATGGGCAAGCTGAAGCAGCGAACAAGCTCGTACTATCCTCACTTAAGACAGGCTTGGTAGGTCGACGCAGTAACTGGTTGGACGAACTCCCCCTTGCTCTTTGGGCAGTTCGCACAACCACTTGAGGGCCTATGGGGGAAACCCCATTCGCTCTTACATACGGGTCAGAGGCCATGGCTCCAGCTGAGTTGAGGTTTCCTACTGCTAGAGTAACCTTCTTCAACCAAGAGCAGAACGACACCAACAGATTGATCGACCTGGATTTAATTGACGAGAAGCGAGATACAGCTTACCTTCGAATGGTCAACTACAAGCACCGGACCAAGAGTTACCATGACAAGAAGGTGAAGACGAGGTCATTCCAAGTAGGTGATCACGTGTTAAGAAAGATTGAGGCAACGGGAAGGAGAACCCAACAGAATAAGCTATCTCCTAACTGGGAAGGCCCTTATATTGTTACTCGCATCATCAAAGAAGGAACCTACATGATAGCTCATCCAGATGGGGAGGAGTTAAAGAACCCATGGCATGCTACTCATCTTATCAATTACTACTTCTAGTTCAAGTCCTTAGTTCAGTTCAAAGTTAAAGCAGTTCCCAATTTGTCATAGTTCTAGCTTTCTATTCGATGTATGCATGTTTCTACTTCAATAAAAATTGCAGTTCTATTCGACCAAACACTGTACACGAACTTCAACAAGCTCGACTCTTAGTCAGCTTCGTTTTAACAAGCTCGATTCTTAATCATCTTAGTTCCTTTAACGAGTCCGACTCATAGTCGACTTCGTTCAACAAGCTCGACTCTTAGTCAGCTTCGTTTTAACAAACTCGATTCTTAATCAGTTATGTTCCCTTAACAAGTCCGACTCTTAGTCGACTTTGTCCCAATAAGCTCGACTTTTCGTCAGCTTTATTCTAAATCAGCTCGATCTTTAATCAGCTGAGCCCTATTAACAAGTCCGACATTAGGTCGACTTCGTTCTTATAAGCTCGATCCTTGGTCAACTTTGACCTTTTAAAACAGGTTCGACTCTGAGTCAATCTCGTTTACAAAAATCCTTACAAAGTCTAAGGTTGACCAATTGACCACGAACCCAGGTCGACCTTAAACTTAGGACGACTTATTTGCCCTACTACATCTAGCCCGACATACATGCTGAAATCAAAAGCATACAACATACAATGAAGGAATGTCAGCTACGATTAAATAAAACTGAGTCTCCCAAAGCGGGCCAAAACTCTAGTAAACAAAATTATATGATTGAGATGCTTCCCAAATCTGGGCCAAAGCATCAATATCAACAAAAGCAAAAAATAAAAAGTGTTTGGAGCTTGTCTGTTACACAACCAATAAATTTAAAGTTCAAACTAGAGGATTGCTTTCTACTTGACCACTGGTAGAAGCTGGGTCGACATCAACACTATCATTTGCAGCAGCAGACTCGCCCAAGACATTCCTTTGTTGATCTGGATACACCACCTTCCTTGAATCTGAGATAGTATATTGGGGAGTCTCACCTTCGAAAGATGGCTCATCTGGCTCCTCCAGCTCAGCTAGGATTGTAACAAAGTTCACTGGTTCAACTGCAGGAGGGACCCAAACTTCTGCTTCTGCCTCTTCGTCGTCCTTGGCAATGTTAGCCAAGTCATTATCGTTATAGGGCACTAGGCTATGGCCCTGGCGAGCTGCAGAGTTGTAAGGATACTCCGAGGCCTATTGGGCAAGCTGCTCAATAGAGATTTTGAAAGAAGGATCCACCACAATACGTCGAGCCATGTGAGCCCGACCTACATCCCATAATGAGCTAGCTTGCTTGGTAATATGATTGTGGAGCTCATCACTATCCTTGTAGGCCTTCACAGCCTCCTCTTTAGCGGTCTTCAGAGCAGCAGCTAGATCCACCTCCCACTGACGTCGAGCAGCATCCAGTTCCTCCTGTTTCTTTGCCAGGGTGACTGGTACCTCCTCCAACTGCTGGGTAGCCAGTTCAAGATCAGCCGCCATCTTCTTCTTCTCTTCTTTGAGCTCCCAAAGCTCTTTGTTGGCCTCTCCCAGTTGGCCCCAGGCTTCTTCTTTAGCTTTCACTTCATTATCTTTGACGAGCTTCAGGGCATCATATGAATTGTCCAGATCTGAGTGCTCCTCCTTCAGTTTATCAAGTTCCTCCTTCAGCTTAGCTCGCTCCTCCTCCAGCTTCTGCAACTCTTCATTCTTCCAGCCCAGCATTGCCTTGGCTAGCTTCTCCTGCTCCTCTACAGCCTTCCAATAAGTGGTGGCCAGGTCTATCATGGTAAGAGACTGAGAAGACAAGTGAAGGAAAGAAGTTAGGTCGATCAGAAGCAAGGTAGAGACTTGAGACTAGCGAGAAGAATGAAAGCAACAATACCAAAAATTACAAGAGTTACCTCGGAGGAAGCCAGCCCGACTCTAGCTCGACAGGCTTCTGGAGTCAAGGGCTTGTTGGTGAACTCCCTGATCAGATCCTGGTTAGCTCCCCTCCTGACAATCACCTGACCGTACTCCAACTCAGGGTACTCCCTTGCTAAATAGTTGATCCTGGTCAAAGGAGTCACTTCGCTTAATTCAGCAACTCGAGCTTGAATCAACTCGGCATATGAAACACGGACAGGAGAAGAGTGGAGACCCCTAACTTCAGCCTCTTTGGGCTCACTGGCGTCAGCATGATCATCTGTCGAGCTGGCCTTGGACTTCCCAATCCTTATTTTCTTGCTCAAAGGAGCATCATCATCCTCTTCCTCCTCTTCATCAATGTCAATCACAGGCGACTTGGCTTTTGAAACTATTTTAGAACTGGCCTTAACCTGGGCTCGAGTCCTGGTCCGGACGACCTCCCTCTCCGGCTCCACACTCTGCTCTGAGCCCTCTACCCCAGTAGCCTATTCTCCCTCCACTCCTTGGACATCTCCTTCCACTTGGGCCTCATCCAGCTCTTCCGAATTCTCTTCAGCAGGAATATACTTGGAGGTATCTTGATCCACTAGTTTCAACAACTCATTCCTCTTGGCGCCCTCAGTCTCTCTACTCTCTCTAGCATTAGCAGCTCCATGGCTCCTTTTGCTCTTCCTCACATCAATAGCTCGCCCCATGTTAGCTTCTTGGGCAGGAGTTAGAACTGTATAAAACAAAGAGGATTAAAATGTTAGCTCGACATGCCAAGATAAGTTCTATGTACGAGCTACTAGTTCTACATACGAGCAATATAACTACGAGCTAACAGATTCTATACAGAGGCTGAATATGTACATGCTACGAGATTTACATTAGAATCAACAAGGTGCGAGCAGAGAGTTAAATACAAGAGCCAAGCAAGCTGGGGCACAATCATAAAAATTTCACATATGGGCAAGGAAGGGGCAAGTAAAATCCTTACCACCAACATGCTCCCCATGATCTTTGCAATACTTGGGGGTCTTCTGGCAGAGCGAACACTTTTTCTCAAACCTACCCAAGGCATGAGTCACCGAGTCTGGATACCTCAAGCACCTCACTATAGGAACCAGTGGCACAATGTCATAATCCCCTAGCATCATACCAGCTTGAATGTAGTTGTTTTTGGTGGTTCCTAAAACTTCCCAACTGATGGGTCTACGGGCAACCAACTCTACCAGCTTCTTGCGCAAATCAGCGTGCCAATAAGGTTCCCACTGATCCTCATCCTTCACTACTTGGGTGTCCTCATTGGGTAAAGGGAACTCCCAACCTAACCTACTCTCCACTACTACCACATGAGAGTTCCAACCACTGGCTTTACTAGGCAAGTTAATGAACAACTTAGGGGAATGTGGTTTTGAAGGAGTGCTGATGCCTTGGGACTTGTCGAATTTCACAGCAAAAAACTCTCTAAATACCCTCATGTAAGGCTCATACCCTAAGAAGCGACACACCATTGCGAAGCACACCAAGACCCTACACGTATTGGCACCCAGCTGGAGAGGTAAGGCATTGGCACACTCTAAGAATTCGTTAATGAAAGGGTCCAAGGGCAATCTCAGGCCAGCCACAAACTGACCATAATAGAAGGTGACCCTAGTTGGATCTGTCTTGTAGGTGCGACCAAACTGGTCGAAGAAATCCTTCTTGCTGTAAAGGGTAATATCAAACTCCTCCCTGTCTACCTCACAGAAGTCGTGGATCATAGATATTCGGGAGGGAAAATTTTGCTTCCCCCTGTGTGACGACCCCAACCCTAGGCACTCATTTTAAATATTAAATTATATGCTTTTAATATTTTATGTTATCTTTATGTGTTCAATTTTGTCTTTAAATTCTTAAATTAAGATAAATTGGGTGAGACGTGAATTTAGAATCTTTGAGAAGTTATTGGTTATTAAATAAAGAAGTTTGGGGGGAAATTAATAAAAATGGGAAAATGATAAATAAGGTGGGGAGGTTAAATGAGTAGGATGAATTAATGGGATAAGTTTTTAATTTAAATTTAATGTGTTGGATGAAAGCCTTTGTAATTTCTCATGGGGGGCCAAAGTGTTAGCTTCCCCTCCTTGTGCCATGTGTCATCACACCCTCACCTCTCTTACTCCCTTCCCCTCCTTCTCTCCATTCACTACACTACTCATCTTCAACCTAGAGACAAGCTTAGAGAGAGAGACCTCCATTGAAGCCTTGCCAAGCTTTGAAGTCATTCTTTCTGCCTCCAAAATCCAGTCCAAGAACACCTTTGAAGTTGAATCTCCTAGAGGAACCCATCTAGACCAATCTTTCCTCATAAAATCCAAGTAAGTTGTTATGACTTCTCTTCTCATGAATGTTCATGGATATTTCTTGTTATTCTTGTTCTTGAAATGTCGATTTCATGCCTTGGAAACTCTAATGGGAGTTGATTAATTAGAAAATGCACTTTGTTAAAGTTAGGGTTCATAGATGATCATTGAAAGGGTTTGAAATGGGTAAAATGAGTAGAGATAAATAATCTAGTATTACTTGGTTTGAATTTACTTGTTTTTATGGGACTTGGAAAGATTTAAGTATCATTGGTATTCTTGAACTAAGCCTTGGTGGAGGGAAGGATGAACTAGGGTTAAAGGGTTAAAATCGGATTACGGGAATTTGGAGGCTTGGGCGGTCGCCCAAGGGGGCCGAGCGGCCGCCCAGCCTTGGCGTAACTTGCAAATTGCTTGGAAAACCACTTGGGCGGTCGCCCAAGTGGTGAGGGCGGTCGCCCATGTGGGCAGAAACTCCCTTCCCCTTTGGCAATCCACTTGGGCGGTCGCCCAAGTGGTATGGGCGGTCGCCCAAGGCCCTGAACCAATATTTCTTGATTTGAACTAGGATCGTTTAGCAAGTTATTGGCCACTTATAATTGGGCACTCCCACTTGGTAATTGAACTTGAACCTTCACTTAGGCCTTGTATCCTTGTATATGGAATTTGTAGGGTAGGATAATGATCCCTCAACTCCTTGTTTAATGTTATATACATTGTTGTTGATATTGTTGGGTGTATTCATAAATTGTTGCACTTTCATATTGTTTAGGCATGAGTATATATTACCATGTGGCTATTGTTTATCCCTTTATGTGGATTTTATTCAAGTATCTATTATGTGCTTGATATATGTTGAGTCAGCTGACGTTGGGGGTATAACAGAATACGATCAATTATGGAAGTGTGACCTAATGTGATCGGATTATGTTATATCTGTGACCGTCCCCTCCTGTGGCCACAGGTTGGGGTATAGCATCTGTATTGAGCCACAAGCCTTACAGAATTGCTACTGTCTTTATTTGGTTCCCTGAAAAACGGGTCTTATAAGACGTGAGTATTGCCTAAGCAGCTCACTGTAAGATTGGATTATTATTATTATAACCAATGTTGTACGACTATCGTTCAGACGGGAAAAGGTAAACCAAGGTAACGGAACGTGTTTATAGCTTTTCCAATGTGTTACGTGCGACTTGTTATATGTTGCATTTATTTGGCATATTGCTGCATATCATAATAGCTTGCTGAGATTTATTCTCACCCCTCTCCCTTTACTGTTTTAGATCCCGAGACAGGAGGACCGCCCAAGTAAGGACGGAGAGGAGTTTGGAGTAATCTTTTGGGGTATTGTCGTGGTATGTTTAGTGGTGACGTATAAATTGTATTTTGGTAATTCCATTCTTGGAGTTTGTAATTATAAACCTTAAACTCTACGTCATAACCTTAAATCTTTTGTAACTAAACAGTTAACTATTTTCAAAGTTAGTTATCTCCTCCTCCGATGTGGAGTAGAGTGGAGTTCTTTTGAAATGTTATGTTATTCATGTTCATGTTTGAAAGTCAAATGAAAGTTTTAAAAGTTTAGTATTTTTGGGTTAGTTTGGGGACGCACCAACTCGGGACACGTGTAGGTTCCGGGTCGGGGTCCCCACAGTTGGTATCGAGCTCGGTTAGAATTCTTGGGTAGAGTCTAGCCGAGCGAGAGTGTGTGGTAACCGACGTCGAGTGTTTAATGCAGGAGTTGGTTGTAATGGCGGGAAATGAAGGTGATCCGAATCTGGGTTTGGGTGGTGGTAATCCGAACGCCGAAATGATGGACATGTTCCGAGGGTTCCTTCAAGATATGGCAACGCGTAATCGAATTTGAATCGAATCTAGGCAGACAAGGGCAACATGGTTTGGAGAAGTTCGTGAAGATGTCTCCTCCTAGCTTCAACGGAGATCCGGATCCGGTGAAGGCTGAGAGGTGGCTTGAGGCTATGAACAAGATTTTCGCAGCTATGGAGAGTACTGATGCGGAGAAAGTGAGATGCGCAAGTTTTCAAATTGGAAGGACCAGCGGAGCATTGGTGGCAAGTGGTAAAGGATGGTTGGGACCGAGATTTGACACCGCAGACGTGGGAAAACTTCACGCTCAAGTTCCGAGATCACTTTGTGCCGATGGTTACTAGGGACAAGAAAGAAGGCGAGTTCTGAAGCTGGAGCAAGGGACCATGACAAGAGCGCAAAGTATTCGGCGAAGTTCACGAGTTGGCCCGATATTGTCCCCATTTGGTGCCGAGATGAGGAGAGGCGAGTTTACCGGTTTGTGAAAGGTTTAAGAGTTGAGTTTCGGAAGCGGTTGTTGACGCATAACTTCGCCAATTTCCAAGCGGTGAATATGGCGTACCGGATTGAGAACGACATAGAGGAGCATCGTGGTAAGAATGAAGGAGGAAACAGAGACAGATTTCGGGGTCAAGGATCGGGACGAGAATAGAGTGCGGTAGGGGACTTTCACCCGGGAGCAAATCGAGGAGGTCATGTGGCGGCTCAGGCAAATCGTGCGACTTCCGGCCGGCTTGGGACGACATGTGGGTTTTGCGAGAGGATAGGGCATTCAAGACAAATGTTGGAGCAAACAAGGCAAGTGTTTGGAGTGTGGATCGCCGGCCATTTCGGAAGGAATTGTCCCAAGTTTCGGAATAAAGCGACGGGTGCCGGATTCGGGGTCAAGGTAGTGGTGTGAAGAGAGATGTTGATGGGAAACCTAAGGATAAAGTCCAAGGTCGTGTGTTTGCTTTGGGTCGAGGGGAGGTCGATCCTAATGCCGTCATTAGAGGTATAGTTCTGTCTCGGGAGTTAAGGCCCGCATTCTTATAGATCCCGGGTCTTCTCATTCATTTGTGGCGTCTCATTTTGCATTCTCATTGCATATCTTGCACGAATCTATGCCTTATGTGTTAGAGGTCTCTACTCCTATGGGAGAGAGCCTTGAATCTTCTTTGATATATCGTGGATGTGATGTGACTATATGTGGGCATGTATTGCCGGTGGATTTGGTCGAGTTACCAATCCGTGATTTTGATGTGATCCTTGGTATGGATTGGTTGAGGCAGTGCCATGCTTTGGTAGACTGTCGTAGGAAGCGAGTCTCATTTGCTATGCCCGATGTGCCTACATTTATATTTGATGCCGATAAATCTATGTTCGGGTTACATGTTATTTCTGCCTTAAAAGCTAGAAAGATGCTATCTAAGGGGTGTACGGGTTACTTAGCTTATGTGGTAGACACCAATAAGAAGTCTCCCGAATTAGCTCATGTTCCGGTTGTGAATGAATTTAGTGATGTGTTCTCTAGTGAGTACTCTATGCCTCCGGATCGTGAGATAGAGTTTTGTATTGACTTAGTACCCGGTACCGCTCCTATCTCTAAAGCACCCTATAGAATGGCTCCGGCCGAGTTAAAAGAGTTGAAGGTCCAATTGCAAGAATTGTTAGACCGAGGTTTTATTCGTCCTAGTGTGTCTCCGTGGGGAGCACCGGTCTTGTTTGTTAGGAAGAAGGATGGTACCTTACGATTGTGCATTGACTATCGTTTGTTGAACCAAGTCACCATTAAGAATAAGTATCCTCTTCCGCATATAGATGATTTGTTTGACCAACTCCAAGGTTCCGTTATCTACTCAAAGCTTGATTTGAGAAGCGGATACCATCAGTTGAAGATTAGGCCGGATGATATTGCTAAGACAGCTTTCCGTACTAGATATGGTCATTATGAGTTTGTGGTGATGCCGTTTGGGTTGACTAATGCTCCAGCAGTGTTTATGGATATGATGAACCGTGTCTTCAAGCCTTATCTCGATAGTTTTGTGGTGGTCTTTATTGATGATATTCTTGTGTATTCTAAGTCCCGGGAAGAGCATGAGAATCATTTGAGGATTGTCTTGTCCGTTCTTCGTGAGAAGCAGTTGTATGCTAAGTTCAGTAAGTGCGAGTTTTGGCTTGAACAGATTTCTTTCTTGGGGCATGTTGTGTCGAGTTCGGGAATTTCCGTTGATCCTTCAAAGATTGAAGCCGTGGTTAATTGGAAGCAACCTTCGACTGTGACCGAGGTCCGTAGTTTTCTTGGTGCAGCGGGATATTATCGGAGGTTCATTGAAGGGTTTTCTCGGATTGCTACTCCGTTGACTAGGTTGACTCGAAAAGATGTTCCGTTTGTATGGGATTCCAAGTGTGAAGCAAGTTTTGATGAATTGAAGAAGAGGTTGACGACGGCTCCGGTTCTTACCCTTCCGAATGGTTGTGAGAATTTTGTGATCTATAGTGATGCCTCGAAGGCGGGTTTGGGATGTGTGTTAATGCAAGATGGAAAGGTTATTGCGTATGCCTCTAGGAAGTTATCACCGGCGGAACAGAATTATCCCACTCATGATATGGAATTGGCGGCGATTGTATTTGCGTTGCATAAGTGGAAGCATTATCTTTACGGAGCGAAATTCGAGATTTTCACCGATCATAAGAGTTTGAAGTACCTATTTACCCAAAAGGAGTTGAACAACCGGCAAAGAAGATGGTTAGAGTTTTTGAAGGATTTTGATTGTGTCATATCCTATCATCCGGGGAAGGCCAATGTGGTGGCCGATGCGATTAGCCGAAAGGCGTATGTGACAGCCTTGAGTTCTCGGGAGTTGAAGAGGGAAGTGATAGTTGCGAATGTTCGAGCCGTTCCGATATTGTATGGTGATTTGAAGGAAGCTCAACAAGAAGATCCGGAATTGAAGAAAATTTGTGATCAAGTGCAAGATGGGAAAGCCGGGAATTTTGCTTTGAATCGAGATGGGATTTTAACTTTCCAAGGGAGAATTTGCGTTCCGTCATCGCCGGAAATCAAGAAGCGTGTTTTAGAGGATGGCCATAAGTCCAAGTTTGCGATTCATCCGGGGAGTACCAAAATGTATCAAGATTTGAAGCGTGGATATTGGTGGAATGGAATGAAAAGGGAAATAGCGGATTATGTATCTAAGTGTTTGACGTGTCAACAGATTAAGGCAGAACATCAAAGACCGGCGGGACTACTTCAACCATTGGATATTCCGGAATGGAAATGGGAAGGGATCTCGATGGATTTTGTTTCGGGTTTACCTCTCACCGCGAAGAAGATGGATGCTATATGGGTTATTGTGGATCGGTTGACGAAGTCGGCTCATTTTCTTCCAGTATCAACCAAGTATTCGTTAGAGAAGTTAGCTCAGTTGTACTTAAAGGAGATTGTAAGACTTCACGGGGTTCCGGTTAGTATTGTGTCTGACAGAGATCCGAGGTTTACATCTAGATTTTGGAGAGCATTGCATGAAGCCTTGGGTTCTAAGTTGTGTTTTAGTACCGCGTTTCATCCTCAAACCGATGGTCAGTCCGAGAGAACTATACAGATACTTGAGGATATGTTACGAGCTTGTGTGATGGATTTCCAATTGTCTTGGGAGGATCATTTACCTTTAGTGGAGTTTGCTTACAACAATAGTTATCAGTCTAGTATTGAGATGGCTCCGTATGAAGCATTGTATGGTAGGAGGTGTCGATCTCCGATGTGTTGGGACGAGGTTGGTGAAGCGAGACTTTGGGGCCCGGATTTGGTTCGAGATTCGACGGAGAAGATCAAAGTAATTCGGGATAGATTGAAGACAGCTCAGAGTCGACAGAAAAGCTACGCCGACAATCGAAGGCGGGATTTATCTTTTCAAGTTGGTGACTTCGTGTTCTTGAAGGTTTCTCCGAGGACGGGGATTAAAAGGTTTGGTAATAAGGGTAAGTTGGCTCCGAGGTTTGTAGGTCCGTTTGAGATTCTAGAGAAGATAGGGGAATTGGCTTACCGGTTAGCGTTGCCTCCGTCTCTCTCTTTGCTTCATGATGTGTTCCACGTTTCTATGCTTAGGAAGTATTGTCATGACCCCTCCCATGTTTTGAGCTCTCCTCCCGATGATGTCCAAGCGGACATGTCGTATGTTGAAGAGCCATTAAGAGTCCTAGAATTCCAAGTTAAGGAATTGAGAACCAAAAGTATTCCGATAGTAAAAGTCCTTTGGAAGAACCACACCGTAGAGGAAGCGACGTGGGAGCTAGAGTCGGAGATGAGAGCGAAATACCCGTGGTTGTTTGAAAATTCAAGTAAGTTTCCTTTTAAAATTCGGGTCGAATTTTCTTTAAGGGGGAGTGAGTGTGACGACCCCAACCCTAGGCACTCATTTTAAATATTAAATTATATGCTTTTAATATTTTATGTTATCTTTATGTGTTCAATTTTGTCTTTAAATTCTTAAATTAAGATAAATTGGGTGAGACGTGAATTTAGAATCTTTGAGAAGTTATTGGTTATTAAATAAAGAAGTTTGGGGGGAAATTAATAAAAATGGGAAAATGATAAATAAGGTGGGGAGGTTAAATGAGTAGGATGAATTAATGGGATAAGTTTTTAATTTAAATTTAATGTGTTGGATGAAAGCCTTTGTAATTTCTCATGGGGGGCCAAAGTGTTAGCTTCCCCTCCTTGTGCCATGTGTCATCACACCCTCACCTCTCTTACTCCCTTCCCCTCCTTCTCTCCATTCACTACACTACTCATCTTCAACCTAGAGACAAGCTTAGAGAGAGAGACCTCCATTGAAGCCTTGCCAAGCTTTGAAGTCATTCTTTCTTCCTCCAAAAATCAAGTCCAAGAACACCTTTGAAGTTGAATCTCCTAGAGGAACCCATCTAGACCAATCTTTCCTCATAAAATCCAAGTAAGTTGTTATGACTTCTCTTCTCATGAATGTTCATGGATATTTCTTGTTATTCTTGTTCTTGAAATGTCGATTTCATGCCTTGGAAACTCTAATGGGAGTTGATTAATTAGAAAAATGCACTTTGTTAAAGTTAGGGTTCATAGATGATCATTGAAAGGGTTTGAAATGGGTAAAATGAGTAGAGATAAATAATCTAGTATTACTTGGTTTGAATTTACTTGTTTTTATGGGACTTGGAAAGATTTAAGTATCATTGGTATTCTTGAACTAAGCCTTGGTGGAGGGAAGGATGAACTAGGGTTAAAGGGTTAAAATCGGGTCGGGTGGAGGCTTGGGCGGTCGCCCGAGGGGTGACGGCCGCCCGGCTTGGCGATAACTTGCAAATTCCTTGGAAAACCACTTGGGCGGTCGCCCGAGTGGTGGCTTGATCGCCCAGTGTGGCGAAACTCCCTTCCCCTTTGGCAATCCACTTGGGCGGTCGCCCCGAGTGGTATGAAGCGATCGCCCCAGGCCACGAACCAATATTTCTTGATTTGAACTAGGATCGTTTAGCAAGTTATTGGCCACTTATAATTGGGCACTCCCACTTGGTAATTGAACTTGAACCTTCACTTAGGCCTTGTATCCTTGTATATGGAATTTGTAGGGTAGGATAATGATCCCTCAACTCCTTGTTTAATGTTATATACATTGTTGTTGATATTGTTGGGTGTATTCATAAATTGTTGCACTTTCATATTGTTTAGGCATGAGTATATATTACCATGTGGCTATTGTTTATCCCTTTATGTGGATTTTATTCAAGTATCTATTATGTGCTTGATATATGTTGAGTCAGCTGACGTTGGGGGTATAACAGAATACGATCAATTATGGAAGTGTGACCTAATGTGATCGGATTATGTTATATCTGTGACCGTCCCCTCCTGTGGCCACAGGTTGGGGTATAGCATCTGTATTGAGCCACAAGCCTTACGTAAGTACTCTTGTCTTTATTTGGTTCCACTGAAAAACGGGTCTTATAAGACGTGAGTATTGCTAAAGCAGCTCACTGTAAGATTGGATTATTATTATTATAACCAATGTTGTACGACTATCGTTCAGACGGGAAAAGGTAAACCAAGGTAACGGAACGTGTTTATAGCTTTTCCAATGTGTTACGTGCGACTTGTTATATGTTGCATTTATTTGGCATATTGCTGCATATCATAATAGCTTGCTGAGATTTATTCTCACCCCTCTCCCTTCTTGTTTTAGATCTCGAGACAGGAGGACCGCCCAAGTAAGGACGGAGAGGAGTTTGGAGTAATCTTTTGGGGTATTGTCAGGGTATGTTTAGGGTGACGTATAAATTGTATTTTGGTAATTCCATTCTTGGAGTTTGTAATTATAAACCTTAAACTCTACGTCATAACCTTAAATCTTTTGTAACTAAACAGTTAACTATTTTCAAAGTTAGTTATCTCCTCCTCCGATGTGGAGTAGAGTGGAGTTCTTTTGAAATGTTATGTTATTCATGTTCATGTTTGAAAGTCAAATGAAAGTTTTAAAAGTTTAGTGTTTTTGGGTTAGTTTGGGGACGCACCAACTCGGGACACGTGTAGGTTCCGGGTCGGGGTCCCCACACCCTGAGTGGCCCTTGAGGCACATATCCCCTTTCATTCCTGCCAGGCACCACAGAAGCCTCAAAAGCATCAACTATACGTGGGCTTGAGGAGGTCGAGACATCAGCTTCTCCTTGAGTCGCCATATCTGTACAAGAAGAAGGGGAAACAGGGGAATCAGTTCTACATGAAGTCTCAAGGGACCTAGTAGACATATTAAGGGGTGACCTAGATTCACCCGAAAATCCAATTCTATTCCTAAGGAAGGAGGATTTGTTGGAACCTTGGACATAGAACAAAGCTATATGGTCGAGTAGTTCATGAAACAGATCAAAAGACACAATTCTTGGGTCGTTTGTCTCCAATTCACCTAAATCCTCTCCTACAGGCAACCCTAGCTCACCTAAACACAAACCCCAATGGGTCAAAATCGAGGAACACTCCTCCATTGTTATCTCTCTCCATACCCCATTCAAGTGTTTATAAGCCCTATGGTTGACGCTACAGTAGCCATACCAGGCTCCCGGTTCAGTGCTAAAGGTCCTAGCCATGGCGAAATCAAAGAAATTGCAGAAATTAAGCCCTAATTCTAAGGGGTAAGAGGAATACCTTAGCAGTTGAATGGAGAATAGAGCGGTGGAAGACAGAAATTGAATTTAAAGTAAACACTGCCTCAGTTGCTGTTGCCGGGATTTCGTAAGAGTTCACAGAGAGCGAAAATTCTAAATGGGGAAGGAATCTGGTATTTATATGTTCCAAGATTGAAGAGGAAACGGAAAATTCAAAGGTTTTGTTTTCCAAATTGAATGCGGAAACAGTTTCCAAGACAGACTCTCAAACGTCAAAAAACAGTAATCATTGCGGAAAACGGCGCTCTTCCAGATCTAGCCGTTCAATCTCAGGATTGAGCCATGTCACTCTAGTCGACTAAGCATCAAAGCGAGCAGCGACTTGCGAGTCAAAGCAACCTTCATGAAAGTTTCCTTAACTTCCTAGTCGACAAAGTCAACTCGAAAGTTGGGGGCCACTGAACATACCAAAAGTATCGAGTTGGGACAAGCGAGTAAAGTCCAGTCCACAAGCAATTATTGCCACCACATTCTCAGTGGGCTAGGCCCAATTATCACACGGCCCAAGGCCCCTCTTATTGATCAGTCGACTTAAGTTCATTGTCCGACCTACCAGGTCCCGACCTAACTTAGTCCGACCCTATGATCCAAGAGATTTCGGGTACGATCCAACTCTACTCGACAGTCAGGTCGACCCAAACACAAGTGTCGACCTCGACCTGCCAAGCAAGCGTCGACCTAATGGCTACAGGCGCACGTGCAATTACTCTTTCCATAACTACTTCCCTACAAATCAGGGACCGTTTTAGGACACGTTCACATGATGTATAACTGTCCCTAAAATCTCGGAGCTCATGTAGCCCTGCCAATTAAACCACCTACATCAACTATAAATACATTACCACTACAACGGTGATAAGGTAACTGCCATTTTGTTATCTGAATTCCATTATTCAATACGTTCTTAAGCTCTCTGCAAAAATAATCTTACTCTCACGCCCGAGGGTCTAAGCCGGAGACACATCCGGCTAGTCGTGGGTTCTGATTTCAGGTCAATGAGCTAGGTGATCAGTCCATCCACGTGGAGGAAGATTGATAAGCACATTTCCTGCGACATCAAGTATTTCTCTAAATGACAAGTATTTAAAAATATTTATCAAAATGATTAAGTTTGTGAAACTCGATAACAGTAGTAGCGAGTTTAACAAGAAAAAGGATAAACTCACTATTGCCATTAGCGTGTTTCACAAAACTCGCTAATAAAAATAGCGAGTTTTAATGAGGAAAAGTGTAAATTTACTACTGCCAACATCGAGTTTAACAAAACTTGATATTTTAGCAAATATTTTTCAATGCTTGTCATTTAAAAAAAATATTTTTTTTAAAAAGGACTTAAATGGAAAATCATCGATGACCTTGTTAGTTCAAGGAATAGGGAGCCGCGGGCCAAAATGCTCCTGCTAGCTAGGGAGATACAATACGTTTTTTGGTTAACGGGAAATAACCTAAATTTGTTTAGAATATGAAAAATGATAATTTAGGGCCCGAACTCATAGGGGTATTCGGCGGAGGGTCTGATATTTTTGTTTGCCACATCATGGATCCATGTGTAAAAGTTTTATCAGTTAACGGATTTTTTGACGATTTTCATTAGAAAAGTCAGTTATATGACATGTGTTATTCACGTGATTGTGATTAACAGATTTGTTCAAGCTGGAGTTGATTTCTCTTTACATTTCTTAAATTAAAAGGATTAAAAATTAAATTTATTTTACAAATACTAAATAATCAAACTTGAAAACAAAATAAAGTATAAAATAAAAAATATATGGGTTTATTACAAAAAACTCACTAAAAAAGATGGCATTTACAAAAAAAAATAAAAAATATGTAAGATGGAAAATTACAAAAAACTACTTTTTTTTCTTTTTTTACAAAAAACTTTTTTTTTTATCAATTTTAGTCAAACAACTGATAATTTCAGTTATCAGTTATTCAAACAAGTGATAATTTCAGTTATCAGTTGTTTACAACTGATAACTGAAATTATCAGTTGTTTGAAGAGTAATTTGTGCTTCAAACAACTGATAATTTCAGTTATCAGTTGTAAACAAGTGATAACTGAAATTATCAGTTGTTTGATCAAAACTGATTAAAAAAACATTTTTTTTTTGTAATTTCGAACTTAAGTGTTTTTTTTTTGTAATTTCCATCTTTCTAAAGTAGTTTTTTGTAAATGCCTCAAAATATATTCTACCCAAAAAAATGAATAAAATTATCTTAAAATATATTTCATATAAAATAAATAAAAATTTATATCAGTAATATCAATATTTAATTATAAAATAAAACATTAATAATTTTTGGTGGGTCCGTTCAAGATCAACTGATTTTTTTTTCTTTTTACTCATTTTTAGTGTCTATTTCTTATTATTGTGAAACAGAAGAAATATACTACTCCCTCCGTCCCACCTCAAGGTATCACCTTTCCCTTTTGGGACGTCCCACTTCAAGGTTCCCTTCCATAAATGGAAAGTTTTCCATATATTTATACCCTTATCATCTCCATATATTTACAAAAAAACCATTCATTATACCCTTATAAAGTTAACATATTTACAAAAAAATCAATCATTAACTTATTATTCCTCCTACTCATTCTCTCTCCTATTAAATATTTTTAACTTTTACATTCTCTCTCCTATTCCCTACCACACATTTAACTTTTACATTCTCTCTCCTCAAATTTTCTACCCACTTAAAATTTTTTTCTTAAAAAGCGTGTAAACCTCAAGGTGGAACCTTGAGGTGGGACGGAGAGAGTAGTATTTATTACTTAGTTATTAATTTTGTAAAATATTATTTGAGCAATCTCTTGTAAAACGTGTTCTACGCTCGTCTGAGCATAGAACGTGTTTTTAAATAGGCGCGTGGCATTTTTGTAAATAAATAGAACTTCTCAAAATGTGCGGTGGCATTTTTGTAAATAATTGAAACTTATAAGAGGCAGTTTTCTACACAACAACAGGCACATTTTTAACATTGTAAATAATTGAAACTCACATGGCACTTTTTGATACTGCAGAAGGCACTTCTGAATACTACAAGAGGCATATTTTAATACTACAACAGGCATGTGTTTTTTAATTCAATTTGACACTTTTCATTATTACAACAGAGATTTTTCAATACTACAAGAGGCACTTTTCAATACTACAACAGGCACTTTTTAACACTACAACAGGCATTATTTTTCAACAGTATCACCGCATTATTTAACATTACAACCAATTTAAATGTGTTTATTAGTGTCATAATAGAACAAGCACTTTGTTTATATTGCAACAGGCGCTTTATTGTACTAGAAAAGGCACTTTAACAAAACAGGTTATATGATAGCTTATCCTAGAACTAGTTTCACACAAGAACAACTCAATATTATTTTTGTGAATAATAAGTGAGTGAAGTGTGGGACAGAGGAGTAGAATTATACTACTTATAAAAACATTTAATAACTAAACTGAAAAACATAAAAAAAAAAAAACCAACTGTATTGATTTTTTTTCTTTAACCCATCTTCCCACGCTGATCAGTTCAACCTTTCTTCACCACCCCAATCCTCAAACCCAGCTTCATCCCTTACAACTCCTCTCAAAATTCTACAACATGCCTCCCCTTTCATCTTTCCACTTCCTCCTTTGGCTCTCCCAATTCCCTTTTTCCATACTCCAGTTACCACATTTTACCTCCATCTTTATCTTCAATAACACCACTTGCGACCACCACAACCCCAACTGTGCACTACCACCATGTACCACACAAAATTTATTTAATCTGAAAAAAACTCACCACCTCCATCCTCGCCATTAAGCAATCGCAATAACACAAAATCGCCCATAGAAATTTATTGTTTAAAAAAATTCTTGTCCAAAATTCACTACCAAATTGATTTGAAACTTGAATCAAACACAAATAAAAAACTTGCATCTGGGAGGAGGACAGGAGGGAAAGCAAGAACGCTGGAAAGTTGGGGGGGACACCGCCCGCCATCATCGCCACCATCAGCAACTACCTGTTAGAACATGGATTGCAAAATGTGTATACTTAGGAAATATACGTAAACGTGTAGATGTACATGTTTAAATCATAAATATAATGTTGTATTAAATATAAAAATTAATCAATGTGCAGAATTTCTGAAGTAAAAATTACCTATTCTTGATATACTCTCTCCATAAAATCTGAGTTAAAGAAAGCATTCATCATTTAGAAGTACTACTTCTCCCTCTTTCATTTCTTCTTCTTCTCTTCAAGAACATTAAGACAAAATGGATTCATCAGGTATTACGCTTCCGCCTCTATTTTTTTCACTTTCTTCTTCAAGACAAAATAGAAATGTTCCAACAATTGGTATCAGAGCCTGCTCATGTTCTTGATTAAGTTTGAGTTCATGATAGCATGTTTTGCTTTACTTTATGTTGAATCATTATGTTTTGGTATTGTTTTAACACTCTAATTCATTCATAGAGTGTTGATAATTTTATCCAGTTTAAAATCTGAAAGGATTGAAAGTTTTGGCTTAAAATACATAAAATTCATCAAAAGGGACAATGAATATTGCAAGCTTATCCTATTGGCACAACAGAGCGTTGTATGACGCACGACCGTGCTGGATCTACTTGTGTATTCATGTCTGTATTGCAAGATTATCCCATTAGAAAAATAGAGAGTTTTATGGCGCACGATCGTGCTGGATCTACTTGTATATTCATGTCTGTGTGGACGTCTTTGCTCGGCCGAGCACCTCCCTTGACTCGGGCGAGCACCGTAGTACAGAATAATAAAGTTTCTGGAAAAGGCCTGCTCGGCCGAGCACGTTCTTGACTCGATCGAGCACCATTGAACAGAAAGTTGTGATTTTCTGGACAGGCCTGCTCGGCTGAGTCATTGATTATGCTCGGTCGAGCACCACCTGCAGATTCAGCATTCGAATTTTGAGCAAAAACATACATTTTCAAACCTTTCTTTTTTTGTGATTAATTATATGCTTAAACAACTTCATAAATTTTCTAAATAACATTGTCACCAAAGTGATTTACGTTATTTAGATTCGAAGTTGATTAAGTGATGAATGTATACTTTAATATGTGAATAAAATGAATTTTTCAAAGAAAATCGTTTATTTGATAAATTTATACATTCATTGGGTAACAAGTAAGAAAACATCAAGTTTGTTTTATTGAGTACTTAAATCGGCCCAAAGGAAGATTAAGTATTTGATTAAAACATTGTTTGATTTCTTGGCTACCTAAAGATAATTATATTTGAGTCAACTCGCAATCCAAATATTAGTTTTGATGTCATATTAATTATCTTATAGATGAAAATCATTTGATATGATTAATCACTGTTTATATGTAGTTACTCATACATGTTTTGTATTTCATTCTTGTTCTTACCCCAACAGATTTAGTAAATGCTTCGTCTTTAACTGCTGCAATGAACAATGTTCCGATGCTTAATGGGACTAATTTTAAAACTTGGAAAAACAAAATTACTATGATCTTGGGTTGTATGGACATTGATATCGCATTAAGGGAACCAAGTTCAGCTTCTCTCACTGATAAAAGCACTCAAGAAGATCGCTTGAGTGTTGAGAGGTGGAACAGTTCCAACCGTGTGAGCCTAATGATCATGAAAAATGTCGTCTCATAAACATTATTGAATAGCGTTTCTGAGGACGTCAATAGTAAGGGTTTTCTGGATAACCTTGAAGAATGCTTTGCAAAAAGCGAGAAATCGAAAACAAGTGCTTCCTTGAGGAAACTTGTTTCCATAAGTTACAAGGGTAACAGAAACTTAAGGGAGTACATTTTTGAAATGTTTCATCTCTCGATAAAACTAAGGGCACTTAAGTTAGAAATTTCGGAATATTTACTCGTGCACTTAGTTTTGATCTCTCTTCCTCCTCAATTTGGTCACTTTGAAGTAACCTATAATTGTCAAAAGGACAAGTGAAATATTAATGAACTTATTTCACATGTGACACAAGAGGAGAATAGGATGAAACAAATCAAACCGGAAAGTGCTCACTTAGCATCTACCTCTTCTCATGGGACTAAGAGATAATGAAAGGAAATTGCGGTTGCAAATAAGAGGCATAAGGGATCATCCAATGATCAAAAGGTTAAGATGTGCTTCTTTTGCAAGGACCCTGCTCACATGAAGAGCGACTGCCCTAATTATCATGCTTGGCGTGTTAAGAAAGGTATGTCATTTGGCCTTGTTTGTACTGAGGCAAATTTGGTTTCAATTCCTACATATACATGGTAGTTTGATTCTGGTGCAACAACTCACATAAGTGTGTATATGCAGGGTTGCCTGAATTACCGAAGCCCTAGCAAAGATGAAAAATACATCTATATGGGAGCTGGGAATCCGGTTGAAGTAATAGGCATAGGGACCTTCAAATTATTACTAACTACTGGATATTATTTTGTATTAAATAATACATTCATTATACCGTCCTTTAGGCGGAATTTGATATCAATCACAGTTTTGGACAAGGAAGGTTATTCTTATTCGTTTGATAATAATAAATGTGATATTTATTTCAATTCCAAAGTTGTTAGTACTAGTACTTTATCGTATAGTGATAATCTTTATTTACTTGACACAGTCAAGTCATTTAATGAGTCTCATGTTAATGAAACCAAAACTAAAGGCACAAAACGAAAGTTATCAAGTGAAAAATCATATACCTTATGACATAGGCGTTTGGGTCATATCTCCAAAAGGAGAATTGATAAGCTTGTGTTAGAAAGAATCTTAAATAAACTTGATATTCTGGATAAAAACTTTTGTATTGAATGGCTTAAAGAAAAATTTACAAATACCAAAGGAAAAGAATCCTTGAGAGCATCAAATGTCTTAGAACTAATTCATACAGATATTTGTGGATGATTTACTACCCCTTCATGGAATGGTCAACAATATTTCATTACGTTCATAGATGATTACTCTCGTTATGAATACATTTATTTGCTTCGTGAAAAGTCTCAATCATTGGACGTTTTCAAGTCTTTCAAGGCAGAAGTTGAAAATCAACTTGGAAAGACTATTAAGAACATTAGATCCGATCGTGGTGGTGAATACTACGGTCGGAATGACGGTTCAGGTGAACAACGTCCGGGTTCTTTTGCTCGCTATCTTGAAGAGTGTGGGATCGTCCCTCACTACACCATGCCGGGCAAACCTAGCATGAATGGTGTAGCAGAGAGACGTAATAGAACCCTTAAGGATATGGTAAGAAGTATGATTTCTTTTACTTCTTTACCTCACTCATTATGGGGCGATGCATTAAAAACCGCAGCTTATATTCTCAATAGAGCTCCTTCAAAGGCTACCGACAAAACTCCTTGTGAATTATGTACGAATAAGAAATCGTCCCTAAATCATTTTCATGTATGGGGTTGTCCAGCAGAAGCTAAGCCTTATAGGCCTAATGAAGGAAAATTGGACGCTAAGACCGTTAGTAGTTACTTTGTAGGGTATGCTGAGAGATCTAGGAGATATAAATTTTATGACCCGAAAACTAGTACCTTTTTTGAAATGCAAAATGCTAGGTTTTTTGAGGATGTTGAATTTGGAGAGGAAATTAGGAATAGTTTTGAATTTGAAGAGGAAGAGGAATCCTTTTTTATACCTCTTCCCATAGTTCCTATTGGAAATCAAGTACTTGTACCTGAAATTCAACAAGAACATACAATTCAAAACAATATAGAACCTCCTATAAATGTAGAACAACATGAAAATGTTGTTAATGAGGATCAAATTCAACAACCTCAAAATCAATAAGAACCGGTGCCCTTAAGAAGGTCTAATAGAGTAAGAAGAAGTGCGATTCCGGCTGATTATGATGTGTATCTTGCCGAGAATGAGGAACATTTAGACTTAGTGGGAGATGAACCGTTCACCTTCCATGAAGCCATTAATAGTCCATATTCTGATAAGTGGATCGATGCCATAAATGAAGAGTTAAAATCTATGAAAGACAATGATGTTTGGGACCTTGTTCCATTACGTAAAAATGTGAAACCCATCGAATGTAAATGGATCTTTAAGACCAAAAGGGATTCACAAGGTAATGTGGAAAGATATAAAGCTCGTCTTGTTGCTAAGGGATCCACTCAAAAGGAGGGCATTGATTATAAAGAAACATTTTCACCGGTATCCTCTAAAAACTCTTTTAGGATCATTATGACACTAGTAGCACATTTTGATCTTGAGCTTCATCAAATGGATATAAAGACGGATTTTCTCAATGGAGACATTGAGGAAACCATCTATATGAAGAAGCCAGAAATGGTGATTGATATAGATCAAACTAATCAATTAGTTTGTAAACTTAAGAAATCCATTTATGGGCTCAAGCAAGCTTCTCGTCAATGGTACTTAAAGTTCAATCAAGTAATTCTTTCATTTGGTTTTGAAATGAATCTTGCTGAAGATTGTGTGTACCATAAGTTCAGTGGGAGTATATTTATAATTTTGGTCTTATATGTGGATGATATTTTACTTGCTGGTAATGATAAGGACCTTTTTAAGATAACCAAGAAATTTCTTTCAAACAAATTTGAAATGAAAGATCTTGGTGAAGCACCTTTTGTATTGGGAATCCAAATTCATCGTGATCGTTCACGAGGTATTTTAGGATTATCACAAAAGGGCTATATAGAGAAGATATTATAAAGGTTTGGCATGGAAAATTGTAAACCACATAAAGGAGATAAATTCAGTTTAAAGCAATGTCCTAAAAATAATATAGAATCCAAGTTTATGGAAAATATCACTTATGCATCGGCAGCGGGAAGCTTAATGTATGCACAAGTCTGCACTCGTCCAGACCTTGTATTTGTTGTTGGGTGCTTGGTCGATACCAAAGCAATCCGGGAAGAGAACATTGGGTTGCAGCCAAAAGAGTGATGAGATACCTACAAACACTAAGGACTACATGCTTACATATACCAAATCGGATCATCTTGAGATCATTGGGTATTCTGATTTTGATCTTGCTAGATGTCAAGATAGTCGAAAAACGACGTCCGGTTATGTCTTCGCATTAATATCTTGGAGAAGTGCGAAGCAAACACTTGTATCTTCCTCTACCATGGAAGCCGAATTTGTTGCTTGTTACGAAGCATCCAAATAAGCTATATAGCTGCGTAAATTCATTGAGGGGAAAAAAGGGGAAGGTCAATGCATTCGGGTGGGCAGGGATGGCTATATTTCTGGGAGCGAACTCCGTGATGAGGATTGGTTCGTCCGACAAGTTCTGGAAAACTTATCGAATTCACTTTTCATTGATGTAGTCTTACTACGCCTCTCAGTGCGAGCACGGGACGACCCAAACAACCATTGGTTTACCCTCGTGTCGACCCTACACTTGTCCGTGACACACATTTTGTCTGAGACTTGGTTAGTTTTTTTAGTCTGGTCCGTGTCAGACCGTGTCAGTTTATACCTCGTGTCGGTCAAACCCTAGTCAATGTGCCAAGTCAGGATCCTCCGTGGACCTAAATCAGTCAAAGTCATGCCGGTTTTCTGTCATGAACTTTGACTAGATCTTGACTGGGGCTCAGACTTTGACTTTGACCCGCACGGTTTATGCACTGGCTCCCAGTGCGACACCGAGTCATCAAGGATTAACGCCCAGTCCATGCTTATTAACCAATGACGAGTCAAGATATTTTGTGGACAATTATCAGTCAAGGTCATACCGACTTTTCGTCAGGAACCTTAACTCGATCTTGACCCTCAACGCTGGCTTTGCCGATAATTTACATTGAACGCGCGTTAAGACTTCATGATCCGCCAGACCTTAGGTCCGTTTTCCTTTTCGATCGGTGGGATCCTCTTGCCCTATGGAACCCTTGTTCGAGGTTACAGGTTGAGGGTCCGTAGGCGTAGTGGTGGGTCCCACTGATCTAGGACTCAGAGTAAAAAAAAAAGAGCAATCTTTTCCAACCGCTTAGGGTTTAAGAAAACGCGTTTTAAGTAAACTCAAATAAATAACTGCATGTTGCATGAGCCCTGAGCCCAAACACCTATCCCCTTTTCAACTCCCAAAGTCTGAACCTCCATTATATCTTCCTCCCGCAGCACCTCACAAATCTTGGGTACGGACACTGGGTCACCGTCTGATCAGTTGGGAAGAATCAAGTGCATCGTCAGCTTCACCATTCACTTTAACTCCGGCTTTCAGAATGTCTGCATCAGCTGGTAACAACGGGGACAATGCCACTTCGCCTTCCTGTGATGATGTACAACCGGATTTTTGAAAATCAAAAAATGGGAGTCGCCACGCCATTTTTATTTTAAGGGCCAAAACTTTGAAAAATGCCCAAAATGAGAGATTTTGAGTTCGGAGGTCACGTTACACTCCGGGAAGAACGTTAGGGTTCACCCGGAATGCCTCGTAAAACGAGTCTTCCTAGCTTAAAACCATTTATATGTGTGTGTGTGTGTGTTTATTTAGTTAAAATAAATGCAAACTAAGAAAACTAAAAATTGAGAACTCTTTGTAAGACACAAAACAAGTCCCATGATTTTTGGTATGATTTTAGGGCTGAGTTTTGGTACTCAAAAGACTCCTTGAAGTTGAAAGTCAATTCTAACAGAATGAAAAAGACAGTGGACACTTGATTTTAAAATGGATTTAAGAGTTTTAAAAATGCAGGATCTGGGGAAAGTCAGAGAATGAAATTTGTTCAAAACATCTTAAATAAGGTTACTGAAAAAGATTTTTATGATTGGAGATGATTTGATGGACCAAAACCCTCTGAAAATCACAGATGTGAAATCTGGATTTCCAGAGACTGCTAAACTGACCTTTGGAAAAGGAAGTTAGACTCACGTAAAAAAATAAAGTAAAAATATGTCTGGAATCCTATGGATGTTGGCTACAAAAAGTATTTTGTAGTCAACACCAAATTCCAAGTTTTACTGTGTCCAAAAAATAGGAAAATAGACTGAGGTCACAGAAAAATGCTACTGGACAGCAACATATTTCTTGAAGGAAAATGTGATTTTAAGGGTTTTGCATCCATGCTTGTCCCCATTTCCTTAGGCTTTGATTAGTGATCACTAAACATGTTTAGTGGTGATCTACTATATCAAGCCATCCTTAGGGTACATTAGGACTTGAAGCACTTCATTTGCTTGGGAAGGGAAGATTTAACTTGAAATAAAGATTTTATGTATGAAAATTGATTTTAGGAAAACACTTTCAAGGAAGTAAGAAACAATTTGGACCCTTTAAAATGGTCATCCATGGAAATTTATTCCAAGGTGACTTCATTTTAGGTCAAGTAAAGATTAATGACATGAAATGAGAATGTGGACCATTTAGTGTGATCATCCATGGAGATGAACTCCAAGGTGACCACACCTTAGGTCAAGTATCAACTATTTTGTGTAAGATAAAAGACAACAATTTAGAAGGAATGTGGATCTTTATAGAAGATCATCCATGGAGATGAACTTTCATGGAGATCCTCTTGAACATAAGTGGAAGAACAAGTTACATCTTTAAAGTATGAGATGCATGCATGGATGAGGGAGGTTTAAGGTAAGGAGAAGGAGGGTTTACCAATAGTGGTATCCTATCTTCCTTAGATTTGTGTTTGAGACTTGAATTTGAGAGTGTTTAGTGAGTGAGATTTGGGAAAATGATTAAGAAAAAGGTGACAATTCAAGGAATTCCCACTGTTTTCTATAATATTTTCGCCAGTGATGCTGTTGTGAGTGAATTGTTCTTGTTAAAAATGAGACTGAGGGGCTCTATTTATAGGCCTCTGGAAAAATCAAAACCATCCGCGCGGACATGTCTGAAGGCGTGCACTGTTCATTTAATGCTGCTGTAGGCTTTGGACAAGAGGAATAAAATTTTCAAATACTCAACCAGCTGTTATTTACAGATTACTGGTTTCGGAATTTTACCCTTTGTGAGATTCCTTACCTTGTTTAACTCCAAATAGCAATCCCCAACTTACCCTTGCTTTGTTAGAAAAATTAGGTTTTGTTAGAAAAGTTAAGGTTTAGGTTAAGGATGTTAGGGTTTTGTTAGTTTTCTAACGAAAATACTAACAATTCAAATTGGAGCACTTACACTTCCGAGATCCCTCAGACATACCAGCATTAGATTCAGTTGGTAGAACAGATGAGACTACGACAGGAAGCTCAGATGAACAACCTTCTGAAGGCTATTAGGAGTCATGGCTTGATCGCCAGTCTCAATCCCAATGGCACTTTTACCGTGGAGGAGGAAGAGAATCCTAATCCCATTCTCAGTCGCCCCGAATATGTCACGATGCCACCACCAGCCTTCTATGTGACTACCGCCGAAACCCCTGCTTCTCGGCCTAAGGGTCAGTCAGCCCCCAAGCAACAGTTCAAAATGCCGCCGCCACAGTTTGGTCTAAAGCGGCAGTCAGGGATGGGTCAGTTCGGCTTTTCTCAACAGCAGTCAGGTGTCCCTCCCCAAAATAGCACCGATCGGGAAAATCCCGGCGCTTCACAAGCTGCCCAAACAGATATCAGTAAAGGAAATGAGACTTTGCTTCCAGGAAGCTTCCGAACAATGGAGGAAGTATGGCTAGCCATCAGGGCTCTCGAGGAATGCCAAAATGAGCAGCAGGCCTGGATCGAAGAGGCCACACGTCATTTCGGAACATTGGCAATATCCCAACTGACTGGAGCTCCCCTAAATGACAAATATGTGTCTGCTCCCCCAGCTTCTAATGTCTCTCGTTATCCCTCGGGATCCAATCATTTGCTTCCAGGCGAGCCCAGCAGCCACAATCTGAAGTCCCAATGCCCGCCAGGGAGGAGCTTACTGAACCAGCATCTCGAGGCCCCGAATTCACCACCGGCTGTCGAACACATTTGGTGGGATGTCTGTGGGGTGGACCAGTGGAAGCCAGCCCAGTAGAGGCAAACACTTCCAAATCCATACATAGGTGATGGGCTGGCAGGAGGAGAAGGTTGTTGGACCGATTGGGCAGCTGATGAAGAAGGTTCAGCCATAGTCGAACCACACTCTGCCCATTGAGAGACTAAGTAGGGGGACAAGTCTTTGTCCTAGAAATTATATGAAGAAGGGGTTGGATTGTGCAATTTAGAAAAAAGGGAATTGTTTTTTGTCAAATATAACATGACGATTAATAATTATTTTTTGAGACGATAAATCGTAACACTTGAAACCCCTATGATTGGTCAGATATCCCAAGAATACATAAGGTGTGGAATAGGCTTGAAGTTTGTTAATAGTAGTTGAGGGAAATAGAGGATACCAAAGACATCCAAAACCTCGAAGATGATGATAGGACGGATCTCGAGCATAAAGGTTCTTAAGAGGGGAAGTGAATGATAATGATTTGTTTGGGATTATATTCAAAAGATATGTAGCCATTTGAACAACATGATGCCAAAAAGAGGATGGAAGAGAGTCATGAATTAACAATGTACGAACAATGTTATTGATGGTTCGTATTTTTCGCTTGGCGGTACCATTTTGAGAAGAAGTATGCAGACAAGAAAGACGAAAAGAGAGACCATTTTGTTTGCAAAAATCCCAAAAAGTTGTATTATCAAACTCTTGCCTATTATCGCATTGTATGTTTTTGATTTCACGTTCAAACTAAGTGCGAATTAATGCACGAAATGAAAGAACGTGGAGTTCATAACAAATTTATTTACAATTGGAAATATCCAAAGAATTTTTGTGTAATCATCTAAAAACAAGAAATAATAGCGATGATCAGCAAAACTTAAAACAAGAGACATCCATAAATCACTATAAATAATGTCAAAGGGCATTACAATAATAGATTCAAAATTAAGAAACGAAAAACGAATATGCTTTCCTAAGGAACAGGCATGAAAAATATGAGAAAAAACTAGATTTCTTACAATCTAAAAAATTATTTCTTATAAGAGACTCCACGATAGGTGCACCAGGATGACCCAACCTCTCATGTCATATTTCATGAGACACATCAACAAACGTAGAAGGAGAAGCATCGGACTTGAAAGTGACCAAATAGAGCTCGCCACGACTATCACATCATATGAGATGCCTCTCAGTCCGAAAATCCTTCACAGAAAAACCAAACGGGTCAAACTCAACAGTGACAAAATTACCAGTACTAAACTTACGGACATAAATAAGGTTTTTAACTATTTTAGGAACATGAAGCACATTATGAAGATAGAAGGGGGGTAAAGGGGGTGCAAGAGTAGTGTGCCTATAACCATGAATAGAAACTTTATGATTGTTGCCTACGACTATACCATGATAATTGCTCATAATGAAATAAGGTGCAAGAGTACCTGACGAAGAAGTCATGTGTGAGGTTGCGTCGATGTCCATGAGCCAGTTAGGTGGCGATGGATTTAGCCCCAAAGTATGCATAATAACTTCGATATCCGTAGGAGAAGACATATATATGGTTGCATAGGCATAAGTCGGCCGCTGTTCGAGAACGCCTGAAGGCTGCCTGGGCTATGGAGGAGTTTGCCGAGGCCACAGGCCTTGCTGTGCCGAGTATGCGTAGGGACGTACGGCCCAAGGCCACCCTCAGCCGCCTCCCCAAGGCTGTTGTGCGGCCTGTTGTTGCCCAACTGGTCCCCAAGAAGATTGCCAATGTTGAGATCCACCAGAATTTGACCCATTTCAAATGCCACCCCCTTTGTTCTTACCACCACCCCTGTTCTTACCATTACCCTTCAGAAGTGCTTGTGGATTACCCGCAACCGGAGCAGGAGTATAGTGAGGAACTGGAGATGGAGCCACATGAACAGGAGCATGAACTACCATCGCCGCCGAAGTGGCGGTCTTTTCTGCAAGCCTACTTCCTCAAGCGTGACTGTAGCGATGCATGAATTTTTCAACATCTCGAAGTCACCACTTATTATTTATTTAGGAAAACACAAGAAAAACCTTTTTGATTTTAAAGAGATTTGAGGGTTCGGGGGTTAAGTTATGGAATCGGAAGGTCGAGGAGCACCCATTTCACCCAATCCGGAACGGTCTTGCCAATTGAGTATTATAAATCTTTTCAATATATAAAAACAAGAAAACCCTAATCAATTTCTTGATTAGAAATGTCGGATTGTATGCTTCGAGATCACCTCCATCGATTGAAGGGACTCTAGGCTAATCCTTTTGATGGAATTACACTACTCTAAAATCCAATATAGAGGTTGAGAAGAAGAGAGTAAAATTATAGAAATTTACCTAGCGTTTAGGGAGTATTTGATTTAGAACGTGATTCTAAGATGTCTTATCGGTCGGGAAGTGATTCGGGCAGAGTTTCGACTCAATATGGGAGTCAAATCTTGATGCGAATAGAGCTTTGCCTCAATCCTTGATTCGGGCTTTGATGTTTGTTGATCAACAAGGTTGATAAACAAACTTTAGGTGATTTTAGGGTGATTTTGTAGGAATCTTTCAGGGAGAGAAACCAACAAAATGTGTATGTTGTGTGTTTTTGATCGTAGATCGGGGACCTCTGAAATACTGAAAGCCTCCAAGTATTTATAGGGGTTGAATGACTTGATCACCAAGTTTAGGAGGTTAAAGTGGATTGGGATTCTACTCTAGGAAGCTTCCAGAACTCAAATATGATTGGAGAACCGGATTGATAAGGTTTTATCCAGAAAAGAGTTTGAAACGGAGAAGGAAAGTGATTCTGCACATCCTGTCGAGGGGTTGTCTCGCGCGAGACACGTATGTCCCGTGCGAGACAACTAGTCGGTTGACTATTTTGTCCTCTTCAGTTATTTTGTTAGTCAGTTAGATCCGAAACTTAACGAAACATGACGAAACTGATATGCTTTCATCAAAACACAAAAGAGAGACGAAAAGTAGTGTAATCATGAATTATTGATTCAGAATGGGGTGTCTACAGAGCCCCTCGGCGACAAGACTTATGGAAGAAGTCATGTCGTCGATAGAAAGATATCATTCTGAACATTGAGATGGTCGTGCCACACGGCTGCCTACGTATCTCTAAGAGAGAATCAGACCAAACGTAGTTCGACTCCAAAACACTAAAAAGGCTATTTTAGGTATTTTGAAAAGCGTTTTTGAAAATTGAAGAGGGATTTTTTTTGAAAAAGGTAAAATCATACTGAGGAATCAAATGACTTGACCCAATTCTGAAGATACCTGTTTGTTGATGAAGTTGTTGAAGTGCGCCGCCCGAGGTTACTGACGTTGCCATTGTTGCCGAGGTCACGAACTTGGTTGTTGCAGCTGCCGTCGCAGACTTTACTCATGCTGAGGTCACAGACTTGAAGTTTGCTGCCGTCACAGACTTTGTTGATGTTGTCGAGGTCACGGACTTGAAGTTGCTGCCATCACAGACTTTGCTGGTGTTGCCGAGGTCACGGACTTGAAGTTTGTTACCGTCACATACTTTGAAGTTGTTGCCCAGGTCACGGACTTGAAGCTGTCGGTTGAGGTGGAGGTTCTGTCGGCTCCTGTAATGCAAGGATATATGCATATTGGTCTTGGATGGACCAAAAAGAATCTTACCTTTTCTGCACCTGCTAGCACATAAGGATTCCAAGTAGATTTTTCAGATTTTAGCTATTTGACTGGACTTACGTGGTGGTGCTCACGTCTGTTCGTGTAAATGGCCAGTTGGTCATTTTGGTGGTGAGTTTATGTATGAGTATAGAGTATATGGACATGTAGGGACATTTGTATGGATTTATATTTGAGATGGGTGATCTGTATGAGTGAACTTTTGTTTGACAAGTTGGGACCAAATCAGGTTTTGCAGAATCTGTTGCTAGTCAGCATGGCTGAATTCCAATGAGTAACCTTGTATGAACACATCTATGCTTGTTGCGAATTTTCATTCTTACTTCTCCTTTAAATCGTGTCTCTAGGAGGCAAACGATGACACATCTGTCAACTGTCGTAATGGCTTTGTGTCCAAGGCCCTTTCTTGTCTCAAGCCCCAAGATGCTTGCAAGTGGTAGATGACTTTGTGAACAGGCTTGTGAGTCTGCTCTCTTGACTTGAAGATGATCGAAGAAGACTCTCCTTGTTGATTTGATTTGAAGAGGATCGAATGATGTTCGATGAAGAAGGTTGAAGAATACTCTCTCTTTGTCCTTGATTTTTTTTCTTAGTGACGCACCCTGATTTTTGCCTAGACCGCCCTTTCGAGTTTTCAATCTAGCGGGCATCTCTTTTGCGTATCTTTTTTTCATTTTTTTTAAAGTAGTATGTTAACTCGAAGAGAACTCAGAGGAGAGAATCTTATTGAGGAGAGAGAGACGAGATCTCAAGTTAGTTGAGGAGAGACAGACTCTATTCTTTGGAAGGTGATCCAAGCATTGACTATTTAAAGAAGTGTATTCTCTAATGACGAGAATGAGAAGAAAAGAGGAAAGCTTCTAATGCAGATTTGATTATATTGAAGAGTTGAAGTAGAGATTGACTAAGGGAGGAAAGGTTATGAAGCCCCAGTTTTGATGCTTGGATTTCAAGAGTGTGTATGAGAGTGGCTAACAGGAAGCCCCTAGACTCAACAAGAAACGCTACTTGGCTCAAGGATCTAGAAAAGTTATTCTACCTTTTAATGAACCATGCATCATCTAGAAATTTCTAAATAAGATTGAGAAGAAAGCCAAACATTAGTATGACTTAAGGGTAAATATTTTTCTTGATACTGAAAGTCTTCTTCATTTGATGTTGAGAGGATGTTGAGTAATCTTCATTTCTTTTGTTGGTATCACTTGACTCCTCTTCTTTGTGAGAGAGTCCTTCATGCATTTGAAGTTTCACCTTTGTTGTGGGGGTAATGAAAGCTTGAGAGTTTTTTTTTGTACTCTCAAAGCTTTGAATTGAGTAGCCCCACTCTTCTTGGGATGAAGATTGACAGCAACACCTTGGGCTTTCTTCGCTTGTTGGCATTTGACTTTCAGTAGGGGCAATGTTTAGCCCTTAAGCTTACTAAGGATAACTTTATTCTTAAACTCGCTTAGAAGTCTCTATTTTTGTGATGATTTAGGGAATGGAGGGTCCATTGTTTTGATAATTATGGGGTAGAACAACCTTAGGAAAAGAAAATTACTTTGATTAATGGAGAAATTAAAACAGACTCGATAGTTTAGATGACACAAACTAGATGAGGTGAGAAGAACTAGAAAGACAGAACGACTCTTCGAGTTCATACTTGGAAATTTAAAACCTAATCTATTTCTATCAAAGGAGAAAGGGAGAGGATAGTTGTAGCCCCAAAGTGGTAAGTGCAGCTTTTCTTCTCGGAGCTTCATCTTCTTCATGGATTACGAGGGAGAGGATTGTTGATGACGTTGGGACGTTCTAACTCTCCATTGTCAAAGAGGTCTTGGATGACGTCCTTCAAGTGATGGTAGGTGTTGGTGTCGTGGCCGGTGAAGTTGTGGTACTTGCAGAATAAGTGATGCGCATGATTAGGACCCATATCTTTAGGAGGACCACATTCCCTTGGTTTGATCTTTTCATTCTTGACAAGCACATCGAAGAGTTCTTCTTGAGTGATCCCTTCAATTTTTTCGTAGTGCCTCTTTTTCTTTTCAGGAGGAGGAACAGCAGAATACTTGCCGGTGTTGGGGCGGTTGAATGCAATAGCGTTGACTGAAGCATCCTTACTTGTGGTAGGTTTGTTGAAGCGGAAAGTACATTCCTTTTTTTGCTTTTTAGGAAGTCATCAATCCTAATTCAAGACTCGTGGAGTTCATTGAAGCTAGGAAAGTAGTTATCGGCGAGCTTCTCTTGAAATTCGTCACGGAGGCATTGAAGGAAGATGTGGATTTGTTCTTTGAGAGTAGGTCTTTAGACAATTTCAGTGAGTTTGAGTCTCCATCTTCTAGCAAATTCAGCAAAAGACTCATTTGCATGTTGCTTGGTTTGTTCAAGATCCCTCCTAGTAGGGCGGTAAGTGGAGTTGTCTTTAAACTGCCTTTGGAAGACTAAACATGCAGACGACCAGTCAAACCTTGTAGTCATAGGAAGAGACATGTACCAATCCCTTGCAGCACCCTCCAAAGTTTGAGGAAATCATTGGGCCAAGATGGTGTTATCAACACCCATTGGAAGCATAGCCCAAGTATAGGTCTCAACATGAGCTCGAGGACAGGTCGTACCATTGAACTTGGCAATATCGGGTGTCTTGTACTTGCGAGGAAACTTGGTGATGGATTGTTGAAGAGCATCGGGATCAAATGGAATGAACGACCCTTTTGAAGTGTCAAGGTTTGAAAGTTTCTTCTCGAGGTAGTTCTTAGTAACATGGTCACCAAGTTTAGTAGTTTCGTCACTACCTTCCTTTTTGGTCTTAGTACTCTTGGAGACATGTTCCTCATCATCAGAGGAGGATGAGGAAGAGGAGGAATCGGATTCCTCCTTTTTCTTACTTGACTTCTTGTTTTTCTTATTCTTTTGGGTGTAGGATTCCTCTTCATCGGAGGAGGATTCCTCTTTCTGCTTTTGCTTTCTGCCTTTCTTGACTTTCAAATCATTGAGTTCTTTCATGAGGGCGGCCATTTGGGCATTTTTCTCATCAATTTGCTTACTTTGTTCATCCATCTTAAGCAGGGCTTGGATGAGTTGGGCCTTAGCTTCGTTGATTTCGGCCTCGATGGTAGGAGGAGAAGTAGACATCGTGTCGAGCTTTGACGAAGAACCTAGACGTGTAGCAACCGTGTTAAACCATGATCGGGTCCCAACAAGTCGGCTGAATAAGGTGTATGAAGGCTTGAAGGTTTTGGCCAAAACACGAAAAGACCGAACACTGATCTCGCACAGGACAAGCAGTCTCGCGCGAGACAACACCACGGAAAATCACAATTTTTTCTGATTTTAATCCTAATTTCGGTCGGACGAAAAATCCGTTTTGGGGATTTCTAATATTTAGAATCCAAACCTAGGGACCTAGGGGTCGAAGTCATCCCAAGTAACATCAAGTTTTGTGCAATAAGTTTGGTGAAATATTTCTCTTTAGGGGAAAATTCGAAGGGACAATTATAGGGACATTTTCGAAGCGACAATTCCGAAGCGACAATTTTTTGATTCCTTTTCCATGGATTATTGCACAAAACAAGATCTTGACAAGGGATTACAAAGACTCCAAGATCAAATCGACCGGTCACGGAGTGTCTTAAAAGGTCAATCTACATGATATGTGGCGATGCAGGGCTGGAAGGCTAGGCTTCCCGCGATATGACAATCTAGATGGATTGAATACGCGGAGTGGGATGATCTAACTTCGGAGAGACCAGCGACTAGGTGGTTACCTTCATACGTCCTTAGTGTGGGTCCCGGGTTTAATCAGGGTATGTAGTGAAATGACAGTTATATCATGAGTGCGCGTGTGTGAGAGTCGAATCTAGGTGATAGAGTAAAATAGAAAGTTTTTTTTGAAAACAAAAAGAAAAAACAGATAGTAACCGCACCAAGTGGTTGCCTACGTTTCTCCCAAATTAGGAAGACTCAGGCCGTCGTAGTTCCACATAAAGGAGAGAGATATAAATAAATAGACTAATTTAAATTACAACTCCCGAATCCTTCATGGACCGCACTTTAAATTAAAAAATCAATCGCACGCAGGTATATAGTTCAATTAATTAATAATTATTCTACCCTGCAAAACAAAGTTAGTACAAGCAAAATAGAAATAATAATTTATTTTGATTTTTTTGAATTTTTAAAACTTTTTCTGTAAAGTTTTTTTTTTCATTTTTTTATTTATTTATTTTTTTTTGAATGGCCAAACCATGAGAAAAAGTCAACTGAGACTAACCCTTTTCCCTTTTTCTTTCTACAGCCGCCAAGTTAAAAAAAAGGAAGGATTTTTTTTTTCAAGAATCATTGATTGATCAAGGATTACAACCTTAACTTCCTCAAATTTTCTAAGGTGTTTGGCGGCTAAGCTTGAGTAACTGGAATGGGTATCTCGCGCGGGACTATCCTGTCCCGTGCTGGACAAGCATTTGGACAATTTTTTTTTATGAAAACAATACAGAAAAATTTCGAAAAATCCAGAAAAATCAAATTTTTACAGAAAAAAAATTAATAATATTCAATCGTAACGCAAGTCTAACCCTCTTAATTAATCGTCCCCAGCGGAGTCGCCACTGTAGCGATGCGTGAATTTTTCAACATCTCGAAGTCGCCACTTATTATTTATTTAGGAAAACAACAAGAAAAATCTTTTTGATTTTAAAGAGATTTGAGGGTTCGAGGGTTAAGTTATGGAATGGAAAGGTCGAGGAACACCCATTTCACCCAATTCGGAGATCGGTATTGCCAATTGAGTATTATAAATCTTTTCAATATATAAAAACAAGAAAACCCTAATCAATTTCTTGATTAGGAATGTCGGATTGTATGCTTCGAAATCACCTCCATCGATTTAAGGGACTCTATGCTATTCATTTTGATGGGATTACACTACTCTAAAAGCCAATAGAGAGGTTGAGAAGAAGAGAGTAAAAGTATAGAAATTTACCTAGAGTTTAGGAAGTATTTGATTTAGAACGTGATTCTAAGATGTCTTCTCGGTCGGGAAGTGATTCGGGCAGAATTTTGACTCAATATGGGAGTCAAATCTTGATGCGGACAGAGCTTCGCCTCAATTCTTGATTCGGGCTTGGATGTTTGTTGATCAACAAGGTTTATAAACAAACTTTAGGTGATTTTAGGGTGATTTGTAGGAATCTTTCAGGGAGAGAAACCAACAAAATGTATGTGTTGTGTGTTTTCGATCGTGAATCGGGGACCTCTGAAATACTGAAAGCCTCCAAGTATTTATATGGGTTGAATGACTTGATCACCAAGTTTAGGATGTTAAAGTGGATTGGGATTCTACCCTAGGAAGCTTCCAGAACTTAAATATGATTGGAGAACCGGATTGATAAGGTTTTATCCAGAAAAGAGTTTGAAACGGAGAAGGGAAGTGATTCTGCACATCCTGTCGAGGGGTTGTCTCGCGCGAGACACGTATGTCCCGTGCGAGACAACTAGTCGGTTGACTATTTTGTCCTCTTCAATTATTTTGTTAGTTAGTTAGGTCCGAAACTAACGAGGTTAGTTAGAAACTTAACAAAACATGACGAAACTGATATGCTTTCATCAAAACGCAAAAGAGAGACGAATTGTAGTGTAATCATAAATTATTGGTTCAGAATGGGGTGTCTACAGTGACCATGGAACGTGCTTGAGCAAACTGCGAAAGAGGGTCTCGCTGTCGAAGGAGGGTAGCTACCCCATTATATGCCTCAGATAGGCCAGCCACCATCTGCAGAATGAGACGATCATTTGAAATGGGGGCCCCCACATCACTTAGCTGGTCGGGCAGTTGCTTCAAATGTTAACCACAAACGAAGGCATTAGGAAACGACTCCATAAGAGTGATAGAGAATTCTTGTTCAAGGGTAACAACCCTATAATTCTTGTTATCCTGAAAAATATCACTAAGGCGATTCTAAGCTGTCATAGCTGTGCAGTTGGGTTCTAGAACGGCGTTGAGAAGATCAACTGAGATCGTAGAGTAGATCCATCCAAGGACTGTCGCATCAAACTGGTCCCACAAATCCTTTTCCTCGTCCGTTAAAGGTACCTTCTGATAGAACATGAATTAATAATATGTGTTATTTAATTCCATATGTTATAATTATTTAATAATGTTAAAGTATAGACCAAATATGTAGAATTCCATTAGGTGTAAGTACCATTAAATGATGGGCATAATGGTAACTTCTCACCGCCTTCTTTACGAAAGGGTGTAGTCCCTAAATGAAGTGCCCCTTCTCAATCTATATATAGGCTATCCATCAGCCCATTTGAGACACTTAACTACATTACAATTCAGTCATAAAATCATTCTTCATTCATCTAAGAAAAATAAGTGTGGACACTATCATTTAGAAGATCTACTCTTCCCTATTTTGAAGACTATCTTCATATTTTCTCCTTTCTACTCAAGAACAAGACAAAGAAATCATGGAATCACAAGTTATACGCTTCCGTCTTCTTCTTCTTCTTCTTCTCTTCTTAATCTAGTTATGAGACGGTTCAAGGTTTAATGGATCGTTTATGTTCCAACAATTGGTATCAGAGCCTTCTCATATACTAGATTGAGTTTGAGTTTCTTGTAAAGCCTTATGCTTTTAATTCTTGAAAAGATTCCATGTTTATCATGTGTTCTTGAAATAATTATCATACTCTAATTCAGATTCTAGAGTATTGTATTAAATTCTAAATTCTAAATTTTGGTTTTACTCAAAAGGCTTTCAATTCTTAATGTAAGATTATCCTATTTTGGACATAGCCACCATCATTGGATGCGTTGTGAGTTTGTTCAAATGCATAGCCACACATTTAAAAATGTGATGTGAGTGTGCGGATCTACTTGCTTTGGTTGAATTTTAATTCACCATTAAATTAAGAATTAATAGTAAAAATCTGGAAAATTTGACTTTCAGGGTCTGCTCGGCCGAGCACCTCCCTTGACTCGGCCGAGCACCCCATTTGTATCAGCACAACGTTTGAAAAATTTTGAAAAGACGCCATCCAACGGCCATAATGCTCGGCCGAGTCAAGGATGGTGCTCGGCCGAGCACCCATAAGGACTCGACCGAGCACCCCTAAGGATTCGGCCGAGCGTGAGGGATCAGAAAGGGGTGTTCTCTGGAGTGTTTTGCTCGGCCGAGCACCTTCCTTGACTCGACCGAGCACCACTTGAATTTTGCCAGATTTTCAAAATTTTCAATCTTTTGCTATTTTGATCAATTTTCATTCATTTTTTGAGTAAAGTACACATTAATTTGTGCTCATAATTTTGTGATAATTTGTTAGTAACTTGTAGTATCTGGACACCAGTCGCACATCGGCGGTTCTTATAAGTTATCAAACTTTATAGAATGGACTGGTAGAACAAAAGGATTACTATCTTTTATTAATATATTTCATTAATTACCTTAAGGCCTTTTGTTTTCGATTAATTATATCCTTAACATTTTGGACAAAATTAACATGCTTGTTTTCCAAAGGAGACCTTGTTGATTAAATTCAAACTTGTTAAAAGATGAATGTAAGTATTAATATGTGATAGCATGCTTGTTTCCCAAAGGAGATCTTGTTATTGACTAAGTGTTTACATTCATGGGACAATAATTGAACTAAACTTTTGGTTATTTTAAATGCTGTGAACCATCCCAAAGGAAGGCAGGTGTTTAAAGTGAATTGTTTATATTCTTTATTATCGGGTAACAAGTACCTTAAACTTTAGGACATTTTCTATACTTGAACCGGCCCAAAGGAAGGCAAGTATTTTAAATGTATTGTTTAAGTTATTTGTTTACCCTAAGATAAATCAAATTTGAGTCAATTCGCAATCCAAAGATTAGTCTTGATGTCATATTGATTATCTTTTATTTTGATGGAATTCATTTTGATATAATTAATCATTGTGTAGTTTCTTATATATGTTTTGTTTCATTCTTTTGTTCTCTTCATTCAGATTTGATCAGTGCTTCATCTGTTACTACTTCCTTAAACTCAATTCCTTTGCTAACTGGGACAAACTTTAAAACTTGGAAAAACAAGATAACTATGGTCTTAGGCTGTTTGGACCTTGACCTCTCATTAAGAGAACAAGCTCCTGCCCCTCTAACTGATAAAAGCACTGTGGAAGACCGCTTGAGTTCAGAGAGGTGGAAGCGTTCTAATTGCGTCAGCCTAAGCATAATTAAGAATGCAGTCCTGGAGACATTTCTGAATAGTGTCTCCGAGGATGATGGTGCAAAAGATTTCCTAAATTCCCTAGAACAACGCTTTGCAAAAAGCGATAAATCGAAAACAAGTGCTACCTTAAGGAAGCTTGTTTCCATGAGGTACAAGGGCACCGAAAACCTAAGGGAATACATAATGGAAATGTTTCATCTATCAACGAAATTAAAAGAACTTAAGTTGGACTTGTCGAAAGACTTGTTTGTGCATTTGGCTTTAATTTCTCTTTCTCCACAATTTGGTCATTTTGAAACGGCCTACAATTGTCAAAAGGACAAGTGGAATATTAATTTTACATGTCACGGAGGAAGAAGATAGGTTGAAACACACCAAACCCGATAGTGCACATTATGCATCTACCTCTTCTCGTGGGATTAAGATAAAAGGTAAGGAGATTGCGGTTGCAACAAAGAAGCCTAAGGGATCATCAAATGATCAAAAAGTGAAGAAGTGCTTCTTTTGCAAGGACCCCACTCACATGAAGCCCGACTACCCTAAGTATCGCCAATGGCGAATTAAGAAAGGTATGTCATTTAGCTTTGTTTGTACTGAAGCTAATTTAGTTTCAATTCCTTCGTATACATGGTGGTTAGACTCCGGTGCAACTACTCACATAAGTACATGTATGCAGGGTTGCCTGAACTACCGAACGCCCAATGAAGGTGAAAGATTCATTTACATGGGAGCTGGAAAGCCGGTAGAGGTGGAAGGCATAGGGACTTTTAGATTATCTCTTAGTACCGGATATTATTTAGTTTTGAATATTGTATTTATTATTCCATCTTTTAGACGGAATTTGATTTCCGTCACTACATTAGATCGGGAAGGTTATTCATGTATCTTCGGTAATAATAAATGCAATTTATATTTTAATTCAAAGCTTTTTGGTACTAGTTCTTTGTCTTACATTGATAATCTATATTTACTTGACACTGTCAATTCATTAAATGAGTCCCATAATAATGAAACTAACTCTCGAGGCATAAAACGAAAGTTTTCAAGTAAAAACTCTTATACCTTGTGACATAGACGTTTGGGTCATATCTCCAAAAGGAGAATTGACAAGCTTGTGTCCGAGAGAATATTACATAAGCTTGATACTCCGGAAAATAACTTTTGTATTGAATGCCTTAAAGGAAAATTTACGAATAGTACAAACAAAAGTGAATCCTTGAGAGCTACAAAAGTCCTAGAACTAATTCATACGGACATATGTGGACCGTTCCCTACCCCTTCATGGAACAGACAAACATATTTTACTACATTCATAGATGACTTCTCTCGTTATGGATACATTTATTTACTTCATGAAAAGTCTCAATCATTGGATGTTTTCAAGTCTTTTAAAATCGAAGTTGAAAATTAAATTGAAAAGACTATTAAGAACGTTAGATCCAATCATGGTAGTGAAAACTACGGACGGTATAACGTATTGAGTGAATAACGTCCGGGTCCTTTATACTCGCTATTTTGAAGAATGTAGGATTGTCCCTCACTACACCATGCCGGGCAAACCTAGCATAGTATAGTGGAGAGACATAATAGAATTCTTAAAAATATGGTAAGAAGTATGTTTTCCTGTACTTCTTTACCTCACTCATTATGGGCGAAGCATTAAAAAAACCGCAGCTTATATTCTCAATAGAGCACCTTCAAAAGCTACCGACAAAACCCCTTATGAGTTATGGACGAATAAAAAAAATCGTCCTTAAATCATCTTCATGTATGGGGGTGTCCAGCAAAAGCTAGACCTTATAGGCCTAATGAGGGCAAACTGGACCTTAATACTGTTAGTAGCTATTTTGTAGGATATGCTGAGAGATCTAGGGGATATAAATTTTATGACCCGAAAACTAGAACATTTTTCGAGACTGGCAATGTTAGGTTCCTTGAGGATGTTGAATTTGGTGGGAGAAATAGTAATGATTTTGAATTTGAAGAGTCAGAGGAACCACTCTTTATTCCTCAAACTTTAGTTCCTGTTGGAAATCAAGTAATTGTACCTTAAATTCAACAAAGAACATACAATTCAAAATAATATAGAGACTCCCGTAAATAACGGACAACATGAAAATGTTGGACATAATGAAATTCAACAACCTCAAAATGAGGATGAACCGGTGCCCTTAAGGAAATCTACTAGAGAAAGAAGAAGTGCTATTTCGAATATTTATGATATGTATCTTGCAGAGAATGAGGACACCTTAGGTTTAGTGGGAGATGATCTAATCACCTTTCATGAAGCCATTAATAGTCCTAATTCTCATAAGTGGATCAATGCCATTAATGAGGATTTAAAATCAATGAAAGACAATGACATTTGGGATCTTGTCCCATTACCTGAAGGTGTAAAATCTATTGGTTATAAATTGATATTTAAAATCAAAAGGGATTAGCAAGGTAATATGAAAAGATATAAGGCACATCTTGTTGCTAATGGATTTACTCAAAAGGAAGACATTGATTATAAAGAAACATTTTTTTCGGTATCTTCTAAAACCTTTTTTATGATCATTATGGCATTAGTGGCACATTATGATCTTGAGCTTTCATCAAATGGATGTTAAGACAACTTTACTTAATGGCGACATTGAGGAAACTATCTATATGAAGAAATCAGAAATAGTGACTAATTCGGATCAAACTAGTCAACTAGTTTGCAAACTTAAGAAATCCATTTATGGGCTTAAGCAAGCATCTCGTCAATGGTACTTAAAATTTAACCAAATTATTCTTTCATTTGGCTTTGAAATGAATCTTGGTGAAGATTGTGTGTACCATAAGTAAGTTCAGTGGGAGTAGATTTATAATTTTGGTCTTATATGTGGATGATATTTGGATGATATTTTTCTTGCTAGTAATGATAAGGACCTTCTAAAAGAAACTAAGAAATTTCTCAAACAAAATTTGAGATGAAAGATCTTGGAGAAGCTTCTTTTGTATTAGGAATCCAAATTCATCGTGATCATTTACGAGGTATTTTGGGATTATCACAAAAGGGCTATATAGAGAAGGTATTACAAAGGTTTAGCATGGAAAATTGTAAACCACATGACACCTCTATCTCTAAGGGAGATAAATTCAGTCTAAAGCAATGTCCTAAAATTAATTTTGAATCCAAGTATATGGAAAATATCCCTTATGCACCGGTAGTAGGAAGCTTAATGTATGCGCAAGTCTGTACTCGTACAAACCTTGCATTTATTATTGGGATGCTTGGTAAATACCAAAGCAATTAGGAAAAGAAGAACATTAAGTCGCATCCAAAAGAATGATGAAGTACCTATAAAACATTAATCTACATGCTTATGTATATAAAATCAGATCATTTTGAGATCATTAAGTATTTCGATTATGTTTTACTGGATGCAAAGATGTCGAAAGACATCATATGGTTATGTCTCTTGTTGAAGAGAAATAAGTATAAAATGAACAAATAGATATACAACTTATAGGATCAAACTCCATGTTGTTGGATCCATTTTTATAAAGCGTAATCTCTTTTGATGTTTCACGAGCATACTGCTCATATGGGTGAAACAATTTTTGATAATGCTTAAATCAGTGGAAGTTTGTGTTGTCTTCTATTTCTTTGTGTTGTTTTTATTTATATTGATCTCATTTGGTTAAGTAGGACTAGTTAGAGAATATATATATGCGTTCTTCATATATATTCATTAATATTCCATGCTACATATATATACTTAATCTATGTCATTTAGTTGGATATATATATGTGATTAATGTGGGTTTAGTTGCGAATCAATTACAACGACTGCCCCTTTAGTCCCTATACTTATAAGACTAATGGACAAGATTGTGTTGGATGACAATAAACGTGCACATAAGGGTTGTCATTCATGTTATAAATGATTAAGGAATTTATTTAGTAAAAGATACATATTAATATTAATCCAAGTGGGAGATTGTTAGAACATGGATTAATAATATGTGTTATTTAATTCCATATGTTATAATTATTTAATAATGTTAAAGTATAGACCAAATATGTAGAATTTTATTAGGTGTAAGTACCATTAAATGATGGGCATAATGGTAACTTCTCACCGCCTTCTTTACAAAAGGGTGTAGTCCCTAAATGAAGTGCCCCTTCTCAATCTATATATAGGCTATCCATCAGCCCATTTGAGACACTTAACTACATTACAATTCAGTCATAAAATCATTCTTCATTCATCTAAGAAGAATAAGTGTGGGCACTATCATTTAGAAGATCTACTCTTCCCTACTTTGAAGACTATCTTCATATTTTCTCCTTTCTACTCAAGAAGAAGACTAAGAAATCATGGAATCACAAGGTATACGCTTCCGTCTTCTTCTTCTTCTTCTTCTTCTTCTTCTTCTTCTTCTTCTTCTTCTTCTTCTTCTTCTTCTCTTTTTAATCTAGTTATGGGACGGTTCAAGGTTTAATGGATCGTTTATGTTCCAACACCTTCTCTTTCTACTTAGTTGGTGTGACAATGTGTTGAAGAACTCGGTGTGAGCGAGTATGAACACGATACTCCTCAGCCCATGTTTCATACCGAACGTTTTCCAATTCTAAAATAATACCAATATTGTTCTTTATGTTAGACATAGCAAGAGCAGGATGGAAAGATGACCTAGAAGAAGATGCCATGGCAGCGTGGAGAAGAACAATAAAAATAAGAAAAGAAGGCCACGATAATTCAGCCGAGATCTAGGTGCAGCGGAGAGAGAAATTAGCATAGACTCATGATATCATAATATAATTATTTTCGTAATATTCTCATTATTCACAAAGTTTATGAATAATAAATTACAAGAGTCCTATTTTAGCTAAACAATACTTGAACCACGATAATAGGAACTAAGTGTGATGATGCCACGATTTTTTGTTAATCAAACGGAGTCACCACGCCGTTTTTAGTTTAAGGGCCAAAACTTTGAAAAATGCCCGAAAATGAGATAAGTGAGTTCGGAGGTCACGTTACACTCCGGGAAGAACGATTAGCACGTTCACCCGAAATGCCTCGTAAAACGAGTCTTTCAAACTTGAAACCATTTGTATGTGTGTGTGTGTGTGTTTTGAAAAAGGGATTTTCTGGAAATAAAAGTTTTGACCGGATTGGACTGAAATTAATCAAAATAATGTGCTTCTGGGAGTGAAAAATGACTGGAAACAAAAATATCTACCAATGTCATTCATGTCCGCGCGGATCAGGACGAGGCTCAATCCTGTCCGCGCGGATAAGGCAGTAGAGTTCATTTTTGGCAGCTTTTCAGTCTGATTTTGTAATTTTCAGAAAGTCAACTAGATTTACAGGATCAGAACTGGAGTTGCAACAGAAAATGTCAAATAAAAACATTTTTGGATTTTGCATACATGCTTGTCCCCACTTTCCTTAGGCTTTGATTAGTGATCACTAAACATGATTAGTGGTGATCTACTATATCAAGCCATCATTAGGGTACGTTAGGACTTCAAAGCATTTCATTTGCTTGGGATGGGGGGATTTGACATAAAATAAAGGTTAATGCATGAAAATGGAATTTAGGTTAAGGGTGTATCAACTTTAGAGTGGATTTCTAAGGTGGTCATTAAGATGACCATCCTTGAAATCTTTGAACTCAATGTATCAATTTCACCCTTTTTGTAACCTAATTTGTGAGTCTTAAGGATGTTCATCCATGGAAATGGTTCCAAGGTGAACATCTTAGACTAAGGAAAAACATTTACAAGGAAGTAAACAATTTGGACCATTTAGTGTGATCATCCATGGAGATGAACTCCAAGGTGACCACATTTTTAGGTCAAGTAGGCAAGTAAGAAGCAAAAGCTAGTTAATGTAAAAGGGACAAAAGAGAATAACATAATAAAAGATGTAGATCTTCATGGAAGATCATCCATGGAGATGAACTCCATGGAGATCTTCCTAGATCCAAGGACTATGGGAGTTGAGATCAACAATTAATTAAGCAACAAGTGAATGAAACAAGTAGATAAACAAGATTTAATGAAGATGATGCTTGAACAAAGAATAAGTTTAGTGGAAAAGAAGGAGGGTTTTACCAATGGTGACACCCTATCTTCTTGGATTAGAGTTTTGACTTGAGGAGTATCAAGATTTGGTGTTTGGATTTGTGTTTAGGGCTTGTATTTGAGAGATTTCAAGGCTTAGAAGTGATTTGGTAGTGGATTTGAGGTTGGATTTGGTGTTACATTGGAATTGTGGGAGTGTTTAAGGCTGTTTTGAGGTGGGATTTCGGCATAGTAACAGTAGGGAATGATGTTTGTTGTTGTTAAAACTGAAGGAGAAAGACTGAATTTATAATTTGTCTGGAGCGTCATTCTTGTCCGCGAGGACAAGATCGAGCCTCATTCTTGTCCGCGCGGACAAGATCGGCAAGCGTGCTCGATTTTGCGAAAAAGCTGTTTTGGCTGCTTGCATTTAATGAAAAGTTGGTCAATTTCTTGGAAATGACTCTTCCCAGCGAGATCCAACCTATTTTTGTTGTTCCTTTAAGGTCCTTCCTTGTTTAAATTGCCTTAGGAAGTGACCAAAATGCCCTTAAATGTTTATTTGACGTGGAAAACGTTAAATTGGGCTGAAGGAACATTGGCGGTTCATATTGGGACACTTACAGTAGCCCCTCGGCGACGGCACTTTCGGTGGAAGTGGGGTCGTCGATAAAAGTGAGGTCCCAATCTATTGGGGAAAAGAGGGTGACCATTTTGTTCGGACCGCTGGGGAAAGGAATGACCATTTCGGTCTGATGGCTGAACCTAATGGTAGGCTACCTACGTATCCTTATGAGGAATCAAGCCGGTCGTAGTTCGGGTCTTTCGACTATCTTCAGACGTCGACCCTAGAGTGACTGTTTTAGGATGTCAACCTGGTAATGATTTTGGTTTATCGAATCAGAGGATGATTGCGATTTATCGCTTTATGTCAAAACCGAAGTGATAGCGTTTAGGTGCCTCAAGCCTTAGTGATAGCGTTTAGGTGCCTCAAGCCTTGATGATGGTGTTTTAGGTGCCTCGAACCTTAATGATGGCGTTTTAGGTGCCTCGAACCTTGATGATGGCATTTTAGGTGCCTCGGACCTTTATGATGGCGTTTTAGGTGCCTCGAACCTTGATGATGGCGTTTTAGGTGCCTCGAACCTTGATGATGGCATTTAGGTGTCTCGGACCTTGATAATGGCGTTTTAGGTGCCTCAAACCTTGATGATGGCATTTTTAGGTGCCTCGAACCTTGATGATGGCGTTTTAGGTGCCTCGAACCTTGATGATGGCGTTTTAGGCGCCTCGAACCTTGATGATGACGTTTTAGGCGCCTCGAACCTTAAAGATGACGTTTTAGGTGCCTCGTACCTTGAAGATGGCGTTTTAGGTGCCTCGAACCTTAAAGATGGTGTTTTAGGTGCCTCGAACCTTAAAGATGGCGTTTTAGGTGCCTCGGACCTTAAAGATGGCGTTTTAGGTGCCTCGTACCTTGAAGATGGCGTTTTAGGTGCCTCGTACCTTAAAGATGACATTTTAGGTGCCTCAAAACTTAAAGATGGCATTTTAGGTGCCTCGAACCTTAAAGATGGCATTTTAGGTGCCTCAAACCTTAAAGATGGCATTTTAGGTGCCTCGAACCTTAAAGATGGCGTTTTAGGTGCCTCGAACCTTAAAGATGGCGTTTTAGGTGCCTCGGACCTTAAAGATGGCATTTTAGGTGCCTCGGGCCTTGATTTGAAATGATTTCCTTCAAAGGTTTGCATCCTCTCGTTGGGGACGGACTCTGCGGGGATATATGGTCTTTTGGTAGACTTCATTTGAAGGGATCGGTCTTGCGTTTGCTGCCGGAGGTGAAAATTCCGTTAGCTTTCATCGGGGCAATCGGGCTTACGTTTCACTGCCGGGGAAAAGGATGACCGTATTGGTCAAGTGGCTGGACCAATGGTAGGCTACCTGCATATCCCGAATGGGAATCAAGCCCATACGTAGTTCGAAAGCTGTTGGGGATGGAAATGATGAAAGAAACGGGATTCTGTTAACTTTTGTTGGAGAGAACGGGCTTACGTTTTACTGCCGTTGATGAAAATGAGGAAAGAAACGGGATTCCGTTAACTTTCGTTGGAGAGAACGGGCTTACGTTTTACTGTCGTTGATGAAAATGAGGAAAGAAACGAAATTTCGTTAACTTTTGTTGGAGAAAACGGGCTTACGTTTTACTGCCGTTGATGAAAATGAGGAAATAAATGGAATTCCGTTAACTTTCATTGGAGAAAACGGGCTTACGTTTTACTGTCGTTGATGAAAATGAGGAAAGAAACGGGATTTCGTTAACTTTTGTTGGAGAGAACGGGCTTACGTTTTACTGCCGTTGATGAAAATGAGGAAAGAAACGGGATTCCATTAACTTTTGTTGGAGAAAAAGGGCTTACGTTTTACTGCCGTTGATGAAAATGAGGAAAGAAACGGAATTCCGTTAACTTTCGTTGGAGAAAACGGGCTTACGTTTTACTGTCGTTGATGAAAATGAGGAAAGAAACGGGATTCCGTTAACTTTTGTTGGAGAGAACGGGCTTACGTTTTACTACCGTTGATGAAAATGAGGAAAGAAACGGGATTCCATTAACTTTCATTGGAAAGAACGGGATTACGTTTTACTGTCGTAGGTGGAAACGAGGAAAGAAACGGGATTCTGTTAGCTTTCGTCGTGGATGAACCTAAGTTGAGGTTTAGTTCAAGAGTATGAACCTAAATGGGGACTTAGTTCAGGAGTATGAACCTAAGTTGAGGTTTAATTCAGGAGTATGAACCTAAATGGGGACTTAGTTCAGGAGTATGAACCTAAGTGGGGACCTGGTTCAGGAGTATGAACCTAAGTGGGGACCTGGTTCAGGAGTATGAACCTAAGTGGGGACCTGGTTCAGGAGTATGAACCTGAATGGGGACTTAGTTCGAGGTTTTGTACCTGAGGGAGACTATTCAAGGCGTTCGCTGGGGAAGATTCGAGCTTACGATAACTATCGGGGAAAAGGGTGACCGTGTTGGTCAAGTGGCTGAACCTATGGTATGCTACCCATGTATCCCGAATGGGAATCAAGCCTGTACATAGTTCGTCAAAGTGGTGGCGATAACGAGAGGCCACGGGCTTGCACTCCAAGATTGACTGTTTCTGTAGGAGTCACCCTGTGCCTGATCGCATTTGGGAGTCACCCGAGGTTTGATCGTATTTGGGAGTCACCCGAGGATTGACTGTATTTGGGAGTCACCCGAGGATTGACTATTTTTGGGAGTCACCCGAGGTTTCACTCGAAGTTTGACTATTTTTGGGAGTCACCCGAGGTTTGACTGTATTTGGGAGTCACCCGAAGTTGGACTGTATTTGGGAGTCACCCGAGGTTTGACGGTATTTGGGAGTCACCCTAGGTTTTGACTGTTTCTTTGGGGAGTCACCCGAGGATTGACTGTATTTGGGAGTCACCCGAGGTTTGACTGGTATCTGGGAGTCACCTGAGATTTGACTGTATTTGGGAGTCACCCGAGGATTGACTATTTTTGGGAGTCACCCGAGGATTTGACTGTTTTTGGGAGTCACCCGAGGTTTGACTGTATTTGGGAGTCACCCGAGGTTTGATGATAATGTTCTTTAGAAAAGTAGTTGACTAAGATATGCTTTCATACCTGTGCTGTGCTTACCTGTAGCTGCGAGAGGGATTGATGCTACGGCTGATGATTGTAGAGGTTTGTAGCTGTCGGAGGGCCTTATATCACTGTTGTTGATGATGAACGGTACGGACCCGAGAATTCTTGACAAGAGGGGTGGACCCAATGATTCTTTGTCTTGAGGGTTGGACCCGCTGATTCTTGGGCTTGAGGGATGGTTTGCCGTGCAAGGGACAGTCTTTTGTGGATGATCTTCCGTCCACTCATGGAGACTCGGATGAAGACGTGCCGATTCATACAGGACTTGATGAAGGTGCGCCCACGGGAACAGGCTTTTGAACGAAGATCTGCCCATGAGAACGGGCTCTTTGAAGGTCTGCCTATGAGAATGGATTCTTGTAGGTGTTAGTGCCCTAGGCCTATAGGGATAGACCTTTATGTAATGTCATTGTTCATTTATATATGAGATTGTTTCTTTGATTGTTATATATGTTTGCATGTTTATTTATAATAATCGTGTCCCTAGTACTTATGAAGCACTAGTATGAAGTCTAATGGATAATCATGTGATGATTATATGCATAGAGATGCACATTAGATTCATGGGTACTTGTTAGAGAACAAGGTACTGGACTTGACCCATTATGAGATTTATGTCATGGTCAAATGTCATAATTAAATCTCATATAGTCATATCATTGATATCCTTTGACCTGAGATTATCATCGTCTTCCGCTTGATGAATATCATGTTTGATATAGTTTAACGTTGTCTTTAACCGGATGACAATAAGGGCTATCATTGGCATGGTATGATTCTTGTTGGGAAGAATGATAAGTCAAGATGGAAATTGTCCCTCGTAAAGAGAGATGTTTGCTTGGCCACTCGTAAGTAAGATTGATGTAGTGCATGGCCATGCCCGAATGAATTAATGTGATTAATGTCATTCGATTAATCAATTTACTTGGTAACGAGAAAGCATTGAACAATATGAGTTGACGTGGACCATGACTCATGTTCAATATAACATCGTGTGACAATGGGATTGTGATATGTTCTATGTAGGAAAATCGAACTTGATATCATACTATTTGGGTAGGCATGATGGCTTGCTAGAGTCCGCTCATGTCTTATGAGGATCGATGTGATCGGACTCATTGCCAACATAGTATGGTCCTATGGGGTCACACGCATCGAACGAATTGTCAAAAATGAAGAAAATGGGTTTTCTGGGCTCAGGGGACGACTCGTCCCCAAGGCTGAACCAAGTCGTGCCTTATGAAGGGACGCCTGTGTTCAGCCGGGAGTGTCCTGAGGGACGACTCGTGCTCTGGGGCACGAGTCGTGCCCAAAGGGACGACTCGTCCCGTGAGCTAAGCCAAGTCGTGCCTCTTGCAGGGACGCCAGGATCAGTGGGAGCTGCAGAGGGGACGACTCGTGCCCTGGGGGACGAGTCGTCCCGTCGGGCCTGGACTGATACGTAAATGGCCTGATTTTAGGGTTTTCGCAAAGGGCTTTTATTTGTAACGTATAAATAGTTGCCCCTGGTTGCCCTAGCCGTCATTAGAACGTTTTGGCTTGAGAGAAACACTTAGAGTGGGAGATTTCAATTGAGAATTGAGAATCAAACACCACCAAATCCATTGTTCTTCATTGATTGAAAGGTGTTTCAATCAATTGGATCTAGCAATCCTCCTAGAAGAGTTCTAGGGTTCGTTCCGCGCGTGGATAAACATAGAGGATCTTCGTTCATCAAGATCTTTGGTTCGTGATTCCCGTTCGTTCATCAACGATTAACAAGATCATTCAACTGGAGTTCAGTCAAGTTTATCAAAGGCAAAATCGATCAAGGTTGGTAATTCTATTTCATCTCTCTTAATTATTCATCTAGAACGGATTCTAGGGCTTGGGGTTTTTCGAGTTATTGCTTATTCCGCTGCGCATGGACCCTCGAAACCCTACAGTGGTATCAGAGCCCCGTTCATGATGCTTAGTTAGATAATCATGATAATTATGTAATATGATTATATGAATTTTCATGATGTGCATGATCTAGAATATGAAATTGTATGAGTTTTACTTGAGAAGTAATAGTATATATAGATATACCATGATTATGAAATTGTAATATATATGATTAATATGATTAATCTAGATTATGGGATGTCAATTTCATTGATATGATTAATGTGATTAATCTAGGATATTTGTGATGTATTACTTGGTATATTGGGCCGGACACCAAAACCTTCCCCACGTGCACTTCGATGGAAGTGTGGGATAATCTTGGAGCACGTGGCCGCGTACTAGTAATTACTGATCAAATATAATATGTGTTGCATCATTCCATGTTCATAATTATGTTCATATAGTTTTCACGAATCAACCTTGGGATGTAATTGATAAGCATGAAAAATTGAACCTTCTTTGTAATTTGAGTTTGTTTTATGCCACCCATGTTTAAACACTTGTGAGTACACAGGTAGTTTTATGTGGGCTCGCCATAGCGAGGTGCATTAATTCTATCTTTGTATGATCAAGATGAGCAAATAGTGGTTGCTATACGTTTAACATGGTTGAACTCAATTAGGCTATCAAAACGGTTTTGGGCCTAAGGCATAAGATGAGATTGAAACATGTGACATATGATGTCTATAATGTCATAATGATCTAAGAGTCATATATAGATATGATTGATAAATGTTATCTACCTTTTTAGTTTAATTTTGAGCAGTCGTGCCATAGCCGACTTGAAATTAAATTAAAGTTGGGTCTTAGCCTATTAAATTATATTATACATATTTGTATAAGAAGGTTATATAATTTAATGGGAGTATTTGTGAAATACGTTAATTAATCTCTTAAATGAATTGGTACTTATATGTGTTCATATCTTGTTGCATATCTTTGTAGATCAATGGCTGTAAACAATAATCAAAACATGTCATCGCGATCGCTCCCGAGAAGGACAAGTTAGAGGAGAATGGCAATAACTATGTGGATTGGATCCGCAGCTTGAGAATTGTTCTCAAACAGAAAGGAAGTTGTACATTCTCGATGGACCCGTTCCACCCGAGCCGGCCGCTAATGCAACTAAAGCGAAAGGGACCAACATAAGAAGCATATGGATGATTCTATTGATGTTGGTTGCCTGATGCTTGCGACCATGTGTAAGGCTCTTCGTAAGGACCTTGTAGACATGGAAGCCTATGATTTGGGAAATCATTTGAAGGAAATGTTCCAGCTTGCAAGCACGTACGGAAAGGTTTGACACTATGAAGGCTCTTCATTCATGCAAGATGATTGAAGGACAACCTGTTGGGACTCATGTGTTGAAGATGAAGGGTCACCTCGAACATCTTGAGAGGCTTGGGTATCCTATCCAGCTAGAGCGCTACGGATATGATATTGCATTCACTCCCCGAGAGTTATAATCGCTTGTTCTGAATTATAACATGAATGGGATGAATAAATCTCTGTCAATTGCATGGGATGCTAAAGAATGCGGAGAACAATATTACCAAGAAAACCAATCAAGTGTTGATGGTGAATAAAGGAAAAGGGTTCAAAAACAAGGGTAAAGCAAAAGTTGCTAAACCGGAGGCAAAGGTTGCCGTTGTGAAGCCTAAACCCAAATCCCAAAAGGATGCGGTGTGCTACCATTGCAAGGAAGCTGGGCATTGGAGGCGAATCGCAAACTTTATCGTGAAGGATCAAGAAGGGCAATGAGGTGTGCTACCATCTATATGATAGATGTTTTACTTTCTACCTCTAGTTCTTGGGTATTGGATGTGGATCTCACATTTGCCTAAATGTGCAGGGACTAAAGAATAGAAGGTTGCTCAAAGAAGTAGATCTACGGGGAGCAATGGAGCAAGAGTTGGCCGCATCACTTCGAAGTTATTAAATACTCCCTCCGTCCCAGATCAAGGGTTCATCTTTCCCTTTTTGGACGTCCCAGATCAAGAGTTCATTTCCAAAAAAGGCAAGTTTTTGAATATATTAATACCCTTATCATCTTCATATATTTACAAAAAAACCATTCATTATATCCTTATACATTCTCTCTCTTATTTCCTACCACACATTTAACTACTATTCCTCCCACTCATTCTCTCTCCTATTAAATATTTTTAATTTTTACATTCTCTCTCCTATTCCCTACCACACATTTAACTTTTACATTATCTCTCATATTTCCTACCACACATTTAATTACTATTCCCTATTTCACATTTAACTTTTATACATTTTTTTAAAAATTTCTTAAGAAGCGTGAAATCCCCCCCATATACCCTTGGTCTGGGACGGAGGGAGTAACTGTTATTATGTTCCGGATTTGAGCAGAAACATTATTTCTATTTCATGTTTAGACAATGAGGGTTACAATTTTCTTATTGCGAATAAGAGATTTTCGATTTATTTGAATGACATGCTTTATTGTGTTGCTCATTCTTTTAATGGCCTTTATGTCTTGGATGTTGAGAATAATGTTGATAATGTCTATCATGTTAGTAAGAAATCCAAACCAAATAATGTGAATGACACATATAAATGGCATTGCCGTCTTGGGCACATAAACGAGAAACGCATCTCTAAACTCCATAAAGATGGATATTTAGACTCATGTGATTATGAATCATATGATGTTTGCGAGTCTTGTTTATTGGGCAAGATGACTAAAGCACCTTTTACTAAGAGTAGTGAAAGGGCTAGTGATTTGTTGGCTCTTGTACATACTGATGTATGTGGACCAATGAATAGCATTGCTAGGGGAGGATTTCGGTACTTCATAACGTTTACTGATGACTTATCAAGATATGGCTACGTCTATCTGATGAAGTACAAAAGTGAAGCTTTTGAGATATTTAGAATATTTCAAAGTGAAGTACAAAATCAACTTGGCAAAACTATTAAAACACTTCGATCCGATCGAGGTGGTGAATATTTGAGCCAAGAATTTGACGATCATCTGAAAAGTTGTGGAATTGTTTCAGAACTTACTCCACCCGTAACACCACAATGGAATGGTGTATCCGAGAGGAGAAATCGAACTCTATTAGATATGGTTCGATCGATGATGAGTCAAGTGAACCTTCCTATTTCCTTTTGGGGACACGCACTGGAAACAGACGCTTTCACACTTAACAAGGTCCCTACTAAATCGGCTCCTAAAACCCCACATGAGATGTGGTATGGAAGAAAGCCTAGCTTATCTTTCATGAAGATTTGGGGATGTGAGGTTTATGTAAAGAAATTGGTTTCTGAACATAAACTTGCACCTAGATCTGATAAATGTATTTTCGTCGGTTATCCCAAGGAAACGAAAGGATATCTATTTTACAACCAATCCGAGAACAAAGTGTTTGTTGCTCGAAATGGTGTTTTTCTAGAGAAAGAGTTTCTCTCTAAAGAAACTAGTGGGAGTAAAATTGATCTTGAAGAAATTCAAGAACCCGAAAATGACAAGGAACCAATAGTAGAGACGGAACCAAGTTCACAAGCTGTTGTGGAACCGGTTCAAGATACACAAGTTCTTCGCAGATCGGATAGGATACGATCCGAACCTGAGAGATATGGATTTCTCATGACGGAAAGTAATGAAGTAGAAATCATTGAGAATGATGAACCTACTTCCTATCAAGAGGCGATGTCCACTCCTGATTCGGACAAGTGGCTAGGAGCCATGGAATCCGAAATCAAATCCATGTACGATAATCAAGTTTGGAACTTGATTGATCCACCCGAAGGTGTAAAAACCATAGGGTGCAAGTGGGTTTTCAAAAAGAAAACCGACATGGATGGGGAGGTACATACTTATAAGGCTAGGCTAGTTGCTAAGGGGTATAGGCAGATTCATGGCGTTGACTATGATGAAACCTTTTTGCCCGTAGCAATGCTTAAGTCTATTAGAATCCTAATTGCCATAGCCGCATATTATGACTATGAGATATGGCAAATGGACGTCAAAACAGCGTTTCTTAACGGAAACCTACTTGAGGATGTATACATGATACAGCCTGAAGGATTTGTCGATCCAAAGGATTCTAACAAAGTGTGTAAGTTGCAGAGATCCATTTATGGATTGAAGCAAGCTTCCCGGAGCTGGAATCTACGTTTTGATGAATCAGTCAAAGAGTTTGGCTTCATCAAAAACGAAGATGAACCTTGTGTATACAAGAAGATAAGTGGAAGCATAGTGCTATTTCTGGTGTTGTATGTCGATGACATCTTGCTCATTGGAAACAATGTTCCTGCACTTGAGACTGTAAAGTCCTGGTTAGGAAAATGTTTCTCAATGAAAGATATGGGTGAGGCGGCTTATATCCTTGGTATCAAGATCTATAGAGATAGATCAAGAAGGATGATTGGTTTGAGTCAGAGTACATATATTGACAAGGTCCTTAGAAGATTCAAGATGGAAAATTCTAAGAGAGGATACTTGCCAATGGGACATGGCATTACTCTTAGCAAGACTCATTGTCCTAAGACAAATGATGAGCGAAAGAGAATGAGTGATATACCATATGCTTTGGCAATTGGGTCTATCATGTATGCCATGTTATGTACTAGACCCGATGTCTCGTATGCTCTAAGCGCAACGAGTAGATACCAGTCTGATCCTGGTGAGAACCATTGGATAGCTGTCAAGAATATCCTTAAGTACTTGAGAAGGACTAAGGATGTATTCTTGGTATTTGGAGGAATGGAAGATGATCTGGTTGTAAAGGGTTACACAGATGCAAGCTTCCAAACCGACAAAGATGACTATAGATCGCAGTCTGGTTTTGTGTTTATGCTAAATGGAGGTGCTGTTTGTTGGAAGAGTTCCAAGCGAGCACCGTTGCCGATTCTACAACAGGCCGAGTACATAGCAGCATCAGATGCGGCTAAGTAGGCGGTTTGGATCAAGAAGTTCGTTAGTGACTTAGAAGTCGTTCCGAGTATCACTAACCCGATAGAGCGTTGTGACAACAATGGTGCTATTGCCCAAGCAAAAGAACCAAGGTCACATCAGCGATCCAAACACATTTTGAGACGCTTCCACCTCATTCGAGAAATCTGTGAAAGGGAGGACGTCAAGATATCCAAGGTTCCAACGGATGACAACATTTCGGACCCTCTCACCAAGCCTTTACCACAAGCTAAACATGACGGTCATGTTAGGTCCATGGGTATAAGATACATGAATGATTGGGCCTAGTGCAAGTGGGAGACTGTAGGTGTTAGTGCCCTAGGCCTATAGGGATAGACCTTTATGTAATGTCATTGTTCATTTATATATGAGATTGTTTCTTTGATTGTTATATATGTTTGCATGTTTATTTATAATAATCGTGTCCCTAGTACTTATGAAGCACTAGTATGAAGTCTAATGGATAATCATGTGATGATTATATGCATAGAGATGCACATTAGATTCATGGGTACTTGTTAGAGAACAAGGTACTGGACTTGACCCATTATGAGATTTATGTCATGGTCAAATGTCATAATTAAATCTCATATAGTCATATCATTGATATCCTTTGACCTGAGATTATCATCGTCTTCCGCTTGATGAATATCATGTTTGATATAGTTTAACGTTGTCTTTAACCGGATGACAATAAGGGCTATCATTGGCATGGTATGATTCTTGTTGGGAAGAATGATAAGTCAAGATGGAAATTGTCCCTCGTAAAGAGAGATGTTTGCTTGGCCACTCGTAAGTAAGATTGATGTAGTGCATGGCCATGCCCGAATGAATTAATGTGATTAATGTCATTCGATTAATCAATTTACTTGGTAACGAGAAAGCATTGAACAATATGAGTTGACGTGGACCATGACTCATGTTCAATATAACATCGTGTGACAATGGGATTGTGATATGTTCTATGTAGGAAAATCGAACTTGATATCATACTATTTGGGTAGGCATGATGGCTTGCTAGAGTCCGCTCATGTCTTATGAGGATCGATGTGATCGGACTCATTGCCAACATAGTATGGTCCTATGGGGTCACACGCATCGAACGAATTGTCAAAAATGAAGAAAATGGGTTTTCGGGCTCGTGGACGACTCGTCCCCAAGGCCGAACCAAGTCGTGCCTTATGAAGGGACGCCGGGTTCGGTGGGAGTGTCCCGAGGGACGACTCGTGCTCGGGCACGAGTCGTGCCCAAAGGGACGACTCGTCCCGTGAGCTAAGCCAAGTCGTGCCTCTTGCAGGGACGCCAGATCGGTGGGAGGCTGCAGAGGGGACGACTCGTGCCCTGGGGGATGAGTCGTCCCGTCGGGCCTGGACTGATACGTAAATGGCCTGATTTTAGGGTTTTCGCAAAGGGCTTTTATTTGTAACGTATAAATAGTTGCCCCTGGTTGCCCTAGCCGTCCTTAGAACGTTTTGGCTTGAGAGAAACACTTAGAGTGGGAGATTTCAATTGAGAATTGAGAATCAAACACCACCAAATCCATTGTTCTTCATTGATTGAAAGGTGTTTCAATCAATTGGATCTAGCAATCCTCCTAGAAGAGTTCTAGGGTTCGTTCCGCGCGTGGATAAACATAGAGGATCTTCGTTCATCAAGATCTTTGGTTCGTGATTCCGGTTCGTTCATCAAGGATTAACAAGATCATTCAATCTGGAGTTGGGTCAAGTTTATCAAAGGCAAAAGCGATCAAGGTTGGTAATTCTATTTCATCTCTCTTAATTATTCATCTAGAACGGATTCTAGGGCTTGGGGTTTTTCGAGTTATTGCTTATTCCGCTGCGCATGGACCCTCGAAACCCTACAATTCTGAGTGAAGATCTGCCCATGAGAACGGGTTCTTGATAATGATCTGCCCATGAGAATGGGCTCTTGGAGATGGTTTGCCCTTGAGAATGGGCTCTTGGAGATAATTCGTTGTGTGGAACATGCTTTGATGATTCGCCCATGAGAACGGGCTTTTGATGAAGGTCGCGTCGAAGGCTTTGGGTTCGAAGAATGCAAGAACTAGGTTTGAAATGAGAGGGTCCTTGTTAAAAAGGCATCTAACACTTGGTAAGAGGGAAACGAAAGGAAAGGTGTTAATTTGGTAGAGAGGGACTCAAAGGCACTCTGGTCGAGTTGGCAATAATAGCAGCGTGATGTGTTGAGAAGCATTTTGCTGGTGGCGATGGTTCTAGAGGTGATGGTAAAGACTTCGGCAGCCATTTTCACCAGACTGTAGACACTGGAAGTTGTCTTCATCCATTTGTGGACGTTGGAGGTCGTCTTTACCAAGATGCAGACGTCGAAGCTTGTCTTTTGCCAGGCTGTAGACATGGGGGCTATCTTTGCCGAACTGTAGACATTGGGGGATATCTTCACAGACTTGAGGCATTTGAAACGAAGCTGATGTAGGTATGGGGCCAAGATGATGTTGACTTGATGTGTCTGAGGCTAAGATGATACAAGATTGAGGTATCTGAATCAGGCTGATGTCGACTTTAGGTGTCCGAGCACATGTTGACGTGGGCTTGAGGGGTACAAACCAAGATGGTATCTGAAACCAAGATGGTGCTGACTTGAGGTGTCTGGTCACAAGCTGGTGTGGGCTTGAGGTGTCTGAACCGAGATGGTGTGGAGACGAAGGTCTTGCGAGTCATTTGGGCAGTTCCGTTGAAGTCATTGGAAATACGCTTCAGTGGAGACCATCCTTGTTGCGAGGAGGCTTCGGGTAGTGACGGAAAGCTTGTCTTTCGTGCTTGAATTGCTACATTTGTTAGTAGAGGAACAAATGCAAATATGACATTTATGAATGCATGCATAGAACCAAAATGATTCACAATCTCTTAGGTGTGTTGTACTGATTCATGTTTTGAGCATGCTACATGAGCCCTGGGGAGATTTTTGTGGGGATGTATGGTGGTGAGAGGGTTGTTGAAGGAATGACTGTGTATATAATGATGAATGGGGTGAACCCTTTCCCATGAGATGGAGAAATGTATGAGTGACGGATGATATATGGCCAAGTGAGCCCTCTCCCATGAGGTGGGGAAATGTATGAGCGACAAGGTGCGATGCAGGCAAGTCGGGGACGCTCCCCAGGGTGCAGACACAGCAGATTGATTCGTTGCTGATGAAAACAAAGTGTGTCGCGCATCCGAGACGGCAAGCAGCAGAGAACGTACAGAGAATGATCCCGGCTTGGCGAAGCCCCAGTTGATAATGCAAATCAAACCTGGAGGGAATCTGGTAAGGAGCAAATCCATCATATAACATAGGGAGGAACCCAACGTGGACCAAGGTGACTTGGTGAAGCCCCAGCTTGAAGAGATGATACAGGAGAACCTGAGAGAGCCGCTTAGCAAAGCCCCAGCTTGAAGAAATTCAAAGCAGTCCTATTGTAGACAGGGTCATCATGTGGCCAAGGAGGCACCCATCTTTTCAGATCTTAGTCAATCGGTCACTGGACAAGACTTGGAAATGTTTACGTGCAGGGGCACATCTTTTGAAAAGTGGGAATGGATCCCGAATTCGTGTATGACACTCTCGCTTTTGGGTTTGACTCTTTTGGGAGAGTATAAGCATCATAAGGTGTGGAAAAGCGTATGGAAGCCCCTGCTGACCGAAACAGTGTTTGGCTCTATTTTCCTATGATGTAGAAAGAGAAGACTTATCGAGACACTTGAAAACTTGTCTTACTCGTGATGGTCACAAGGCTGCTTAAAACCCTTTATTAATGTTCGGGTTATTCAAACACTAAATCTGATATGAACAAATATTTTGATTAATCACAAGGAGAAAACCAACCGATATCGAGAATCAAGCTTGGAATGATGGAAAGTGTATAGGAACGGTCCTTGATGAGACCGGATTTTTTTGAGATTTGTTTGTGATTTCAACCGGACCAATTATGGTTGCCTACGTTCCCTCCATTATGAAGAGCTCAGGTCGCCGTAGTTCGGACTTAACCCGATTGAAGAGAGAATGAATGTGAAAATTCGAGATTTCGAGGACCTTTGAGAATTTTCTGGGAATTGGAGAGTTGAAGAACATGTCCCCTTGGAGTGTTAATGGAAGACATGGATGCGGAGCCCCAGTGGGACATCCACGGCAAGTGTTTGTGGAGTAGAAATGAACTATGCTCTATTGAATTTGCACAATCTTATATTGATGATCTTTCTAACCGATTAGGTTCCAATCTAAGCAAGCAACGAAGCATTAATCTGATTTAGCTCTCGAAGATATTAGAATGAAATTACTATCCGATAAGGACTGTAGCTGGGTTTCCGGGCTTCGATCGACCATCGGGTGATTTGAAAATTGATTGCATCGTGACCTCTTGAAATGAGAGGTCGGCTAGGCCTTTTACTGAGAGGTTGGCTTGCAGGGATGTGTTTGGGAAATCTACGGTGATGAAGATTGATTGCCTCTAAGAATGAGAGGTCAGATTTTGATTTTGGCCAAAGGCAAGGGTAATGGTAATGGAAATATCCTCTAAAATCTTGGGATTGGTGTTTTTTTTTGTAATGGGAATATCCTCTAAAATCGAGAGGATGGCTCGGGATTGGTTAAGGAAATGGGAATATCCTCTAAATCGAGAGGATGGCTTAGGATTGGTTAAGGTAATGGTGAGAGGAAGTCCAAGCTAACGAGAAATTTTTGCGAACTTGTGAGAATTCAGGCTCCTTTTTGATCATTGGAGAGCTTCTTGAGAAGTCGGGGACTTTTGCTGCATTGTGAGGATCGACAGTCCTTCTTTTTTTTTGAAGTTCTTGCTTGAACTTTTCTATTTCTTTCTTCTTTTTTTTTGCTTGAACTTTTCTCTTTCTATTTTTTTTTAAAGCCTCCTGAGACGTTGAGGATTCTTGCTGAATTGTGAGGATTTAAAATCCTTCTTTTGATAACTTGGAAGGCCTCCTGAGAAGTTGAGGATTATCTTTGTCCTTCCTTCATGGCTTGAGATATTTTGCGCATCGCCGACTCTCGAAGCTAACTTCTTGGGCTTGCTTGGACTTCTCTTAGCATGGAGCAAAAATGATGGCTAAACGGGGTTTCAAAACATGCCGATCTTGAAATGAAAGGGGATTGTTTAGCGGGGTGAGGTGATGGCTTTCCTATGGGTGAAAGGCTTCAACCGCAATCCCTACCGGATGACCTAAACGAGATTAAGTCTTCATTGCTTGCTTAAGCTTTAAATGAGAAAAGATCCGTGCCAATTCATCGAGCAGCGAGATGATGAGGATGATGAAAGAGATGTGAGCATATGAGATGCAAGATGGGGAGTTGGTAAGCCCCAATTTGAGAAGGGTATCAATTGATTTTCTCACTCCGATTAATTTAAACATGAGTCATTTTAAAGCATTAGTGGTTGAGCAGCACAAGTGATCATCTAGGATAAAACTATTTCAATTAAATGTAACGCGGGTGTGCAAGTGATGTCTCGAGTCTAGCAAGAAAAGAAACAAAGATTTTTATCATTGAAAAAGAAGACTGGTCCGTCTTGGACTTGACAGACTTGATGACAACGTAAAGGACACTCTAGAACCTATGATGCTGACTGACTGACTTCTCTGTCTTCAGATGGGAGGGTGTTGGGTATGCTCATTATAAACCCCTCCTATTACTTGATTTGATTGATACCATCACCTATTTTTACTTTATATGGACTATAGGACATAATGTATGAAGTTTTAGAAACTTCAAATATAGTTAAAGTCCATTTTATAGTATAAGTTACTTAGGCTTGAGTAGGTTATTCTAGGTTAAAATTTCTAAGTAATTTTGGCTCAAAATTGACCATGCGATCGACCGCATCTTGGACCGCACTATGAAGACTTGAAGCACTTCTTCGACCGCATTCAAGCTGACCGCATGGAGCATGTCCAAACCGCATCAACATGTCCAGACCGCATTGACATGCCAACCGCCTGTGCTTGCTAACCGCAATTCATTCCTGACCGCATAGCTTGCCAGACCGCACATCATTTTTGAAGATTGAGAAATTAACTCTGATCACAACTCAGAGTTAACTCAGAGAATTTTACCGTTGCAGAATGTGCTCCAAAATTCAAATTGGTGACAGCTGGGTCATTTCGTACAAAGGACATACCAGCATACCACCTTGCCACTAACTCTGCAACATGGAGACAACAAAGGACACGTGCTCCAATTATACATCAACAGCACTGATACCGCAAGAAAAGTGCTTATCAATCTTCCTCCACGTGGCAGGACTGATCACCTGGCTCCTTGACCTGAAATCAGAACCCACGACTAGCCGGATGTGTCTCCGGCTTAGACCCTCGGGCGTGAGAGTAAGTATTTGATGATTGGAGAGCTAAAATGTACTGAATAATAAAATTTTGACAACAAAATAGCAGTTACCTTTGCACCGTTGGTAGTGATGAAATATATATAGGTAATGACCGTTGTATATTTGGTGGTGCTATATGAGCTCCGAGATTTTAGCGGCAGTTATTAGAAATGTGAACGTGCCTGTAACGGTCCCTGATTTATAGGGATGCGGTTATGGAAAGACTTAACCCACGTGTGTCCACATCAGTTAGCTCGACGCTTGTTGATTAGGTCGAGGTCGCCATTTGGCAAATGGTCGACCTGACTGGCGGGTAGAGTGTGGATCGTACCTGTATTAGAGTTTGGATCATTAGGCCGAACTAAGTTAGGTCGGGACCTGGCAGGTCGGACAATGAACTTAGTCGACTGATACATGAGATGGGCTTTGGGCCATGTACTGATTGGGCCTAGCCCACTGGATATGCTGAGACAATAGTTGCTTTGAGGATTGGGCTTTATTTGCTTGGCCCATCTCGACACTTTTGGTATGTTCAGTGGCCCCCAACTTTCGAGTTGACTTTGTCGACTAAGAAGTTAAGGAAATTTTTTGATGAGAATTGTTGACTCGAAGGTCGCTACATGTACTGACACTTTAGTCGACCAAGATGACGTGTCACAATCTGGATCGTTTGGCGACGAACGGTCAGATCTAAAGGAGCGCCGTTTTTCTGCAATGATTATTGTTTTGACGTTTGGGAGTCCGCCTTGGAAACTGATTCCGCCATTAATTAGGAAAATAAATTTTGAATTTCCCTTTATCCTTTCCAATTCAGGAAGATATAAATTCAAGAGTCCTTCTCCATTTACAATTTTTGCTGTCTCTGATTCCTTGAATTCCGGCGAACATAGCGAAAAAGGCAATCGGATAAATCAAAGCTTTCATCTCCGTCCGTAATCCTTCTTCACTCGAGCTAATTTAAGGTATTCCTCTTGCCTCTCAATATTAGGGTTTTATTTCCGTAATTCAATTTCGCCATGGCTAGGACCTTTAGTACCGAACCTGGGGCTTGGTATGGATACTGTAATGTCAACCGTAGGGTTTATAAACACTTGAACGAAGAGTGGAGGGAGATGACTATGGAGGAATGTACTTCAATTTTGACCCATTGGGGCTTGCATTTTGCTGAATTAGCTTTGCTTGTGGGTGAGAACTTGGGTACCTTAGAGACAAATGACCCAAGAGTGGAGTCTTTTCATCTTTTCCATGAGCTTCTTGACCATCTATCTGTGTTTTATGTCCAGGACTCAGATAAACCTTCTTTCCTTAGGAACAGGATTAGCTTTCCGGGGGAATCTAGGCCGCCCCTTAGTGTGTCTACCAAGTCCCATGAAACCTTGCATAGAACTGATTCCCCTGTTTCCCCTTCTTCTTGTACAGATATGGAGATTCAAGGTGATGCTAATGCCTCTACCTCATCCAGCCCACGCATAGTCGATGCTTTCGAAGCTTCTGTGGCGCCTGGCAGAAACGAAAGGGGATATGTGCCTCCAAGGCCATTCAGGGGAAGGCAGAATCTCCCATCCCGATTGAGTATGGTGTATGACTTTTGTGAGGTTGATAGGAAGGAGTTTGACGTCACTTTGTATAGTAGGAAAGATTTCTTCGACCAATTTGGGGATACCTATGAGGAGGATCCTACTAGGGTGGCTTTCTACTATGGCCAATTTGAAGTCGGCTTGAGGTTACCCTTAGACCCCTTCATAAACGAGTTCTTAGAATGCACCGATGCACTGCCACTTCAACTAGGGGCCAATACTTGCAGGGTACTGGTTTGCTTCATTATGGTATGTAGGTTCTTGGGGTATGAACCCTGTATGAGAGTGTTCAAGGAGTTCTTTAGTATCAAGTTCGATAAAGATAATGGGATAAGTACCCCCTCCAAGCCAAAATCTCCAAAGTTGTTTGCCAATCTCCCTAGTAAGGCCAGTGGTTGGAACTCTTATGTGTTTGTGGTGGAGAGCAGGAGAGGATGGGAGTTCCCTCTACCCAGTGTTGAGACTACTGAAGTGAGGGAGCAGGATTACTGGGAGCCAGCTTGGCACAATGATTTGCGTAAGAAGTTGATGGAGCTCACCAAGAGGGGAGCTATAAGTTGGGATGCTTTGGGGACCAACAAAAACAACTACATCCGAGCTGGCATGATGGTCAGCGAGGGAGATGTTGTGCCTATGGTGCCAATAGTTAGATGCCAGAGGTATCCGGATTGGGTCACCCATGAGGGAGCTCGATTCAGATTCGAGAGAGAGTGTCATTTTTGTAAGAAGACTGCCAACCATTGTAAGGAGCGGGTAGAGCACTTTTGGGGGTAAGAACTTTGACCATTCACTGTCCTTTGATCCTTCCAATAGTTGTTGACATGCTAGTGTTTTGCTCATACACAGAACTGACTGTTCGCGTGTAGAACTTATTAACTAGCATATGTTCTTGCATGTAGATTGCTTATTCACAAGTTTGCCTCTTAGCTCTTATGTACCTGGCCTGTTCGTCGATTTAGTTACTCGTGTATGCTCAATTCGTACATAGAACATTTTGCTCGTATGTAGACTTTTCATATGTCGACCTGACTCGTAATTCACTTTTATTTTGGGGCAGTTTTGACTCTCGAGCAAGAGGCGAATATGGGCCGAGCTATCGACGTCAGGAAAAGCAAGAGGAGTTGTGGTGCAGCCAATGCCAGGGAACACCGAGAGAGTGAGGGTGTTCAGCGCCAAGAGATTTTGAAGACAGTGGACGTGGACCCTGTCAATTCTATTCCAGTGGAGGATAATTTGGAGGAGCTGGAGAGGCTGGTCAAGGCACAGATGAGGTCGACGCTGCTGAGGTCGATGTGTCTGATCAAGCTGTGGAACCAGTTGGGGGGGGGGCCGTCAGGACTAGGACCCGTGCTCAAGCTAAAGCCAAAACCAAATCTAAAAAGGCTTCCAAGGCTAAGTCGCCTGTAATCTAGCTGGATGAAGAGGAGGATGAAGATGATGCTGCCCCTCTAAGTAAGAAGATCAAGATTGGAAAAACCAAGGTGAGCTCGACAGTTGATCAGGTCAACACTAATGAGCCAATGGAGACTGAAGTCAGAAGTCCCCACTCCTCTCCCATCCATGTTTCATATGACGAGTTGATTCAAAATCGGGTTGCTGAGCTAAGTGATGTGACTCCTTTGACCAGGATCAACAGCTTGGCTAGGGAGTATCCGGGGTGGAGTACGGCCAGGTAATTGTCAGGAGGGGAGCTGACCAGGACCTGATCAGAGAGTTTACCAACAAGCCATTGACTCCAGAAGCTTGTCGAGCTCGGGTTGGGCTGGCTTCCTCCGAGGTAACCCTTGTGCTTTTAATGTACTTATTCCTCTTGCTTGTTTCTCTTCCTTTCTTCATTTTCATTCGATCTAACCCCTTGTATTTACTCGTTATTTCAGTCTCTTGCCATGATAGATCTAGCCACCACTTACTGGAAGGCTGCAGAGGAGCAGGAGAAGCTAGCCAAGTCCATGTTGGCTAAAAAGAATGGAGAGTTGAAGAAGCTGGAGGAGGAGAATGCCAAGGTGGGGGAGTTGAAAGAGGCCAACGCAAAGTTGAAGGAGGAGTTTGAACAGCTGAAGGAAACCCACTCTGACCTTGATAATTCATATGATGCTCTGAAGCTTCTCAAAGACAACGAAATAAAAGCCAAAGAGGAAGCTTGGGGCAAGTTGGGTGAAGCCAACAAAGAATTGGGCGAGCTCAAGGCTGAGAAGAAGAAGTTGGCTGCTGATCTTGAACTGGCGACCCAACAGCTGGAGGAGGTGCCAGTTACTTTGGCCAAGAAACAAGAGGAGCTGGATGCTGCTCGAGCCCAATGGGGGGTGGACCTTGCTGCTGCTGTGAAGACTGCTAAGGAAGATGCCGTCAAGGCCTATAAGGACAGTGACGAGCTCAACAAATATATCACTGAAGAAGCCAGGGGATTCTACGAGGTGGGCCTGAGACATATGGCTCAGCGTATCATAGTGGACCCTTCTGTCAACATCTCTGTCGAGCAGTTAGCCAAATGGGCCTCGGAGGATCAATACAACACAGCAGCTCGTCAAGGTCACTCCTTAGTGCCATTCAATGATAATGACCTGGAGCTTATAATCAAAGATGATGAAGAAGCAGAGGCAGCACCTTGGAACCCTCCTGCGGTGTAAAAGGTTAACTTCAACACCATCTTGGCTGAACTCGATGAGTATGAGGATCCGGCATTTGACGAGGAGTCTCCCAATTACACCATTAGCGACTCAAGGAAGGTGGTCTACCAACAAGAGCAAGTTTTAGGTGAGCCATCTGCTGTAGGTGATCAAAATGACGTCACTCCAGCGCCTACTAATGGTGAAGCTGTCGGTGAGCCCACAGAATGAAGTTTTATGTTGATGGTTATGTAATGAACAAGTCCCAAACACTTTTCATTTTTGGTTTTTTGAATACTTGAATGCCTTGGCCCTGCTTTTTGGGAGGCATAATACTTTATAACTTTCTGTTTACTTTTAAGTCTTGGCCCATTTTGGGAGACTTAACCATGTTTAATCGTAGCTGACTTTTCTTCGTTACATGTAGGCTGTTGACTTTAGCATGTGTGTGTCGATCTAGATGTAATAGGGCAAATGAGTCACCCTAAGACTAAGGTCGACCTGTTCTTTGATGGCTCAGTCGACCTCAGGCTTATATAGCTTTTGGAAACAAGATTGACTAAGAGTCGATCCTGTTCACTTCATCAAAGCTGACCAAGGGTCGAGCTTATTAGAACGAAGTCGACCCCAGGTCGGACTTGTTTTAAGGAGTAAAGCTGATTGAGAATCGAGCTAATTAAAACAGACTGACTAAGAGTCGAGTTTGTCAGAACAAAGTCGACTAAGAGTCGGACTCGTTTAAATGAACGAAGCTGATTAAGAATCGAGCTTGTTAAAACAAAGCTGACTAAGAGTCGAGCTTGTCAGAACGAAGTCGACTAAGAGTCGGACTCGTTTAAATGAACGAAGCTGATTAAGAATCGAGCTTGTTAAAACGAAGCTGACTAAGAGTCGAGCTTGTCAGAACGAAGTCGACTAAGAGTCGGACTTGTTTAAATGAACGAAGCTGATTAAGAATCGAGCTTGTTAAAATGAAGCTGACTATGAGTCGAGCTTGTTGAAGTTAGTGTAACACAATGTTGGGTCGAACAAAGGTGCAATTTTTATTGAAGTAGGGAAACGTTTACATCAATGGAAAGCTAGAACTATGACAAATTTCAATCTTAGGAACTGTAATAACCTTGAACTGAGCTATAGATGTGAACTTTAGAAGTAATACTTGATGAGGTGAGTAGCATGCCATGGGTGCTTCAGCTCTTCACCATCAGGATGAGCAATCATATAAGTCCCTTCTTTGACAACTCGAGTAACTATGAAAGGACCTTCCCAGTTAGGAGATAACTTGTTCTGCTGGGTACTTCTCCCCGTTGCTTCGATCTTCCTCAACACATGATCTCCTACTTGGAATGACCTGGATTTCACTTTCTTGTCGTGGTAACCTTTAGTCCGTTGCTTGTAGTTAACCATTCGAAGGTAAGCCGTGTCTTGCTTCTCGTCGACTAAATCCAAGTCGATCAATCTGTTGATATCATTCTGTTCTTGATCAAAGAAAGTTACTCTAGCAGTAGGAAATCTGAGCTCAGTAGGTGCCATGGCCTCTGATCCATATGTAAGAGAAAATGGGGTTTCCCTCGTAGGCCCCCGAGTGGTTGTGCGAACTGCCCAAAGAGCAAGGGGGAGTTCGTCCAACCAGTTATTGCATCGACCTACGAGACCCGTCTTGAGTGAAGATAGAACAAGTTTATTTGCTGCTTCAGCTTGCCCATTACCTTGGGGGTAGGCGACAGAAGATTTCCAATGCTTGATCCCTACTCGATTCATCTCTGCTTCGAAGGTTTGGGAGAATTGTAAGCCGTTGTCAGATACTATAGCTCGAGGAAAACCAAATCGACACCAGATGAAATCATGAATGAAGTTGATGGCGTTTTCCTCTGTGATGCGAGCTAGTGGCTTGGCTTCAACCCACTTGGTAAAGTAATCAATTGCCACGATTGCGTACTTACAATTCCCACGGGCGGGTGGGAAGGGTCCAATTAAGTCGACGCCCCACATGTCAAATGGCCAAGCTGCAATCACGGGGGTTTGCTCGGTAAAGTGCAGATGAGGTAGGTTGGCAAACCTTTGGCATTGGTCACACCGCTGCACAAAGTCATGGGTGTCCGCTCTCATGTGTGGCCGTAGTACCCCAAAGTGATCAACTTGTCGGCTAGAGTCCTGGCCCCCGGGTGTCCACCACAAATCCCACTGTGTACTTCATGCATCAGCATAGTGATCTCTTGAGGGTGGATACACTTTAATAGCGGTCGAGTGTAGGATCTTCTGAATAGCTTGCCTCCTTGAATAACGTACCTCGGAGCTTTCTTTTTGACAGCTCGAGCTTTCTTCTCGTCATCAGGCAGCTCGCCACTTTCTATGTACGCCTTCATTTCTTCGATCCAGCATTTCTCAGAAACCCAATTTCTTGAGGGGTCTTCTATGTATTGAATTTTGACCCTTTCATAAGCTGGGCTCTCAAGATAAGAGATAGGCTCTTCGTGTGGCTCGTCCGACGTAGCTAGCTTTGAGAGTAAGTCGGCTAACTCATTGTCTTCTCGACCAATCCTTTGGATCTCCCAGAATTCCAATCCCTTCACCAATTCCTTCACTGTGTCGCAAGATTTGACTAAGGTGGAGTTTAGCACCTCATACTCGCCTCTGACTTGGTTGACTATTAATTGAGAATCATAGTATGCCATGATTTTAGTCGCACCAAAGCACTTGGCATACTCTATGGCTGCTACCAGGGCTTCATACTCCGCCTGATTGTTGGATGCATCGAACTTGAACCTTAGTGATTCCTCATACACGGTCCCGGTACTGGATCAATCAAAACAATCCCAGCTCCACCGACATTTTTGTAGCCGACCCGTCCGAGTAGACCTTCCAAAGAATCGTCGGGTAAAGTAATGGCGGGCCGGGACTCGCTCTTTCCCTTTGGTTTTCTCCTTTTGAGCTCATTTGCTTTCATTTGTCCTCCTTGGTGAACGTAAGCTCGACCAAGAAATCTGCTAGAGCTTGAGCCTTCAACGCCTTTTGAGGTTGATACTCGATGTCAAATTCCGCAAGGGTAATTGACCAATTGAGCAAGCGACCTGAACTTTCTGGTTTGTGTAATATTTTTCTCAAGGGTGCATTCGTGAGCACCACAATAGGATGAGCCAAGAAATAAGCTCGCAGCTTCCTTGAAGCTACGACTAAAGCATAAGCGACCTTCTCAGCGTTGTAGAATCTACCCTCTACATCTAATAGGGCCTTGCTGACGTAGTAAACAGGTTTTTGAAAACCTTCCTCTTCTCTCGACCAGATCGCTGCAGAATCGACTTGTCTCCCTTGCATGTATACACGAATAAGGTTTCACCAGTGGTCGAGCTGCTCAATAGTGGAGGAGTAGCAAGGTATTCTTTAAGTTTTTGGAACGACAAATGACATTCGGCCGTCCACTCAAAGTTTTTCGTCCCCCTCAATGATTTGAAGAAGGGGAGAGACCTTTCAGCCGACTTGGATATAAAGCGACCTAAGGCTGCCACCCTGCCATTAAGTCGCTGCATCTCCTTTATGCTTGCTGGCTCCTTCATCTCGACTAGAGCCTTGATCTTCTTCGGGTTAGCTTCTATACCCCTCTGGGACACCATGAATCCAAGGAACTTTCCAGCTGCTACTCCAAAGACGCACTTGCTAGGATTGAGCTTCATGTCGTTTGCTCGCAGATTGACGAATGTTTCTTTTAGGTCGACCACGTGACGTTTGGCCTTAGTTTTGATGACCATATCGTCGACGTAGGCTTCCATGTTTCGGCCAATCTGTGAAGCAAAGACTTTGTTCACCATCCTTTGATAAGTCGCCCCTGCATTCTTCAATCCAAACGGCATCATGTTATAGCAAGTGATGCCTCCACTGCTTGGAAGGTCGTTTTCACAATGTCGTCCTCGTGCATCTTTATCTCGGTGGTAACCCGAGTAAGCATCCAGAAGCCGAGGGTAGAGTGGCCAAGAATGGAATCAACAAGTTTGTCGATTCCGGGAAGGGGATAGCTATCCTTTAGGCAGTAAGGTTTAGAGTGGTGAAGTCGACGCACATTCTCCATTTGCCATTTGCTTTCTTCACCATGACCACGTTGGCCAACCAAGTTGTATGAGTGGCCTCTTTAATTATACCTGCACTCAAAAGTTTTTGTACCTCAGCTTTTATGGCCTCTTCCTTATCACGAGCAAAGCTTCTCAATTTCTGGGGTCTGGGCTTTATAGTCGGGTTGACCTCAAGCCTATGAACGGCGACCTCTTCCTTGATTCCCCTCATATATTCTACTCGCCATGCGAAGACATCATTACTCTCTTTGAGTAACTCAATGATTTCTAGCCTTTCTTCAGCAGACAATTGTTTCCCAATCTGAATCTTTTGGTCGGGGTAGGAAGGGTTGGTGATTACTGATTCTAGCTCGTCCACGGGCTCCAGCTCTGGACCATCTCTGAACTGCAGGGTCTCAATGATGATCTCCCTGACCCTTTGTCTCTCCTCGGCCCCCAGGTGTGTAGCTTCTTCAGCTATCATATCATCCAGCTTATCTGCGACCTCACTGGTGGTGGTGGTGGCCCCCGAGTTATTGTCGATCTGGAGGCATAGGTCGCCTATGATGACTTGGTCGACCATAACTATGTCTGGATCGACCGCTGTGACTTCGGAGTGACGTGTCGGCTCAGCCATGACCTCGTCACTTGAGCGATAGGTCGACTCCTCCACATTGGTGATCGTAGATAGGCGGGTAGTTTTGGTGACTGACTGGGACAGCTTTAAGTAACCATCTGCCGTCTCAATCTCTAGTTCTCTCTTCTTTCTTTCTCGAAGAACATGATCCAGGTAGGCTCGAGATGTGCCTTGTACAGCCCTACTCCAAACAGTGTAGGAAACTTGACTCGGGTGGGGGATTGATGCCACCATTCCAAGCGCGACCTGACCAGGAATACCAAGTATAGCAGCATAGTCACTGTTCACATCTATCACAATAAATTGTACCTTCGATACGACCCTGTGGGGGTATTGGCCTAGGTCGACGTCAAGCTCAATCTAGCCTTTGGCATCAACTCGATGGTTGGTGAAACCTTCCAATCTGCCATCATATCTTTCAAGTTGCTCGTTAGAAAGACCCATCTCCTGGAATGTCTTGTAAAACAAGATGTCTTTGCAGGCCCCCGTGTCGACTAAGAGTCTGCTCGTCGTACATCCGTCGATTAGACCTGGGATGACGAGAACTTGCTCCCTAGCTGCCATATTAGTTGCCAGTTCGTGGGGGTAGAAGGTGATCACCTCATCCCTGACATCTCTCCTTGGAGGCACATGTGGGGCTTTATTGAGCTGAAAGATTTTATGCTTGATGGATGTGTTGCTAGCCTGCTCTGTAATGACCCCCAAATTCAATCTAGGATGCCTTGGTCCTTGCTGTCCACCTGCTGGCTGCTCGCCTCCACCAGCTTGAGGCCTTTTCACATATGCGTCGAGCCTTCCCTGGTTGACCATTTTTTGGATGATACGCTTCAAGCCCAAGCAATCCTCCGTGAGATGTCCCGTATCTTTGTGGTAATCACAGTACTTGCTATTGTCCCTTCTGAACTTGTTGCCTAGGTTCATTGGGGCAGGTGGAGCCAACTCGACTGCATTCATTATTTCTGTTCGACTCACCGTTAAGGGAGTGAAAGCCTCAGGCACCTTCTCTGTCGCCCTAGTCCTGTTCTTGCCATTCTTATTGTTACCTCCATTTTTGTTGGAGTCTTTCTTGTCATCAGCGGCCTCCACCTTGGGGCTCTTCCCATTCTTCTTTTCCTTTCTCTCCTCGGCTAATGCGACATTATAAACTTTCTCAAACAACTCCTGTCGAGTAGTGACTGTACGAACCGTCAGCTCATAATCCATGTCTTCTGAGGAAATACCATTTCGGAAGCAATTGATCACCTCCCTGTCAGTGAGATCTTCCTCAATTTTATCAACCATCTCCTTAAACTTGGTAAAGTAGCTCATTGAGCTTTCATTTTTTGCTTGCACCAAGTTGTTTAGATCGGTGACAGTCACCTTTCGAGCTCCAGCAGTTGAGAAGCGGTCTAGGAATTTTGTCCTGAAACACGTCCAGGTGGAGATGCTACCAGCTGCCAAACCATTGAACCAAGTTAGGGCTGCTCCCGTGAGTGTGCTTATGAGGGCTTTGCACATATTTTCGTCCTCATTGGCGATAAAGCACATTGTGGCTTCCAGGTGCGCTATATGACTCTTTGCATTGGTTGCCCCTAAGTACTTTTCTAGGAGGGGCAATCTAAAACCAGCAGGAGGTCGACTGTCAATCAGGTCCTTAGATAAGGGTCGAAGAGCAAAGTCAATTCGTTCGACCTTTCCATTATCCTTTTTCTTCTCATCCTCCCATTGTTCGAACTTCTTTTTCATCAACAACCATTCCCTAGCGTCGGGTCTGTCATCTCCTGCAGGGGGAACGACATTAGACCTCTGACCCTCACTTTTGGGGGGAGTTACCTGCCTGCTTCTCCTATCTCTGTGAGAAGGAACCCTTTCTGATCGAATTGGTGACCTATGTCTGTCATCTCTTGGTGGCGACCTGCGTCTTTCATCTCTGAGAGGCGACCTGCGCCTATGATCTCCGGGTGGCGACCTGCGCCTTTCCTCCCTTATAGGCGACCTGCGCCCATTCCTGTCCCTATGAGACTGTGATCTTTGTGTCCTGGCAGGCGAACCACGTCGGCTTCGATTGGCTTCTAAGTGCGTCCTAAAATCTGACTGAGCCTCCTGCTCCCTATTCCTGGTGAGGCTAGCCCTTAGGTCGTTGCTTGGCACATGAATGAGGGATGGAACCCGCTGCACTATCCTGTTATCGCCGTTCTGTCCCATGGTTTCATTAGGCCTAGCACTCCTGGCCTGTTCCCTGTTGGAAATTTGAGAGGGAGCCACCCTCTCTGACCTTCTATCCGCCTGCTCAGCCTCCTCCATGGCCAATAACTCGGCTAGAATCTGGGCTCGCTCCAACAAAGATTTCCTTTCTACTCAATGGGTTGGATGAGGGACCTGCCCTATTTCCAACATTCAAATGAGCAGTTGGACGCTTAGGAGGAGGTGGAACTCCTTGTCCCTCCATGTGTCGTTTCCCTCTTCTCGTATCGGGCAATCCTCTGCCATCAGCAACACTGGTAGAGCGCGTTGCTCTACCATGAGGGCGATTTGGTGGGGGAGGAGGCAGATTTGTGTTTTCAGCATTTGCATTTGCATTGTTGTTTGCTTCTTCGTGCCCGAGTGAGGCCTCAGATACATGTCCGTCTGAAGTCACCATTGTTGTAGGGTGAGAAAAATTTCGAGGTCAAGCTAAAGCACGTTTCCCGGCAATGGAACCAAACTGATGCCGCAAGAAAAGTGCTTATCAATCTTCCTCCATGTGGCAGGACTGATCACCTGGCTCCTTGACCTGAAATCAGAACCCACGACTAGCCGGATGTGTCTCCGGCTTAGACCCTCGGGCATGAGAGTAAGTATTTGATGAGTGGAGAGCTAAAATGTACTGAATAATAAAATTCTGACAACAAAATAGCAGTTACCTTTGCACTGTTGGTAGTGATGAAATATTTATAGGTAATGACCGTTGTATATTTGGTGGTGCTATATGAGCTCCGAGATTTTAGCGGCAGTTATTAGAAATGTGAACGTGCCTGTAACGTTCCCTGATTTATAGGGATGCGGTTATGGAAAGACTTAACCCACGTGCATCCACATCAGTTAGCTCGACGCTTGTTGATTAGGTCGAGGTCGCCATTTGGCGAATGGTCGACCTGACTGGCGGGTAGAGTGTGGATCGTACCCGTATTAGAGTTTGGATCATTAGGCCGAACTAAGTTAGGTCGGGACACAGCGTGTCGGACAATGAACTTAGTCGACTGATACATGAGATGGGCTTTGGGCCATGTACTGATTGGGCCTAGCCCACTGGATATGCTGAGACAGTAGTTGCTTTGAGGATTGGGCTTTATTTGCTTGGCCCATCTCGACACTTTTGGTATGTTCAAGCACATTGTCCTTGAAGCTTGCTCAACACGAAACTCCAACGGCTATCTTCATCCCAAGGCTATAAATAGACCTTGTGTTCAAGCATGAAGATAACAAGATAGCTTGAGTTAAAAGAGACGTCAAAATTATCAAAGTGTTGAAGCTCATCATCTCCGTGCATTTCTTTGAATCTTCAAACACTTACAAGCCTTCAAGATTATCCAACCCAGAAAATCTCTCAAGCCCTTTTGTAACACCATAGATTCATCAAGCTCTCTCTTTATCATTATAAAGAGCTCTTGAATCTTGCACACACACACATACACTGGTTATTGTCTAGGATTAGCTTCATAGAAAAAGATAGTTAGATTTGAGATTCTAAATTTGTATTCCTTTGTAACAGCTACTCAAATCAAATATACTATCTCCATTAGAAAATCCAAGACTAACCATCTTGGTAGAGGACGTAGATCTTTAACGATTGAACCTCTCCAAATATCTTGTCATTACTTCCTGCACTTTACTTTTGTGTTCTTAAAGTTCTTCTATCATTTCTTGTGTTTGATCTTCAATTGCATCCAACACCATATTGAATTGTGTTTATAGTACAAATCTGCCTAAGCCTATTTTTAACCTTGCGGTCGACCACACTCTCACTTTTGCGGTCGACCACACTCCCCTTTTACTACTAAGCTTTTATACTTAGAAACTTCCGCTGTGCATATTACTAAGCTTGAAAGTTGGTTTTTACTTAACCACACTTTCAGCCCAAGTAAGCCAAGGTTGAATTTTCAAAAAGAGTAGAAAATTTTATACAGCTATTCACCCCCCCCCCCCTCTAGCTATTTTCATACTCTTGTTGCACCTTTGGGACCAACAGAGGGCCTCTTGAACTCTGCCGATATCACGAAAAAGGATTAGCGACAACACTGGGGTAAGGACCCTTCTCAATCTTCCCTTCTGTAAGTGCTCCAATTTGAGCTTGTTAGAATTTTCGTTAGAAAATTAACGAAAGTTATAACATTTCTAACAATTCCTAACAATCCTAATCTTTCTAACAAAGTGAGGGTAAAATGGGCATTGTTATTTAAGGTTAAACCTTAAAAAGAATCTCAAAAAAGAAAAACAAAAGAAGAAAACCATAAATAGAAATGCTGGAAACATAAACTGGCTGCTTAATTTGAATTTCAAAAAGAAATATTCCTCTTGTCCAAAGCCGGAGCCGCATTTAATGAACAAAGGCACGCCGAGGGTTCCCTATCCGCGCGGAATGAGTTTGTCATCTCAGAGGGCTATAAATTGAGCCCTCCAAATACAAAAATAAGGAGCCACAACACATTTTGCACCGAACCTCTGGCGAAATATAGAGAGAAAACAGTGAGAATTCACTTGAATTGTCACCATTTTCTCTCCAATATTTCCCAATTCATACTCATCCACTCACTCTCATATTAAAGCCCTAAACACTCATACATACAAGCCAAACACTCAAGAACACAAGGAAGATTGGTAAACCCTCCTTCTCCTAACCCTAAATCTCAACCATGCATGCATTTGCAAACTACAAAATGTAGTTCTTTCATCTTCTTGATCTAGATCTAAGAAGATCACCATGGAAGACCATCTCCATGGATGATCTTCTACAAAGATCAAAATTATTTTCAAGTTCTCTTACTTTCTTGCAAAGAAAACTCATTTTCAAAACCCTAAAAACCATTTTCAAGCATAAAATCTCATTTTCAAAGGATAAAAATCCCCTTCCCAAGCAAATGAAATGCTTAGTCCTAATGTACCCCAAGGATGGTTTGGTATAGTTGATTCACCACTAAAATGTCTAGTGATCACTAACCAAAACCTAGGGAAATGGGGACAAGCATGGATGCAAAACCCCCTTTAAAATCATATTCTCCTTCTTGGGAAGTTGCTGCCCAGTAGCAATTTTCCCAGACCTCAGTCCATTATTTTAACTTTTGGACACAGATGAACTTGGAATTTGGTGTTGACTACAAAACACTTTTTGTAGCCAACATCCATAGCTTTCCAGAAATATTTTTACTTTATTTTTTGGGTGAGTAAAACTCCTCTTTTCAAATTTTCTTTCAGAGGCTAGTTCATCAGCTTCTGGGAATCCAGATCTCATATCTGAGGTTTCCAGAAGGTTTTGACCCCTCAAATCTTCTCCAAAATGGAAAATTCCTTCGCACAAGTCTTATTTAAGGTGTCTAGAACAACTTTCATTCTCTGAGTTTATCCAGATTATGAAGTTTTAAGACCGTTGAATCCATTTCAAAATCAAAGGTCCACTGCCTTTTTCATTCTGGCAGAAATGGCTCTCAACTTCAAAAGGTCTTTTGAGTACCAAATCTCAATCCAAAAATCCCCCAAAAAATCATGGGATCAGTTTAAAGTCTTAAAAAGATATCCCAATTTTTACTTTTCTGAGTTTCAAAGTATTTTGGCCAAAACACACACACACACACACACACAAATGATTTTCAGCTTGGAAGACTCGTTTTTACGAGGCATTCCGGTGCACACTAACGTCCTTCCCGGCGTGTAACATGACCTCCGAACCCAAATTTCTGATCTCGGGCTTTTTTCAAAGTTTTGGCCCTCAAAATTAAAATGGCGTGGCGACTCCGTTCTTTTTCCCGTTGGGTTTTTTCAAAGAAACTACGAAAGGAAAATTTTCGATACATGGCGACACATCATCACAAAGTGGCGACTCACTGGGAAATAAGCTTTTTTAAAAAAAAAATGAATGATATTTGGTATATTGGTGGAAACCATTAAACTTCCCGTGCTACCGCCTCCTAACACGAGTCGGGGATAAATTGTGGTTTAACAATCCCACGTACCGGTATCACCGTTTTCAAAAAAAAAGCTTTTGAGGGTCAAGCTTCCGTCCCAACTTTGAAAATCATTTGTGTGTGTGTTGATTTTTGCACATTTTTCGTGTTGTTTTGGCCGCCTCGGAGAAAGTCAAAATTTTGACTGTCGGAATAATGTCCCTAACTCGTCGGAATTTTCGTGCTTATGTGCTTATGTGCTCATTAAATTTCAAAAAAAAAAAGGATTTCAAAAAAAAAAGAAAATTTTCAAAAAAATAAAATCATGCATCATATTTTTAAGACACATAAAAAAATTTCCTATTTTACTCGTAAAAGAATATAGACTACTTGCACACTACGCGCACGTGACCGTACACCGCACACTACGTCCCTAACCCGGAAATCCTTGTCGCGGTCCGTTTGGTCTTATTACGCCTCTGATGAGCACACAGACTACCCAAACATCCCATGGAGCCTCGTGTCGACCTATGCACTTGTCCGTGACACACTTTGTCCGAGACCCGGTTGGTTTTTAGTCCGGTCCGTGTCATGCCCCGTCTCGTGTATAGACCTTTCCTTTCAAGCCTTTGTCGGCATACCGACTCAATATCTTTCGGGACCCTAATCGCCGAAGTTCTCGCCGGTTTTCCGCCGCAGACTTTGACCAAGATATTGACCGGCGCCTTGACTTCGGCTCGACCGGCACAAATTATACACCGACTCCCAAAGATTGACACCGAGTCATCAAGGATTAATGATTATTCCATGCCTAATTACGGCTTAACCGACGACAAGTCAAGATCAATTGTGGACGCTTATCGGCCCAAATCATGCCGACTTTTCGTCGAGCCCCTGACATGATCTTGACTTTTGACGTCGCCTTGTCCGTAATTTACATCGAATGCTCGTTAAGACTCGATTACCCGCCGACTTTTAGGATCGTTTTTCTTTCTCGGTCGGTGGGACCCGCTTGCCCTATAGACCCTCGCCCGGGCCGCCCACCCCGGGAGGTCGAAATACAGTGGAATACGAGGGGCTTATAGACGTAGTGACGGGGCCCACCGATCCAGATCCAGAGTAGTTTGCGAAAAGAAGAGCAATCTTTTCCAACCGATTAGGTTAATAAAACATGTTTTAAGTAAACGTGAACAAATAATCGCATGTCGCATGAGCCTAAAGCCCAAACACCTACCCTCCTTCCATTCCTGCACATCCGAACCTTCGTGTCCTTTCCCCCGCAGCCTCCGCACAAAGCTTGGTTTCGGCACCGGTCATCGTTTGATTAGTTGGGAAGAGTCAAGCGCGTCATCGCCTTCGCCGTTTGTTCCGACTCCGGTTTCGTAATGTCTCGCATCGCCTGTAATGATGGGGATAACGTCACTCCGCCTCCCGGACCCTCGACAGAGCAACAAAGGGAATCCGCTAGCGTAACGTATGAGGTTACGACAGAAGCACTTAAATAATGGAGGCTATTAAGAGTCACGGTCCGGCCGCGCCTCAATCCGTATGGCACCTTCACCGTGGAAGAAGACGAGGATGCCAACCCCACTCTCGCCGCCCGACTACACCAGATGCCGCCACCCACCTCCTATGGTGCCACTACCGTAACCCATGCTCCTCGATTTTCGGGCCGCCCACTCCCCAACCACGTACCACCGGATCCATGCAGCACTCGACGGCACAAATCAAATGGGGCAAAATCGCACGGAATGTCTTCTCATGGTCAGCTATCTCGAAATGCCACGCCTAATCGGGATCCCGCCTCGCCGGAACCGATCAATCCGACCTTCACAAAGAATGCCTACAGCTTCGAAATGCCGCCACAACTTGGTTCTGGGCCACGCCAGGAGCCCTCCTCGTAACAGCACTAGTTCACCAAGCTCCTCACACAAATCCATTCCTCACTGCACTTCTATGGGTTACCAAGCCCCCATCCCGTGTCATCCGAATCACCAGACCGCAGCACTCGTGTTACACACCTTCACCACAGTGCACCATGCAATTCAACAATCCGGACAAGCAGCCCCGCACTCAAGCCTACTTACGGGCCCCACTGGAAATCCAAGTTATCCGCTACATCGGGCCGCTCTCCACCTACTTTGCCGCTGAAAATCAACAAGAAGCCGCAAGGTTCTATCCTTTTGCTCGTGCTCCTACTCATGCTCCCCTGTGGTAACTCAAATTTCAGGATAGGTTTTCACCTACGTCCCCCGGATCGGCCGTTCCCTCCACCTCGGGCCCGCTTCCAGTGGTAGCTCCTCTCTAGCTCACCCACTAGCTTGAATGCCATGGTTCCGCCACAAGACCCTCATCCGGCCTCGGTTCATGGAGCAAGACAAGGAAATGAAAGCGCAGATCGCCGAACCGATCGCCAAGAAGCTCCGCCTTCCGCCTACTGCACTGACTCCATTGTTCCTCTCCCCACAAATTTGTGATGCCTAATCTCGGATCTCTTTGATGGGACCGCATGCCCGAAAACCCATTTGGACACATATACCTTGGCAATGAAAGCCAAAGGATGTACCAATCAGCAAAGCTGGGCCGACTATTTCAGCCATCCTCAAGTCCAAAGGCCTTAAAGTGGTTCTTCCGTTTGAAACCCGAAGCCGTGGCTACATGGGACCAGATTACCAATGCCTTCACAGAGAAATATAAGGCCAACTTGGAATGGGAAACAAATAGGGTTGACCTACAAACAACAAAGCCATGGCCCCGATGAGAATGTTGGGACTTTTACAAGCGGTGGAATCTCGAAACTCAAGTTGAAATGGCCATCCCTCCTTCCGAAGAGGAACAACTGACATCTTCCACTCATGCTTGAAACCACATTCCGAGAGCCTCCTCGCCACTTCCCATACTCGACTTACGGGCCATGGTTAACTCGCAACTAAGTTTGAAAAGGCTTACAATCAAGAACCGGCCGCCGCACTCCGCCTACGTATATCGGGCTCCTCCCGCAAACACCGCTCGCTTCCCGCCAAAGGCAAAGAGATGATTAACTATGCGGACAGAATGTAACAACACGACTCCTTTTGCTCCCGTAAAAACCAAATGAGCCTGCACCACGGCCGTCATGAATCTCGAAAACTTTGGAATGCCTCCGAATGACATCTTTAGGGACTCGGTGAAAGAAGGCTTGCCGCCTTTGGAGAATTTCCAACCCGTAAATCCGAATGCTCCCGTGGATACTACAAAGTATTGTGCTTTTCATCAAGCTCACTGACATCCGATCGACAACCGCTTTACTCGAAAAGGCAATCCAGGCTAATAGAGCAAGGAAAGTTGGAAGGCCCCGAAGGGCCTAACACAAGCTAAAAATCCGCCGCCAAGGAACCATAATCGTGTGAATATGATTGAATGCGGAGAATCTTCGCATGCCCAGAAGATGCCGGATGAAGGTCCCCAAATACCCGTGGCCAACCTCGTCGAGGATCCCGAATTCGGATTCCCTCGCCCTTGAGGATATCGAACGAATCAACCCATCTTGGTCTCATGTCGTAGACTCGCAAGAATACGAGGCCCGCTATTTTTCGGATGAAGGGAAGGCCAATACCGAAGAGTCAATGCTCCTGGCCAAAATATGAGAGGACCATTTACACAAGATGGTTAGAACAATCGAGAAGAATTAGACAAGAAAGCTTCCTACGAGCGCCGTACCGGGACTTATCAAGAAAGAGGCCGAAGAGCATCTCGGAGCTAGTACACTTCCACAAACCGGCTATTGGAGAAGTCAAATACGACCCCGAAGGCAAAGTGAAATCGAAGAATCGAGGAGGAAGAACCCTTCTACATTCTACCTCGGTGTTAAATACGTGCCACCCTCTCACTCTTCCCCCGCAATTTTCGGGAGGAGAAGCCGAGTCACAATTACCACTTCCGGAATGGGAGCATATGACAATTTCATGGCCGCACGCACCCATATTCCCCTAACGGTTTGATCGGCTGTTCCTCTCCGCCGAAATCCCGTAGTATGGGAAGAAGATTCCGATGACAATGATGATGATGATGACGACGAGAGCGAAGAGTCAACCGAGGCCCCCGATCCGGAAACAACTGGAACAATCATGCCTAAATGAGCCCATGGGAGCCAGAACAATGGTTGGTTGTCGCCAAGCGACGATGAAGGACCACCGGAAAATGCAAGTCAAATGCCGTAGGGGCGGACTCCCCAAGAACCGCACCTCGTAAGATGCACATGCGGTCAATGCCCTGATACTCCAGAGGATGAGGGACAGAAAGCCCGCGCCTGCACTCCGTACATATCCGAAATCCTAGAACACAACGTTCCTTATAAGAACCTCGACCGGTGAATGGAAAGGGTTTATTGAAGCACCGGTCGAGAATGGAGGGTTTCAGCCACCGAAGATGAAGAATTCGTAAACGTTATCGGATCTTTTCTTCTTTCCCAAGAACGGATGGCATAACAACCGTAAGGGTCACAAACGGGCCGCTCGAGCGCAGCCGAGTGCCTCGCAATCACCGAAAAGGGTTATCGATCTCGAACGTCTCCCCAGGGCCTTCATACCTAGCGAATCCACATGACGCCTTCCTAATTGCTCCAAGGCTCGACAATGGACCCCGGTGCTCCTTATTTGGACACGCATCTATCGAGCCGCTACCTCAAACTCCGAAGGGGAACGTTGCCTATCCTTCACCCGTGGCCGCCCTACTTGCAAGATTGAAAGAAAAAGGATATACGATGAGATGGAGGCCGATAGCCATAACTCCGTGGGCCATCCAAGGGATGAAATCAAAAGCCGCCGAGTCCCGACAATAGCGACTCTTGTTGCATGATAACTATGAGCAAGGCCGGCCATGAGAGTGAATCTGAGGACGCCCTAGCTCTCGCGGGCCATCCAAGGGGCAACAACACAACCCCAAACCCGAAAGCCTCGTGATCTGGGAAGCGCTTATAAGGTGGCCGCCCAGAAGGAGCCAAGATAGCCACCTCACCGTCACTAGACTCCGTAACCAAAGTGGCCAATAGCCAAAAGGCTCCCCATCGACCCTAGCAAGACTCAAGAAATCCAATCAAGAGACAACCGAGGAGGAAGTTAACCTCGTTGACCCGATCCGGCAAATCTTCCAAGGAAATCCCAAGGCGTATAAGAAGGCCACGTATCAAGCACCGAAAGAAGATCGCCGCCCCTACGCTAAGACAACAAACCTGCACTCGAAAAGAGGATCCCGTGCTCACCTGGGCCAAGCAAACACAAAGGCCAACATTTCCCTCTCGGTCTCTACTCACTTCGCCCTATCCCCATAAGTTGAAGCCGGAAGAAAGCCCGGCTCGCACTCTAGTGCCTATTGATGCTACTCCCGATGACGTGGTACAGCTTGATTGGAAACATCCACTACGGAATATAATCACTTTCACGTATCTCGACCTCCCTCAATTTGGGGCCGATCATAACGAGCCTCTCTTCATCACAAACCAGCTTGGATGAACGACGCTCCTCGGGTCCCGGTTGATAATGGGTCCGAATGAACATTCTTCCCAAAGATCATGAGCCTCGCTTGATATCAAGACTACGTACTTGAAACCTTCCTCCCTCACAAATAAAGCTTACGACTCAACATCTCGAGCAGCCTTGGAGTTGCTACTTTGGACCTCGGTTTGGCCGTAAATTGATACCTCGTGGAATTCCGTGTTATCGACATCCCAATCACTTTTAATGCCTTATCGGGAAGACCTTGGCCGCACCAGTCAAGGGGTTGCCTCAAGCCTCCACCAAAGGTGTGAAATTCATCTCGAATGGGGATCTCGACGACCATTTACTTGGGATTTAGTCACTTTGGAGGGCACAGATACTGTGGAATACCTATTCTCGGGAAATCAAACATGACGAGGAAGGTCTCATGCTAATCTGGCTTCACTGGGCCGAGCCTCCCAAGGCCCAAGTGTGCAACATAGATCCGACAATCACCTCGGATAAAATCCCACCGGCCTTGAAAATGATGAGAAAGATGAGCTATCTACTCCGGCCTCTGGCCTGGGGAAGCACCAACAAGGAACTCACAAACTCATCGAGGTGAAAGGACGTAATACTCGCCACGACCTCGGGATATGAGGCCTCCTCACTGACACCGCAAAAGGAAAAAGATTTGAAGCCGCCACAGAAAGGTCCCTGGCCGACAACCCTAAATCTCTCCCCTTCGGTCTAATTTGGCCGACTACTTTGTAAAGGGTCCCACACAACCAGAAACATCACAGAGCCCACTCCTACGGCAGGATGGCTAAAGCTACAGGATAGCCTCAACAAGTGTAGAGGAACCAAGGCTAACCCGGTCCGTAGAATGTTCCTAGACCTACCCAAGATACCCGGGGCTACCACTACCACGAAGAGCGAGTATACCTTCGCAGACGTGCCCGACTCCGGTGGAACAGCCGAGAAGCTTACCACCACAAACCCGATTGCCCAGAAGATCCGAAACCCGAATTCGAATTGACAAGCACTCAAAAGCTAAGGCCACGGAATTTCCTCGATGATTGGGATGGTCTCGGTTATGCAAAGAATTGTTCGAAGAAGAAGTCCAAAGCCGCACTGATTGATCTCGGCTCGGTCCAAGAGATGATAGCAGCAATTGAGAAAGGAAAACAAAACAAGACAGTTCCCGAGTCATGAGGCCACCAACAGCAAAGCCGCTAAGAAATTGGGAAAACCTCTCAGGCCCGTCCGCGACCAAGGAGGAAATGATCACCAAGCTTGGATTGGTCCCCCGTCCCTTTGTGTCAATCTAGGACAAGTCCTCCCAGTCTCTCTTTGTTAAGATCGAGTCTCTAGGGTCGTCCGATGGCCTTACGCCTGAAGACTACGAGTCTGTAGCGAACGTTGTATTCCCTTTCGTCTTCAATGAAATGATGAACCTTTCTGAGTATCCCTTGATTGCCACTCTAACTAATGACGAAAAAAAAAACACCTAATAATAATTCATTAGATAAAGAAGCAGACACATTAAACGAAAAAAAAATCAAACAACAAAAGAAATCTTTAAGGTGTTGTCCTAAAGAGGAAAATCGAGCCCAAGCCGCCGAAGAGATTTTGACGAGTGTGAATCTGGGAACTGCGGAAGAGCCCAAAGAGACGCAGATTGGTGATTTCTTCAAGGAATTGGAAAGGATGCTCGCAAAGTCCTACAAAATCCTCAATTCAAAGAAAGTAGCCCTCTTCATCAAAGAGAACATCATGTGCAGATACGGGTTGCCACCAAATCATTTCGTATAATGGATCCCACTTCGAAGGGGAATGCGACAGCCGCCGGCGTAATTCCGAATAACCCGTCACAAGTCATCTCCTTACAGCCCCAAACCAACGGAGCCGTCGAAGCAAAGAAACAAGACTTCGAAAATATCATCCGGAAAATGGCCGTCCAAGGCGTAGATTGGCCCGAGAAGCTACACCGGCACTCGGGGCTACGTAACATCGCCGAACGTCAATCGGGAAACACCGTTTGCCCTCACATACGGAATGGAAGCCGTACTCCCAATCGAGCCGGAAATACCTCGCTCCGTATACCGCCGGAAAGCCGTATCAACGAGGTCGAATGGCTCCGCAGTCGCCACGATGAATTGGCCCTACTAGATGAACGCCGACTTAAGGCCATGGAACACATCCGAGCCTACCAAGGAAGAATGGCCAGAGCCTTTGACAAGAAAGTAAAGCATCGGGAGATCCGAGAAGGGGATCTCGTTTTAAAAGAAAAGCCCCCACCCGTATCAACCCCTCGGCAAATGGGAGCCCGTATGGGTCGGGCCATATGTCGTCCGTAAGATCTTCTCCTGAGGAGCCATGCAACTTGCACCCTCGACGGGAATCCCTTCGTACACCCAGTGAATGGTGACAAGCTGCGCAGATACTACGCGTAAAAAAAAAAAAGAGAAAAAAAAACAAAAAAAAGAGTGCTAAAAGAGTAATACCCAACTAGGTTGAAAACCCGAAAAGGGCGGCCTAGGTAAAAACAGGTTGCACCAAAAAAACAAAAAAAACAAACAAAAAAAAAAAAACAACAAAAAAAACAACAAAAAAAATCTAGTTGAACTACGAAGACCCGAGCTCCTCAAAATGAGGGGAACGTAGGCAAAAAAACGGTTCGGTCTAAAACACAAATAAAAGTCATACTTTGACATCAATACACCGATCGTACCATGAAAGCGTCTCGAAAACTCTAAAGCAATTCAAATATTCATTACAAGTTAAAAACTTTTTGATGAGTCTAAGCCCGATTCATTCCTACAACCGGCAACCTCGCTAAAAGAAATTAAGATACATAATCAAACTAATGTGTCTCGCCATGGCAAGAAAGGGATACTCGTAAAACTCGTAGTCACTCCAAGCCACTCGTATCGGCCTCTCCCCCTCTTCTTCCCCTTCGAGTCTTCTTTTTCCGAACAGAAAATGTCGGTCTTCCTCCTACCAAGCTCTGGTATAGGAACAGGATCTATCAAACCAGCCTCCGCCATGGCCTTAGTAGCCCTAGCGTCATCTCTCATCTCCCGTAGCCTAGCCGGTAGCATAGGAGCCCTCCTCTCCCGTCTCGACGTAAGCCTCATAGTCGGCCGCGCCGTCTCCGCTCCTATCATGAGGGTTGGCCCTCGCCGCCCTCCTCCTCTCGTAAACAACCAGTCCTCCGCACCCACAATGGCCTCACGCCGTCTCAAAATAGCCACCCGAGTCTCTCCTGCATGCCTCTCATACCAATCCAGTACCAAGTGGTCAGAACACCGGCCTGACGCCCGAGAATAACCCGAGGAGGAAAGGCATCATACCTCCATGCTCGGGAAAGAAATGGAAACACCGAGGATCATCCATAGAAACAGGAGCCACCACTGCGGCTATATCATCAAAGCCCTCCAAAGGAACCTCGCTCCAAGCCGAACCGTCTCGTAACCAAGGACGGAATATAGAAGCCGGACCGAGAAAGCCCCTAAGCATAACCACATGAGACCCGTCCCCAAGCACTCGCGAGTCTCCACCCGCCAACAAGGCACCGACCATCTCGATGTCCTCTCGTCCGAAGACCAGCCATCCAACGCTCCCATGAGCCCCGATCATCAAAATCCACAAAGAACCCCTCCCGGCAAATGTCCAAGGCTTGATCATGTCGGGAGTTTCCCGAAGAATCCCCAAACGCTCCATCGCCCACGTGGTCAAGCAGGAACGGGCCGCCCTCGCGCATATACCGCTTCCCGCAGCGCCTATCTAGAGCATGAAAAGTCTCCCCGTAATCAAAGGAACGACATCTCTCGCCTGTGCGACAGCGAACGACAACATCCAAAGAAAGACCGATGGCAAATCCCAAAGGAATAGACCATGAACAGGCGCCAAACATACAAAGTGCAAAGGCATCCCAATAGGCATCATCCACCAAGCCTAGGCCCCTAAACCTATCAGAAGGCCGGATATATCAAAATGATCGGGACCACGGATCATACCTTGCGCTTCCTCCGGAAAGATGAAGGAGGACGCACAATCCGTCAACAAAAGAAGCCCCTCCGGCAAAGGAACCGCTATCTCTTCCACCTCCTGACCTCCAAGCAAGGCCCGAAATTCTTCCACAATGGAACAATCTCGTTGAAGGAAAGGCAAAAGACATGCCTTCTAGTGTCCCAAAATGAGGAAGAAGCCCTCAAAAGCTCATAATCCGGAATCAATTCCTCGAGAGACCATAAGCACTTCACCTTGTACCTTTCTTCAAAGAAGGACCTCCTCTCATGCATAATCTCCCTAGACCATTCCTTGAACTTGTTGAAGAATGACATTTGGGATTCTTGGGACAATTTTGATGGAGCTTTTCTAAGGTTTTCCATGGATTTTCTCTCTTTCTCCCCGAAAATGGTCTGTTTGGACCGGAGGTTGAAGAGGATATTTGAATTTGAAATAAAGTGAGACCAGATCTCGAAGCAAAATTAAAGGACAATGTCGATGCAGCCCCATCCGCGCGGACATGATTGTCATTTATCGTAAAATCTCGCAATGCCCAAGCCGCTACACCAAAAGAGGAATATTCCGTCCCGTTGCTCGAAACCCGTGCAAAACCTCCCCAAACCACCCATATACCAAACACTAACACCTCGCCAAAAAAAAAACAACAAGGCTCATGCAACACCGCATTCATACCGCACCGCATTCATAAAATAAAATCCTAAATTATTACATTCCAAAAAAAAAAAAAAAAAAAAAAAAAGAGTGTGCATAAAAAAAAAAACAAACAAACATCAATAAAATCCTAAATTATTACATCCAAAAAAAAAAAAGAGAAAAGAGCAAAAAATATGTGCATAAGCCGTACAAATCTCAATCCCACCATAAATCTCAAAATCTCGTAAAATCGCCTAAAAAAAAAAAATTGTGGGGAGGGGGTAATCAATCGTAATCCCTAGCGCCCGACGCCCGTCTCCCGGCCCCTCTTACGACTCTGCCCGCCTCCTCGTGAGCCCCGAAAATCTCGGGCTCGTAATCGTCCTCGTCTCCGAAAGAGGCTCGTCAGACCAACCGCACGCTCCGATAGGGCAAGCCGAGATCTCGCGAAAAAATCATATCCGAAGGTGAAGGCGTCGGACTCCCGGACGTACGAAGACGACCCACCATGCCGCGCACGTGTCCCCGCCCGTGTGGATCCCCGAGAATGACGTGATCCGAAGCGCACCGCGCTGGGATCAAGGAGAGGAGACAGAGGAGTCTCGAAGAAGTCTCGAACGAATAGGAAGCTCTCCCGCCCGACAGCGCCGGCCGTGGTCGCCTCGCTTCTAGCCTCGAGGAGCCCCGCAAGCGACCATCCTCCCGATGAATCTCTTAGCTCCGATCACTTGCTTCGCGCCTCTCGACGACCACCTCCGAAAACCGCACGAAAGCAAAAGCGTCGAAATGCTGAAGAAAAAAATGATGACAGGAAAGAAAAGAAAAGACAAAAGCAAAAAAAAAGAAGGGGAAAAGGTGAAGCCATACCTTCATACCCAGACGAGGCCGGAAAGCTCGTGGAAGCCGCTCAGGCTGAGGGATCTCGCACCCTCAATCGGACCCCATCCCGGATATATGAAAAATCCGTCCGAGGGTACCGCGGATCCCAAGCCCCTCTCTATCCGTAACCCGAGGCATCCTCGGCCCTCCTCAAAACAAATACGGGTACGGCTCGGCCGCCACAAATGCCGAGAAGTGTTGGCCGGCTCGGTAGTCATCCCAGTGTCACGATCTGTCACTCGGGTGCATCATATCGGCGAGGCTCCACCGGTGTCCTCAAAGGCGAGTTCACGCCATGCCGGCGCGTCACCCTCTCTCCTGCATAATAGGCATCGCAGTCGACCTCTCGTAATCCTCCGCCGCACACCCAAATCTCGCGCGCCTTCACTGCGCCACCTCGAAACGATCCCAAGGATAAAATATCATCCTCTCGTCCGTCTCACTCCTCCGTCAAAGGAAGGCAATCCGCGTACCGAGAGTCGTACGCCCCGGAGCTTATCTTCTCCCGGCATGCTTGGACCAAGAATGCATGGCCGGATACGCCCGACGTACTCCGCCGCCGCCGCCACATCGTGACGTGGAAAAACTCCAACGCCCATACCGCGAAAGGTAAAAATCCAATCAATCCAAGCCAAAAGAAAAGTGTGTGCTCAAAGAAAAGAAAGGGGGAAAGCAAAAGAGAGCTTATACCTCCAGTGGCAAACTCAAAGCAGTACAAGGAGCTCACAGCCTTCCCACTGTACCTATCGAGAGCAAAGTAAAGCTCGCCACCCGGCCTCTCCCCAGAGACATCTCCAGCCATCTCCATGTCCTCCAAGGACCTCAAGCAAGGCAAAGACCGCCGTCCTCAAGATGCCCAAAGAGGGTGCTCGAAAAAGCAAAACCACAAGAAGGCCCCCGGCAATCTGATCGGCGCCTATCCTCTCCTCCCCGCCACTCATAACTCACAATGGTCTCCACAATCTTCCCGTAGACCACCGCATACTCCATCCCCATCCCCTTTTGGGAATAGGGGAAAATCCCGTAAGAGCTCGATCCGCATCACCGTAGCCGCCCCGCCACTCAATGCCGCGCCCCATCAAGGACAAACCCGTGATCGCAAAGATAGTCGGAAGGCGTAACCGTAGCCTCGCCCCGTAAGAAGTGAAACGTGTGGGTCGCATCCCACCTGTTGCGCCAAAGCGAACATCGCCCTTGCTCTTAGGGAACTTGACCACCCCTCAAGCACTCAACAAATTCCCAAAGCCCGGCCTCAACAACAACTGTCTCTGACTCGGCAAAGCTCCTCGGCCCGCGTTCGGAAGCCGATCCCACAAGTCAACCACAGACTCCACCGATCCTCGAGTCTTCATCTTGTTCAGCTGCTCCGTAACGTAGTTGTTTCCACCCTGCAACAAAACAAAAAAAAAAGAAAATGTCAAAAAAAAAATTGCATTTGCATTTGCACAAAAAAAAAAAGCATACATATGCATCATGAAATTTCAAAGAAAGTTCGACAAAGATAACAAAGATACAATGAGCATAGCCCCATTTTTCTCGCACAAAAAGACAGAAGAAATCCCAATCAACATTCATGAAAAAAAAATCTTTCATACAAAGAGTCAACGGAAGTAAAACTCCGTCCCATTTTCAAAAAAAAAGTTCCTATGCATGCATGCATATCATTCATCATCTCAAAAAAAAAAATGCATTCCTACGGGAGTAAAAACTCCATCCCGTTTTCATAAAATAACATGCATTCAACGGGAGGAAAAATCCTTCCCGCCTTTCAAAAAAAAAATCATCAATCAAAAATCATACATTCATCTCATGTTGGCAAAATGCCAATTCTTTTCTCAAGCAAAATGCACATTTTGAAACACCCACAAATTCATTGCAACATGCATATCATCAAAAATCAACATTCAAATTTCAAAAAAAAATAAAAAATCACAATTTTCATCCATAATTTTTGGATACCAAAAAAAAAAATGGCGAAAATGCCGATTCTTTTTCCAAGCAAAATGCATATTTTGGGATACCCATATACTCATTACAACATGCAAAGCATCAAAATCAAGATTCAAAGCCAAGAACATCAATCATTCGAATTTTCAAAAAAAAAAATTCAAAAATCACCCAAAATTCAAATTCAAGCAAGAAATCAACAAAGGGAATGAAAAGATTCGAAGTATACCGTTCGAGACTCGGATCAAGCCCAATGTTGCCAAGCATCGGGTAGGGCTCCTCCGCAATCGATTGCGAAAGAGTATAATGCCTCCTCATCCGACGAGCTCCAATCGTCTCTCTCCGCCACCGGCCACGCCCTTGGCCTTGAAAAGCACCTTCCCCGTGTTCCATTGCTCGAAAATCGAAGAAAATCGGAAGATTTCAAGCTTTTTAGGCCAACAATGGCGGATTTTTCACTTTCTCTCTCTCTCGTAATTTCTCAGTAAAAACAGACTGGGAAGGAGAAAGGGGCGGCCCCTCATTTAAAAACCCTCGAACACGCTCCTATCCGCGCGGATAGGATTGTCGTGGTCAAAATGACCCTTTTGCCCTTTAAAATCTGAACTCGCAGCTAGTCCCTCAACTTGACAGAGTTAACCAAAGTTAACCAAAGTCACCCTCGTCAAGAAAATCATTCCTCGCAGTCAAACGTAAGACCGACGAGAAAGATAACGAGATCTCGTATCTTTCATCCAAATCGAGAAAGATAGACCGATCTCAAAGATAACGAGATCTCGTATCTTCATCAAAATCAAACGTAAGACCGATCTCTCGAGAAAGATAACGAGATCCCGTATCTTTCATCAAAATCATTCCCCTATAGCCAAACGTAAGACCGATCTCCGAGAAAGATAACGAGATCTCGTATCTTTCATCAAATCACAAAGCCAAACGTAAGACCGATCTTTCCCCGAGAAAGATAACGAGATCCGTATCTTTCATCAAAAATCCTAGCCAAACGTAAGACCGACGAAAGATAAAGACCGTATCTTCATCAAAATCATAGAAAGATAATAACGAGATCTCGTATCTTTCATCGAGAAAGATAACGAGATCTCGTATCTTTCATCCAAATCACAAACGGCAGTCAAACGTAAGACCGACTTTCCCCGAGAAAGATAACGAGATCCCGTATCTTTCATCAAAATCCTCCACGGCAGTCAAACGTAAGACCAATCTTCCCGAGAAAGATAACGAGATCCCGTATCTTTCATCAAAATCATCCCCCGGCAGTCAAACGTAAGACCGATCTCCCTGAGAAAGATAACGAGATCTCGTATCTTTCATCAAAAATCATCAAACGACAGCCAAACGTAAGACCGATCTTCTCCCGAGAAAGATAACGAGATCTCGTATCTTTCATCAAAATCATCCAACGGCTAGCCAAACGTAAGACCGATTCTCCGAGAAAGATAACGAGATCTCGTATCTTTCATCAAAATCACAAACGACAACAAACGTAAGACCGATTCCTCGAGAAAGATAACGAGATCCCGTATCTTTCATCAAAATCCTCCACGCCAAACGTAAGACCAATCTTCCCGAGAAAGATAACGAGATCCCGTATCTTTCATCAAAATCATCCCTAGCCAAACGTAAGACCGATTCTCCCGAGAAAGATAACGAGATCTCGTATCTTTCATCAAAATCATTCCACGGCAGTCAAACGTAAGACCGATCTCCCTGAGAAAGATAACGAGATCTCGTATCTTTCATCAAAATCATTCAAACGGCAAATAAACGTAAGACCGATCTCCCCGAGAAAGATAACGAGATCCCGTATCTTTCATAAAAATCATTAAACGGCAGTCAAACGTAAGACCGATTTCCCCGAGAAAGATAACGAGATCCCGTATCTTTCATCAAAATCATCCCAACGACAAACGTAAGACCGATTTCCCCGAGAAAGATAACGAGATCCCGTATCTTTCATCAAAATCATCAAACGGCAGTCAAACGTAAGACCGATCTCCCCGAGAAAGATAACGAGATCCCGTATCTTTCATCAAAATGCTCCACGGCAGTCAAACGTAAGACCGATCTCCCCGAGAAAGATAACGAGATCCCGTATCTTTCATCAAAATCATCAAACGGCAGTCAAACGTAAGGCCGACCTCCCTGAGAAAGATAACGAGATCCCGTATCTTTCATCAAAATCATTCCCCGGCAGTCAAACGTAAGACCGATTTCCCAGACGAATACGTCTGATTTTCCCCAGCAAAGGCTAACAAAATCCCCAGCAAAGTTAACGGAATCCCAAAAGCCAACGGAATCTCGAGAAGATCTCGAACTACGAAAGGGCTTGATTCCCACTAGGGATACGTAGGTAGCCTATCATTAGGTCCAGCCCCTCGACCAAAACGGTCACCCTCTCCTTCGGCAGCAGACGAAGTCCACCGAAAGGGCATTTCACATCAAGGTCCGAGGCACCTAAAAAGCCATCAAGGTCCGAGGCACCTAAAAAGCCATCATCATCAAGGTCCGAGGCACCTAAAAAGCCATCATCATCAAGGTCCGAGGCACCTAAAAAGCCATCATCATCAAGGTCCGAGGCACCTAAAAAGCCATCATCATCAAGGTCCGAGGCACCTAAAAAGCCATCATCATCAAGGTCCGAGGCACCTAAAACTCCATCTCGAGGCACCTAAAACGCCATCATCAAGGTTCGAGGCACCTAAAATGCCATCATCAAGGTTCGAGGCACCTAAGACGCTGTCACTAGGAAAGCGATAAATCACAATCATCCCCAGCAGAGCGGATAGCCATCAGACCGAAAATGTTCATTCCTATCCCCAGAAGAACGGATAGCCATCAGACCAAAAATGGTCATCTCTTAGCTCCAGCAGAGTTTCTCTCCAAAGAACCAACCGCGTAACTCGCTCATCGTGTTCGAGGCACCTAAAACGCCATCATCTCCAGGGTCAAAGACCCGAACTACGGCCGGCTTGATTCCCATTCGGGATACGTAGGTAGCCTATCGCTAGGTTCAGCCACCCGATCACTCGATCATCCCGCCAAATATGGAGCCTTACTCTTATCGACGACCCCGCTTCCTTCGAAAGCGTCGTCGCCGAGGGGCTACTGTAAGTGCTCCAATTTGAACTTGTTAGAATTTTCGTTAAAAAATTAACGAAAGTTATAACATTTCTAACAATCCTAACATTTCTAACAAAGTGAGGGTAAAATGGGCATTGTTATTTAAGGTTAAACCTCAAAAAGAATCTTAAAAAGCAAAACAAAGGAAGAAAACCAAAAATAGAAATGGCTGGAAACATAAACTGGCTGTTAATTTGAATTTTCAAAAGAAATATTCCTCTTGTCCAAAGCCTGAAGCAGCAATTAATGAACAGTGCACGCGAAGGATCCTATCCGCGCGGATACCTTTGTCATTTCAGGAGGGCTATAAATTGAGCCCTCCAGTCACAAAAATAAGGAGCCACAACACAATTTGCACTGAACCTCTGGCTAAATATAGAGAGAAAACAGTGAGAATTCACTTGAATTGTCACCATTTTCTCTTGAATATTTCCCAACTCACACTCACTCTCAAATTCAAACCCTAAACACATTCAAGCCTCAAACACTCATATATTCAAGCCAAAGCCTCAAAATACAAAGAAGATAGGTATAACCTCCCTCTTCTTACCCTAAATCTCTCATCCATGCATGCATCTTCAAACTACAAAATGTAGTTCATTCTTCTTCTTGTCTTAAGATCCAAGAAGATCACCATGGAAGTCCATCTCCATGGATGATCTTCTACAAGGATCAACATTTTCTTTAATGTGTTCTTAATTTCTTGCAAAGAAAACTCATTTTCAAAACCCTAAAAACCATTTTCAAGCATCAAATCTCATTTTCAAAGGATAAAAATCCCCTTCCCAAGCAAATGAAGTGCTTAGTCCTAATGTACCCCAAGGATGGTTTGGTATAGTTGATTCACCACTAAAATGTCAAGTGATAACTAACCAAAACCTAGGGAAATGGGGACAAGCATGGATGCAAAACCCCCTTTAAAATCATATTTTCTTTCATGGGAAGTTGCTGTCCAATAGCAATTTTCTCAGACCTCAGTCCATGGTCTAATTTTTTGGACACAGATAAATGTGGAATTTGGTGTTGACTATAAAATACTTTTTGTAGCCAACATCCATATATTTCCATAAATATTTTTACTTTATTTTTTGGGTGAGTAAAACTCCTCTTTTCAAATTTTCTTTCAGAGGCTAGTTCATCAGCTTCTGGGAATCCAGATCTCATATCTGAGGTTTCCAGAAGGTTTTGACCCCTCAAATCTTCTCCAAAATGGAAAATTCCTTCTCAAAAATCTTATTTAAGGTGTCTGGAACAACTTTCATTCTCTGAGTTTATCCAGATTATGAAGTTTTAAGACCCTTGAATCCATTTCAAAATCAAAGGTCCACTGCCTTTTTCATTCTGGCAGAAGTGGCTCTCAACTTCAAAAGGTCTTTTGAGTACCAAATCTCAATCCAAAAATCTTCCAAAAAATCATGGGATCAGTTTAAAGTCTTAAAAAGATATCCCAATTTTTACTTTTCTGAGTTTCAAATTATTTTGGCCAAAACACACACACACACACACACACACAAATGATTTTCAGCTTGGAAGACTCGTTTTACGAGGCATTCCGGGTGCACACTAACGTCCTTCCCGGCGTGTAACATGACCTCCGAACCCAAATTTCTGATCTCGGGCTTTTTTCAAAGTTTTGGCCCTTAAAACAAAAATGGCGTGGCGACTCCGTTCTTTTTCCCGGGTCTTATTTGGTTTTTTTCAAAGAAACTACGAAAGGAATCGAATTTTTCTCCCGCGAAATGGCGACACATCATCACAGGGACGTACAACTCCGCACCCCGAAAATCCGCAAAATGCCGAGCAGTGGAATCAGATGTTGGAACAGATAAGACAACATGAGAGGCTCGGGATCGCCGCTATTGGAAGGTATCGTAACCTGTGGGCTAGCAATTGTTCGCAACCCTAATGGAACCTTTACGGTTGATGCGAAGATTGGAACTAATTACCCTCCCAGGCATGCCAACTACCGTCAAATGCCCTGTTCCCTTTCGTGTGGAACTACTAATGGTCCAAGCATTCCCCAGCCTATCACTCAGCCTGCCTCTTGGCCTCATTGTATCAATACTCCTCGACAGTCCGATATTGGTCAACTTCCCCCCGGCGCCTCTCGGTTTTCACCTTTGGGTTTCACCGCCCGTTTCGCCCGCAGCCTTGGAATGGGCCGCCGCTACTCCAAAACCTCGCCCGGCCCGGCCATCGGGCCCGGAATTGGTCCGGGCCAAGACATCTCGCCCCTACAGCTCGATACTCCTCAACAGCCCGATCTAGGTCAACCCGCTCTGTCTCTCGTGTCTCACCACCAGGATTGAATCGGCTGGCTTTCGCCCCACGCTTTGAAAGGGCCGCTTACTACTTCACAACATCGCCCGGTTCGGGTCATCATCTCGGAATGGGCCGGGCCACGACTTCTCAAGCCCAAAGAAGCTTGACATGGCTCCGCAAGCCATTTTGGGACAAGCTTCGCTTCTCGTGCTCCATGGTTCGAGGGGGCCACTTGCTTCCTCCAATTCTCGAAGCACACTTGCCCCTATGATACCGCAAGATCACATGGGCCACCTGTGCTCTTATCACCACTTCATCGGGTTTACCGTATTCAAAACATCCTCCAAGCTCTACCTCACTCCTCCTGGTTGGGAAGTCCGACAAGGTCAAATGCTCCTCATCAAATTCTCCACCCTACTGTTACGCAAGCCGCTCCCGCTCATCAAGTACAAGTATGCACATTACCCTTGTAGTCACGTTCCTCGCCGTGGTCAAGACACGTTCAGCCCTACTGCTACGATGCCTCAAATCTTATATCTTCAAGCAGCCTTTGATCCGCACTCACCGCTCCCCGGTATCCAACCATTACGAGCCATATATCCTCATCTTCGGCAACCTGCCAGCCTTATGAGGAGGGTTACTGGTCACGCTTTTAATGCTCGTAACCGTCATTCCTCCCACCAGAGTACTTCCTACTGTGGTTTCGTTTGCTAATGCCAATCTTGTGGCGGGGTCATGCAGTCCTAGTGTTCCTATTGACTCGTCCAATGGATTATTGGTAGAACCAATTAAGAAAATACAAGAAAAGCCTAGCAACGAAAGTATCGACGATCGCTCGACTCGGGCCATCTCACCATACCAATCTTGTGTATCTGACATGAATGAGTCTTACCAAAAGTCAAATCTCGACGCTTACATCGATGGTTACATCAAAAGGGTTCGTGCACGGGGAAGCATTATGGGTCGGAACATGTCTCATCGCTATAAACCTTACCCTTCCAACACGACTGCAACATCCATCAAAGGAAAGAAGGCATTGTGTACAAATGACGGCATCCAAAAGCAACCAAGAAATGGTGGTCCTCTAAGGCAACGAGAACATTTTGATGATTTTGGGATGCCCATGGGCTTAATTTTCAAGGGTTTAGTAAAGGAAGGCCTTTTGGAGCCTCTCAGGGACTACCATCCAAGACGCTCAAATGCACCCCTAGACATGAGTAAGCACTGCGCCTTCCATAATCATTATGGCCACACGACCGACGACTGCACAGTCTTGAAGAGAGCGGTTCAAGGGTTAATCGAAGCGGGCAAGCTTGAGCGCCCCAATGGACCAAAACCGGTAAGCCCTGTTCAGAATGGTAACCAAGTCAATGACCAAAGAGCACTAAGAGTTTATTCTCCCCCAAAGGAGAAATTACATCCCAAGGATTTGGGTGTTTCCTTAAGCAAAGTTTTAAAAAGCTTGCTAAAGCAGGGTCTCCTCGAACCCATGAGAAACTATCAGCCCAAGGATCCCAAAATCCCTTTGGACACCACTAAGCATTGTGCTTTCCACCAGTATCACGGTCATATAACCGACAACTGTACAACTTTGAGAAAGGCAATTCAGGGGTTAATTAAGAAGGGCAAACTCGAGCGCCTCAGTGATCTCAACCCTGCCAATGATCATTTCCCAAACAACACGAGTGTAAACATGATTGAGTTTTATGATTCAAGCTCCAAGCCAGATGATTTAGTGACAACAAATGTGGAGAATGGCTGGTTTGACTGCAACAAGCATGTGACCATGGCCGGATTTGATGAAGTGCTTTAAACTCTCGATCTAATGGCAGATAAGGCAACCGTCAGGGCCGGTGAGCGGGGAATTCCCGAAGTTACCAAAGGCGAGCATAGTCTCGTCATAGCTTCATGAGGAATTTGCTTCCAATGTCCGAAGGGTAGAGACGTGGTCCAACAACAAAGAGTAGCTAGACTAGGGGCTACCCATCCTTTAATATTAAAACAGTCTTTTAGTCAACCTTCGTAGGTTCTAGTACTTTCTTCGTTCAATCAAGTCCTCCTTGGACATTGTAGTTAATCTTAAATTTTCTATAAAAGAGTCTTTTTCTTTTCTTGCTAGACTTGAGACATTATTTGCACACCTACATTACATTTAATGAAATGGTTTTATTTTAAATGATCACTCGCATTGCCCAACAAATAATCTCTGGAAATGATTAAGATTTTAATTAATTGGTGCGAGAAAGTCAACTAATGCCCTCCCTATACACTTTCCTTACCTCACAAAGGCCTCCATCAAGCCATACACTTTTCAAAATATGTCCCCATCATCACCTTGACCAAGTCAACGACGGTGGCAGCATCAAAGAACAACAAAAGATCACTCAGCATCGGAAAATTGACCCCATGTCGACAAAAACCCAGGGGCTTGCCTTCGCCCTCATGTGCTTCAAAAAAGAAAAAGAGAAAATCCAAGCAAAATCTTAAAAAAAAAAAAAAAAAAAAAATCAGGCCAAGGATCCAAAGACCGCCAATCGTAAACTTGACATATGGGCAAATTTAAAGCTTGAAGAACGGAAGTTGTCGACTACAAGGGAACAGTCAAATACCCTTAAGCTGTATTCAAATTCTTTCTCCCCCAATGAAAGATGATGATCAAGAAGCAATGAAATCACGGAAGAAGCCGTCAAAAAATGACTTGTCAAGGAACATCTCAAGGCCCGTACCTTATCATTCAAGCTTCCCATCCGACCCTTTTTCACCAAATGGACCACAAATGTTCATACCATTTCCCAAAGCTAAACACAGTTCATGCCCGAACTACGGCGACCGAGCTCCTTATATTAAGGGGAACGTAGGCAACCAGAAATGGTCCGGTCATAAACGCATTCAAATCCCAGAAAATTCGGTCTCATCAATGGCCTCTCACGTGCACAATCTTTCTTCGCAATTCGCCAACTTAACCCTTGGTATTGGTCGACTTTCTCCTCATGATTAATCAAAATGTTTGTTCATATTGAGATTAGAGGTGTGAGTAACCCGAACATTAATAAAGGGTTTTAAGCAATCTTGTGATCATTTTGAATAAAACATGTTTTCAGATGTCTCGACAAGTCTTTTTTTTCTACATTATAGGAAAAATAGAGCTAAACACTAATTTTCTGTCAGCAGGGGCTTCCATACACTTTTACAAACCTTTCTACACGTATGCTCTCTCAAAAGAGTCAAACCCAAAGCGAGTTTTTTTGTGCCTTCATCAAATGAGGTCATCAAATAATACAAATTGGGGATTCGTCCCCACTTTTTGAAAAATATGCCCCTGCAGGTATACATTCCTAAATTGTCTTTCTTTTACATTTTCCTCGGGTTGACTAATTGACTAAAGGAAATAATAAAGTAAATATAGAAGGATGGGTTGCCTCTTTTGCTACATGACAAATCAATTTGAATTAGAGGTGCACTGTAATTTAAGGGAGAGCTTTCGTCAAGTCATTTCTTTAGAGTGGGGCTTCTCTGGTTATGCCGGGTCCACGTTGGTTCCTCACTTCACTACAAGATTCACAATCATGAAGCTGAGGCTTTACCAAGTCGCTTCTTCAAAATCGAGACTTCGCCAACACATCTCTTCAGACCAAGGCTCCGCCAAATCGCCATGTTGGTCATGGGTTTGTCAAGTGCAGTTCTTTGATGTCCAAGGATGAGGACGGAATTTTAACCAGGACCAGAGATTCATGGCTAATGTTGGAATTCGAGTCCATAAAACTCCTTGTGCCAATCAGAATGAGGTTTCGATGTTCATCCTTGGAAGGTGTCAGGAATTTTGGTTTGATGATTGCCCTCAAACCCGATGGGACTTTCACGGTAGAAGAGGAAAAGGATCCCCATCCCTATCTTGGCCAGACAGACTACCGCCGAATGCCACCACCCTCCTCACATGGAACCTCCACCGGCCACACTCTTCTCAACCTGTGAATCAGCCATCCTTTCAGCCTCTGGGCCCGGTATACATTCACAGCCGCCTGGGATAGTCGTTTGGGGAAACAAATTGAATTCGGGCCCGATTTGGGCCGTATGGTGTGCCTCAATACATTGGGGTCAGCTCGGTATGTCGCAGCTAGCTTGGTTCGGTACATCGCCGGGGCTTCTCGCATTACATCGCTTGGTATAATTTCTCGGTTGGGTTTGGGACGATGGTCAACTATGGATCACTTTGAACTTCTCAAAGCCCCGTAGTTTGGAATGCCTCGACAAAGAACCCGCTTTAAGACAGCCTGGGCCCCCCGCACCTCACAAGTCTCACAAGATCCCTTCATGACCGCCTCAATGGGACAAAGAAACCCCCAATCCCACTCTTGGTCGCCCAGCTACTCCAGATGCCACCACCACCTCCTATGGTACTATCTCCTCGATCTTTGGGTTAGCCAGCCTCCCCAACTACGTACCACCGGATCCATACAGCTCGACGGATGAATCGTCTCAGCCTCGCAGAAACAAAATCGCACGAATGTATTCTCATGGTTGGGGGTACCTTGGAATGCCACAAAGAAATTGGGATCCCGTCTCGCCGGAAACGATCAAGCCGAACCTTCACAACAACAAGCTTAGAGTGCCGCAAAGAACAGCTTTGGGATGCCACCACGCTTTGGTTCGGGACAACAAAATGATGCTAGTTCACCGCCCCTAACACAGCCTTCCACAAACCCATCTCTCACTCAGTGGGATCAATGGGCCAAGCAAGCCCCTATCCCAGCTTCATCGAAATCACCAGACCGCAAAGATCCTCCCGGTTATGCACCCTCGCCACGCCTAGCCATGCAGTTCAACAACCAGGGACAGCAGCTCGCATTTAAGCCTACTTATGGGTCTCACTCCGAAAACTCGAGTTACCCGGCCACCTCAAGTCTACCACCACCCTCTTTGCCAATTGGAAGTCAACAAAGAAGTCAGCCGGGTTCTATCCCTTTGACCAGGCTCCTACTCATACTCCACAGGGTAATTTGGGCTAAGGACAGGTTTACGCCTATGCTCCAGGCCCTGCCATACTTTCCGCCAGCGTGCCGCCAATGGTGACCTCTCTCTCCAGCACGATCACCGGCTTGAACACTCTGGTTCCACCACCGGACCCTCATCTAGCTTTGGTTCATGGAACACCATAAGGAAATGAAAGCGCATGTCGCCTAACTGATACAAAGGAAGGCCGCCCTCCGTCTCGCAGATCCCGATTCCGCACAAGTTCGTGATGCCTAACTGTTTGACGGGGCTGCCTGTCCCAAGATCCACCTTGACACCAACTAAGCCAAAGGATGCACAAACCTAATAGCCTGGCCGACTACTTCTCCTTAAAACTAGGGGCTTCTAAAGTGGTTCTTTCGGTTGAAACCCAAGTTCAGGGCTACTTGGGAACAGATCACCAACACTTTCACACATAATTATAAAGCCAACTTGGAATGAGAGACAAACAGAGTCGACCTGCAGGCGACAATGCAGCGCCCAGATGAGAATATTGGGGATTTTTATAAAAGGTGGAACTTGAAGCTCAATGAAATGGCCATCCCTCCCTCTGACGAGGAGCAGTTAGACATCTTCCAGTCATCCTTGAAGCCGCATTTAAGGGCCTCACTTAGCAATTTCCCCTATCCGGATCTGCGGGCAATGGTCAATGCCGGGGCTAAATTTGAGAGGGCTTACAATCAGCAGCAAGTTGTTGCACCTCAAGCTACGTATACCGGGCTTCTTCCACCTCTCCTTCCCAGTCCTATTCGGGACAGGATTGCAACAATGCCACTCCTTTCGTGCCAAGGAAAGGTGATGTGCCCAAGATGCGAAGCCTTAAGCTTAAAGATTTCGGAATGCCTCTGAGCGACGTCTTTCAGGGATTTGTGAGGGAAGGTTTGACCAGACAACCATCAGCCCATGGATCCCGATGTCCCTTTGGACACAACTAAACTCTGTGCTTCCCACTAGTATGCTCCTGAAAAAGGGCGATGTGAGAACTGATCGAAAAGGGTACTCCAAGGACCCAATACAGTCAACAATCCATCCCCTAGAAAAAAAAACGTAAGGTGAATATGATTGAAGCCATGAACAAGCCAAGTGCCACTATGGCTAACAGTTCCCATATGGAAGACACCCTTCGAAGGGAGGATTCTAGTTGCATAGTTCGCCTCGAGGATTCTAGTTTCATAGTTGTTATCAAAGATGGGTTTCTCACTTCATGACGTAATGCTGCAATGAATCTGGGGTCACATCAACTTCACCTCGAGGTCTCTCACGTTGATCGATCGGCTTGGTACTTTATCAGTATGTCAGTTTTACAGTCAAACCTTTAACTGGACCTCTTTAGTGACACTTTGTTGAACCTGGGGCCTCATCAAATCATTCAGAGAAAGATTCCGTGGCTTTCGGAATGGGGCTTTATCAAGTCACACCTATCTTCAGAAGAAAGACCTAGTCACCTCAACAACTATCTTGGAGTTTCAGCTTTAGAACTTGGTATATGGCAACTCCCTGCATCATCAAAGGTTGAGAACTGGGAATCTCCTCATATCAGCATTTCGCCAAGTCATTCTCCAAATTTATGTCAAATCACAACTAACCCAAGCGAAAGAGGGTTCATTCATGACAACATACTTTGATTCTAGAGCCCCGTCAAAGACGCCTTCAAATGTCCGAGACTGAAAAGAAATTTCAATCGAGACCCGGGGTTCAAATCCAACTTCATCGCAAAATCAAAATTGACCTCATCAATGACATGCAATTCAGTCCGCGACCAAAGGATATCGCCCCACCAGCTCAAAGCATGTCCCAAACAGTCCACAACACATACAAACCCTCTCACCACATGCATCCCCACAAAATCTCCCTGTGGCTCATGTAGCATGCAAAACATGAATCAATAAAAAAAAACCTAAGCTATTGCGAATCATTTTTAGTTCCGTGCATGCATCCATCATCATGAATGTCATATGTGCATTTGTCCCTCTGCTAACAAATGTAGCAATTCAAGCACGAAAGACCAGCTTTCCATCACTACCCGAAGTCACCCCGCAGCAAAGATGGTCTCCACCGAAGCGTAATTCCAATAACTTCAACAAATGACTGATACCTCAGACACATTAGGACAACACCACCTTGGCTCCAGGTCTGCAGCGCATCAAGTCCGGCAACCCCCAACATCCACAAATATATGAAGACCGCCTCCAGTGTCTACAATCGGTCAGGGACGCCAAGTTCTCGAATACAATTCGGTCAGAAACGTCAAATTCTCAAATGCAAATCGGTCAGGGACGCCAAGTTCTCAAATACAATTCGGTCCGAGATGCCAAGTTCTCAAACGCAAATCGGTCAGGGACGCCAAGTTCTCAAACGCAAATCAGTCAGGGACGCCAAGTTCTGGAATACAATTCGGTCAGGGACGCCAAGTTCTCAAAGTGTAAATCGGTCAGGGACGCCAAGTTCTCAAATACAATTCGGTCAGAAACGCCAAGTTCTCAAATACAATTCGGTCAGAAATGCCAAATTCTCGAATGCAAATGGGTCAGGGACGCCAAATTCTCAAATGCAATCCGATCAGAGACACCAAGTTCTCAAAGGCAAGTAGGTCAGGGACGCCAAGTTTTCAAATGCCAACCGGTCAAATGTTTCAACATCTCGATCAGATACATCAAAACTCTCAACACTATCAACTACCACACAGCCCCGCGACTTGCTCTCCTGCAGGTAAACACAGCAAAGGTACGTTAGTCCCTCAACATATCTCAAAAATATGCATGCATTCACAAATGTTGCATGATTACCCTTAGCTTTAGCTATCTCCGCAAATAGCGACGGAAGCTTCAGTTCCTTAAGGTGACAGCCTCCGAATTATCAAAAGGCCCAGGATCCTAGACCTGTTCCTAACTGTCCAGTGGATTTCGAACTACTCGGGATACGTAGGTAGCCTACCATAGGTCCAGCCGCTTGACCAACACGGTCACCCTTTTCCCCGATAATCATCGTAAGCTCTAATCTTCCCCAGCGAGAATGCCCTCAAATAGTCTCCCTCAACCTCGATTTTGGTTCATACTCCTGAACTGAGTCCTCATTTAGGATCATACAATGGAACTAAACCTCAACTTAGGTCCATCCCTGACGAAAGCCAACGGAATTCCGTCTCTTTCACCTCCGGCAGCAAACGTAATACCGATCCCTTCAAATGAAGTCTACCAAAAGACTGTCTATCCCCTCGAAGTCTGTCCCCAACGAAAGGATACGAACATCGAAGGAAATCGTTTCAAAATAAGTTGATACCTCCAGATCACCCATCATCAAGGTTCAAGGCACCTAAAATGCCATCATCAAGGTTTGAGGCACCTAAGACCCCATCACCAAGGTTCGAGGCACCTAAGACGCCATCATCAAGGTTCGAGGCACCTAAGACGCATCACCAAGGTTCGAGGCACCTACGACGCCATCATCAAGGTTTGAGGCACCTAAGACGCCATCACCAAGGTTCGAGGCACCTAAGACGCCATCATCAAGGTTCGAGGCACCTAAGATGCCATCATCAAGGTTCAAGGCACCTAAGACGCCATCATTAAGGTTTGAGGCACCTAAAACGCTATCACACACAACACTAGGAAAGCGATAAATCGCAATCATCCCCTAATTCGACAAATCGAAATCATTACCAGGGCGACTTCCCAAAAATAGTCAAATCATAAGGCGACTTCCCAAAAATAGTCAAATCATAGGGCGACTTCCCAAAAATAGTCAAATCATAGGGCAACTTCCCAAAAATAGTCAAATCATAGGGCGACTTCCCAAAAATAGTCAAAACATAGGGCGACTTCCCAAAAATAGTCAAATCATAGGGCGACTTCCCAAATATAGTCAAATCATAGGGCGACTTCCCAAAAGTAGTCAAATCTTAGGTTGACACCCTAAAACAGTCACTCTAGGGTCTACGTCTGAAGATAGTCGAAAGACCCGAACTACGACTGGCTTGATTCCCCAATCGGGATACGTAGGTAGCCTATCATTAGGTTCAGCCACCAGACCAAAATGGTCATTCCTATCCCCAGCAGAGCAGATATACAACTTTAGCCATCAGACCAAAATGGTCATCCCCAGCAGAGTTTCTTTCAACAAACGACTGCAGAACTTGCTCGCCATGTTGACATCCTAAAACAGTCACTCTAGGGTTGGCATCGAAAGACCCGAACTACGGCCGGCTTGATTCCCATTCGGGATACGTAGGTAGCCTATCACTAGGTTCAGCCACTCGATCACTTGATCATCCTGTCAAATATGGAGCCTTACTCTTATCGACGACCCCGCTTCCTTCGAAAGCGTCGTCGCCGAGGGGCTACTGTAAGTGCTCCAATTTGAGTTGTTAGTATTTTCGTTAGAAAATTAACGAAAGCCCTAACATTTCTAACATTTCTAACAATTCCTAGCCTTTCTAACAAAGTAAGGGTAGATTAGGAATTTCCATTTAAGGTTAAACCAAGAAAAGAATCTTAAAAAAAGAAAAGAAATTGGAAAAATCCGAATTAGGCAAGCTGAAAAACACAAACTGCTCGAATTTTTGAATAATATTCTCCCTGTCCAAAGCCTGGAGCAGCATTTAATGCACCAGGCACGTTTACGGTTTGATCCGCATGGATCAAAATGATCCTCCCAGTTGCCTATAAATTGAATCCTTCTCTCTCAGTTTACACAACACAATCCACTCACAGAAGCAAAACTCTGGCGAAAAACAAAGAGAAAACAGTGAGAATCCTTAGATTGCCACCATTTTCTCTTGAGTCTTTCCCAATCTCACTCCAAACACTCTAAAATCACTCTTAAACACACACAAGCTCAAGCTCAAATCAACACTAAAGAGGAGGATTAGAGAGAAAACATAGAGGACTTAAGTGTTATCTACTTGTTTTCTCTTTGACCAACTCTATCATCAAACACCAAACATATTCAAGCCTTGAATCCACTCAAACACAAACACAAACACAAGGGAAGATAGGTATAACCTCCCTCTCCCTACCCTAAATCTCTCTCATCCATGCATGCATCTCAAACTTTAAAGATGTAGTTTGTTCATCAACTTGTTTGTTGTTCATCTTTGCTTGACCTAAAAATGTAGTCACCTTGGAATAAATTTCCATGGATGACCATTTAAAAGGTCCAAATTACTTCTTATTCACTTAAAAGTGCTTTTCCTCAAAATCATTCACTCAAAAGTGTTTTCCAAAAAACATTTTCATACATAAAATCTCATTTTTAAAGGATAAAATTCCCCTTCCCAAGCAAATGAAATGCTTAAGTCCTAATGTACCCTAAGGATGGCTTGATCTAGTAGATCACCACTAAAATGTCTAGTGACTACTAATCAAAGCCTAAGGAAATGGGGACAATCATGGATGCAAAACCCCCTTTAAAATCACACTTTTCTTCAAGAACATCTTGCTGTCCAGTAGCATTGTTCTAAGACCTCAGTCCATTGTCTAATTTTTTGGACACAGAAGAACTTAGAATTGGGTGTTGACTACAAAATACTTTTTGTAGCCAACATACAGAGATTTCTAAACATATTTTTACTTTATTTTTTTCGTGAGTAAAACTCCCTTTTTCAAATTATTTTTCAAAGGTCAGTTCATCAGTCTCTGGAAATCCAGACTTCACATCTGGGATTTCCAGAAGGTTTTGGTCTATCAAATCATCTTTAAATGAAAAATAATTTTTCAGAAACCTTATTTAAGGCGTTTTGAACAACTTTCATTCTCGGACTTTCCCCATATTCTGAGATTTTAAAGCTCTTAAATCCATTTTAAAATCAAGTGTCCACTGTCTTTTTCATTCTGGCAGAATTGATTTTCAACTTCAAAAGGTCTTTTGAGTACCAAAACTCAACCCTAAAATCACACAAAAAATCATGGGATTTTTTCAAAGTCTTACAAAGAGTCCTCAATTTTTACTTTTCAGTTTGAACTTATTTTGGCCACAAACAGACATAGAAACACACACACACACAAAAACAAACGATTTTTAATGCTTGGAAGACTTGTTTTACGAGGCATTCCGGGTGAACACTAACGTTCTTCCCGGAGTGTAACGTGACCTCCGAACCCAAATCTCTCATTCCGGGCATTTTTAAAAGTTTTGGCCCTTAAAATAAAAATGGCGCGGCGACTCCGTTTGATTTCAAAAATCGGGTACATCACACCCCTCCATGGGTCGCTTCTCCCTCCTTGCGTCTGGCAATCCTCTGCCATCAGCTACACTGTTAGAGCGTGTTGCCCTAGCATGATGACGAAGAGGAGGAGGAGGATGCAAATTTGCATTCACATTGGTAGTAGCATTGGTGTTGGTGTTGACATTCACTTCATTGAATTCGTCAGAAGCCTCTGTAACATGCCCATCTGGGGTTACCATGATTGTGGATTGAAGAAAACTTCGAGGTCAAGCTATGGACTCCCTTCCCGGCAATGGAACCAAACTGATGCCACAAGAAAAGTACTTATCAATCTTCCTCCACGTGGCAGGACTGATCACCTGGCTCCCTGACCTGAAATCAGAACCCACGACTAGCCGGATGTGTCTCCGGCTTAGACCCTCGAGCGTGAGAGTAAGTATGATGATTGGAGAGCTAAAATGTATTAAATGATGGAATTCTGATAACAAAATAGCAGTTACCTTATAACCGTGGTAGTGGTGAAGTATTTATAACTGATGAGAGCGGTTATTTTTGGTGGGCTACATGAGCTCCGTGATTCTTGGGACAGATACATATCATGGGAACGTGTCCTGATATAGCTCCTGATTTGTAGGGAAGCAATTATGGCAAGAGTTATTGCTTGTACGCCTGTAACCGTTAGGTCGACGCTGGCTTCAGTAGGTCGAGGTCGACACTTGTGTTTGGATCGACCTGACTGTCAGGTAGAGTTGGATCGTACCCGAAATATGACTGGGTCAGAAGGTCGGACTAAGTTAGGTCGGGACCTAATAGGTCGGACAATGAACTTAGTCGACTGATGAGTGAGATGGGCCTTGAGCCATGTAATGATTGGGCCTTGTCCATAGAGAATATGGCGGCAATAATTGCTTGTGGATTGGGCTTTACTCGCTTGGCCCAGCTGGATACTTTTGGTATGTTCAATGACAATTCTTATACTTTTATTATGATAAAATTGACGCAAACTATTGGCCACTGTTCATTCAAGTTAACTAATAAAAATAAAATTAAATTAAATTTCCGAACATGTATTACAGTTGTTTGAAAAAATTGTTGTCTCATTAATTTTTTTAAATAAAAATGTTTGCTTAAAAATAGTAGGAATAAAAGTTTTGAAAAATGATGTGAACAAAGTGAAAATCTCTTGTAAAACGTATTCTACGCTCGTCTGAGCGTAGAACGTGTTTTTATATAGGCGCGGTGGCATTTTTGTAAATAAATAGAACTTCTCAAAATGTGCGGTGACATTTTTGTAAATAATTAAAACTTATAAGAGGCAGTTTTCTACACAACAACATGCACATTTTAACATTGTAAATAATTGAAACTCACCTGGCACTTTTTGATACTGCAGAAGACACTTCTGAATACTACAAGAGGCATATTTTAACACTACAACAGGCATGTATTTTTTAATTCACTTTGACACTTTTCAATATTACAACAGACATTTTTCAATACTACAAGAGGCACTTTTTGATACTGTAGAAGGCAGTTTTCAATACTACAAAAGGCACTTTTCAATATTACAACAAACATGGACACTACAACAAACATGTGTTTTTTAATTCACTTGACACTTTTCAATATTACAACAGGCATTTTTCAATACTACAAGAGGCACTTTTCAATACTACAACAGACACTTTTTAACACTACAACAGATACTATTTTTCAACAATATTACCGCATTATTTAACATTACAATCGATTTAAATGTGTTTATTAGTGTCATAATAGATCAGACACTTTGTTTATATTGCATCAGACACTTTATTGTACTAGAAAAGGCACTTTCACAAAACAAATTCTAAAATAGCTTATCCTAGAACTAGTTTCACCCAAGAACAACTCGCGAACAAAGGATGGTAACCGAATATAAAAGATTCAATGCGTGCCTTTCTTATTGATAGTCATCAGTATAAATAATGTTACAAGCCTATAATTAAGGTAACAAACTAAGGTAACAACTAATCAAGATAATTACAAATATTTACATTCCAAAGATAAAGATATGGAGATATCTTTTCTTGGAGAATACTACACGGCTATTACTCCCCCGCAGTCGAAGCGGGAGGTTCCCGTACGCTGAGATTGGCACGAAATTCATCAAAAAGTACGCGCGGAAGCCCTTTTGTAAATATGTCAGCGATTTGATAACGAGATGGGACGTGCAATACTCGAACATGACCACGAGTAACCTTTTCTTTGATGAAGTGTATGTCTAACTCGATATGTTTAGTATGTTGGTGTTGTACCGGGTTGCTAGAGAGGTACATGGCGCTAATATTGTCGCAGTAAATGAGAGTTGCCTTCTCAAGAGGACAGTGAAGCTAAAGCAACAGGTTGCGAAGCCAGCAAGATTCAGATACGACATTGGCAACACCTCGATATTCAGCTTCGGCACTGGAGCGGGAGAGGGTAGGTTGTCGTTTGGAGGACCAAGAGATGAGGTTGTCCCCTAGAAACACACAGTAGCCAGAGGTGGAGCGACGAGTGTCTGAACAACCGGCCCAGTGGTAAAACCAGCGACAATTCAGACAGTTCTCAGTTTGGCCCTCTCCAAATCTTGGCCTATACACCAGTTAGATGTCAAGAACGCTTTCCTCCATGGCCATCTCCAAGAAAATGTCTATATGCATCAGCCTCTCGGTTTCAGAGATCATACTCGACCAAACCATGTCTGCCTTTTGAAGAAGTCTCTTTACGGTTTAAAACAAGCTCCACGAGCTTGGTACCAACGGTTTGCGGACTTTGTATCTACCCTTGGCTTTGTGCACAGCCGCTCCGACAATTCTCTCTTCATTCTTCACAATGGAAGCAATATAGCATATTTGTTACTTTATGTAGACGACATCATCCTCACAACCTCTTCTCATGCTCTTTGAGACTCTCTCATGAACAAACTCGCCTCCGAGTTTGCAATGAAGGACCTTGGCCCCATCAATTATTTTCTTGGTATTTCCGTCACTCGCCACACAGATGGTCTCTTCTTAAGCCAACAGAAATATGCAGAATCCATTATTGATCGAGCCGGCATGACTGCGTGCAAATCAGCTCATACTCCTGTAGATACCACGTCTTATTTTTAATAAGAGCATCATACTCATCAATCATAGCGGATTTCCAGTTCGGGTCATGTAGTGCTTCTATAGGATTTTTAGGGAGAGGGGAAGGAGAGACCGAGGTAGATAGATTGAAGATTTGTTTAGGGCGAGAGATACCTTTCATGCTCCGTGTGGTCATAGTCCGGGAGGGGGGAGGAGGGGACACAACTTGGGTGTAAGACGGAGGTGGGGATGTCGAAGGTTGAGGAGTGGGGGGTACGGCAGGAGGGTTAGAAGTAGATGGAGCTGAAAGTGGTGTTGCTGCCGTATGAAAATGATGGGTCAAAAGAGGGGAGAGGCCATCATCTAGGAATGTGTATGAGGATATGGTAGGAGTATGTATTTGGGCAAAGGGAAATTGGGACTCATCGAAGATTACATGTCTAGATATTATGATTTTGTTACGAGAAAGATCGTAACATTTGTAACCTCGGTGATTGGAAGGGTAACCCAAGAAAACGCATGGGACGGACCGGGATTGAAGTTTGTGTGTTGGGTATGCATGTTTTAACCCTCCTATTTTGTATTAGATTTGATTGATACCATAACCTCCTGTCTATTTTAAGGACTTTAGGACCCTATGTAATGAAGCTTAGACTTCAATTTTTTAGCTAAGTCCATTTTATAGAATAGGTTAAATTTAGGCTTGAAGACTGGCACAAGACTAATTGGATATGAGGTTGCAGTTCCAGCAGTATTCAAAACCGCCCCTATGAACCGCACATGTAACCGCATGTGTATTTCTCCTTTGAATCTGCCTCTTGAACCAACCGCAAGATAACCGCTCTTGAGCCGCACCTGTGCAGTTCATGTGCAACCGCATCTGTGCAACCTCCTGGTGAAGTAAACCGCATGTTCCTAACCGCTCCTCACCAATCGCATCCAATGATTGGCTACTTGAAGTGAACCATTTTTTATCCGTTGGAATCCACGTCAGCAATATCAAAAGTCAACCACCAAATCTTGTCACGTGATTCAATGTCGAGAAGATCCGCAAGGATCGTGAAAAGGTGACAGTGTCCTAACCTCATTGCTTGCACTGAGCCCGATCGCCTTTATCTCGCAAAGCACTGTACTCAAAGGACAAAAGTGGATATTGTGGACCAATAGGATTGCATCAAGTACCGTCCTTACACAAACTCGTATCCAACGGCTAGTTTCTTGATGCTTGGGTATAAATACCCCTAATCTTCACCATTTGAAGATTGCTTGAAAAATTGAGAAATTGCCGTGTTCATGAGAAGTTGAAGCTCGCCCGTAAATTCATAAGTCCTTTGAATCTTCATCTTCATACTTCAAGAAATATTCCCAAATTCCCGTAAATCAAGCCTTAACACATTCAAGATTCATTGAGCCTCTACATCTCACAGCATTTAAAGAGCCTTGATCTTGTTCTCACACACACACCTCACTTGTTTAATCACATAGATTATACATTTGAGATACACCGGTTATAGTCTAGGATTTATTCTTCATAGAAAAGATTTTATTGTACTTTGTAATCTCTCAAATACTTAATATAAAATCTCTCTTAGAAATCCAAGACTAACCATCTTGGTAGTGGACGTAGATCGTTTATCGATTGAACCACTCCAAATATTGTGTTCTTATTTTCTCGCATTAATATTTACTTGTGCTTACTAATTATCTTTCTCGTTTCTCGTTTGATCTTTATATAGTTATCCATTATTGTGAAATAGTGTTTGGAGTTAACAAAGTCAAAACCACACGTGTTTGTAAACCGCACTTACCAAAACCGCTAGCAAAACCGCATTTTACAAAACCGCCTAAAACCGCTTTACACTCTATAATTCCGCCGTGCATTTTACATTATCACTTGCATATTATCAACCGCAAGAGGATTTTGTAAGCAAGAGGTTTAGTTTTTATAAGAGGGCAAAAATTTTAAAACAAATATTCACCCCCTCTAGCCGTATTTTCACCCTTGTTGCCACCTTTGGGACCAACAAGTGGTATCGTAGCTTACACATTTTAAAACCATCGTTTTTCAAGCTTAACAACTTGTGTGCCGATTCGATATGGCAAATACAAAGACAATGACTACCGTTAACTATTCACACATTCCAATCTTGGACGAAGACCACTTTGACATCCGAAAGTGCCGAATGCTTATTCATTTGGAAACTATAGATGAAATGCTAGTGGAGTGCGTGATCAATGGACCTCTAATTCCAATGAAGGCTAACACCGATGCAACCACCAATGCCGAAACTCCGTAAGTCAAAAAGCCAAAAGATGAGCGGTCGGATGAAGAGAAGAGATTGGTTGCCTCGACAAAGAAGGCTAGGCACATCATTTCGGAACCCTCCCCGTATCAACTCTACAGTAAAGTGATGTACCTCAAAACCGCAAAGCGTATGTGGGATGCCATTAAGAGCTACCTCGAAGGTGATGACGAATGCAAGGAAAGCAAATTATATGTCGTTGAAAGATCATACAACAACTTCAACGTAAAATCCAACGAAACCTCAAGCGCCAAACCTACGACCGATATGTTGAGGTAGTTAATGCTTGTAGATCTCTTGGCAAAACTTTAACCGATAAGGAAATCAATATGACTTTCCTATCTCGCTTTAGGTTCTAAATGGGTAAATAAGGCTACCTCTTTAGAAGACTCCAAAGTTTTGGGTACTTGGTCGTTAAGTAACTTGTACGCCAATCTTAGAGTCTATGAATTAAAATTAAATCATATTGAAGAGATTGAAGGGAAAACCAAATCGCTATCCATGTCCGTCGTGGAACATGAGGAGAAACCATCTACATCCAATCAAACCGCAGATCCTTCCATATCAACCTCATCACTCATCGAGATGGATGATGATGATTTTGCCATGTTTGTGAAAAGATTCCAAAATTTAGAAAATCCTCAAAACCCTTCACAAAATCATTTTCAAAAGGCAAACCTCCCGCAACGTTTCTAAGGCCGGAGATACAAAGAAAAAGAGTGATCTAGTTTGCTACAATTGTAGAAAACCTAGTCACTTTGCATCCGAGTGTCCACAAATCTAAATATGAATACATGAAAAGAAAACCTCTCCTCGCGAAATTTTCTCGTCGCAAGTGGAATGGTTGCCGAGGAGGAAGAGAATTCCAAGGAATTGGCTACTTGGATTGAAACAGATTCGATGATGGAAGTGATGATGAAACCGAAGAGGTTAATCTCGCATTGTAGACGCTTCCGATGAGTCGATTCTCGAGTCAATCGAGTCGCAAGATATGGAAGAAAAGAGGTTTCTACAAAACTTCCAAATTTTACGTTGGATGAAAATATCAAACTTACTCCTAGCATTAAGATAGGAAATTGCTCGTATTCACGTCCCATTTTTCCTCCTACAAATGCTCCACCTTCAAAAACAATTCCAAAGAAGAAAATTTTAAAAAAGGTGGTGGAAGAGGTTTCTCCCATGGAACATGAAAGGATGTTCAAGGAAGCCAACGGTGATCCATCAATTCTCTAATCTTAAGAAAGCCTTAAGCTTAGCTCATGATGAACTTAATCGTACAAGACGGAGAAAACCGTGATGAAGTCCGAAATTTCAAATCTTAAGGACCAAATCGAAGTATGACTCCTCTTGCCGATCGTAACCGCATCCTAGAAACTAAGGTTGCTGCACTTCAACTCCGAATGATGACTTGGTAACCCAAATCAACGATCTCCAAAAGATTATTGATTCGTGGCTCAAGTCTCAATCCACCAAGGATAAAATCATGGACTTCCAAGTTCCTCCTGGAATTAAGGAAGGCCTAGGTTTTGGATCTGAGGAAGAGGAGAAGTGTGCATCCTCGAGTGAAAAGGATGAGGAAATTTTGGAACTAACTAAAGAAATTCCTAAGGGGAAGCATGCTAAAGGAAAGGGTAAAGGACGACAAATTAATTATGTCTACCCTAAAGGAAAGCAATATGGAAAGAATTTTGTGTTGAAACCTAAGAATTCTCGTGGAAGCAAACAAGAGGAAATGGCTTATGGAATTGGTCGCATACCGCTCCAACCGCTCCCGGTGGAAAAGGTGGTGTCGCTAACCTGTGTCCGACCGCGCATCTTCTTCGACCGCTCCTCCTGTCTTCAAAAGCAGGAATAGTGTTCCCAGGAAATACGTGGTCAAACCAAAGCCTGTTCCCTTTATCTCAGCCGAACTCTTAGCTGGAACCGCTCCTCCAAAACCGCTTCCTTGTCCCAAACCGCATGCAACTCCTAAGAAGAGTAAGGAGTTAGTAAAACCTCATGAAGCTTGTAGCTATTATAAATGTTCTGTGTGTGATGGTTTAGGTCACAAGGCTGCAGAATGCCTTTTGCGGTTCACATCCAATGCCAGAAGAGTAAACCTCCTTCGTCAAACAGGTGTGGGTCGTAAAGGGTTGCTAACTTCAGACTCCAAGGAATAAAGGGGGACCTCGTTCTTAATGTTTACATTTCAGGTCCTCTCGCTTCATGGTTGGTCACTCCAAGGATAATGAATGGTATCTTGACAAAGGGTCGCCAAGACATATGACTGGAGATAGATCATTACTTGAAGATGTCGTTGAAGCAAGTGGTCCGTCCGTAACCTTTGGTGACAACAACAAAGGCAAGACCATTCGATATGGTGTTATAAGGAGAGGAAACCTAACCATTGAGAAGGTTTCTCTTGTTGAAGGACTCAAGCACAACCTCCTTTCAATTTCTCAATTTTGCGACAAAGGAATGCTTTGCAACTTCACGTCATCAAATTGCTTTATCAAGGATAGCATTTCCGCGTCACCCTACTCACAAAGGATTCGTAAGAGTAATATTTACATTATTGATCTAAATTCTGCATGTAGTATTACTAATCTCTCGTTTTGTAGCTAAGAATGTGAGCGAAAATAGTTGGCTATGGCACAAGAGGTTGAGCCACTTGAACTTCAAGTATCTTGCAAAGATTGGTAGGAAAACCTCGTTCGTGGTTTACCCAAAGTGGCTGACCACCATCCAGAGAAATGCAAAGGCATGCCCTGGTAAGCACCGCGTCGTCTTTCACCAAAGAAGACCGCTCCATCAACTTCAAGATGCTTACAATCGCTTCACATAGATTTGTTTGGACCCGTAACCACCGCCAAAGATTGGAGGAAATAGATATACCTTAGTGGTGGTGGATGATTACTCAAGATATACGTGGGTTGAGATGATGATTTCCAAAGATGATCAAGCTATGAGATTCTCACCGCACTTTTTAGACGGCTCCAAACCCAAAAAGAAGATGACATCGTTAGTGTTCGATCGTATAATGGAACAGATTTAAGAACAATCGGTGTTGCTCAAGCATTGTGATGACCATGGGATTGATCACAATTTTTCAATCACTGGTGTTCCACAACAAAATGGGGTTATGGAAAGGAAGAATAGGACGTTGATTGAGGCCGGAAAGACAATGATATCTCAAGCGAAGCTACCTCGCATTTTTGGGTCAAGCAATCAACACCGCATGCTTCACTCGTAACCGCTCCCTCATCAACAAAACCTATAATAAGACTTCCCTATGAGCTTTGGCGAGGAAGAACTCCCAACATTGCATTCTTCAAGATCTTTGGCCGCAAATGTTTTGTCCTCTACAACTAAGAGAAAATAGAGGTAAATTCGGAGCTAAAGCCGACGAAGGTATTTTTGTTGGGTATGCTAAACATTCAAAAGCTTTTTCGTGTTTTCAATAAAACTAGTTTAAAAATAGTTGAGTCTGTCCATGTTACTTTTGATGAGCATTCTCTCCTTGAGCCACATTTGGCTCCAAATGTTGCCGATGATTTTGTTGAGCATAATGAATCAGTGAACCATCTCAAACCGCACCCGAACCTCAACCGCAAAATCCAAGACCCTCAACCGAAATTCCCTCAAACCGCACCTTCAAACCGCACCCGAAGTTCCTACTCCGTATGCAACTCCTAGGGAAGAAGAAGTTGAGAATTCCCCTATCCAAATTTATAGAACCTCTTCGTCAACTTACTTTCCATGACTTCGCCGAAGGATCTAACGACGTTCCAATTGAAGATCTTCAAGAAACCTCGCTCAACCAGCACTTACCCCTGAGGTTCGTGAAGTCGCTAGCCACCCCCTCACAAATGTGATTGGTGATCTGCTTTCCTGTTCAAACAAGGAGATCAAATTATGACGAGCATACTTCTCTTTATCTCAAGTTGAACCCAAGAAGATTGATGAAGCACTCCAAGATTCCAATGGGTCATTGCCATGCAAGAAGAACTCAACCAGCTTGAAAGATGCAAGGTCTCGGACTTTGGGTGCCTAGACCTCGTGATCAAGGAGTGATAGGAACTAAGTGGGTATTTAGGAATAAGATGGATGAGAATGGAAGCATCACTAGGAATAAAGCAAGGTTGGTTGCACAAGGATATAGGCAAGAAGAAGGAATTGATTATGACGAAACCTTTGCTCCAGCTTGCAAGATTGGAAGCTATCGTAATCTTCTTAGCCTACGCCTCTTTTCAAGCATTTCAAGTTATATCAAATGGACGTAAAGAGCGCATTCCTCAACGGCGAACCGCAAGAGACCGTGTATGTTGCCCAACCACCCGGATTTGAAGACTCCAAGTTTCCCAATCATGTCTACAAACTCCGTAAAGCTTTGTATGGACTTAAGCAAGCTCCAAGGGCATGGTATGAGACTCTTTCTAAATTTTTACTAGAAAAAGGATTTAAACGTGGTAAAATCGATACAACTCTTTTTATTGCCAAATATAATGAGCATACTTTACTTGTTCAAATATATGTCGATGATATTATTTTTGGTTCTACTAATGAGTTACTTTGTAAGCATTTCGAAAAGCTAATGAAAAGCAAGTTTGAGATGAGCATGATGGGAGAATTAACATTCTTCCTCGGGCTTCAAATCAAGCAATGCGAAGAAGGTATTTTCCTCAGCCAAGCCAAATACACCAAGGAGTTGATAAAGAAGTTTGGATTAGAAAATGCTAAAGCATATGATACTCCTATGGCCACCGGCAATAAGCTAGATAAGGATCTCAAAGGTAAGAAAGTTGATCGACTTTATATCGAGGTATGATCGGCTCATTACTTTACTTAACCGCTAGTAGGCCGTATATCATGTTTAGTGTCTCGTGTATGTGCTCGCCATCGCGCATCCTAGAGAAGCACATCTTATTGCGCCAAGCGTATAATCCGCTATTTATCCGGAACTACTAACCTTGGACTTTGGTATTCCAAAGATTCGAACTTCGATCTTGTAGGATATTCAGTATGCAGATTATGCCTTTGTACTATTGACAGAAAAGCACTAGCGGTACTTGTCATTTCCTCGAATAGACTAGTTGCTTGGGCCACAAGAAGCAAGCTTCGCTCAAAGTGTCAACCACGTAGGCCGAGTATATTGTCGCCGGGTAGTTGTTGCTGTCAAATCCTTTGGATGAAGCAGCAGTTGGTGGACTATGGAATCCATGAAGGGAATTGCCCTATCATGTGTGACAACACTTCAACAATTTCAATCTCCAATAACCCTGTCATGCATTCCAAGACCAAGCATATAGATATCAAGTATCATTTCCTCAAAGACCATGTGGAGAAGAGGAATATCCATTTAGAGTACGTGGGGACAGACAACCAGATTGCTGATATCCTCACCAAAGCTCTTGACTCCAAGAGGTTTTCCTTCCTCAGAGGAGAAATGGGTATGCTTGAACTTAAATGAATCCATTCTTTTTATTAACTAACTTGTGTGATGAGTATAGTTCCAATTCCATTGTTGAAACCGCGTGCACCAAACCGCAAGTATATCCAACCGCACTGCAGCCAACCGCTTCATTCAAAACCGCATGCTGCAGCTCAACCGCTTGGATCTCAACCGCATTTCAACTTGGAGTATTTTCTATCTTTACTTATGTTTATTTATTTAAAAAAAAAAAACTGTTCAAATTCTTTTATTTATTTTTCATTCTTATTTTTCTTTAAGGGTTTATTTGCAAATGTTTTCTCACGAAAATTTAAATTTTGAGAGCATTCAATGCAAAGGGAACATTAGCATTAAATGGCCTTCATGTCAGCCGTCATTGGTTGATGGGATGAAGCTGAAAGGGTGCTATGTTTGCAATGATTCACTGAGTTGGTGAATCAGTCTGACCTTTCAACTGCCAAATCCTAATTCTTTCCTATATATAGAAGACATACCTTACCTTTTCAAACTTTTCAACTGTCTTCTCTCTCTGGCACCGTACCTTTGTCAGTTTCTCTACCAACTCACTTTCTCTCTCTAACCTTCAAAATTTCATAAAGTTTTAAGTTTTTCTTCATCAATGGCACCCAAATCCATTGAAGATATGGTATGATTTCTGAACTTTAAACTCTTTTATCTTCTGCAAATCATACATGCTATTGAACTGTTTCTGCCATTGATGAACTTGAAAAGCTTCGAACAACCATAACTGATTTTTCTTCATATATGCTTCATTTGTTGATTATTTTTGATGAAATTTGTTAGGTTTTGTTCGAAATCATGCATAGATTATGTTTCTAAACTCTGTTTTATGATCAATCAACATCTTGAGCACTGATTTTGAATTTTAAACTTTCTAAGTTTCGAAACCCACTTTCTGATTTTTCCATTTTCTGGGTGATTCTGAGTAAAGTAGAAGTTTTTATTGTTATATTGTTAATCTACTGCTCAATGTGATCATTTTGACATGTTATTTGTTCATTTTGGTTAACATTTTTCAAATCTCTGTTCTTGGTGTTCTTCATGCATTCATATGACTGTTCATCTTCATTTTCAGATTTTTCCTTATGTTTTGGGTTGACCTAATTTTCAAATCTTGTTTCCCATACTTAGAAAATTTCTGAAAATTTTGCCTATTGCTTGTTTGAACCGCATCTTTATGAACCGCATGATATTCATTTTGAAACCGCACTTACAGTTGCTAATTTATAATTTCAAAACCGCATCATCTTAACCGCATATTCTCTCTTGGAAACCGCATGCTGAAAACCTCATATACATTTTTAGAACCGCATGCTAGAAATTACTCAAGTTTTACTAAGTATATAGGCTGGACACCATAAATTTCCTCTCTAAGCACCGCTTGCAGTGTGGGATAATTTTGGACTACAATGCCACGTACTAAGTATATACTTTTGTGTTTTTCTTATTTGTTTCCTACCTGTGTTCACAGTTTCATTGTGGTTGGAAATTTTCATTTCCAAAACCGCACTATTGCCAACCGCATGTGTGCACCAACCGCATGTGAACTGTGATTTTCCTAAAGTGTTCTAACTTGTGTGTTTTCTTTGTAGAATACCAAGTATTTCCTACCAGGTTGGGAGATAAATGAACCAGAGTTACGGTCTGATGCTCTGGGAAGAGAGATGATGAGGAAGATGCAAGATTCTGGAATCCTTCCCTTATTCAACAAGCATCAAACCTATACCATCCCCTCTTTCATTGACCAATTTTATGAAACAGCTGTGAAGGGAGAGACTGAGCTAACTGATGGTACCAAGATCCCCAACTTAGTGGGAGTAGTTGAAGGATTCAGAGTCTCAATTGATTATTTGGACATCAGAAGCACCTACGATTTCCATGTCTCTGGTGCCCCTGTTGAAGTTTCTCAGGAGGTTCAAGATGCTACCTGTTCAACTCTGACAGGAAAGCTAGATTCTCTTTCTGGCCATTACAAAACAACGCCAAGAAGAGATTTTGGTGAGATTATGAGCCATCTCTGTTACCTTGTAGGGAAGTCTGTGTGTGGGAAGACTGGAAACCACAACAACTTCACCTCTTCCCAATGGCAGTATTGCTGTGCCATCTTCAACGGCATGAAGCTCCATTGGCCCAAGATTCTGATGAGAGAGATTGCTAGCAGCATAGATGCGTATCAGCTAAAGGTCAAGAATGAGAAGATCAGATGGAGACCTTTTGGGAGAGTGCTGACCGCAATCTTTGGGAACTATCAGCATCTGGAGGAGCTAAGGATTTCAACTCCAGATTTATCTATCCACTGGGGATTTGAAGAATCCTTTGGCCTCAAGGCAATGCATTCCTTCAGAAGATCTTTTGGGAATGATGATTATAAAGCCATATATGATGCTGATACTTCTCAAAATAAGGAGATGTACGTAGAGATGAATCCTGCTACTGCTTCAACCGCTCTGGGAAAAGCAATAAAGAAGGCCTCAAGGAAGAGGAAGGCCCCTGCAGAACCGCTCCCTAAGCCAACCTCAACCGCACCCTCTAAACCGCGTGGTGCAGCTGGAGCAGGTCCAAGCCAGAAGAAGCCAAGGAAAGAGAAGGAGAAGATGTCTCTTAGAGATGAGGTAATTGAAGAAGATGAAGAAGAGGAGGATGTCACCATTGCTCCATTAGTGGCCAGGGCTAAGAAGGCCAAGCAGACTCAGATTGATCTGGCCAAGATGACTGATGAGGAGCTGTCAATCTTTTACAAAGCTGAATTTGAGAGACTTGAGAGGGAAAGGGCTGAGAGGGAAGCAGCCAAAGGAAAATACAAGGATCCAATTCCCCAACCGCCTCCTTCTAAACCGCCCCAAACCCAACCGCTTGTTCAAACCCCTCCTCAATCTCCCATCCATTCCCATCAGCCATCCCATGAAAAATCCCCTGCCAAAGCCCCAACTCCCGAACCGCATTCTCCTCCCCAACCGCAAAGAGCTGCAACCGCTCAGGGGGAGAAACAAAAGAGGGTTAAGCAAATAGCCCAGAAAAGGACCCCTATCAAAGGCCCCAAACGCTTTCTTCACCGCGTTTCTAAACAACCTACTCCTTCTCCACCTTCAACCCATTCATCCTCTCATTCCACTTCTCATACACCATCCAAATCCACTTCTTCCTCAAGCCAATACAGATCCCAAACTCCCTCACCTCAGAAAACAAACCGCTCCCCATCTATCCAAAATTCCAACCGCGCCCAATCACCACCTTACTCACATCACACTCCAGCCATCTCTATTTCAAACCTTAACCGTGACAGAACACCATCCCCTAACCGCGTCAATACTCCTCCACCTCCTGAATTTTCCCCCCCAACATAAATCCCCTACTCCTGATCGCCTTCCAACCCCACCTCCTCAAACCTCTCCTATTCAACAGAAAACCCCCTCTGTTGAAGTTCACACCACCAGTTCCTCCTCTGATTCTAACCCAATCACTTCTGGATTTCCTACTTCTAACATTCCTCCTCCTCCAACCGCACCTATTTCAACCGCACCAATTCCTTCCATACCACTTTCAACCGCACCTTCCACTTTATCCCAAACACTACCCATACACCCCTCAACCGCTTCACAATTCACTGTCTCAGCCACCCGTATATTCCAAACCCTCCTATCCCCTTTACCTCAAACCGCTCCTACAACCCAATCTCAACCGCCTCCCTCAATTACCCAAATTCCATCCATTCCAACCGCCCCCTCTGACTACCTCCAAATTCTTTCCACCCTTCAACTGATTCAATCACAGTTGGTTGTAAACCAAGGCCATATGCTTAAACTTACTGAATCTAACCTGGCCTTAACCGCATCCAATGCCAACCTTGAAGCCTCCAACCGCAACCTCCTTTTCAAAGTGGACTCTCAAGCCACTGAATTGGCAATCATGAAAGCCCAATTGATTGATGCCATTAAGGGGGAGAGAGTTTCCACAGAGGCTGTCAAAACCACAGCTACTGAGCGCTTTCAAGCCTTCAAAGAAGATCTAGCCACTAGAGTACTCAAAGCCTTGGGTGATGCGGTTTCAAAGACTCAACTCCAAGAGATGCTCTCCAAGCTATCTGATGAGTTTGTTTCTTCAACCAACGCTGCTCTGGTATCCTTCATGAAAACCCTTGAAGATTCCCATCCTTAACCGCAACCGCAGCAAGCATCCACCTCAGCCGCCCCTACTCAAACCGCCTTGGATGACCTGCAGCTCAAAATTTTCAATGAACTGGACTCCCTCAAAAGCAGAATCAATGTTGATCTCAACATAGTGGGAGACAGTCTCAAGGAGCAAGTCAAATCCTTTGATGATGATATATCTTTCAGGTTTGAAAACCTCAAGGCCGGTTTCAACCTCAAGGTGGACAACTCCATAAAGGAATTGAAGTCCAACTCCGACCGTAATCAAGTGACTCTGGATCCATTGAGAGATGCTCTATCTACTCAAACAGTGACCATTCAGGATGAGATCTTCACCTTTTTCAATTCTTTGAAAGCCAGTTTTGAAGCCTTCTCCTCTCAGATCAAGGACAATGTTGATGCCAACTCATGATCAGTTGATCTTTGTTGGGCTAGCCGTCTTTGAATCTGTAACCGCTCTCAAAAGCTGTTGAAACCACTCTTGCAAGGCGGAGTTGAAGACCTCGAGCTTTAAGAAGAAATATCGGAGGTGAAAGCTCGGCCTTCGGACCATCATCGGGACCGCGGTTGCCCAACCAGAAGTGAATCAACCAAGAGAGCAACCGCGTCATCAACATCAACCGCCTCATCATCGACCACGTCAGCAATAGGACTTCTCTTTTGTAATTCCTTTTATCCTTTTTGTTGAACTCCTTTTGTTTTGTTGGGCCACACTCCATGTATTTTTGTTCAACTTTCTTTTTTTTGCAACCTTTGTATTTTGCTTCTCTACCATTGTAAGTGTAACCGCATTGGTAGTAATGGAAAATGCATCATTGGTTCCAAAACCTTGTTCATATCAAACTGCTTGTTTGTAGAACAATGAGATCTCTTATGGTTTATAACCTCATTCAAATATTTTCTAACTTAAAATCACTATTTTGAATTGATGTTTAAACATTCAGTTTAAACCGCACTTTGAACTTAAACTCACAATTTTTAAGTGCACTGAATGCATTTCTATAACTTTCCATATTGTAAGTTTTTATCCTTTAGAAAGTATAGAAATCTATAGCTTAAGCTAAGTGTGTGCATTGACTTGGGACATGAATTACCATGTTAATTCTTATGGACATGTTTTTACCAAGTACAATGTTTGCTTTAGTTATAGTAGGTAATGGCATCAATCAAATAGGGGGAGATTGTTGGGTATGCATATTTTAACCCTCCTATTTTGTATTAGATTTGATTGATACCATAACCTCCTGTCTATTTTAAGGACTTTAGGACCCTATGTAATGAAGCTTAGACTTCAATTTTTTAGCTAAGTCCATTTTATAAAATAGGTTAAATTTAGGCTTGAAGACTGGCACAAGACTCATTGGATATGAGGTTGCAGTTCCAACAGTATTCAAAACCGCCCCTATGAACCGCACATGTAACCGCATGTGTATTTCTCCTTTGAATCTGCCTCTTGAACCAACTGCAGTATAACCGCTCTTGAACCGCACCTGTGCAGTTCATGTGCAACCGCATCTGTGCAACCTCCTGGTGAAGTAAATCGCATGTTCCTAACCGCTCCTCACCAACCGCATCCAATGATTGGCTACTTGAAGTGAACCATTTTTTATCCGTTGGAATCCACGTCAGCAATATCAAAAGTCAACCACCAAATCTTGTCACGTGATTCAATGTCAGAGAAGATCTGCAAGGATCTTGAAAAGGTGATAGGTGTCCTAACCTCATTGCTTGCAGCTGGAGCCTGATCAGCTTTATCTGCAGCAGCTGTACCAAAGGACACAAGTGGATATTGTGGACCAATAGGATTGTATCAAGTCTTGTCCTTACAATTTGTATCCAACGGCTAGTTTCTTGATGCTTGGGTATAAATACCCCTAATCTTCACCATTTGAAGATTGCTTGAAAAATTGAGAAATTGCCGTGTTCATGAGAAGTTGAAGCTACGCCGAAATTCATAAGTCCTTTGAATCTTCATCTTCATACTTCAAGAAATATTCCCGGCCAAATCAAGCCTTAACACATTCAAGATTCATTGAGCTCTACATCTCACAGATTTAAAGAGCCTTGATCTTGTTCTCACACACACACCTCACTTGTTTAATCACATAGATTATACATTTGAGATACACTGGTTATAGTCTAGGATTTATTCTTCATAGAAAAGATTTTATTGTACTTTGTAATCTCTCAAATACTTAATATAAAATCTCTCTTAGAAATCAAAGACTAACCATCTTGGTAGTGGACGTAGATCGTTTATCGATTGAACCACTCCAAATATTGTGTTCTTATTTTCTGCATTAATATTTACTTGTGCTTACTAATTATCTTTCTGTTTCTTTGTTTGATCTTTATATAGTTATCCATTATTGTGAAATAGTGTTTGGAGTTAACAAAGTCAAAACCACACGTGTTTGTAAAACTGCACTTACCAAAACCGCTAGCAAAACCGCATTTTACAAACCGCCTCTAAAACTGCTTTACACTCTATAATTCCGCTGTGCATTTTACATTATCACTTGTAGTATATTATCAACTGCAAGAGGATTTTGTAAGCAAGAGGTTTAGTTTTTATAAGAGGGCGAAAAATTTTAAAACAACTATTCACCCCCCCTCTAGCTGTATTTTCACCCTTGTTGCCACCTTTGGGACCAACATTGTGAATGGTGTTGGAGGGAAGAAGCGGATAACACAAGCAACCAAATATTCGAAGATGGCTGTAGGAGGGATTACGCCGGTATAATATTTGAGTGGGTGACATATTTTTGAGGGTTTTATGAGGGAGAATGTTGAGAATATATGTGGCCATTTGGAGGGCGTGATGCCAAAAGGAAGGTGGCATAGAGGAGTGAGCCATTATGGTGCGAATGTGGTTGTTTATGGTCCGTAATTTGCATTCGGCTTTGCCATTTTGGGGGGAAGTATGTGGGCAAGAGAAACGAAAACGCATTCCATTCTTTTGACAAAAGGTTTTGAAGTCATTATTGTCAAATTCACGACCGTTGTCACATTGGAAGCTTTTGACATTGGTGGTGAATTGAGTTTGAACGAGATTGCTAAAGGTAAGAAAAGTGGGATATGCCTGAGATTTATGACCAAGTGGAAAAGTCCACAAAAAATCAGAAAAATCATCCAAGATAATCATATAAAATCGGTGACCAGCAGAACTAAGAATGGGTGAGGTCCACAGATCACTATGCAGGATATCAAAAGGAGATAGAGTGCAATTACTAGATAATGAAAAAGGTAATTTGATATGCTTCCCAAAAATGCAAGAACGACAGACATAGTTTGTAGGCTGTGGTTTACAATTTATTGAACTAGTACTTCTAAGAAAATTAAAAATGGACGACCCTGGGTGCCCTAAACGGGCATGCCAAACATTAGGTGATAAAACTGCAAAAGATGACGGAGACTGAAAGGAAGCATTCTTGGGAAGGAGCGGATAAAGGTCTCCCGAGCTGTTACATCTCTGGAGGGTTGTTCCTGTCTTGAGGTCCTTCACAGAGAAACCAAGGGGATCAAATTCAACAGATACATTATTATCATAAGTAAAACGACGGACTGAAATTAAGTTATGAATGAGGTTAGGAGCATGTAGAACATTATTAAGACGGAATGGAGGAAATGAAGCATGTCCATAACCACGGATTGGAATTTTATGTCCGCTGCCAACAGTGATAGTATGAGGAGTATGTGTCAAATTAAAATAAGGGGAGAGTGTACCTTGAGATCCAGTCATGTGAGAGGTTGTGCCAGTGTCCATAAGCCAATTTTCGTCCGGAGATTGATGAGTCATGGTGTGCATGGCAGACTCTATGTCGGTCGGAGCATATGTAGAAGGAGCCTGTGCACTGTAAGCCTGCTGAGGTCGTGCGCCGAGAATACCAGGCTGACGAGTGGCGGGGGCAGCCCAAGTAGAAGTGGGATACGGACATGGTGGTGTCGACCACGGCTGAGAACCCCAGGCAGCCCATGGAGGAATATGTGACCAGGGATTTGACGAGTATGGCTGCTGCGTGCGCTGCAAAGTACCAGATGAATTCCCAGAGTTGCTGCCATCACGTCCCTTCCCTTTGTTGTTGTTCCTGCCATTATTCTTCCCTTGAGACTGATTGCGCTGCTGTCCACGACGATGGCCAGAATTGTTGCGATCAGGAGGAGAGGAGGAACGCTGAGAAGAGCGAGCAGGTGGATCATCGGATGTACCAGCGGCAACAAGAGCTGTACCAGCAGCAACTGCAGCAGCGGCGGACTGCTTGGCTTTCCTCGTTTCTTCCAATATGAGTTTGGAACGGGCCTCGTAGAACTGAGGCAGTGGGTCACTTTGCTGGATAATGGTAGCGACACTGTCATAGCTTTCGGTAAGACCTGCAATGAGTTGGAGAACAAGACGTTGATTAGTGACCGGGGCGCCAACATTCGAGAGTTGGTCAGCGAGCCGCTTAAGCTCTTGGCAGTATGCGGTCACAGAAGGGAAATGGTCAAGGTGCACAGCAGTGAACTGATTCTCCAAATACACGGCTCGAGAATTTTTGTTATCTTGGAAAATATTTGCCAAGCGTTCCCAAGCCTTGTGAGCGGTGGAGTTTGGCTCTAGAATTGTATGTAGCAGATCTGTAGAGATGGTGCCGTAGATCCATTGAAGGACAATGGCGTCTAGGCGTTTCCACAAAGAATCTGTCACCGTGCTTTTGCCCGAATCAGCAGTGGCATCGCCGGTAGCAGCGGGCGTGACAGTGGGAGGAAAAATATGGTCAAGAACTTCGAAAGCGGTACAGTGGATCTTGAACAATTCTGCCCAAGAGGAGTAGTGTCCGCTCTCCATTTCAAGGGTGAGGGAGATGAAGTTCTTGACATTGGTGACTGTCAAAGCAGGGTGGAAAGGAGTTTTCTCGGCCATTGAGGAAGAAAAACGGCTGAAGGAGAAGTTTTTAGGGTTTAGGATCGGAGGAGCTCTGATACCATAAAAGATTCAATGCGTGCCTTTCTTATTGATAGTCATCAGTATAAATAATGTTACAAGCCTATAATTAAGGTAACAAACTAAGGTAACAACTAATCAAGATAATTACAAATATTTACATTCCAAAGATAAAGATATGGAGATATCTTTTCTTGGAGAATACTACACGGCTATTAGAATACTCCCTCTGTCCCAATAAGTGCTTCACCCTTTTGGGTGGGCACAAATATTAAGAAAATGGATGGGAAAAAAATGTTGTGAGTGTAATTTGAAAATATGAGAGAGAATTAGTGGAGGAAATAGTAAATTTGAAAAGTGTTGTGAGTGTAATAGTGAATTAGGAGAGAGAATGAGTGAAGAAAATAGTAAAGATTTTTTTCCAAAAAAGAAAAGGTGAAACTTTTAACGAGACGCCCTTTTGAGTAATTAGTGAAGTTTTTATTGGGACGGAGGGAGTATTATTATTTAGACAAAAACTCATGTGAGAACAACAATATCCGTCTCATCCATGAGACGGGTCGGATCCATGACCATGACCCACCCAAAAGAATACCCGTCTCTCTCTCTATACGTAAACGCAGAGCAGCGGGAGCGGGAGAATCGTCTTCTTCAACCCAAGCTTCCCCTTCTCCGGCCAAACCCACCAAAGATTTTCCCAGTAAAACCCTAACTTTACCAGAATCAACCAAATCGCCAAAAATTTCAACAATACAAAAGCTTGAAAAATACCCACATGAAAACCGACAATCCCACAATTCCAGAAATGTGTTCAAAGAAAACACAAATCAATTACGTGAAGCAAGACACAATGACGGAGGTAGAAGAAAAAATTAGGGAATTTACCCAGAAATTGAGGAAAGGAACAAGTTTATCACAGAAATTGAGGAAAGGAACAAGAATTATGATGATATCATAGACAGATACATAAAACGTTTCTTCTTCTTCGTCTTTGATCAAAAAATATTATTTTAAATTTTGGGGGAAAAATAAAATAACCTTCTTCTGAGATGAGTGAAATTAAAGGCAGTAGAGGAAAAGGTATTTTACTAGTATTGTTCTTCCTCCGCGATACATTTTGGAAGAACAGATAAAATAAAATTTTTAGGTAATAGTTACTATAATATAATGTAATGATTGTATGCATATAAAGTAATAGTTTGTATGCATTAAAGTAATACATATATACAGAAAAGTAATAGTGTTTTTTCCTATGTTTTTTTCGTTTGGCAAAAGTAATACTTATTATAACTAAAATAAGTTATTACATTTCAAATGTAATACATATAGTTTGTATTACATTTGAAAAAATGGGTAAAAATAATACATATATACAGAAAAGTAATAGTGTTTTTCCCTATATTTTCTTCGTTTGGCAAAAGTAATACTTATTATAACTAAAATAAGTTATTACATTTCAAATGTAATACATATAGTTTGTATTATAATACATATAGTTTTGTATTACATTTGAAAAAATGGGTAAAAATAATACATATATACAGAAAAGTAATAGTGTTTTTCCCTATATTTTCTTCGTTTGGCAAAAGTAATACTTATTATAACTAAAATAAGTTATTACATTTCAAATGTAATACATATAGTTTGTATTATAATACATATAGTTTGTATTACATTTGAAAAAATGGATAAAACGAGCTTTTGTTTTTTTAAAACAAGTATTACGTTTACTTATTAACAATGTTACTTTATATGTATACAGTCATTACATTAAGAGATGGTAACTATTACTTTTTCTAAACGTAATACCTGTTTTAAAAGGCATGAGCTGCCATCCATGGATCGATCCGTCTCATGCTTGAGACGGATCTCCTTGTTCTCACGGGAAAAAAAAAGGACAGGAGACCAACTCTATTATTTGAGACCAACTCTATTATTTATTATTGCCTCCCCACTGACACTGTCCAAATTAAACAAAAACTAATTAACGTACGGATAGAAACTTGTAAACGCGTGTGTGTGAAAAGCACATTAGCTTTTGGTTGGGTTAGTACTTCAAACTCTAGAACCCCCAAGTTCAGGTTGGTGTATTTTAGCCTTAAACCCCAACTCTTTAAATTTCAATATTTTCTATTCAGATCTTTAGCTCCATCAACTCAAATCTACAATTAATTCCTCTCTGCTTTCTAGGTTTTTCTTCAATCATCAATTTTCCTCATTTTCTTGAACAAATTTGGTATAATCTTTCTCCAAAATGTGTGTGGGTGTGTGTGTGCAAGTACATAATATCTGTATTTGTTTGTTTATTATTTAGTTTGCTTTAATTTTTTTTTTTAATTTGTTTCTTGGGATAATATTCTTTTGTTGTTGGGGTTGAATTACTTTTCATTATTCTACTTCATTATGCATAAATTCTATCCATGTCAATTTCAATGGAGGTGACCATCTGGGTCATTTTCCATTGCTGTGCTTTGATGGGCTGGTGATTCCCAGCTCTTAAAGATTTCCCTACTTTTGTTTTTCTTTTGTCATTTTATATGTTGCCTTTTTGTTGAGTGCATTCCCCTTTTGAAAATGGGCTTTTTGTAGGTAGTTTCAGGTAGTGTTTAACTGGTTTGAGCTAATTTTAGTTGATGCACATTTATGGGTTTTATTCTTTATTATGGCTATAAATAGATGTTGGTCTTTTGATTTTATTCATTGCAGGTGATCTTCTAGTTTATTGAAAGACGGGAGGACTACTTAGGTTTTTTAGAGTTAGTAGGATGAGCTACAATAGCCCTAATGTAGGTTCTGGTTAGTTTTCTTCGACTTTTATGCAATTGTCTATAAATTTATTTTCCGAATTCTCTTGCAGTAAATGAATGATGAGAATGTGTATGTATCTTTGGTTGGTTACCGTCTGGGAATTTAGGGTATAAGCTTTTGAGCTTTCTTGATGCATTTTCTCAGGTAGTAGAATGAGTAGAGGAACATTTGAGTTTGGAAGGACTTATGTTGTCAAGCCCAAAGGGGAACACCAAGCAACTATTGTTTGGTTACATGGCCTTGGCGATAAAGGCTCGAGGTAATAATAATTATGGTTTTTCTATGAAGTTTGTTGTTGTTCTCCGTTAGATGATTTCTTTGAGAAATTTATTGCAACTGATTGAATAAGACCTAATTACAGTTCCGTTTCACAATTTATTAGCATATCTTATTTAGTGACCCTTTATTGCAGATGATTATGGATTTCTAAAAATCAGTGTTTTAATGTAACACTTGATGAATTGAGGTGTAAACCAGCATGTGCTGAAGGAATAACGAAAATGTCAATATTTTATCCCATGTTCAATGTAGAAATAGAAACTATACTATTTTCCACAAGCTAGTCCTTCTCTGGAATCTTCTTTTCGATGCATGAGAGAGGACAATAACTAGTCACTACGTAACACAAGCTTAATTGTCGTTTATATCCTTCCACTCAGGTGATTCTAAGGTCCTTCCTTGTGGTTGAAAATCGGAAGTGCCTATTATAGAACATGGGACCACTTTTCTCAACTATGGTGGTCCTTTCAACTTAAAACCCCTGATAATGCACTTGATTTAAATCAAACTACTACAATTTATGCTTTCCTCATAATTTCTTAATATTCCATTAAGGACAAATCAAAGTGGTCCGCAGTTTGAATTTATCATGGATTTCCGCCTTGTTATCAATGATCTAAACTGATTATGGTCCTAAACTTATTAGTTGACATGATGATAGGCACTTTTTAAATCAAATGAACAGGACATGGACTTTATTTATGTGAGGCTGGCAACACTTATGCTCTTTGGTTCCCATGCCTATTAATAAAGTACCCGTTTCTCGATGTTTGCCTTAAACTGACATCAATTCCATTTTATGATTTTGTGTTACAGCTGGTCCCAGCTCTTGGAAACATTTCCTCTACCCAATGTAAGTATGAGAAAAATATCTAGCCCCCTCATGCCCATATGCATCACTAACTTCCTGCCTTAATATATGGAAATGCTAGTAGATTAATATTCTATTTTCACCTACGTTCTAGATAAAATGGATCTGCCCAACTGCTCCTACTCGTCCAGTGGCCATATTCGGTGGCTTCCCCTGCACTGCTTGTAAGTATATGGGCTTGAATCTGTTCATTTTGGGAAAAAAGATCAGCTGATCTAGATTTACGAATCATTTGGTAAGAGGAAAAGAACTCGCACTAATATGGTCCCCATGATTTATTTGCCCATACTGCTCCCAAAGAATTACCTATGGTTAAAAAGAGAAACCCTAGACTAATCACTCATATTTTAACGAGATTAATACCCCTAGTGTATGAAATCTGATTATTTCCTTTAATGTGGTGCAACATTGTTAACAAAGATTGGCACGATATCTTGTGTGAAATTTTATTAGGGTTTGATGTCGGAGACATTTCAGAAGAAGGTCCTGATGATTTGGAGGGGTTAGATGCTTCAGCAGCACATGTTGCTAATATACTGTCAACAGAGCCTGCTAATAGTATGTTTCCTTAGCTTCAATATGTATGTTTTGAAGTTTATACAAAGCGTATAGTTCTTTTCAGGGAATGATGTTGTTAATTGCTTTTATTGTTTTGTCATATATTTGGTTGTAGTATACTAGGTTTTTCGCAGAAGCAATAACTCTCGAATATTTTTCATGCTTAACCATAATCTCTTTAAATGTTGTCAAATTTCCCATTGCCTACTAATGTGGTATAATGTCACATAAGTATCAATGTACTCATACTGCAATTTTTCCATGCACAATATGCCGAAACCTTTACAAGTTGTCTAAACTTAGTGTTAGGATTTTGATGTCTTTGAATCATAGAAGTTTGATTGAACAAGAAGTCCAAGAACGAGTCGAAAAATGATTTGAATCCAAGATGGAAAATGAGAATAATTGAAGCTATTTTGGGATTGCTTATTAAAGTCCTTTATGGTTAAGGAATCTTGTTGACTAAGGATTTAATTGTTTCCTTAAGTGGATTTGACTTTTTCCTCGAGGTTTTAGAATTCTTCTGTGCTAGGAATTTGAGAGTATAAATACTCATCTTCTCCCCTAGCGTGAATCATTCTAGTTTGATAGGTTATCAATAATTCTATGATCCAAGCTAGTGATTTCTTTGAGTTCCATAGATTTCATAGTCTTGTCTGTAGCAATTCAATTCGTTATCATCCGGTTTTCTCTAGATCAGGGTTGCACAATTGTAAATTCTTGTGACAAAAAATTCGTACACATAATTAGAGAGTTTGTAATTGGTGATTCTCCATATTAATAAAATTGTTCTCCCTCTGTCCGTGGACGCAGCCAAGCTGGTGAACCACGTAAATACTTGTGTTCGTGTGCGTGTTTATGCTGTGATTATCCATCTTTTTTACTGCATGTTTCGAATGTAAGATTGAGAAAACTTATTTTCTTTATTCACAACTTGTAAATTTATAGTACAAGAGATAGAGAGTCCTATTCTATACAATATTGAGTTTCCTAATCTAAATACAATATTGAGTTTCCTATTCTAAATACAATAGAATATATACAAGAATAATCTAGGAAGATATCAATCAAGTAACTTAGGAAACCTTAGGAGATATTTTCTTAATAGGCCCCCGCAAGCTGGACGATCTGTGGAGAAGACTAAGCTTGGAAATAAGTTGTTGGAAGCGGATACGATGAAGCGGTTTTATCAGAACATCAGCGAGCTGATCATTGCCAGAAATGTGTTGCACACGGAGAGAGCCAGACTGAACTTGTTCACGAACAAAGTGGAATGAGAGAGCCACATGTTTCATCCGAGAGTGGAAGACTGGGTTTGCGGAATAAGTTGTGGCTCCAAGGTTGTCACAATAAATAACTGGTGTAGACGATTGAGAAATCCCGAGCCAGTAAGCATGTTCCGAATCCAAGTAAGCTCAGCAGTGGTGTCAGCAATCGCACAAAATTCGGCCTCAGTAGTAGACCGGACAAGGGAACGTTGTTTGCGAGAGGACCAAGTAATCGGGTTACGTCCAAGATAAACAAAGAAACCAGAGATGGACACAAAGTCATCTTTATCACCAGCCCAATCCGCATCATAGAAGGCATGAAGGGAAGGTGGAGATGTGGAAAAAATATGAAGACCCAAGTGCATAGTGCCATGAAGGTAGCGAAGTAGACGCTTGAGTGCAACCCAGTAAGTAGGTTGGGGGTTTTGCATGAACTGAGCAAGCTTGTTTATTGAAAATGCAATGTCGGGACGAGTGAAGGACAAGTACTGAAGACCACCAACAATGGCACGAAAGGATGTGGGGTTTGTTGGTTTAGGAGTCCTAAACTACAAGGAAAAAGGGGCCTAAGTCGGAGGAGTTTGTTGAGATCAAAAGGAGTTCAAAGCAGTGGAGAAGTCTATGCGTGGCTTGGGACAACGCCAGGTGGCCGCATGGGGAGGGCCGAGGCGGGCGCCTCAAGGGCCGAGGTAGTGGCCGAGTTTCTTCCCTCGCGAGGCGGGCGCATGGCGGGCTTGGGGCGGGCGCCTCATTGCTGGCCGAGTTTCTGGGCTTGATTTGTTTCCTTATTTGATTGCAACTCTTCTTAAATTAGATTTAGGGTTTCCTTGTAACTATATAAGCATAATTTCGGCCTAGAACACATTGTAGCAACATATTAGAGAGGAGACTAATACATATTGGCTTGGCAATTGCCCCCGGACGTAGTTCACGAGTTGGTGAATGAACCGGGTAAACAACTCTTATGTTCTTGTGTGTGTGTTTCTTGTGATATTGCGTGTGTGGGTTGTTTAATTCTTTGTCTTGATTGCAACGGGGAGAGCCAAATTCACAACAACTGGTATCAGAGCTTTTGGTTTGAGGGATTCAAAATTCTTTCATTAGTTGATTAATTTTGAATCGCGTTCTTGGGGATTTTGGTGAAGCAGTCAAGATGAAGAACCATATCGAGAAATTCAACGGTGTGAATTTCACGTTTTGGAAGACAAGGATTGAAGACTACCTTTATTGTAAGGATCTTCATGGACCCTTGAAGGCGAAGCCCGAAGACATGTCACAAGGAGATTGGGAGACGTTGGATCGGAAGGCGTTAGGAGCGGTAAGGAGTGCCCTAACCGACGACGTTGCACGGAACGCTATGGAGGCCAAGACAACGGTGGAGTTGCTACAAACGCTGTCGGACATGTATGAGAAGCCGTCGAATATCAATAAGGTGCATTTGATAAAGAGGTTTGCGAATGCGAAGATGTCGAGAGGGCGCAGAACGGCGGCAAGTCATATCGGCAATTTCAAAGGTAATGGTGGACCAATTGAAAAGTGTTGATATTACTTTCTCCGATGAAGTGCTAGCTTGTTTTCTTCTAAAGTCATCGCACGATAGTTGGGAGGTTACTTTGTCACAACGATTAGTACGTCAGCAAAGATTGGTGTATACGGAGGTTAGAGATCTCATCCTTCAAGAGGAGTTGAGAAGGAAAGAGAAAAGGGGAGAATCGTCCGTAGATGGGGCCGTACTTAGGGTGGAGAGAAATAGGGGAGACCTGGGGAAAAAGGTCAAGTGCTACAATTGTGGTGAATTGGGGCATATCGCTTATGACCGTCCGGGAAAAGGTGGTGGTGCGCACGTGGTGGATAATGGTGGTGATGTATTAATCCTGGGGAGGAGCAATCGGGTGAAGATTGGGTGTTGGATTCTGGAGCTTCTTGTCATGCTAGTGGGGATGCAGAATCAATGAAGCGTTACAAAACCGGGAGATTTTGGGGTTCTCTATCTTGGTGATGGTCAACCATCAAGATCAAAGGTAAGTGGGGATGTAATGATGAAGACACCTAACTGGCCGCTTTTACAACTACGACGCGACGTGATGTTCCGATTTGAGGAGGAGAGTGATTTACGTGGGACAACTTGACAAGTGAAGGGTATGGTGTTTCTTTCATCAGCGGGTCTTGGGAAGTCACAAAAGGGGCTAAGGTGTTGGCTCGCTGGGGTTAAGGGAAGATGTCAGATTCTACCTACAATGTCGATGTTCGTTCCGTGGGAGCAAAGAGGCTTAAGAACCGGCCCGTTGGTGTAAAAAGGGGAGACATCAAGAAACGGTATGTTGGGGAGGACACAAAGTTGATCAACGCGCTGGATGTCCAAGGGCCCTAACAGAGAGCGGATTCGGACCAAGAACAATGATGCAAGAAACAAGGTGTGTCCAAGTTTCAAGGGGAGGCATTGCGAAAGGTGGGTCTCGAGGGAGAAGGCGTTGTTAGACTTGCGGGGAGAAATCAAGGTAGAAGCCGATTTGGGGAGGCAAGAACGATCTAACACGGAGTGGTTCAAACGTCGCTTGGTTTCAACTCGCCTTAGTACTTGAGGAGAGGCGCGGTAGCGTCAAGCCAATATGGGAGGGGGAAATGTGTTCGAAGGCCATTACTCCGTGGTGGGAGTTGATGGGTGATTCTATGTTTGTTAGTTTAGTCTCCGGTGGGAGATTGTTGGTTTAGGAGTCCTAAACTACAAGGAAAAAGGGGCCTAAGTCGGAGGAGTTTGTTGAGATCAAAAGGAGTTCAAAGCAAATGGAGAAGTCATGCGTGGCTTGGGACAACGCCCGGGCGGCCGCGTGGGGAGGGCCGAGGCGGGCGCCTCAAGGGCCGAGGTAGTGGCCGAGTTTCTTCCTCGCGAGGCGGGCGCACGGCGGGCTTGGGGCGGGCGCCTCATTGTCACGGCCGAGTTTCGGGCTTGATTTGTTTCCTTATTTGATCGCAACTCTTCTTAAATTAGATTTAGGGTTTCCTTGTAACTATATAAGCATAATTTCGGCCTAGAACACATCAGAGCAACATATTAGAGAGGAGACTAATACATATTGGCTTAGCGGTGCCCGGACGTAGTTCACGAGTTGGTGAATGAACCGGGTAAACAACTCTTGTGTTCTTGTGTGTGTGTTTCTTGTGATATTGCGTGTGTGGGTTGTTTAATTCTTTGTCTTGATTGCAACGGGGAGAGCCAAATTCACAACAGGGTTAACTGCAGGAGTGGTGGTGGACCGAGTGAGAGGTGGTGATGTGACCATAAGAGTGGGAAGTGGTTTACAGTCTATCATGTTGTGTCGGGTGAGGAGGTCTTGAATGTATTTTGTTTCGGAAAGGAGTCCATTTCGGTTTGGGACGACTTCAACACCCAAGAAGTAAGATAAAGGACCGAGATCCTTGAGGGAAAAACAGCTTGGACAAGCTTGTGATGAAAGACCGAAGAAGCGATGGTCCAAAGAATAATGATATCGTCAACATAAACTAAAAGATAGATTGGGGATGGAGTTTTATTGAGTATAAAGAGAGAGAGGGATCGGCTAAAGATGGGTGAAAGCCATATGTGGTGAGATAGGTTTTAAGTTCTTGAAACCAAGCACGAAGGGCCTATTTAAGACCATAGATGGCCTTAGAAAGATGACATAGAAAGGAGGGATTGGTGGAGTCCTCAAAACCGGGGGGTTGGGTCATAAATACAGTTTCAGAGAGAGTACCTTGAAGAAAGGCGTTGTTGACATCAAGTTGGTGAAGGGGCCAATGTTTGGTGGTGGAAAGAGAGAGAAGGAGTCTGACAGTAGCGGGTTTGACAACGGTACTGAAGGTTTCGATGTAGTCAACACCGGGTTGTTAATGACAGCCCTTGGCTACAAGCCGAGCCTTGTATTTACGAGCTGTGTGTTGGTCGGGGTTAGGGTTGTACTTGATGCGGAAAACCCATTTACATCCGACAATGTTGTGAGCTGTGGCAGAGGGAACCAGTTTCCAGGTATTGTTCCGAGTGAAAGCCTGAAATTCTTCAATCATGGGGCATTACGCCAATGGGGAATAGAAAGAGCTTGTTTGGTGGTGGTGAGAAGGCTTGTGAGGGAGGTTAGAGAGAGAGGTTAGCATATTTGGGGTTAGGTTTAGTGATATCATGGGATAATCAGTGGTAATGGTACGAGCAGGAGGGGGAATGGCGTTGATGGGTAAACCTTAGGAGATATTTTCTAATCTAAATACAATATTGAGTTTCCTATTCTAAATACAATAGAATATATACAAGAATAACCTAGGAAGATAACAATCAAGTAACTTAGGAAACCTTAGGAGATATTTCCTTAATATCTAACACTTGGTACTATTAATTTTACCACTAAAGAAAAAGTTATGCATGAGAAGTTGAATTTTGTATCACAATTACCTGTATATTGTTTTTCTTCTTTATGCTATAAAAAGTACTGCTAAAAATTCCAAAAATTTCCTTGAGTGAAGAAGCTCTATTGGTATGTGATACTTACAAGCACTGCCAAGGAAAATATTTGCTTCTAATCATTTGCATGCTATAACAACAAGATTGACACAAAATAAGTACTACTTCCCTCCGTTCCTAATTGAATGTCCAAATTTCATTTTAAGGGACACTATGAAAATGTGCACTTTTTATACATTTTAACGACAAATATCCATAAGTATTCTTGTTTGCCACTTTCTAAACATTTAGTTTTACGACAATAAAATGAATAGCGAAAACAATTTGGTAAAAAATGTGTAGGGACGTAATTTACAAAAAAGACATTAATTTTGGGACAACACTTTCTTGAATTTGGACATTCATTTAGGGACAGAGGGAGTACTTCTGATATTAGATGAAGTCACTTTTGCTCTTCTTTTTTATCATCATATGAATGACAATATTCATTGAAATTGATAAAAGTCTAATATCAATCATCTAAGTGGAAGCGGGCTATTTTAATTTTTAGAAACAAAAGTCGAATCTAATCATTGATGGAGGTAATATAGTATTTTAACTTCTTCATGGTTATTAAAGATTTGCTCTGACAATCTGTCCTATAACCTTGTTATTGGATTCACGGGTTCGGTGCTTATGGTGACAAAGGCATCTTTGCATGTAAAACTCCACTTTGATGGTCTTTTCTTTTACCTATTCCTCTTTGCGTGTAGAGACATCTGGCTGCATTTTTTAAAAAGAAAAATGTACCTTTATGAATAAGGAATCATTGGGTTATTTTATGCTGGAGGCTAGCAGCTCCTTATTAGGTTTATGTATGTTCTGCCTTCAGTTAAACTAGGTGTTGGAGGCTTCAGTATGGGTGCTGCTACTGCTCTCTACTCTGCAACATGCCACCTCCTTAGGCAATATGGTAACGGGAGCCCGTACGTGGTCAACCTTAGCGTAATTGTCGGTCTCAGTGGCTGGCTTCCGTGTTCAAGGTTTGACTTCGGCTCATTCATCTTTTTGCGCAGGGCGATACAATAATTTATATTCTCATTTTTGCTAAGCATTTCACTCCAGTGGATTTTGTTTTCTAGGACTTTGAGAAACAGGGTGGAAGGATCACAAGAGGCTGCTAGACGTGCAGCATCATTGCCCATTTTGCTCTGTCATGGTCTAGGTACTCATATACAACTCAATCTTTCCAAAAAGACTGTCCAATATACTTGGGTTCAGAGATATATATAACCCGCTTTACCATTTCATTTACTGCAGAAATTCTCATTTTACTATGTAGAAGAAACTCTATGCCCTCTGATCTGAGGCTTTATTAACATAAAAAAGGCTGTTTAAGACATATTGTAAAATACATAGGATTTCTCTTTAGATAAAAGACTCTTGAAGAGAAGGATTACAAATTAAGCAGTAAGTGCTCTACATGGCTCAAGTACCTAAAGCTAATAATGGTCTTTTCCATTAGGGTAATATTGAAGATCATCGACTAGGTAATTTATTGGAACAGTTGTTTTACGCATATATAAGTAGAATCAGCTACTTGCCTCAAAGGTATTCAATCTATTTATTTATGCCTATCGCGTCTTGATAATGCGAATCTCTATTTGTATTTATCCTTTCTTAAACTAAGAAAAAACGCCAATTTCACAAGTCAAATTTTGAACTATGACTTGTTTATACATTCTTGAATTTACACTAAAATTGCTACCTTTTAGAAATGATAAAGGAGTAGGGAATATTAGTGGGGTAGAAAATAGTAAGATCCAAAGAGCAAGTTGAAAGATTTGCTCATTACTTCGGCATACAATTCATCTCTCTTTTGATTTCTTGCAATCACTGGCCCTATTAGCTCTTATTGGAAACCATTAGCTCTTATTGGAAACCATGTGTATGCATAATTCTTGATCCTCTATCCCCCAGATGGTATTGGAACGTATCTTGTTGTTACTTATACAACTAGCTCTCTCCTAGTTTAGTTTATATCAAATTAGTTATATCACCTAATCCACGTGCTCACTTCCACACTTCTAGCAGGTTATAGCTGGTAACTTGGAATCATCTGCAATTCGCTATATGCTATTTGCCCCTATCGTCATTCTGTTCAAATCACCGCCCTCTTAGTGCAACTATGTAGTGATTTAATGTAGGGGCGGAGGTACATATAGTGAAAAGGGGGCAATTGCACCCCTTTAATTTAAAAAAGTAAAATTTAACTAATGTAATTTTTAAAAATTTAGGGGTATTAGTGCAATATATTGAAATATGCGCCCCTTTATGGGAAAGAAAAAATTCACTAAATTTTTTGTTTGCCCCCGATTAGCGTATGAAAATAAATTTGCACCCTTTTCAAAAAAATTCTGGATGTGCCACTGGTTTAATGTATAACTGGAAGCCAGTGTTATTAAAGGAATAACTTCCTCATCCAATGTATTTCATGAACCGTACATATATACACGTCTAATGCCTAAATTCTAGGAAGTATTTTAGTCTCCTACTATGAATAGGATATTTACCTACCATATACAAATATATACAAATCACTACAAAAATAGAAGAGATTTGGTAAATCTCTCCCCTTTCTATTCTATCAGTCCCCCGCAGTCGAAGCGGGAGGAGGCCGTATGCTGAGGCTGTCCCGAAAGACTTTAAAAAGTACGCGCGGAAGCCCTTTAGTGAAAATATCAGCTAATTGATAACGGGACGGAACATGAAGAACACGAATTTCCCCTTCCTCTACTTTCTCACGAACAAGAATATCCAACTCTATATGCTTGGTTCGTTGATGTTGTACTGGATTCCCGGACAAATAAATAACACTTATAGTATCGCATTACACCAAAGTGGCCTTTGAAAGAGGAACATGTAACTCTAGTAATAGATTCCGAATCCAACATGATTCGGCTACAACATTAGCAACACCTCTGTATTCAGCCTCGACACTCGATCGGGAAAGGGTAGGTTGCCTTAGGTGACCAAGAAATCAAATTATTACCCGAGAATAAACAATATCCCGAGGTAGAACGACGGGTATCCGGGCAACCACCCTAATCCGCATCTGTATAATTAGTAAGAGAAGTACACGTAGACTTCGAAAGATGCAATCCAAGAGTAAGTGTCCCACGAATATACCTCAGAATCCGCTTTAGAGCGGCCATGTGTTACTGTCGAGGATCATGCATATGCAAACATATCTGTTTGACCTCATTACTGATATCAGGTCGAGTAAAAGTGAGATACTACAACGCCACGGCTAAACTGCGATAAAAAGTAGGATCCTCGTATGATGAACCGGCCGAGCCTCTGAGCTTGGCATTGGTGTCCATTGGCGTTAAGGATGGCTTACAAGTGAGCATACCTACTCTATTTAAAATATCTTCAGCGTATTTTTGTTGACATAAAAATAGTCCCCCATTTTCGTGTGTCACAGAAATACCCAAGAAAAAATTCAACCGCCCAAGGTCCTTCATTGCAAATTCGGACGCCAATGTACCCATAATAGAAGCCCTCCTGTCGGAGGATGTAGTAAGAATGATATTATCGACGTAAAATAACAGATACGCCATAGAGTGATCGTGGGTGAATCCCATAGTAAAAATAAAATCTGCAAATCTCTTATACCATGCCCGATGAGCTTGCTTTAAGCCATACAGAGATTTCTTCAACATGCAGACATAGTCGGGATGAGTTCGATCACAGAAACCCAGAGGTTGATGCATGTATACTGTCTCATGTAAATTACCATGGAGAAAAGCGTTTTTAACATCCAACTGAAGGATAGACCAAGACTGTGCAAGAGCCATACTAAGAACTATACGGATCGTTGCCGGCTTAACAACCGAACTAAAAGTTTCTGAACAATCCATTCCAACTTGTTGAGACCTGTCATCACCTACAAGAGCTTTATACCTTGCAAAAGATCCGTCGGAGTTCTTTTTATGAGAAAAAATACACATGTAATGAATAATATTAACATTAGGCGGACGGGGTACAAGTTCCCACGTCTTATTTTTAATCAGAGCATCAAATTCATCAACCATAGCTGCTTTCCAATTTGGATAGGACAACGCATTTTTAGGATTTGAAGGAATCGGGGAAGGAGAGGAAGAAAAAAGGTTGAAGTGATGCTTAGGTTTGACAATCCCACTCATGCTCCTAGTTGTCATAAACCGAGGACGAGAAGATCGGACCGAGGGAGGGGCAGCAGCAGACTCACGACAGAAGGAACATGAATTGGGACGGAGAAAGAGTCAGTTTGGCCGGTAGCTTGGGGAGAACGAGGCCCATCATCAAAGGCTGTAGAAAGTGGGCCGATGTCTGCCTGGGCAGTGGGGCACCAGGTGCTATTGTTTTTGCCTAGGCCAGTAGGGCAGCAGGTGCATTAGTGGGCCGAGAAGGAGAAGGTGCGGACTGGGCCTAGGTTGGGGGATTACACAAGCCGTGTGGAGAGGATTAACAGGCTGATCAAAAATAGAATAGTCCTGGCTTTCTGTGGGTAAATTATCAGCCGAAGCAAAAGGAAATATCTTTTCATCAAACACCACGTGACGAGAAAGAATAACCCGACGAGTTTTAAAATCATAGCACTTATATCCCCTATGGTCCGAAGGATACCCCAAAGAAACACATGGATTAGAGCGAGTGTGAAGTTTATGTTGGAAATTAAATTATAGCACCACAGATTAAACAAACAATTTAATCAACAGTAGGGGATTTATTGATCAAGTCAAGAACGTACCAATAAGTCAATAGCAAAACCGAAAGCAAGGAACAGGATCAGGATCAGGAAAACAGACAGAAACAATAAAACAAACGATTAGAAAACTTATCGTGATTTGATCGAGTCGCCTTAGGAAGACTGTCCTAAGAGAAAATATTGCCCCCAATTGGTGCAACTTTGGTACAGGCAAATTTCCCCGAGGATAAAACGATCACGGATTACGTACCACAAAATAGCACACATGTAGGTAATCACCGGCGATCCTATCTCAGTCGCCTTGAATCTCACGAACTAATCTCTATGAACGAGGAGTGATTGAATAGTGAAAGAAAGCAAGAGAATAGTGTTTCTCTTCAATCTCTCGCGTCATTCACGGCTGGAGGAAGAAGACATTAAATACATGTGGTAATTTTAGGGTTTTGTCACAGCAATTCGGCCCAGGAAGTCACTAAGCCCGTCACGAGCGCAGCCGCTCTGGAAGCATGCGCGACCGCGCTAGTCGACAGTAACTTATGGTGAGATCTCGGCTCACCAGCGCGGCCGCTCTAGGCCTCAGTGCGGTCGCCCTCCTTGGCAGAAGTTGCGACGTGATTTTACCCTTGCCCAAATTCAGTTTAAGCTCAATGATGCTCCAAGGTCATATGCTATGAACTTCATACCACATATATAAAAAATCCAACAATCCCCCACAAGTTCATAGAAATATGACGTGTACAGGTTGTCCATTGCCATGCTTTCAATAATGGTACCTTAGAAGCTTGAACATGCTACATGTTATCCAGCGCTTGAGCCTCCGAGGACCGGATGAGCGGGTGTCTTGAATCGATGCCTTTGGATGTAGAGGCCTTTCTGTAACAAACACGACAAAAGCTATGATAGGCCCTCTATCGAACACTCGACGCTTATAAGCCGTACGTCCGATCCTCTATCATGAGTGCTTTCAAGAAATAACCCGGATTCCTCTAGTTGCGGCCCAGCAACCGGCACTCAGCTTAGTGGGCATCTCGGAAGATGTCTTGCTAACATCTTGTCTAAAAAACTTGATCCCATTCAAAGTTCCAAACTTTTACTTTATTAGCAAAGAACGAGCACCTCTAAGGCTATTCATGGGATAGACTCGGATACGTAACATGTCAATCTATTATTAGGTGCTCCAACTCACCCCACAAACTTGTTATTACCACATTGAATCTCCTTTGTGGGATCTCCACTCAGGTAGATTGGGTTGCCATTGCGTTTGAATCGAGACGGGGTTCGAGACCCGTCCCAACCTAGATTTTTGAACTAGAGCAAATTCTAGCCCTTTGGTTAAAGGATCACCGTGTTATCCTTGGTACCAACATAATCAACAAATTTATCACCTTCCGAGACACAAGATCCCTTATAGATTTTAATCTAATTTGGATGTGTCTCCTAGTTTCTGATTGTACTTGACACTTTTCGGTTTCTCAATTATGGCGGTGTTATCACAATGTACGAGAGATAACGGCGTGGGCTTCGCGACCGTAGGCGGCAACTCGGGCATAAGTCCTCGAAGCCATTCGACTTCGATCCGGTAGTGTCAAGGGCAACTAATTCGGTCTCCAAATGTGAGACCTAGACAACGAGGATTTGTTTGGTCGACCTCCAAGCGACTGCAGCTCCGCCTAAGGTGAAAACATACCCCGTATAGCCATAACTCCCGGAGTTATAGGCAATCCAGCTTGCATCAATGTATCCTTCAAGAACAGAAGGATATTTTCCGTAATGCAGCCCAAGGGAAATCGTTCCCTTCAAATACTTGAGAACTCTATCAAGAGCTTCCCAATGTGCTTTATTTGGACATTGAGTATATCTAGCCAACCTAGTAATCGAGTAGGATATATCCGGTCTAGTACAATTGGCAAGATACATCAAACTTTCAATAATTTGAGAATATCTCAACTAAGCCATCGGTACTCCACTTTCATTCTTAGTAAGTGCAGCTGAAGGATCATATGGAGTCTTAGTTACTTTGCAATTCTTATAACCAAATTTCTCGATTATACTTTCGGTATAATGAGATTGCGATATGGTTATGCCACTAGTTGAACGAGTCAACTTAAGGCCAAGAATCACACTAGCTACTCCCATATCCTTCATCTCAAACTTACTCTTCAAGAATTCCTTAGTAGTATTAATTATCCTCATATCCGTTCCAAACAGGATATCATCGACATACAGACATAAGACAATACTACTATCACCAATACTTTTGCTATAAACACACTTATCAAACTCATTAGTAACAAAGCCAAACGATGAGACAATTTTATCAAATTTCTCGTGCCATCGCTAGGGGCTTGTTTGAGTCCATACAAGGACTTAACAAGTTCTACAAACCTTTTTCTCATTGCCGAGGCCTCAAAACCTTCGGGTTGATCCATATAAATTTCTTCCTCTAGATCGCCATGCAAGAAAGCGGTCTTAACATCCATCCGATGGATAGGAAGATCATATACGAGGCCAATGCGATAAGCATTCGGATTGTAGTCATTCTAGCAACTGGCGAATAGGTATCGAAATAGTCTATTCCCTCCATTTGCTTGAATCCCTTAGCCACTAACCTAGCCTTAAACTTGTCAACGGTTCCATCCGATTTCAATTTCCTTTTGAAGACCCACTTACATCCTATCATGCTACTCTGACCGGGAGGGAGATCGACCCAATTCCCATGTCCCATTAGAGACAATAGAATCCATCTCACTCTTAACATCATCCTTCCACCGCTTGGCATCGAAGTAGCCATGCAGCGGCTTTGAAAGGTTAGAGGATCGCCCTCGACATTGTAAGTGTTGAAATCACTTCCAAAATCCTTGGTGGTCCTTGCCCTTTTGCTCCTTCTTGGTTCAATCTCATCGTCGGAATGAGTAGCACCGGAATCAACCCCCACATTTGTCGGCTCCTGCTACTTGAGCGGGAATGGAATTAGTGGTTGGGTTAGATTCCTTAGGAAGTCCGTCCTTCATAGGAAACACATCCTCAAAAATGTTGCATCACGTAACTTCAACTATAGAAGTTCACATCTATGCCGTAAATTTGGATTTTATAATAAGAAATCTCGTGCATAACTTGTTTCTGAGAATAACCTATAAAGATAGCATCAACAGTTTTAGGTCCAAGCTTTTTCCTTTTGTGTGCGGGTACAAGTACCTTTGCAAGGCACCCCCACACTTTTAAGTGTTTCGAACTAGCACTTGTCGACCTCTCCAAAGTTCAAACGGACTTTCCTTTCTATGTTTAGGAGGGACTCTATTCTAATATGGCAAGCCGTATTCAAAGCCTCTCCCCACATATATTTGGGCGATCCAGAACTTATGAGTAAACCGTTAATCATATCGCAAGGGTTCTATTCTTACGTTCGGCCAGCATCAGCATTAGATTGAGGGGTGTAGGGAGGAGTCTCTTCATGTACTATTCCGTTTTCTTGGCAATAATACATGAAGGGGTTAGACTCATATTCACCTCCTCTATCAGACCTTAACCGTTTAAGTTTCTTGCCAGTTTGTGTTTCTGCTTCATTCTTAAATATAATGAATTTATCTAATGCTTCATCCTTAGAACTAAGCAAATAGACATAACAGTATTTACTAGCATCATCAATAAAGGTGAGAAAGTATTTCTTTTTATCTTTGGTCAACACGCCATTAAATTCACAAATGTCAGTATGAACTAAATCTAGAATTTCAGAATTTCTCACAACCGACTTAAATGGTCCTTTTGTAGATTTAGCTTCAACACATACATGACACTTAGAATTCTTATCAATAGCATGTTTAGGAATAATATCTAAATTCATCATTCTTTTCACAGAATTATAGTTAATATGTCTAGCGACCATGCCAAACATTTGAAGATTGATGAAATAAGAAACGGGATAATCAATAGAACTAAAATTATTGTGCGAACAAACATCAGTTTCAACTCTAATTTTAAATAAACCATCCGAGGAATAACCTTTCCCCACAAAACTACCAGAATCCAAAATTATGACCTTATTACATTTAAATGAAATCTCAAATCCTTCCCTAACTAGACTAGAACCACTAATACTGTTGCGACGAATATCAGGAACGTGATACGCTCGATGCGAGGTAAGAATGCGCCCGTTAGGAAACTTCGAGTCCACGCGTCCGAGTCCCAAGCACCTTTGCGGCGCTAGAGTTTCCCATCGTCAGCTGATCTACCACGCTCGGGTGGTAAGACACAAATAGCAATTTATCGGCACAAACGTGCACATTTGCCCCAGTGTCAACTAGCCGCTCGTTGGGTTCATAGGCGGTAAAGATTTCGGGATAAGAAGTTACATACTTTGTAACATTGCGGGTCGAGCGTCAACTCCAGGTGCGTCGAGTCGGGATCATCATAATCCTTCGGACCCAACACCGTGTTGGCGACGGGGATGGTCATCAGCCAGCCTTGTGGTCCTTTTCCTTTCTTGGACGGGTAGTCCCTAGAAAAGTGTCCACCTTCTCCACAATTCCAGCCAGTTCTGTTTTGCTTTTGGCTTTAAAGTTATTTTTCTTAACTTTAAGTTTATCGTGGTTTTCTTTATCCTTAGAGTGAGTTTTCACACCTTTTCCTTTAAACTTGCTTTTACCGGTTACCATATTAGCAGCGGCCTCCACAGTACGCTCGGTTGGTTACCATTATGCACCTCTGAATCGCATTGCATTCGTATCGGCTCATTGAGTGTCAAGCTTTCGGTACGATGCTTGAGGTCATGCAATTCCCCCAGATCGAGGAAACTTCTCGATAATAGCCATGACGGCGAACTTATCGGGAAGTCCCGTATCGGCATCCTTGAGTGATTGCAAAATGATTTGGAGTTTGTGCGCTTGATCGGTAACCGTCTTTCCCTCGCTCGTGCGATAATTCGGGAACTTTCCCACTTGGTACTTTTCCACAGGAGTCGCCAGTGTCTTTGTACTTCGTGGAAAGCGATTCCCAGCGATGACGCGCGGTGAGAGGAAGCGAAGCAATAGACATCGAAGAGTGCATTCGCAAAGGCGCAGAATGCATCCTCGAGCAACATCGTCCTGCTCCTTCCCAGCGGTTTAACGGCGGCTTCACTAAGCTGGATCATCGGCTTTCGGGCGGGACATTTGGATGACAGCATACAGGCAATGCCCTTAATTGACGACCGGATCTTCATGCGTTCGGACCCACGCTTGAAGTTCTTACCACCGAACTTCTCAGGAAGATCGAGGTGTCAACTAGGGACTTAAAGGGAGAGCTAGAGGAACTACGATCAAATAAAACTATTTTCTCTTAGGCTGTTGGAAATTAAATTATAGCACCACAGATTAAACAAACAATTTAATCAACGGTAGGGGATTTATTGATCAAGTCAAGAACGTACCCAATAAGCCGATAGCAAAACCGAAAGCAAGGAACAGGATCGGGATCGGGGAAAAGCAGGCAGAAGCTTGATAAAACAAACGATTAGAAAACTTATCGTGATTTGATCGAGTCGCACTTAGAAGACCTGTCACAGAGAAAATATTGCCCCAATTGGTGCAACTTCGAGTGCAAGCAAATTTCTCCGAGGATAAAACGATCACGGATTACGTACCCTGAAAATAGCACGCGAGGTAGGTAATCACCGGCGGTCCTATCTCAGTCGCCTTGAATCTCACGAACTAATCTCTATGAACGGGGAGTGATTGAATAGTGAAAGAAAGCAAGAGAATAGTTTCTCTTCAATCTCTCGCGTCATTCACGGCTGGAGGAAGAAGACATTAAATACATGTGGTAATTTTAGGGTTTTGTCACAGCAATTCGGCCCAGGAAGTCACTAAGCCCGTCGCGACGCGGACCGCTGAAGCATGCGCGACCGCGCTAGTCGACAGTAACTTATGGTGAGATCTCGGCTCACCAGCGCGGCCGCTCTAGGCCTCAGCGCGGTCGCCGTCCTTGGCAGAAGTTGCGACGTGATTTTACCCTTGCCCAAATTCAGTTCAAGCTCAATGATGCTCCAAGGTCATATGCTATGAACTTCATACCACATATATAAAAAATCCAACAGTTTATGGATAGAAGTGTAGGGAATTAACGGAAAACATAGACACCCGAAAACCGTAAGTGAGTAGGATGGGTCACATTGATAGAGAACTTGGGTGGGGGAGACGTGACCAAGACCTTTTATGGGAATTATATTAAGAAGATACGTTGCCATGTCTAACGCATGATGCTAAAAACAAGACGGCATTGATGAACGGGCAAGAAGTGTTCTAATGAGATTATTAATTGTTCAAATTTTCCTTTCCGCCTTTCCATTTTGGGAAGAGGTGTGGGGACAAGAGAAACGAAAACTCATGCCATTAGCACGGAAAAAGGATTTGAATTGATTGTTATCAAATTCCCTTCCATTATCACATTGAAAGCACTTAATTTGCCGTTCTAATTAGGTTGAAATATGTTTACTAAAAGAGAAAATTTCTGGAACCTGAGATTTATTTCCAACAGGAAACGTCCAAAGAAAATTGGAATAGTCATCCAAGCATAATCCAAGCATAAGAGATAATATTTATTAGGGGTGGACATGGTTCGGTTTGGTTCGGTTTGAAAGGAATTTGGAGACCAAACCGCTAGTACTCGGTTTGGGAAAATTCCAAACCAAACCGAACCATAGAAAATTTCAAACCAAACCAAACCAAACCAAACCACCTCGGTTTGGTTCGGTTCGGTCTCAAATCACGGTTTCATAAACGGTTCAAACCGTGGTCCGAACTGCGGTCTAGACCGTTATTCGAACTACAAACCTGTCCAACTAAAAGTGTTGTTCTTTACATATTTTTTTTATCAAACTAGCAATCATATATATTATTAAACATAAAACACAAATACTACTATCCAAATAGGAATGAGTTTTAGTAAACTGAAAGTTCATTGTTCTAACAAGTACAACAAAAGAAACCATCTCACTACAAATTACAAGACATTGTCTAAAATAAAGATACAAAATTACAAATTCAAGATTCAACCATTTAATGAACGGCTAGGATTTCGGTTCAAGAATTTCATGGTTCGGCTTCGTGGTTCGGTTTCACGGTTCGGTTTCACGGTTCCCGAACCGCGGTTCGGTCTGAATCGGTTTGGTTAGGTTTTGAGGTTCCCAGCTGCATGAACCGAACCACACGGTTTATTAAATTTTCAAACCAAGCTAAACCATTTATAGAAAAAAACCAAACCAAACTGCGTGGTTTGATTCGGTTCGGTCTCAAACCGCGGTTTGAACCGAATCATGTCCACCCCTAATATTTATGTCCCGAGGTACTTAAAATCGGAGAGGTCCACAAGTAACTATGAATAATATCAAAAGGCAAGAGTGTGGAAGAAGAAGAATAAAACGGTAATTTGATATGCTTGCCAAGAACACACGAAACACAAATACCATTTAAATTAGAATTACTACATGGAATAAATTTTTATTGCAAAGGGAGCGAAAAGCAGGGGTTACAGGATGACCTAGTCTATTATGCCATAAACGTGAACAAATAACAGAAAAAGTAGATGTAGGAGTGGACGAGGTGCCAAATTTGTTGGTAACTGGATAGAGATCCCCAGAGCTATCACATCTCATTAAACGAACCCCGTTTGAATATTCTTCATAGAAAACTCAAAAGGATCAAATTTAATCCTAACATTATTATCAGTTGTAAATATATGAACGGAGATCAAATTTTTAATCAATTTAAGTGCGTGAAGAACATTAGACAATTTAAGGGGAGGAAACGGAGGGGAAAGAGTTTGTTGTCCGTACCCACAAATAGGAATAGTAGTACCATCGCCGATAGTAATAGATTTATTTTGATGACTCAAATTAAAATAAAACGAGAGCGTACCTGAAGAACCCGTCATATGAGAGGTGGCACCGGTATCCATGTACAGATTATCATCGGGAACGTTCAGTGACATAGTATGCGTTGCGGACTCAATGTCTGTTGGCACAAACGCAGAAGATGTCCCTGGTCCATTAGCATTATAAGCTTGGGCTGGTCGTTGGCCCAAAACACCATGTTGGCTTTGAGAAGGTGGACGTGCCCAACCATTAGTTGGGTATGGGCATGGAGGAATTACCTATTGAGGTGGCTGAAACCAATTAGGTTGATAATTCCACCAAGGTGGAGGAGCTTGTTGTTGCCAAGAACGGCCTTGTGCCTGATTAGGAGTCCCACGACCGCGACCCCTGCCGAACTGAGATCTCCCGTTACCGCCATCTTGCTGCCGTCCACTGTTAGGCTGATGTCGCTGGTTACTATTCTGACCTTGGTCGCTAAAGCGGCGATCACCACGACCTGCACTGCCACCAGATCTGTTCCCACGATTTTGATTGCTTCCGGTTCCATTCGGTTCCTTGCTATCCTCAACTCCATCACTGCCGGTAGCAAGAAGGGCCGAGTTTGCTGCATTCGATGCCATGTTTGCTTGTTTTGCCTTGCGAGATTCCTTCATAACTAACTTCGAGCGAACTTCATAGAAAGTGGGAAGAGGGTCACTTTGTTGAATAATTGCCGCCACACTGTCATAGCTTTTATTCAACCCAGTGATAGCTTGTAAAACCATTCGATTATTTGAAACCGGTGCATCAACATTGGCCAATTGATCTGCAAGATTCTTCAATTCCTTGCAATAGGCCGACTGGATAATCATCCAACATAACTTGAGAGAATTGATTCTCAAGTTGAACGGCACGGGAATGTTTGTTGTCTTGGAAAATACCCTGGAGACGTTCCCATGTCTTCTTAGCCGTCGATCCCGACTCAAGAGTAGTATGAAGCAAATCGGGGGAGATGGTTCCATAGATCCATTGAATAACTAGGGAATCCAATTTCGCCCAAATTTTTTGTCGGATGTCTCCATATTGGCCTTATCCTCCGGCGAAGGATCAACAATATGATCGATAACATCAAATACCCTACAATGGATTCGAAAAAGTTCCGCCCACGACACATATTTTCCCGATTCTGGCTCATGAATTAGAGGAATCCAATTTCTAATGTTGCCGACCGTGAAAACCGGATACAACGATGGAGGAGCCACGGAGAGAACGTCACAGAAAGAGACGACAGTTGGGAAAAAGGGGAAGAAGGGTAGGCGGAGGAGGGCAGCTCTATTACCATAAATGAATAACTTCCTCGTCCATTGTATTTCATGAACCGTACATATATACACGTCTAATGCCTAAATTCTAGGAAGTATTTTAGTCTCCTACTATGAATAGGATATCTACCTACCATATAAAAATATATACAAATCACTACAACAATAGAAGAGATTTGGTAAATCTCTCCCTCTCTATTCTATTAGTTATTTAGCATGGTTATTCGTAAAAAATAGAAGGCATCACATGACTAATGGTCCTGTATTTTGTGTTAGAAAGAACACCCTTTTCTCGAAGATGACTCACTGCTCCACTTGAGTAGTCATGAAACCCCATTGTACCTTCCCCTTCATTTGGTGTTTTATAAGTGATGCTACAAAAAATTCGCTTACCGAGGATTTTCAAGCTGGATGAAGGAAAAGGTTGTCCATGGCATAGAATTCCCTTGTAGCAATCTACAAAACAATGCACCGTTAGGGGTGGGGGGTCTTTCCCCCAAAACTCATCCGGCGTGAGAATCATTAATTCGTCCTTTGGTTATGTAAATATTGAACATTATAGAGAGAATTTTGGAGTTTTGGGAGGAAGAGAGAGATTATGAACCTGAGACCGATCCCTTGAAATGAGAAGCTTGAATTGTATTTGTAGTCTGGATGGGCTTTTAGCCCTAAAGCCCATTTGGCCCATTTCAGCCCATTTGGGCCGCCATTTTCTCCATTGGACCTTGAGCTCTTTATATTAATAATGATAATTTTACCCCCATAATATTGTATACTCTTTATGTATTTGTATGCCCATTTTGCCCCTTAGGCATATCTTATTTTCTGTTGAATTTTTTATGGTCACATCAGTAGCCCTCTACTCTTTAGCTCGGTTATTTATGAGCGAGTAAGGAGTAGATAAGATAAAAATAAGATTTTGACCATTTTGAGTTGATCCTTTTACTTTATAATAATAAAAGTCTTTTTTCTTCGACCAATTTTTCGTATTGCGTTTCGATCGTTAAGCAGTTCAGAATGCGTGCGGATCACTTTGAGTCACGATAGTGGAGATTTTCTTTCAAGATTGGCAGATCAGCGACTTGGGCCAAGTTTGAGTTAGTAGGGAAGCTTGGCCTACAATTATGATGAGTTGGGGAGATGGCGAGTTCCCTTTTTTCGGCGGTTTCCTCTACAATTCGTTGGACTGCTTTCTTTTGATCTCGCTTTGTTGTCGTTGCTCTGGTTTTGAAGTCACTCGACTTAGCTCTGCATTCCACCGCTTCATGCTTTCCTCTCCGCTGCTCCTTCTTCCAAGCTGCTCCACCTCGCTGCTCCGCCCCTGAAGTCGCCTGATGCTAACCTCGCAATTTTGCTCCGATCTGGTTGGATAATGTGCATCCATGTGTTAGATCGGAGGAGCTCTTCAACTGCAACTCGCTTGATATGTTGCTTCCACTTTCCTAGCTGCTCTGCATCCGAAGTCCATGCTGTTGACAAGAAGGAAATGGGAAAAAATTGGGGGTTTCCTTTCCTGTCAACAGATCCTCGTTCTTTTTTCATAAAAATTAGAGATGGGAGTTTCACTGCCATTTCCTTCTCTTCTTCTCCTTCGTCGTCTGCCGTGCAGAATGCCTGTTGTGGCGTAGGATATCTGACTTCTTTCTCGTTCCCGACAATGAAACCAAACTGATGCTACAAAAAATTCGCTTACCGAGGATTTCCAAGCTGGATGAAGGAAAAGGTTGTCCATGACATAGAATTCCCTTGTAGCGATCTACAAAACAATGCACCATTAGGGTGGGTCTTTCCCCTCAAAATCCTTCGGCGTGAGAATCATTAATTCGTCCTTTGGTTATGTAAATATTGAACATTATAGAGAGAGAATTTTGGGGTTTTGGGAGGAAGAGAGAGAGAGTATGAACCTGAGACCGATCCCCTGAAATGAGAAGCTTGAATTGTATTTGTAGTCTGGATGGACTTTTAGCCCTAAAGCCCATTTGGCCCATTTCAGCCCATTTGGGCCGCCATTTTCTCCATTGGACCTGAGGTCTTTATATTAATAATGATCATTTTACCCCCATAATATTGTATACTCTTTATGTATTTGTATGCCCATTTTGCCCCTTAGGCATATCGTATTTTCTGTTGAATTTTTTATGGTCACATCAATAAGCATGAGGAAGAGTACCGAATCTTTTGTATGTGCTGCATCATTTCTATAGCATTTAGGTATTTCATTTAGGCAAGGTGGAGTACCAAATACTTTTTGTACAAATGGGTTTCGTAAAGCTCCACCAACATTTCTGGTGTTTTCTATGATACGGGTTTGACTACTTTAATGTTGTACTCCCTCTGTCCCAAAGTAACAATCCTACTTTCCTTTATGATACGTCCTAGAGTAAGAGTCCCGCTCCGAAAATGACAAATTATGAACAGTGTTTTGGACATATTTGTCCTTATAATGCTTGTATAATTACAAAAAAAAAAAAAAAAAAAAAAAAAAAATGCTCAACTAACCTATTTTTTACCCACTTGAATTATAATTAGTGTTTTGGACAATTATGTTCTCAACTCACTTGAATTGATTACTCATTTTCTAATGTTTTCTTAATAAGTGTGCAAACTCATGGTAGGACTCTTATTATGGGACGGAGGGAGTAGTAGCTTTTACCTATATAAGAAAAGGTCTTCATTAACTTCTGTGTTGGTGGAGACTTATGCGTTCTTTGGTGCTCCAAAGAGAACCAAATTTTAGTTGGGGTGGAGACATCATGCTTAAAGGGTAAAATATTGAGAGTACGATATCGAGTTTGCAACCAGGGGAGTGCATAAGCTCAAACTTTTCTTCAGTTCACCATGTCTATGTTCTGGCGGAACCCTTTCTTAGGCTAGAGAAAATATTCCGAAAACAAAATGACTGGTGTCATCAAATATGTTCAGCTAGGCCAGAACCAGAAGATGAATGCCTGCACAACATGCTGTAATCATCCATGTAATCTGCATTTGACAAAAGGATGACTTTCATCCTCTCTTTCCATTCCAGAGTTTCAGAAAGCATCTAGTAACCACGCAGAGTATGCTTTTACCATTGTGAAGCAAATGTGGGTGGCAGAGAAAACTGGTCTCCAAAGGAATACATTATTTTCATACTCCCTCCCCGTCCCACCTCAAATTGCAAAAATAAAATAAAAATAAAGTCATTGCACATGAATTAAGGAGACATATATAGTATTAAGGTGTTGTGAGTATTGATAAATGAGTAGGGAATATTAGTGGGGTAGAAAATAGCAAGTGGGTTAGTTGATGCGAGTATGATAAGTGAGTCCTTGACTAAAACATATTATAAACTTTCCCTTTTGGGATTTTGCAATTTCTAATTGGACAATAAATGGGTTAAGTTTTGCAATTTGAGTGGTATGGAGGGAGTATATATTTACATGGAACAAATAAATATTCTATTTTTGATCAAGTAAAATAACAAAATCCTATCTGGTTCCGTACAAGCTGTAGTTGATGTTTAGTCTTTGACTTTGAACCCGTGATTTAGGGTTTATACACGAGTTCAAACTCAGTAAATTTACGCAGAGTGATAGCTCTTGTAGCACCAGGTTGCCCTTTTATTGAAGTTATTGCACGTAGCTAGTAGTTGATGTATCGTCTTTGTGTTCCAGCGGACGATGTGGTAGCATACAAACACGGAGAAAAGTCAGCACAAACTTTAAGTTCTGCAGGATTTCAGAATCTGACATTTAGAACCTATAACGGGTAATCTTCTCTTGACAATTTTTTAAACTTCATCTCTGAATGTCTTTACCAGCATGGACTCAACTGAAAGCTTGAGTAACTTTGGTTGTTGCAGGCTCGGTCATTACACCATACCAGAAGAGACCAATGAGGTTTGCAGTTGGCTTACTACAAAGCTCGGGCTCGGGGGACACAGGGCATAGTTTTGTGGTTGAAATAGACTGGTTTGGAATGGTACAAGGGGGGAGGGGGGGGGGGGGTATACAAGAGCAAGGAAAGCATAAACATTTAGGAAGCATGAGTTATATACTCAGTATGGTGTTGGGAGAGAGGGGATTTGGTGGGGGGGGGGTATACTTATTTATTTAAAATAAATTGTACCATAGAGTACAATGTATGTACTAGTTGTGCTAAAGTATTTGAGAAATAATTATTATATTGTACAATGTGATAATAATTTGAACAGTATAAATCGAGATACGAACATGGGCTTATCCGGGTCAGGCCCAAGTGGATTGGGCTATAAGCATAATCCATCTATAAGTTACGAGGGACAACCATGGGCTTCCTCGGCCTCGTTCATCGTCATCAACATGGCTAATCTAGGCCCAACAAGCAAGCAGTGTGCCCCAACTATGAATGTCGAGGAAGACCTCCCTCGTATGTCGAGATCATCTCCATAGAGGACGAGATGCCTTCCTCGACCTTAACGTTGTCAACGGGCTTCTTATATTCTCATTTCCTCCACGGCTCATCATGGACCGAGAGGTCATGAATGACGAGGAGAGAAAAGTTCTCACATCGGCATATCTCCGTATGACGAGGAGAGAAAATCATTCACCTCGGCATTTCTCTATGCCGGCAGATCTCTACATGACGAGGAGAATCATTTGTTCATCTCGGTTTAACATGCAAATGACGAGATAAGGAAATCAGTCTTCTCGGCTTACCGGCAATCAGTTATAACAATCCTATTCAAACATGGATTCAGCAGTTACAATCTTATCAGAATTGTAACCACCACCTACAATACAGATCAAATAAGAATTCCTTAATAGATATAATCCTCCTATGTATGAATTTACAGAGAAATATTGGGAAAACTTGTTTTCATATCATTGATTTTGAGAGTATATATATACAGCCCTAGCTCTAGCCTTTGAATATGGAAAAGATAATTACAATGTGAAAAATATAAATACTAAGAATAAAGAGATTACATAGAATATTTACATGATATGGTCAATAACTATAATTAGGTAAATCAAGATAAATCAATCTTTGCAAATCAATCTTTGTCACGCCCCCGCAAGATGGACGGTCTGTTAGTTAGTCCAATCTTGGAGATAAGATTCTGAAACCGCGTGCGTTGAAGAGGCTTCGTGAGTGCATCAGCAAGTTGATCTGATCCCGAAATATGTGAAACACGTATGGACTCTTTTTGAACTAATTCTCTGACGAAATGATAATCAAGCCCCAAGTGTTTCATGCGAGAGTGAAAGCGCGGATTGGCAGCAACATATGTGGCACCGAGATTATCACAAAATATTGTGGGAGTACCAACAGGTGTAATGCCGAGTTCCTGTAGGAGAGTACGAACCCAGATGAGCTCAGCTGTGGTAGAGGCGGTGGCACGGTATTCTGCCTCGGTGGAGGAGCGAGCAAGAGTACGCTGTTTCCGAGAACTCCAGGAAATAGGATTCTTGCCCAAGTAAACAATGTAGCCAGTGGTGGAGATGTAATCATCCTTGTCTCCTGCCCAATCAGCATTAGTATAGGAATGGAGAGACATGGACGAGCATGGACGAAGAAGAAGACCATGAGAGAGAGTACCCGCAAGGTAGCGTAAGACACGCTTGAGAGCAGAGAAGTGTGCATCAGTAGGACGATGCATAAATTGAGATAGCTTATTTACTGCGAAGGAGATGTCGAAACGAGTTAAAGAGAGATATTGAAGAGCCCCAACGAGAGCACGAAACTCAGTAGGGTTGGGTAAAGGAGAACCAGACGTCAAGGACAAAGGAGGATTAGGTGCCATAGGAGTAGGCACAAGCTTGGCAGCAGACATATTAGCACGAGATAGTAAGTCACTAACATATTTTTGTTGACTCAAGAAAAGACCATGGGAATGAGGAAGAACCTCGACACCTAGAAAATAAGAAAGAGTGCCTAAGTCTTTGAGAGAAAACCGAGAGGAAAATTTAGAAATGAAAGAGTTTAAAAAGGAGAGATTTGAGCCGGTGATAATAATGTCATCGACGTAGACAAGTAAGTAAATTAAACCTAAAGAGTGACGGAGAATAAAAAGCGAAGAATCAGAGACACAATTAACAAAACCAATAGAAAGAAGGAAAGATTTAAGCTCATTATACCAAGCACGTGGAGCTTGCTTAAGGCCATAAAGAGCTTGACGGAGTTTACAGACATAAGATGGGTGAGACGGACTCGAAAAACCCGGAGGTTGAGACATATAGACATCTTCTAGAAGTGAGCCTTGGAGAAAGGCATTGTTAATATCGACTTGCCGAAGGGACCAACCATTAGAAATAGCAAGAGAAAGAATGAGACGGACAGTGCTAGGCTTAACAACAGGACTAAATGTTTCCGAATAGTCGAGACCAGGACGTTGATTAAACCCTTTCGCTACAAGGCGAGCCTTGTAACGATCAATAGAACCATCCGAATTATATTTTGTGTGAAATACCCATTTTCAACCAATTAAATTTTGAGACGGAGAAGGGGGAACGAGATCTCAAGTGTGATTTTTGATAAGAGCATCATATTCTTTCTGCATTGCATCTCTCCAAACAGTGCTTTTCAGTGCTTGAGTAATGTTTGTAGGTTCAGGGATAGAATTAGAAAGGGAAATATGGAGGTTAAGTTTATTTATAGGTTTATGGATGTTGTTTTTAGAACGAGTAACAGGGCCAGAGGGAAGGGGTGCGGAAGCTGTAGGAGGGGAAGGAGGAAGAGACGAGATGGTAGTAGAGTAGGGTTCAGATTGGCCGAGTTGGGAAGGCTCAGGTTGGGCTGGTTGGGAGAGAGTAGGTAGAGTGGATGGCTCGGCAGTGGGTGGGGCTGGAGCCGGAAGAGGACTGGAAGTAGGGGAGGAACTGGAAGGTGGCGAAGTGTTTGAAGAGGGAGATATTGGGGGAGTGGAAGAGGAAGAGATTATAGTGGAGATTCTAAATTGACACCATTCATCAGGGGTAATAAGAGTGTTTGAGGGAGAAATATTGCTAAAAGGAAAAGAGTGGTCAACAAACTTCACATGCCTAGAAGTATATATTTGTAGGAAGTAGGATCCATGCAATAATAAGCACTTTGCGTAGCTGAGTAACCCACAAACACTCACGGGGCAGATTTTGGTTCAAGTTTGTGAGAGTTATACGGACGAAGCCAAGGATAGCATAAACATCCGAAGCTTCGAAGTTTAGCATAATTTGGAGGAATTTTGTGGAGAGTAAGAAAAGGAGATTTTAGTTGAAGAGTAGGAGTAGGCATTCGATTTATTAAGTAACAAGCAGTTGTAAAAGCAAGAGACCAAAACTTAAGTGGCATAAAAGCATAAGAAAGTAAGGAAAGCCCGGTTTCGACTATATGTCGATGGCGACATTCGGAGTAGCCATTGTGTTCGGGTGTGTAAGGAGGAGAAGTGAGATGAGAAATTCCATGTGAGGCAAGAAGGGGACGGAGGCCAATGTATTCGCCTCCATTGTCACTATAAATTGTCAAGATGGAGCGTTTAAAATATTTTTCAACAAGAAGCTTAAATTGAGAGAAAACATGTGTTGCATCATTCTTGTGTTTTAGGGGATAAAACCAAATATATTTTGAAAAATGATCCACAAAAATGATGTAATATTTAAAACCGTCAAAAGAGGGAACGGGGGAAGTCCACACATTACTATAAAGCACATCAAGAGGTCCAAACGAAGAAATAGTATTATTATGAAACGGTAGTTTATGACTCTTGTTACAGTCACAAGAGTTACAATTAAAGACACTTGACTTAGGAATTTGTAAATCAAAACTAGAATTGAGAAAATTTAAAATAGTTGTCGAGGGATGACCAAGACGGTGGTGCCAGTTGATGGTGGACTTCAAAGCAGATGAGTGAACTTGAAGAAAAGTAGGGTCCCATTCATAAACACCGGAATTAGTGGGACCTTTGAGAAGAGTCTTGCCCGTGGAGAGATCCTTCACAATATAAGATGAAGGTAAGAAAGTAATTGAAGAATTATTATCTTGACAAAACTTTGAAATAGAGATAATGTTACGAGAAATAGATGGAACAAAAAGAACATTATTAAGGCAAAAAGTATTATGAGAGGAGGAAAGAGATGTAGAACCAGTGTGTGTGATTGGGAGACCCGAGTCATCGCCGATGACTAGTTCTTCAGTGCCATCATAAGGAGCATGGAGTGCAAGAGTATCAAAATCATTGGTAGCGTGGTGCGTTGCACCGCTATCAAGCAACCAGGGGGTATTGGGCCGGGTAGATGTGGTGGCAGTGTAGGCTGAGGGTGATGGATTAGCACGGGTGGTCGGCTTAGAGGGGTTGGGGATATTAGGCGAAGGGATGACAACATGGGGATGAGCATTGCGAAATAGGGAACACTGAGAAAGATAGTGGCCAACAGTACGACACCACTGACAACGTCCCTTAAACGGAGCAGGCTGGCGGTTGGTATTGGTGGGAGTAGGGAGCAGACCAGAACTGGAAGAGGGATTCCTAGGCTGGAAGTTACGAGAAGGGTGTTTGGACGCATAGTTGACTGAGGCAGGGAAGTTGAGAGGGGTAGCTGTGGTGTGGGAGGTGTGAGAGATAGAGAGTTCCTTGTTGAGAAGCTTTTCATGCAACTCATCAAAGGATATAGGCGTGTCACGACTTTGAACGGCAGAAATAACGGATTCAAAGGCTGGGTCATTTAGTTGGTCAAGAACACGCTCGACAATGTCATTGTCATCAAGTGGGCGACCTAGGGAAGCAAGGTGATCGGTGCAAGATTTTATATCTCGCATATATTCAGTAATGGGACGGGATCCTTTGGTGATATGCTTTAGGCGATCTTTAATTTGCTTAACATGACCTTTGGACGGATTGGCAAAGTCTTAGCCAGGGTTTGCCAAGCGGCTAGAGAGGTGGAGCAGTGAGAGATGAGGGGAACAAGAGGGGCCGAGAGGGTACCAGCAAGGGCCGAGATAATAAGTTGATCTTGCCTAAACCATGTGGTATAGGCAGGATTGGAGATGGTGGTTGTAGCAGCAGGAGGAAGAGGGACGGCTGGGATGGCGGGGGGGTTGGCTGGCGGAGTAGGGTTGACAGCAGTAGGTGCAGGAAGGGATTTAGGAGGTGCGAGATGTGTACCATCAACAAATTTGTATAAATCATGGCCAATTAGGGTTGAGACAACTTGGGTTTTCCATGATATGTAGTTTGTGGAGGAGAGTTTGAGGACATGAGCAAGAGATATGACAATAAGTGGGACGGTGGGTTCAGCAGTATTGGGGAGAAGAGTGAGATCAGAGGAAGACATGGCTGCGAAAATGAAGAGAGGGAGACCTAGGAGCAACTGTAGGAGAGAAGAGAAAAAATATGGACCTTGATTTGCTCTGATACCATATGAATTTACAGAGAAATATTGGGAAAACTTGTTTTCATATCATTGATTTTGAGAGTATATATATATAGCCCTAGCTCTAGCCTTTGAATATGGAAAAGATAATTACAATGTGAAAAATATAAATACTAAGAATAAAGAGATTACATAGAATATTTACATGATATGGTCAATAACTATAATTAGGTAAATCAAGATAAATCAATCTTTGCAAATTAATCTTTGTCACTATGATTATATCTAATCTCTTTACAGTTTAAGTTCAACATGGATTCTGTCAATCCATCCTTATAAATACAAGTCATACATCACTTTATTTGGTACGTTACTTTTTACATACAGAAACTCTGTCAATTTAGTTTCTCATCTCAAAATCGTGAACTTATTCTCACGCCGGAGGGCCTTCGCCGGGCAAGCCCCGGCTTAGTTTACGTGTTTTCTCTTATTTTCAGGCCTAGCAATCGCCGGAGCAAACGATCGCTTGGATTTGGGCTGATTTGACAATTTTGGCATCATTAATTGGTTCCATTGCCGGGAAATCGACTCAAACACCCTTTGTTTGGCCTGAAAAAAGCTCGTTTGAAGCCAGATTTCTTGTCGGATAAATTCGGTTTTTAAACGAAAAAGTCTGTTCCGTTTTTGCTCTATTTTCAATTCCCCCGGATTCTGCACATTCGGCCGGAATCTGCTACTTATTGTTTGAATCAAACGTTTTTGGCCGGAAAATTTTGGCGTTGTTAATATCACAAATTACAATTTCGTGTTAGTGCCAAATTCTGCTCCAAATTTTGCCTTGAAATCTGGATTATTGAGAAATCCACCCGTTTGGTAATCTGCTGTTTACTAAGTGGTGATTTTCAATGGAAGACGGTCAGTTTGCAAGTGTTACCAACGAGGAATAGACCCAAGTGAACGGGATCACACCAAATGCCGAGGTGCTTCCTCCTCCTCCACCTCATCCCGAGGGACCACCTCCCCTCGCCATGACTCTCCGTTCCATGGGGCAGTCGACTGCCGATGGGGCAGGTGCTAATCTTCCTCGTGCCACCCGTTCTCGAGGGAAGAGAGTTGGGAGGAAGATGACGAAGAATGCCGACGTCGGCCGAGCTGAAAGCTCCCAACCCGTCGACCGACATACTCTGTTACATAGACAAATGGAGACATTGCAAAGGATTTACGAGACATAAGCTGCTCTCTTACAAATGGATCCAGATAATTCCATGACTGAATTCATGCTGCCATCGACGGGCAACTCTCCTGGAAGGGAACAGGGTGAGAGACGAGGTCCTCCCCTCGATCCTGCTGTACAATCTAAACAGGCCCTTCGAGTTTCTCCCCGTCCTCGGCCTCATAATCAAAGGAACGACAAGGTGACTTGAGAAGCCAATTGAATTTAGCTTCCGTGATTCTCCCCGTCCTCGGCCTCCGAGATTCTCCCCGTCCTCGGCCTCATAATTAAAACACGGCAATTAGTAAAAATTACTCGAATCATAAAAAAAAGGGAAAATTCAGGAGATATTATACCAGATTAAGCTTCCGTGGGCACTGAAACTGCAGATTTGTTGTTGTTATTGTTGGTCCAGAGGATAAATTAGAGCACAAAAAAGATTGTGCCCATCAAAACCCACTAACAATCTTGATTATGGCTTGTTGCCTGAATTGCCAACTACCCAGAAACTAAAATTTTTTGTTTTTGCTTAAAGATTACAACTTTATTCAAGTTCCTAAGGTATTGAAAATACAAAAGGGTACCATTAAAGCTAAGGGATTCTGGCTGATGTTCCTAAGACCCGAAGGATAATATCACTGAACTTGGACTTGTGAAAAAATAAATTACTCCTATATGTTAAGGTATAAAAGTAATTCTAGTCTTATAATATTAGGTATAGGAACAAATATTATTATTTTTTAAGAAAATGTTAAAAAACGCTTCTTATACCTAATTATAAGAGTATTTTTAGTCTTATACTTTTAGCAATAGGAGCGAATTGTTTAATAAAATATAAAACTTTTTTATTATTATTAAGAAAAGATGAAAAATTGTGAAAAATACTCTTATACCTTAAGGTATAATATCACTGAACTTGGACTTGTGAAAAAATAAATTACTCCTATATGTTAAGGTATAAAAGTAATTCTAGTCTTATACTATTAGGCATAGGAACAAATATTATTATTTTTTAAGAAAATGTTAAAAAAACGCTTCTTATACCTAATTATAAGAGTATTTTTAGTCTTATACTTTTAGCAATAGGAGCGAATTGTTTAATAAAATATAAGACTTTTTTATTATTTTTAAGAAAAGATGAAAAATTGTAAAAAATACTCTTATACCTTAAGGTATAAGAGAAATTTTAGTCTTAATACCTTTGGGTATAAGAGCGACGGGTAGAATTAATGTGTGATCATGAGTTTATGTGAAATTTGGCATCTCGTTTGGAATTTTATGACTTCGATATCTCGCCCATGAATGCTAGGGTACAAGGCCTAAAAACAATTCTCATATAATAAAAACTCTGAGAGTTGGCCCATCGAAGCTAATAAACTATGATATGTCATCTGTTCTGAATAAATGTTGCATCAATCCGTTCTTAATAAATGTTGTATATACTCCCTCCGTCCCGGTTCACTTGGCATCAAAATGAATGGCACAATAACTAAGAAAAAAGAATAAAGTAAAAGAAATGTGTGGTAGAAAATGAAGAGAGAGAATGAGTGGGGTAAATAGTAGTGTTGGTTGAATAAATTGAGTGGTGGAAAATGAAGAGAGAGAATGAGTGGTGGGGTAGAGTGAATATAAAATTATAAAAAGTTTGCCATTTTGGGTAGTGCCAAGTGAAGTGGGATGGACCAAAATGGAAATTAGTGCCAAGTGAAGTGGGACGGAGGGAGTATGTTGTATATGATCAACTAAATAAATGTTGCATATGGTAAATTTGGTCAATTAAGTTGAATTTTGACCAAAAAGTTATAAAATTTTGATTATCTTCATAATATTCTGAAAATGGTTATTGATACATCAATAAAAACACTATTAATAATTATTTTTAAATTTCTATAAAAAGATAAATAATTTAACTTTAAATATTATTCAAAGTTTAACTTAGTTAACCAAACGCGATTTAGTTTTGTGTTTTAATCGAGTACGAGCAAAAGATAAGTTTGGGGGTATTTGATTGATGTGTTTTCACCCATCCAAATGATGTATCCTTAGACCTATTTGGTTCTCAACCTTGAGTGTTTTTTATGAATTTTGAAGTGTTTATGCATACAGGGAATGAAAGGAGAAAGTCATGAAATGTGATATTAATGAATACAAAAGGAACGATCGCGAGCGAAGCAGCAAAGAATGAAGATTTCAGAAGTACAAAGTTGAGATGGTCTTGAGTATTCATTACCATTGGATAGTACTCGTCAAGAGATTTCCAACGATATGTGACACATCTCGGTCGGAGTCCGTATGAAGAAGTTATTAGCTACGTAAGTTTACCGAAAAAGGTACAAGTCAGCGAATCACGAAGGGCGACCCCACAAACGAAGGAGGGAGACTGCAAAAGTGAGCCGAGCTAAGAATTGTTACGTAGACCACCTGTGTGGTCGCACAAGGTGGTGGTGTGAGGCCGCACAGGCCCTCGGAATCAGCTTCAGCAGTTTTCCTGTTTTGACTCGAATTCGGTCTCTGTTTCCTAATTTCGACCCCTCCTTCTCCCATGTATAAATAGAACACCCCAGCGATGTTTTGAACTATTATTAACATGTTTTAATTCTATTTTCAAGTTGTTAACAAGATCTAAGTTTATATTCAAGAATTCCATTGGAGATATGCGCAATTTATTGAAGTTTTGTTGATGTTCGGTATAAACATGTGTGGCTAATTCTTTTGTTCTACGGAATGGAGCTAATTTATATCAATTATTTATGTATTAATTAATCTTGAAATTAATCAAGGATTGGGTTCATTAAAAGTGATCTTCATCCAAGTAAAGCTACAAATTACATGTGTAGATGTAATTGACTTTTAAACTAATTTTGTGTGTGGTGATTGACAATTGATTGCATGATTCATACAAATACAAATTTTTGAATGAATATAATCTAGGTTTTTACAACTGATTGTAAATCAAGATTATAGGTTATTAATCCTAGGGTTTAATGAGTTCTTAAATATTGAGTGTACATTGCAGAAAACCTAATATTTGAAAAACACTTATTAATTGGCATATTGGTGCGATATACATGAATCTCATTCCGTAGATCCATCTTTCTTGGTATTCGGTAATCTTTAACTTGTTTTGTTATTTCTTGTTTTAAGTAGTTAATTGTTAAATAAGAATAATAATCAAATTCAAACCCCCTTATTTTATTTGTTTGTTTAACTCTTGAAAGTTAAATTGTTGATTCATAAATCCCTTTATATTCGACCCTTGACAAGTGCATATTACTACTATGATAATTCGTGCACTTACGAGTTGTTTTTATAACAAGTGGGATTTTTTCCATCAAGTTTTTAGCGCCGTTGTTGGGTATGCATACATTAACCCTCCTAGCTTTAGCTTAGATTTGATTGATACCATAACTTCATCTCTATTTTAAGGACTTTAGGCCCATATGTAATGAAGCTTAGACTTCAATTTTTAGATAAGTCCATTTTATAGAATAGGATAAATTAGGCTTGAAGACTGGCACAAGACTCATTGGATATGAGGTTGAAGTTCAAAAGTTCCAGACCGCTTCATCAAAACCGCTTTAGCAAACTACTCCAAGCAAATTGCTATGTGGAATTCTTTGTCTGAAACCGCTCTTGAACAACCATGTGCAAACCACATTAGAGAACCGCACTAGCCAACACTAGCCAACCGCAGTGCAGTTCAATCTTAAGACCGCACTTATGGAACCTCCTCACCGGTGAAACCGCTCATGACAAACCGCATGCACACCAGACCACTCCAATGATTGATGACTTGAAGTGAACTACATTTGACTGTTGGAATCCACGTCAACAATATCAAAAGTCAACCTCCAAATCTTGTCACTTGACCAAGTATCAGACAAGATCTACAAGAATCTTGAAAAGATGTCCTAAATACCTTAATTGCAGCTGGGGTCTGATTAGCTTTATCTGCAACTGCTGTACCCAAGGACAAAAGTGGATTTGTGGACCAATGGGAAAGCACCAAGACAAGATTAACTTGCTACCAAGTGTCCAACGGCTATATCCTTGGTGCTTGGGTATAAATACCCCTAATCTTCATCACTTGAAGATTGCTTGAGAAATTGATTTGTTGTGAGTTCATACGAAGTTGAAGCTCTGTCCAGAAAATATTCAGCCCTTTGAAACTTCATCTTCTACCTTCAAGAAATATTTCCCAGCCCAGAAATCAAGCCTTATACACCATCAAGAATCATTGTGGTCTACATCTCTTAGATTCAAAGAGCCTTGATCTTGTTCAAACACACACACACCTCACTTGTATAATCACATAGATTATTCATTTGAGATACACCGGTTATAGTCTAGGATTTGATCTTCATAGAATAGATTTTAGATCTGAGTATTGATCTTTGTACTTTGTAATCCCTCATACTCTAATATAAAATCTAACTCTTAGAAAATCAAAGACTAACCATCTTGGTAGTGGACGTAGATCGTTTACGATTGAACCACTCCAAATATTTTGTTTTTTATTTCTGCATTTTTATTTACTGTACTTGCTAATTATTTATCTTCATCTCTGTTTGATCTTATATACAGTTATCCATTATTGAGAATTATGTTTGCAGTTAACTTTGTCAAAACCTCACTTTTTCAGTTTTATAAACCGCACTGAAAATGACTTTACAAATCGCACCTCAAAACCGCTTTGCACCTTCAAATATTCCGTTGTGCATTTTGCAACTCTACTTGCAGTTTCTTACACACTGCAAGCGGTTTTGTAAGCAAGGGGTTCAGTTTTAAAAAGAGGACAAAAAATTTGTAACAGCTATTCACCCCCCCCCCTCTAGCTGTTTTTCACCCTTGTTGCCACCTTTGAGACCAACAAGTGGTATCAGAGCAAACACATTTATAAAACCACTGTTTTTCAAGCTTAACAGCTTGTGTACCGATTCACTATGGCAAACACTAAAACCATGACAACGGTTAATTATTCACACATTCCTGTTTTGGATGAAGAACAATTCGACATCTGGAAAGTCCGAATGCTGATCCATTTGGAGACTATTGATGAGATGCTGGTGGAATGCGTGACCAATGGCCCGTTCGTTCCCATGAAGGCCAACACCAATATGAACCTATTCAAGGTTGTAGTGTAACTTATGGTGGTGGTGCCAAGAGTAATATAGTAGGAAAAGTCATTTTGAATATACTTGGATTTTCTGCTTTGAAAAATGTTTTGCATGTTGATGGACTTGTAACTAATTTAATTAGTATTAGCCAACTTTGTGATGAGAATCTTGAAGTGAAATTCAATAAAAACACTTGTGAAGTTTTTTATTGTACCAATAACTGTGTTATGTCAGTTACTAGGTCAAGTAATAACTATTATCTTGTTGAGGATAAACAAGTGTGTCATTATGTGAGAGTTGATGATGCTACATTGTGGCATCAAAAGTTGGGTCATGTCCTTTTTCGCAAGGTTCTAAAAATCGCTAGGCGGCGCCTAGGCGGCGAGGCCAGGCCTAGCGCCTAGAGCGCCTAGGCGGGGCCGAGGCGGAGCCTAGGCGGGGCCGCGAATTTACACACATTTTTATATATATTCCATAGTTTTTGTCCATAGTGACAAATTCAAGAGGATAAATATATAAATCTTGAACAACTCAACTATGGGTCAGGGCATTTCGGTCATTGAACCATAACATTAGAAGACGGATAAAAACTTCAGAAGGCCGTTTGAGGCCCTTAGAAGCGTTTTTTGGCCTATTTATGGGCCGCTCAAGGGGCATAGCCCTATTACTTTTGTTCCTCTCGAAAAGACGGTCGTTTTGATATGCTGTGCGTCCCGTAACTCCTCCGGAATCAAAAGTTACACCTGTTACGGTCGAACGCATCTAAAAACTCGAAGGCCAACTCTTCGACCGCCTAGACCGCCCAATCCCGCCTAGCCCCGCCTAGTCCCGCCTAATCCCGCCCAGGCGCCTAGACCGCCTAGCGCCTAATTGCCCCGCCTAGCCTAAGTGGTATACCTAGTCTGGACATAAGTAAGAAAATCATATGTGAAGATTGTCTCAAAGGTAAACAGACACGTGTTGCCCATAGTACTACCCAACATCATGAGGAGTACTCTGGAACAACCCACTGCTTACAACTTGTGCATTTGGATTTAATGGATCCAGTTGAGGTAGAAAGTTTAGGAGGCAAGAGATATACTTTTGTCATAGTTGATGATTTTTCTAGATTTACTTGGGTGTATGTTTTGAAAGAAAAATCAAAAACTTTTGAAAAGTTTAAGATCTTACATGCTAAAATCAAAAACATGTTTTGTTCTCTTATCATACGAATAAGGTCTGATCATTGAAAGGAATTTGATAATTCTCTATTTTCAACTTTTTGTGAATTAAAAGGAATTCAACATTGATTTTTTGCTCTCAAAACATCTCAACAAAATGGGGTGGCTGAAAGAAAAATTAGGACCTTACTTGAAATGGCCCATGTGATGTTGTTTTCAAAAAGAATTTCAAAAAGATTTTGGGCTGAGGCCTTAAACACGGCTTGCCACACGGCCAATAGAGTTTTTCTAAGACCCGGTACTAGAATGACACCTTATGAAATTTTGAATGGTAGGATACCAAAAGTTTATTATTTTCATACGTTTGGGTGTGTGTATTTTGTTCTAAATGATCGGGATTACTTAGCCAAATTTGACTCTAAAAGTGATAAGGCTATATTTCTTGGGTATGCTCAGGATAGTCGTGCATATAGGGTTTATAACCTTAGGTTAAAAATCATACAAGAATCAGTTAACGTTGTTTTTTATGACTTAGTAAGTGTTACAGGTGATGGAGTGCAGAAATCTCTATTGATATTGCTGGAAGAGCTGAAGGAACAAAGTAAATCAAGTGATACCACGAGTGCTGACCAGAGTGTTGCCACTGAAGGGATATCATCTCCGGTATCACCTGAAGCCAGTCCAAAATTGAAATTGACGAACAGTCTGATAATAATGCTGATGTGCATGGAGATTTAAGAAGGAATCCACCAGCTAGGATCAGAAGAGATCATCCCTCTTCTCAGATTATTGGAGAAGGAAATGAAGGGGTACTGATGGATATGTTTTTACACACCCATTTCTTATACTTTCTCACTTACTTGGAGTTTGATTTCCCGAGTTTGTCGTGTTTTAATCAATGTTTCTGGAGTTTGTTAAGTACAGGTCTAAACTGCGGGAAGGTGTGAAATAAAGAACAATTTTGGCGAAATTTGGTGTTACAAGCACCTGTTAGTGATTTGAAGAAATTCAGGAGCAAGGAAAGTGCCCATATTCAACTGCTAAGGTGGGCGACCGCCCAGGAATAGGTGGGCGACCGCCCAGATTGATGAAATCCCAAGCGTTGAAGGCTCTGTGCACATGGGCGACTGCCCAAGGATCAGGTGGGCGACCGCCCAGGTTGAAGGAGGATTGAAGACAAAACCACTGTACACATGGGCGACCGCCCAGGGCAAGGTGGGCGACCGCCCATGCCCCCGTTTTCAGAAATTCAGTTTCCTATTTTATGGAGGATTTCATGCCCTTTCCTAATTTTCACCCCTTCTTCCCTAGTTTAAAATAGAATTCTGCAGAAACAATTGAATTTTATGCTTTATTGTCCATTGTAAGTTGAAGGCTAGAGGATTGAAGGATTGTTTGTGCTTTAATCATTGGTCCAGGTTTATGCTTTTTTTTCTTTCAATTTGTGTAATCTTTAGTTGGAACATGAGTAGCTAATTTTCTATTTCATGGATTGGGTATAAACGGTGTCAAAGTTTTATGCTAAATATTTAATTTCAATTTTAATTAATTTCTTGTTCCACAAAGTTGTTCTTCATCTTATTTAGGGTTTTTATTGGATCATTAACGTGAGCAATAATTACCGGATTAAACTTTGTGGATTAAATCCAATCGGTTACGTAATTGTATCGAGAAGGTTTAGGTTCATGTATTCCTTGGATTTTTAATGCAATCTTGAATTATTGGGTGACGTAATTGAAACCCTAGTAATTGAGATTAGAAGAGTTGCAATTCGCACACCAAACCGTCCCAACTCTTGCCTTAGTGAATGAACCCTTGAAATTGATTAAATACTATTTTATGAATAGCATATTACCGCGACACTGTGAAATCCCAATCCGTGAATTATTTTTAATCTGATAAATTCCTTTGATCTTTGCTTCCGTGCTTTATTTAATTGCTTCTTTACGTGTTTAATTGCTTTTCGTCATTAGGTATAAATTAAATCAATTAAAAATCAAAACCCCCCCTCTTTGTTACTTTTTACACCAATTAAATCTACTTGTTAAAATCAACGAGTCTCTGTGGTTCGACCCTTGCTCGTGCATATTGCTACACCGGTAGTGAGTACACTTGCTCGGTAATTTATTACATAGTGGATTTTTGTCCATCAGGTATGAACAAGGAACAATGAGCCTTTTAGTAATCGTGAAATAGTGAGGTATGTGTGCATGTCCACCACATACCATAAGGTAAAATATTTCTATTTTGTTTCCTCTTTAGAACCCAAAAGAAGCTTTAAAAGATAATTTTTGGATACATGCCATGCAAGAGGAACTTGAACAATTTGCTAGTAACGAAGTTTGGTGTTTAGTACCACGTCCCATTAACACTAATGTAATTGATACAAAATGGATTTTCAAAAATAAATCGAACGAGCAAGGAAATATTGTTCGGAACAAAGCCCGTCTCGTGGCTCAAGGTTACACACAAATTACCTTTGCTCCAGTAGCTCGAATTGAATCCATAAGACTCCTCTTGGCAATAGATTGTTATCTAAAAATTACCTTGTTTCAAATGTATGTTAAAGCTGCCTTTTTAAATGGTTATTTAAAAGAAGAAATTTATGTTGAACAACCAAAAGGAATTGAAGATCCTCATTTACCAAACCACGTACATAGACTTGATAAAGCCTTATATGGCTTGAAACAAGCTCCACGTGCGTGGTATGGTCGCTTAACCTCTTTCTTACTTGAATATGGTTTTACAAGAGGTGAAGCAGATAGAACTTTATTCATTCTAAGGCATGGAAAAGAAACAGTCATTGTTCAAATCTATATTGATGACATAGTCTATGGCTCTACTTCTCAAACTTGTTTAAAAGATTTTGTAGAGGCTATGACATCAACATTCGAAATGATCATGATTGGTGAGTTAACATTCTTCTTAGGCTTGCAGGTGAAACAATCTAGTGAAGGGATATTTATCTCACAAAGCAAGTATGCAAAAAGCTTAGTGAAACGGTTTGGGTTGGAAGGGGCAAAGAGTTCAAAAATCCCTATGTGTTCATCTCTTAAACTTGGTAGAAACCAAATAGGTGAGGATGTTGATCCTACTTTATATCGTTCCATGATAGGTAGCCTTCTCTATCTCACTTCTAGTCATCCTGATATCATGTTTAGCGTGTGCGTCTGTGCACGTTATCAAGCCAATCCTAAATTCTCCCACCTTAATTATGTAAAAAAAATTATTAAATATGTTTCGAGAATAAGTGAATTAGGGATTTGGATTAGTAAGGATACTAACACCAATTTGATAGGCTTTAGCGACTCGAATTGGGCGGGGGATATGGATGATAGGAAGAGTACTAGTGGGGGGTGTTTTTACTTGGGTAACAATATAGTTTCATCGTATAGTCGTAAACAAAATTGTGTCTCTCTTTCCACGGCTGAATCTGAGTATGTTGCAGCCGGTAGTTGTTGCTCATAACTTATTTGGCTAAAACATATGCTAGATGATTATGGCATAGAGAGTAATTCTTTGACTATGTACTGTGATAACTTGAGTGCTATCAACATTTCAAAAAACCCTGTTCAGCATTCCCGTACTAACACATAGATATATGTCATCATTTTTTTAGAGATATGGTAGATAAAGGCCTAATTAACATTGATCATATTGATACTAAGTATCAACTGGCTGACATCTTTACCAAGGCCTTAGACCACGAGAGATTTTCTAGTTTGAAAAGATCTCTTGGTCTTTGTAATCTCTGAGTCTGTTTGTCAGTGCTACCCCAGGTGATGTTATCACTCAGGGTAACACTTGTATATTAATGTATTTTCTCTTCTGTTTATTTAAAAAAAGTGTTTTTATATTCTTTTAATCTGGTTAGCTTAGTTCTGACCGTGGCACATACTGACCTTTTTGTTATGGTAGGTTATTACTTAGGTTAACATGTTTGATATCACTCCCCTGCATATGCTTAAAGTGACAAAGTCACTAATCTTTCTTTGTGATAAATAAAAAGGCAAAGGCAATTTTATTCCATACTATTCTCTCGAGCTCGGGGCACGGTGTTTGCTGCAACGATGTACTCTTGCCAATGAGAATGTATGAGGTGATCTATGCTTAGTATTAGGGACATGGAGTTCGCTACTACAGTGTACCCTACTTGAAAGGCATAAATCACTTTATCTTTACACTTGAAATAAAACTCGGGGCACGGAGCTCATTACTACGATGCTTTCTTGTTTAAAGAAGTGTATTGATCTTTTATAACAAGCAATGCACTTAAAAGAATAAAAAATAGGCTTGTTATGCCTAAAGTGCATGAAAATTGCTCAGCTTGTTATGCCTGAAATGCTTGAAAATGAAATTATTTATCAAGGGGATTTATATCACATGTATTATCCTAGGTGTTACCATCGTTGCCTTAACACATTAGTGTGTGCTATATTAGTTTTTTTTATTTCTTATTTTTGAAATTTGTTGATTAAATTTTTAAAATCTGAAAGTTTTTTTAACTAAAGAGTTTACGATTTTGAAAACGTCTTCAACAAGTTTTCTTTATTTTTAGTAAACTGCGTTGACTAACTAATTCTTATTATTTTGATATTTGTGCTCGTCATTTTCGAATATGGTTACAAAAATTTTGTTTACTTAGTATTGTTTATTTTCGTTTTTACTTAAAAAAAATAATAATTTTTTAAACAGCCAGGCGGTTGTTGTTTTGGGTTGTTTGGATTTATTAAAATGAGTGGTTAAGATTAATTAGGAGTTTTTTAATGTAGGGATATTGAGAGGATTTATAGGGTTTAAGATGGGATAGGTTTTATCTTGTCACATCAACTTAATAGCTTTGTTCCCTATCCACTTCTTCCTCTTTAATCTTCATATTTTCTCTCTAACTCTTTTATCTTTCTAACCGCCTCTCTCTCCTCATTTTTAAAACCTCCCTTTCAGCGTCGTCTCTCTCTCCCAACCTAGGTCAAAATACGCTCTCAAAAAAAATCCCAAAATCCGTCCATGGCTTCTCCATCCAAAACCAACACCGAACCCTCAAACACCGACCAAATGGACATCTCGCCTAGTATTGCCCCTAGTGCAACCTCTCGTGTATCCATGGAGACTTCACCCATGATTACACCCACTTCTTCTCCTCCCATAATGGCCGTAGTTCTAGCTGATGCCCCTGTTTCATCCTTTGATCAAGGCATTTCCAAGGTTACTCTCATCCCAGCCGAACCTAAAGAGAAGAGGAAAAGAAAAGCTTCATCAGCCAAGTTGTCTCCTCATATTGCTAAGAGGAGGTCCTCCAATCGAATCAGGTCAATAAAGTCCAAGGCGACATCAAATACTACCTCTGATCCGGTTGAAGTTTCAGAAATTTCATTGGAAACGTCATCTCCTCATGTGAGTGACGAGAATTTTAATGTCAACAAAGAGAAGGAACCTTCTAAGGCTCATTTGATGCCTGGGTGGATGCTGGAGAGGAGGAAACTTTGTCTGATTTTCAGAAGAAAAAGGGCAAGGCCAAAGTTTCAGTGAGTACTACCAAGGGTGCTACCAAGAAGAAGATATCATTTGAGGTAGCACCTGCTCCCTCTTCTGTTCCTACAAAATCTATTCCTAGTGATCATGAATTTTTTGATGATGAGTTTATTCATACTGAAGAGGATAATGCTTTTCCAAAACCTTTTCTTACTTAGGAATTTTATAAGGAAAACATGGAGTTTTGGCTTAACAATTTAAGTAAGAAATTGTTAAAAGAAAAGCATATTGATGAGGACCAGTTAGAAAAAGAAGGGATGGTTCAGTTTTTAAAGGACGAGAATTTCTTCAAGGCAAATAATCATGCCTCAGTTTTTGTTGAGAGTGTGGTGAGAAACTTTTTTGCTAACCTACATGCTCATTTGGATAATGAAGGGTCTGAGAAATTTGGAAAAGTCTTTGTGCGGGATAAGGTTTATTCTTTTACTCCAGCCCTTATTAACAAGGTTCTAGGACTCCCAAATGTAGATGATGAGAGCATTAGGGTTAATAAGGATGAAATGGTTAAGTTCCTCACCCACAACAAAATCCAGTCCTGGCCTTTAAAGAAAAAGCTTCATACTTCTAGGATTACCTCTCTGTGCTCTGTTCTTTATAAACTTAGCATTTTTAATTGGCTCCCTACTACAAATGAACCGATTGTTACCTTGGAGCATGCTAACGTTTTGTACAGATTGGACAAAAATTATAAGATTAACTTTGGAAGATTAGTGTTCAAACACTTAGCTTCATGGGGTAGAAAGAAAGAAATGAACATTACATTTTTTCCCTATCCTTTTTTGATCTTCAAAGTTTTAATCTTTCAATCATTTCCTATTGAAGCCTCAGATACTTTCACCTCTGAACCTGAGTATTATACCATTGATCCTCAATTGAAAAAGGGTAACAGGTATACTAAAGACCTTCCATGGAAAAAATCTGATGAAAATGTTGATTCTGCTTCTGTTCTTCCTGGTACTACCTCACATGATATCCTAAATGCTTCCACAGGTGTTGCCCTTAATACTTTTGCAGGAACTGATGTTGCAAGTATTCTGTCTAATATGATCAATCTTTTGGGCAACACTTCTCCATCAATCTCAAAGACTACAGTGCTGAATTTCTTGCACAAGCAATCAAGTGCAATTGGAGAACTCGTTGATGGGTTGGTCAAGCTTAAGCAGGCAACTGATACTTTTATTGATGAAATTTCTTCCCAAACAGGGGGAGGATGTGCTGCTGCTACAGCTTCTAGAGCTGGTTCTACTGCAGGTGCTACCACCAGTGCTGGCCCAAGTGATGGTGGAGGTGATAGGGATGGAGATCAGGAGGAAGAAGAAGAAGAAGAAGAAGAAGAAGAAGAAGAAGAAGAGGAGTTTGAAGAAGAAGAAAGTTGAATACCTGAAGGTTGTTGAACCTGAAGGTTGATATTGCCAATACTATGTTGGTGGATTTGATGTGGTGTCCTAAACAATTACTTTTTATTTGGTGATGTGGTTCTTGTTGGGTTTCGAGGGTCCATGCGCAGCGGAATAATGCAAATTAACTCGAAAACCCAGAGCCCTAGGATCCGTTCTAGATGATTAATTAAGAAGTATGAAATAGAATGACCAACCTTGTGTGCTTTTGTCTTTGATAAACGCGTTCCAACTCCAGATTGTTGATCTTATGAATCCTCGATGAACGATCAATGAATCACGAACGAAAGATCTTGAATAGCGAAGATCCTCTATGTGTATCCACGCGATGAACGAACCCTAGAACAATTCTAGGTGGATTGCTAGATCCTTTGATTGAAACTCCTTTCAATCAATGAATAATATGGAATTGAATGGTGTTTCGATTCTCAATTCACAATTGGAATCACTCTATTTTGTGTTTCTCTAAACCCAAAACGTGAGTATTACGGCTAGGGCAACCAGGGGTAAGTATTTATACGTTATAAAACCTTTCCCTTTGCGAAAACCCTAGTTTTAAGTCAATTCCGCGTCAGTCCAGCGCCGATGGGACGAGTCGTCCCCCAGGGGACGAGTCGTTCCCTGGCACCTAGCTTCTGAATCTGGCATCCCCTTTAAGGGGAATAGTTGGTTCTGGCCTGGGGACGAGTCGTCCCCTGAGAACAAAAACTCCATATTCTTCATTTTTGACAATTTGTTCGATGCGTGTGACCCCATAGGACTATATTATGTTGGCAATGAGTTTGATCATATCGATCCTCATAAGACATGAGCGGACTCTAGCAAGCCATCATGCCTACCCAAATAATATAATATCAAGTTCGATTTTCCTACATAGAACATATCACAATCCCATTGTCACACGATGTTATATTGAACATGAGTCATGGTCCACGTCAACTCATATTGTTCAATGCTTTCTCGTTACTAAGTAAATTGATCAATCGAATGTAATTAATCACATTAATTCATTCGAACATGGCCATGTACAACATCAATCTTACTTAAGAGTGGCCAAGCAAACATCTCTCTTTACGAGGGACAAATTTCCATCTTGACTTATCATTCTTCCCAACAAGAATCCTATCATGCCAATAATAGCCCTTATTGTTATTCGGTTAAAGACAACGTTAAACTATATCAAACACAATATTCATCGAGTGGAAGACGATGATAATCTCAGGTCAAAGGATATCAGTGATATGACTATATGAGATTTAATTATGACATTTGACCATGACATAAATCTCATAATGGGTCAAGTCCAGTACCTTGTTCTCCAACAAGTACCCATGAATTTAATGTGCATTCCTATGCATATAATCATCACATGATTATCCATTAAACTTCATACTAGTGCTTCATAAGTACTAGGGACACGATTATTACAATAAACATGCAAACATATATAATAATCAAAGTAATAATCTCATATATAAATGAATAATGACATTACAAATAAGTCTATCTCTATAGGCCTAGGGCACTAACACCTACAGTCTCCCACTTGCACTAGGCCCAATCATTCATGTATCTTATACCCATGGACCTAACATGACCATCATGTTTAGCTTGTGGCAAAGGCTTGGTGAGAGAGTCCGAAATGTTGTCATCCGTTGGTACCTTTTGCATATCTTAACGTCTTCCCTTTCACAGATTTCTCGAATGAGGTGGAAACGTCTCAAAATGTGTTTGGATCGTTGATGTGACCTTGGTTCTTTTGCTTGCACAAATGACACCACAATTGTCACAACAAAGTTCCACTGGATTAGTGATACTTGGAACAATTCCAAAACACTAATGAACTTTTGATCCAAACTGCCTTTTCTAGCTACATCATATGTTGCTAAAATTAAGCCTTAGAAGTAGAATCGGCTACGATTTTCTGCTTGGAACTCTTCCAATAAAATCGAACCTCCAATAAGCATAAACATAAATCCTAATTGCGATTTTAATTAACTTTGTCAGTTTGGAAGTTAGCATCCGTGTAACCTTTACAACAAGATTAACTTCCAACCTTTCAAATACCAAGAACGTATCCTTAGTTCTTCTTAAGTACTTTAAGGATCGTCTTGACTGCCATCCAATGGTTCTCACCAGGATCAGATTGGTATCGACTCGTCATGCTCAAAGCATACGAGACGTCGGGTCTAGTACAAATCATGGCATACATGACAGATCCAAATGTCGGAGCATATGGAACTTCATCCATTCTCTTTTGCTCATCAGTTGTCATGGGACACTGAGTCTCGCTAAGAGTAATACCATGACCCATTGACAAGTTACCTTTCTTAGAATCATCTAAGAACCTTATCAATATGAGTATTTTGACTCAAACCAACTTATCCTTTTAGATCTATCTCTATAGATCTTGATACCAAGGATGTAAGCGGCTTCACCCATATCATTCATTGAGAAACCTTTCCTTGACCAAGACTTGACAGTCTTAAGTGTCGGAACTTTGTTTTCAATGAGTAATATATCATTGTCATATAACAATAGAAATAATACTATGCTCCCACTGAATTTCATGTATACACAAAGTTCATCTTCGTACTTGATGAAGTCAAACTCTTTGACCGATTCATCAAAATGAAGATTCCAACCCCTCGAAGCTTGCTTCAACCCATCTTATGGATCTTTGCAACATGCATACTTTATTAGAATTTCTTGGATCGACAAACCCTTCAGGCTGTATCATGTATACATCCTTAAGTAGGTTTCCGTTAAGAAACGCTGTTTTGACATCCATTTGCCATATCTCATATTCACAATATGCGATAATGGCAATTGAAACTCTAATAGACTTCGGCATTGTAACGGGCAAAAAGGTTTCAACATAGTCAATACTATGAATTTTCCTAAATCCCTTTGCTACAATCCTTAGTCTTGAAAGTATACACCTTCCATCCATGTCGGTCTTGAAGACCTACTTGCAGCCTTTAGGTTTTACACCTTCAGGTAGCTCAATCAAGTTTCAAACTTGATCATCATACATGGATTGTAATTCGGACTCCATGGTTCCTAATCATTTATCCGAATTAGGAGTGGACATCACCTCTAGATAGTAAGTGGGATCGTCATTCTCAATGACTTCCACTTTATTACTTTCCGGTATGAGAAATCAACATTTCTCGGATTCGGACTGTAACCTATCCAATCTACGATGGATTTGTGTAACTTGAACCGGTTCCACAACTCCTTGTGAACTTGGTTCCATCTCTACTCTTGGTTCCATGTTATTTTCAGGTTCTTGAACTCTTCAAGATCAATTTTACTCCCACTAGATCCTTTATTGAGAAAACGTTCCTCAAGAAACGAATCATATAGAGCAACAACACTTTGTTCTCATTGCGGTTGTAAAACTAATATATGAAATTAACCCTGTCAGATTTGGTGCTAACTTATGAGAGACAAGTCTCTATAAGATTTGCAACCCCAAATCTTCATGAAAGACATTCTTCCATGCCACATCTCATGTGAGGACTTAGGAACTGATTTAGTTTGGACACAATTCAGTTTAAATGCATCAATTTCTAATGCATATCCTCAAAAGGTAATAGGAAGGTCAACTTTGACTCATCATCAAACGAACCATGTCTAACAAGGTTCAATTCCTCCTTTCGGACACACCATTCAAAATGGTGTTTCGCATGGAATCAACTATGAAACAATTTCACAGTTTTAAGATGATTGTCAAACTCTTGGCTCAAATATTTACCACTTCGATCTAATCGAAGTACTTAATAGTTTTGCCAAGATTGTTTTGTACTTCATTTTGAAATATTCCAAATATCTCAATCAATTCACTTTTGGACTTCATCGGATAGACATAGTCATATGTAGATAAGTCATCAGTGAATATAAATGAAATACTGAAATCTTCCCCTAGCAATACTGCTTAATAGTCCATATACATCTCATGTACAAGGACCAATAAGTCACTAGCCCTCCCACTACTCTTAGTGTAGGGTGGTTTGGTCATTTTACCAAATAAACGAGATTCAAATACCTCAAACGATTCACAATATGAGTCTAAATGTCCATGTTAATGGAATTTAGATTATACGTTTCTCATTTATATGACCAAGCCGGCAATGCCATATGAACGTGTTGTTCATATCATTCGGTTTAGATTTCACACTTATATTATAGATATCTTCAATGTTATTTTGTATCTTAACATCAAGGATATGAAGACCATTTAATGACATATGCATTACAATAATGCATATCATTAAATAAATATAAGGCTTCTTATTTTCAATAAGAGAATTATATCCTTCATCATCCTCATAAGAAACAAAATAATACTCCTACTCAAATCCGGAACGTAGTCACACTTGTTCAAAACAAGTACTAGTCCATAAGGTAAAGTGACTTCATAAGTACCTATGGCTAACGCAGCAACTCTTGCTTCATACCACGCATAGGTTTAATTCACCTTCTTTGAGTAGCTTTCCATTCTTTATTTCTTGCACATTTAAACAAATATGGGATCTATATCCGGTATCATATACCCAAGAACAAGAAGTCGAAAGGAAAATATCTATCATATAGATATTTGAAGTAGTAGCAATCAAATTGCCCTTCTTCACTTTTTAGGCCTTCCTTATTAGCCTTGCAACTTTGCTTCCAATGACAATCTAATTGCAATGATAGCAAAATGCATCCTTTTGAGACACTTTGGGTTTAGCCTCTTAGGCTTTTGCAACTTTTGCCCCAGGTTTAGCAACCTTTGCTTTACCTTCTTTGCCTTCCCTTTTGAACCCCTTTCTTGTGTTAACCATTAACACACTTGTGGATTGCTCCTTTTGCATCTCATGCATTAAAAGCCTTCACCACAACATATATCTTTTGTCTAGCTTGCACTTGGAACATTTCTTTTTGTGCGTTATGTTAGAACAAAAGCAATTTCCACGTGTTCAAGGTTCTTCTTAAGAGCCTTTAAACATGGTGGCAAGTATAGGGCAAACAACATCATAGAAATCATCTCTATGTTTCTTATGTTGTTCCTTATCTGCCCTTTGCAACGTTTGCAGCTGGTTCAAGCAGAATAGATTCGTCAAGAACGTACAATTTTGCTTAAGAACACTTCTTGAGCATCTGATCAAATCAGAATCACTTGTACCGTTCCTTTTCGAATTTGTCCTTCATAAGGACGAATCGCAATAATTAGGATTAATTATAGTTTAATGCTATTTCTACAACAAAAATATGCAACACATATGAACACATATAAGTACCGATTTCATTTAAGAGATTAAATAACGTATTTCATAAATACTCCCACTAAATTATATAACCTTCTTATGCAAATATGCATAATATAATTTAATAGGCTAAGACCCAACTTTAATTTAATTTCAAGTCGGCTATGGCACGACTGCTCAAAATTAAACTAAAAAGGTAGATAACATTTATCAATCATATCTATATATGACTCTTAGATCATTATGAGATTATAGACATCATATGTCACATGTTTCAATCTCATCTTATGCCTTAGGCCCAAAACTGTTTTGATAGCCTAATTGAGTTCAACCATGTTAAACGTATAGCAAACACCGTTTGCTCATCTTGATCATATAAAGATAGAATCAATGTACCTCGCTGTGGCGTAGCCTACATGAAACTATCCGTGTACTCACAAGTGTTTAAACATGGGTGGCATAAAACAAACTCAAATTACAAAGAAGATTCAAATTTTCATGTTTATCAATTAACATGCCAAGGTTGATTCATGAAACTATATGAGCATAATTATGAACATGAAATGATGCAACACAAATCACATTTGGTCAGTAATTACTAGTACGCGGCCACGTGCTCCAAATTTATCCCACACTTCCATCGAAGTGCTTGTGGGGAAGGTTTTGGTGTCCAGCCAATATACTAAGTAACACTTCACAAATATCCTAGATTAATCACATTAATCATATTAATGAAATTGACATCCCATAATCTAGATTAATCATATTAATCGTATATTTCAATTTCATAATCATGGTATATCATTATATACAATTACTTCACAAGCAAAACTCATACAATTTCACATTCTAGATCATGTACATCATGAAAATTAACATAATCACATTATCTAATTATCATGATTTTCTAATATAAACATCATGAACGGGGCTCTGATACCACTGTTGGGTTTCGAGGGTCCATGCGCAGCGGAATAATGAAAATTAACTCGAAAACCCGGAGCCCTAGGATCCGTTCTAGATGATTAATTAAGAAGTATGAAATAGAATTACCAACCTTGTGTGCTTTTGTCTTTGATAAACGCGTTCCAACTCCAGATTGTTGATCTTATGAATCCTCGATGAACGATCAATGAATCACGAACGAAAGATCTTGAATAGCGAAGATCCTCTATGTGTATCCATGCGATGAACGAACCCTAGAACAATTCTAGGTGGATTGCTAGATCCTTTGATTGAAACTCCTTTCAATCAATGAATAATATGGAATTGAATGGTGTTTCGATTCTCAATTCACAATTGGAATCACTCTATTTTGTGTTTCTCTAAACCCAAAACGTGAGTATTACGGCTAGGGCAACCAGGGGTAAGTATTTATATGTTATAAAACCTTTCCCTTTGCGAAAACCCTAGTTTTAAGTCAATTCCGCATCAGTCCAGCGCCGACGGGATGAGTCATCCCCCAGGGGACGAGTCGTCCCCTGGCACCTAGCTTCTGAATCTGGCGTCCCCTTTAAGGGGAATAGTTGGTTCTGGCCTGGAGACGAGTCATCCCCTGAGAACAAAAACTCCATATTCTTCATTTTTTGACAATTCGTTCGATGCGTGTGACCCCATAGGACTATATTATGTTGGCAATGAGTTCGATCACATCGATCCTCATAAGACATGAGCGGACTCTAGCAAGCCATCATGCCTACCCAAATAATATAATATCAAGTTCGATTTTCCTACATAGAACATATCACAATCCCATTGTCACACGATGTTATATTAAACATGAGTCATGGTCCACGTCAACTCATATTGTTCAATTCTTTCTCGTTACTAAGTAAATTGATCAATCGAATGTAATTAATCACATTAATTCATTCGGACATGGCCATGTACAACATCAATCTTACTTACGAGTGGCCAAGCAAACATCTCTCTTTACGAGGGACAAATTTCCATCTTGACTTATCATTCTTCTCAACAAGAATCCTATCATGCCAATAATAGCCCTTATTGTTATCCGGTTAAAGACAACGTTAAACTATATCAAACACAATATTCATCGAGTGGAAGACGATGATAATCTCAGGTCAAAGGATATCAATGATATGACTATATGAGATTTAATTATGACATTTGACCATGACATAAATCTCATAATGGGTCAAGTCCAGTACCTTGTTCTCCAACAAGTACCCATGAATTTAATGTGCATCCCTATGCATATAATCATCACATGATTATCCATTAAACTTCATACTAGTGCTTCATAATTACTAGGGACACGATTATTACAATAAACATGCAAACATATATAATAATCAAAGTAATAATCTCATATATAAATGAATAATGACATTATAAATAAGTCTATCTCTATATGCCTAGGGCACTAACACCTACAGTTCTCTAAAACAATTTACTTTTATTTTGTTTATGTTGGTTGCAAAAACACTTTAATTGGTAAGTTTAAAACTTTTATCTAGTAGGTTGTTTGCTTGGATGATATTTTGGTACAATGGTTTATGGTTTTAGTTTTTAACTTAGTTTATTTTGAAAACTTTTTAAGTTTGAAATAAATTAGTTTATTTTGATAAATCAATGTTTAGATTGGCTCCTTGATTAAGGGGGAGTTAATTTTCGTGGAGATGTTATAGTCTGTTTCTATGTTCTGTTTATCTTGTTATGGACTGACAAATTGCAGGTAAGCAGCACATTAGGTTTGAGAAGAAATATCCAACTAAGGGGGAGATTGTTAGTGTGAAACGCATGTGATATCCTGAATGATTTCCCAGGTTTCAGATGATATCTCAGATGATTTCTTGTGCTGGAATTTATATAGTTGCACATTTCTTGTTTATTAATTTATGTACTAATGTGCTAATATAGTATGTATAGTGTATGTTGTATGTCCATATTGCAGGTTGCAATATGATTGGATAATGAGCTAGAAACGTGGAGGAATTTGGAAAAGAAAGATTTATGCATAAACCGTTCCAAGAGCTACTTTGTGTCAACAACATTAAAAACGTGGGAAGACTTATTCAAAGGAGTTGTTGCTGATTCAAAGAGAGTACAACATGGAGAAATCTTGGGAGTACAAGTCATTGAAGCATGGTCTTGGAGATCAAGCATACGGATGTTATTTTTGAGGAAAGTGGGCGCATGAAGTGAGGAATATGTCAACCACTTCCCCACTCTCCCTCAACGTCCAAGACAGCCCCAAGACTGATTATTTGAGTAGCCTTCAAGTAATTGAAGATTATAAATATGCTTGGAATGATTCATTTGAAGATATGCCAATTATATACACCTTCAAAGCATAGAGAGATAGAGTTCTTTGTTTGGTTCGTTTCATCCATCCTCCCTTGTAATTACGCACTTGATTACTTTTGTATCAAGTTGTGTGTAGGCTAGGATTGGATTCCGTTCTTTATCTCTTGTTCCATAGAGCTTACCTTGTATTAGTCTTAGGGAACAAGTTTCGGCTTTGTGTAATTCTTTTTATAAAGTGATAAAGTCTTGCCTAAGAGGCATCCTCAAGTTATATAATTTATATAGCTTGAGAAAAACAATTTTGGTGTTATTATTCCGCTGCAGTCTCTTTTACAAAAAAAAATTTATTTTCGAAATGTGTGTGTGTTATCCCAAGTGCTATCGTTGGTGCTGTTATCACCTTGGATATCACTTGTAATTCTGACCGTGACAATTTCAGACATCAGAATCACTACTACCCTCCTCATATTCATCATCATCATCATCGTCTAGCATTGCATCTACATCAGTGTGTACTTCTTCTTCATAATCTACATCATCTTCAGAATTATCCTCATTAACAGGATCATTATGCCCAAATGCCCCATCATCATAATTTGGTGTTTGGATTGATATAAGTGTTTGGGAACTTAGACCAACCCATGTATCACGGTTACCATTTAGTGAATACCCATAAATGGTCTCTGTGTGCCGTGTTACAAACACTGGATTGGGTCATTTTCAACCAATTTTATAACCACATACAGCTGCAAATTTCTCATCTCCCCAAATTTAGCTAAATGATCGAACATTATATCCATACACGCATCATCTTCAATACGAAAAGGAAAGTACTCACCAATCCCGCTATCGAAAGTATAAGGACATCTGTAAATGACTACCAAATCAAATTGAGACCAATCTAAGCCCGCCTTTTTATATAATTCATCAATCAACTCATTGTATCTCCATCGGCAATTAGCCATAATTGCACATTTTGGCCTTTTTTTGAAATGAGGATCATCAAAGGGTTATTCATCATCACCTCCCCAATAAAACATGAAAATGATTGGACCTCGTTCATCCATTACGAAATCAAAGTGTTAAAACCTATATAACTAAACTCTAACATTTATATCTACAATATACTAAAACACAGTTAAATACTTAAATTTTATATATAAACACAAGTGAAAACAATGATTAAGATGATGTTAATTTACCTTGATTCTTGATCTTCAACAATTCTGATGAAATAAAATGATCTCAAAAAGATTTGGTCTTTTTTTTTTTTTTTGAGAGTTTGAATGAGAGATACGAAAGAGGAAGATAATGAATCTGCTGGCTGGAAACTGAACCTTATCTGCTGGAAAGGAAAGGAAATGTCAGCTTAAACTCGCTACAATGCCAGGTGAAATCGCTACATTGTGTAGCAATTTTAGGTCAGACTTTGTCCTTCACCTCAGTCCCACTTCAATTCACTTTAATTCAAGTTTCTTATTTTCATTTTTTTGATGTTAGCCACGAAGATATTTTGAGCAATAAATATATGTTAATTTAGTTATCCTAATAAATATCTAAAAACTGTTATTTGTAGTACACATAGTGGTGTATCAATAACAAGTTTTAAATTTTCATTTGAATAATTAAATTACCTTCAAATTATTGCTCAAAATACCTTCGTGCTAACATAAAAAAAGATAGAACCCTTAAAGTGGGACAAAGGTAGTAATATATTCAACTCTTCTTCATGAATTATGTTTTTGTTTACAAACTTTTTTTTGTACATGTGTTGATGAATTATGTTTTTGTTTAAAACCTTTTTTTTACATGTGTTAAAAAAATGATGACAGGAAAAATTGCAACAAAACCAAACACAAAATGTACCAAATAATTTTAAAAAACTAAAATAACATCAAAATAAATATTATCAAGTTAGTGACCACATCCCGGTCACATAGAAAATCTTACATTAATTCATTGAAACATTTAGGAAATTCATATAAACCAAATGAGCTTAGGATTCACTTAACTTCACTATTCTTAGGAAATACCTGCAAAACAAATGAGCTTAACATCATTTACTATATGATTCCAACAATTCATCAAAATTAAGAAAATTTGTACCTTGAAGACATTGTTGAGTGTGATGTTAAGATAACAAACTGATCGTGTGGGGGCAAAAACAACAACCTAAATATCAAAACAAACAATTAGATGGAAGTATTAATGATGATTCCAAAGTGTACTGACTTCCACTATTTAATATATCATACCTTCTGAAGTATCAGAACATAACCGACAAATATATCATTTGCAAATTCACTCTCAGTTCGCACTTCCCGATGAATGGAAGCATCTATGGTATCCGTAGGATCCTAATAATTTTATCCCAGTTAGTAACTCAAAACACATTTCACCAATGCTAGAAAGCATACTAGGCTCATATCCTAACCTTTAAAGTCACCATAAGATCACCAAGACCATTTGGTGTTCAAGACTTGATAACAGCAACAACCTAATAGAACATACATGAATGTAAAAAATCAATTATCTTTACACACACTTAACTATAATTAATCTTGATATTATATCTGATCCACCCTGTCAATATTATGGCATTTCTTCTTGATAGAGCTCAAAGGATAATATGTACCGACTTCAGTGAGAAATTCCATTGTAGAGAGCCAAGGACTGTCTTGGAAAGCTTCATCCTTCACCGGATCTTCAATCGCTCTCCGTATATACTCTTGTGTTGCGATCGGGGTTTCTTGCGAAGATAAGCTCTGACGGTCGAGGATTTTCTGGCGCATTGCGGACTGTACAGCACCGGCGGAACCAGGAATAACACGCGATGAAGAGGAGGATTAAGAAGATTGAGGGGTGGAGGATTGACCGGAGGAATTAGGACGACAATTCATATAACGAAAACGGAGGTGTGATGGATCAATTTTTGGGTTTAATTGAATTTGGATTGAGAAGAGAGTTGCAAGGAGGGATATGAGAATATGAATGAATGATGGATATGAGAATAAATGAATCTGGAAAAACCTTATCTACTACAAAAAAAAAAAAAGGGAAACTCGCTACACGGTGTAGCGAGTTTGACTGTGACCGGTCAAACTCGCTACACGGTGTAGCGAGTTTCTCTTCACTTAATTACACCAATTAATCACAAACCGACAAATCATAATTACTTAGAACTCGCTACACCATGTAGCGAGTTTGACTGTGACCGATCAAACTCGCTACACGGTGTAGCAAGTTTCAAAAAAGTGATCATTTAGAGAAATAGTTTGAACAGTTAGTTATTTTGGGAAATAAAACTTTAAAAACGAATTATTTGAGAAAAAATTCGGCCAATCTATATGCAAAGAAGTAATGAAGTACTTTTAACAACTTCAACCTTCAGGCTGGGGAACATTGGGAACTAACAAAATTAAATAAAAATAAAAATTGAGCTTTATTATCTGCCTCTCTTGGTGCAGCTTGTTCATCTGTCCTTTCTTTTTCACTAAAAACTTCACAAAAAAAATGACTTCTACAACACATGTCATGCGAGAGAAGAGGCACATTTCAAGTTTGCCGCTTCCTATCCACAAGAATAACCAGAGTCATATAAGTAAAAATTAATAAAAATAAAACAAAATAAAAAATGAACTTGCTGAATTAGTAAAAAGGTTTTTCGGTCCAAACCTGGTTCAATTTGCAAAATCTGGCTTCACAGGGTACCCATGTATTGCATTTTCTTGTTGTAACAGTACACGAATACAGTAAACTGAAAAGAAGAATGCTATCAATGGTACATCTAATTGATGAAAAATTCAAATACTCCGTCCCGAAATGACATTCCTACCTTTTTTTTTCAATACGAATGTATTTTGATCAATAATTTTAGGTTGATCTAATTATCCTAATGTACGTATAAAAATTGTTATTGATAGTATTTATAATGGTATATCAATAACAAAATTTAAAATTTTCATTAGAATAAATAAAGTAACCTAAATTTACTGCTAAAAGAATCATCATTCTTCATGGTGAGAACAAAAAAAAATAGGAAGATCATTTCGAGATGGAGGGAGTAACCCATAGAAGAAATGAAACATCAATTATAGTCAATACTAACCTCAAACTTCTTGGTCATTCATTGTTTCTAGCGGTTTGAGGACCTTTCATCTTCTCATTAAATCTGTTATTGGAACCCATGCATGGAGAAAAAGGAGGGAAAGTAGGAATAGATTGCAATATGATGCGGCCACTTTTTAGAGTTGTTAAAGAGCTTGAGCAGCTATAAGGTGGAGAAACCCGTTTTTTATTTGGGGATCTTACTTTAACAACGTCGCACGGAGTAGAATTCTCCTTCAGAATCTGAGGTGTCTCATCTTCCAAGATATCATAAAGCCTGTCGCAAGAGTTCACCTCCTGGTATTTTTTCTCGGCGAATTGAGGCCTTGCTGTTGACATATGACCACCAACGGAACCGAATTGAGGTCTTGAATTATTTACCAAGTCCCTTGTCTTTGAAGATTCGAAAGATACAGGAGGGTTTGAAGTAGAATAAGTTGGTAATGAATTGAGATGGCATATATTACCAATTTTACGCCATCTTGGTGAAAATTCATCCACAACTTCAACTTCAACTTCAACATTACCATAATCTGGTTCTTGATCAGAAGAACTCAAATCAAGAATGTCTTTCTTTGTTTCCTGGGTCATAGATTCTGGAACATTTGCATTGGGTGGCAACAAGGTTGTATCAGATTCGGGTGATGGCAAGTATCTAACAGAATGAAGCTCAGATTTTGATGCATCCTTCTCATGGCTAGGGAGAATAAACAGACACGAACCAATAAAGAGAATCAGATTCAACATTTTAACTAGTCATCTGAAAATCAATTCAGGCTAACCTAAAAAAATAAAGTAAAATATCATTAAAATGGACATCTTACTCGGAAGACTGAAATGAGGGTGTGACAGGAGACGAGCTCTGAGGATTCTGGAACTCGGGGAGCACGTACTTGTCTGCAGTTGCCTCCAGTTCTCTCTTCTGTTCGGATGGAAAACTCAATTTGTCATTGATGGTCTCTATGCTGACAACTTCTCTACTGATTTTGTATTCTGAAAACAACATTTAAGACAGAAAATCAAATACATAACCAAATTCATGTGTAAAGATAGCAGTAAAGCGGAAAACTGACGGTTATATAATCTTATCACTAGTCTGATCCACTACAGGGGCTAAGCATTGTCATCATAACCATGCAATACTCAAGGGTCTACTAACAGCAGGAGGGGACAAGGTGATGTATCTTTCATTTGAAGAACCTTGGTAGGGATGCTAAGCTATTGGTGGTTTCAGTTGACCATCCGTGGTTTTGAGTACTAGTTCTTTCTACTGTTCCAGTTTTGATGTTCTTTTCATTTTTACTAGTGGTTATCTTCCGCATCAAATAAATGGAGTTCACCCCCTAAAGGACAGAATTTTCCCTCCAATAATTTATTTATTTCCTATCAAAAGGCGTAAACATTCTATCACCCTTTATAAAGATGAAGTCAATATTAAATGATAATTCTCAATCGTTACACAATAAATATAGGAAAATCAGAAAATAAAATGAATTAACATTAAGAATATGAGCGAGTGCGAGGGACGAAACAGAACTGAGGAAAATGATTCATGAAGTTGATGACAAGTAATGGCCCGACTTGTATTGGTCCTGTTAGAACCGAGTCTATTTAGAATATATAAAACAAGTGGTGTAACAGAGTCTATGTAGAATATAGAAAATAAACCAATCACACAACACAACGATATACGTGGTTCACTAACTTGGATACGTCCACAGGCACATGGCAAGAATATTATTATCAACCGGCAATCACCAAATAAAATCTCTAATCTAATGCACGAATTCTTGATCACAAAAATTCACAACTGTGCAAACCCTAAATCTAGAGAAACAGAGAGACAAGAAAACCCTTGGAACACCTATAATTATTGATCTCTATCACACTAGGAATTACATCAATTGAACTGCTAGTGAATATGACTTAATTATACTGCCTATTACTAACCCTGCAAGGTTTTAGAGTCCTGAACCAAATCTGCCGCTTATTAGGCCAAATCCGCCATAGGGCGCGATCGCCCCTAGGAAGGGCGCGATCGCCCCCTCCGCTGAAACGACACCCGCGAGATCGCCTCAAGAATGGGCGCGATCGCTCAGTATTCACAGAAACTTGGCGAGGTCGCGCGCGGTCGCTCCCTTCGGTCTGTCACAGGAATTACCGATTTGCCCCTTGTTCAATCCTCTAATTTATTCCCAAGTTAGATGGCATCAAACCCAACAAATCTACACCTTGACATCTAACCTTCCGACCACAAAATCAGAACTCCCCTCTGCCTCAGATGTGTTATGCCAAACACCCGACTTATCCTCCAGACAACCAAAACTGTATCTCACTAGACACTCAAATGTGTTACGAACACCAAAAGATTTGATGCAACAGTTGATCATACCCGTTCAACAAGTAAACAAACGTGTCTACCATACACCCAAACTGTGCTATGCCGAGCACACCAATGTGTCTCCAAGACACCCAAATGTGCGACTGCAGTAGGCACTCAAAATTGCCCCAACCGGCAATTGGGCAAATCCAGTCAACATTGGATCTTGCCAACCCAAACAGATGAAGCGGCCATATCCGTGGAAGCACCAACAGTACGTACATTTTCCTCGATTCCTTCCTCGCTTCCCAAATCTGTGTGTTGACTTACTAACCGTGGATTGCCCAGTTCAACTCCACCTTGATTAACTTGCTGCTCCACCTGTTTATCAACCACGCCACACGAAGCCATGCAACATGCTTCCTTTATATGTGTCTCTAACATACTCTCCGTTGTACGATTCTTGACACCCAAACCCAAAAACGTAGATCCTTGAAGGACGTAAAAGGAACCTTGTTTTACCTCTTTCAGAATTACATTCGAACCCTTGCAGACATTTACTGCTCCACCTTCACCTTTGAAACTGTATCCCATCTTGTCTAGCCGACTAATCGATATCAGATTCTTCGTTACTTCAGGAACATGCCTAATCTTGTTTAATGTACAGAACTTACCACCCAAAGTTCGCATCCTGATGGAACCGATGCCAACTACATTGCAGACATAACCGTTAGCAATATAAATATCACCCCTTCCGTCTCTTCGTACATTGCAAACCATTCTCTGCGCTAACACATGTGATAAGAAGCCCCAGAATCAAGAATCCATGTATCTTTCATACCTTTATCTTCTTTGGTTACTAGGGTATAGTCCTCCCCATCGTCTTTTGTCATAGCTACAGTAGACCCAGATTGCTCGCTCTTATTCAACCTGGGACATTCACGTTTCCAATGCCCCTTTTCCTTGCAGTAAGTACATACATCTCCAGGTCTTGGACCCCTTTTAGAAGAACCCTTGCTTCTCATACCTTGCCCCTGTTGCCTTCGGCAAGCAACCCTGCTGACTGAGATTATGTAGATAAACCGCTCGCCTTGCGGCGCAGATCTCTGGTTTTGAGATTATTCTTAACCTCTTCCAAAGTAACCATATCCTTACCATTAATGCAGGAATCCACAAATCCCTCATATGACAATGGTAAGGAAACACACAATATAAAAACAACCTTAGAGCCGTCAATACGGGATAACGGGATGGGACAACATTATGTTGTCCCGCGACTAATGCGGGACGGGACAGGACGAATTTTCGCGGGACTAAAATATTCTGTCCCGTCCCAAATCTACTGCGGGACGCGGGACAATGCGGGACCCGTTGACTAGGCGGGATTAGGCGTTGACTAGGCGGGATGCCTCCAAGGCCACAGCCAAGGCCGGCCAAAGGCAAGGCCAACTCTCTACTGCCTCCAGAAAAACACAAGGAATTGGAAGAAAAGCCAATGGTGGGAAATTGATATTGAAAGGCTTAAGCTACTAGTTATTTTCCCCAACAAGTTACAGTATACTTGCCACTCTCCATCATATGGGAAACAAAACCATGTCACGGCAATATGCAGAAAGCAAGTAGTGGACAAATTGCTCTACATAGCAAGGAAAACATAAAGAAAAAATATGTGAACTCGAAGACGCGTTGCAGTATATGGAATGTGAAATCAAACACACATATAATGATATAAAAGCTTAGGTTGTTATTAGATGTCCTAGCATTCTACAGCATGCTTAACAATCATAATATAATGAAGACCAACCACATGATTGACATGAGCGATTTAGTTACTTCATACTATAGCATGCCAACATTGCCTCCATTAAGAGTATATAAAGAGCATGAAATACAGAATGTACCCCAAACTCAGTATTGACAAGAGACTGAATGAAATCCATCAGTAGAGCCGTCAATACGGGACGGGACGAATTTTCGCGGGCCTAAAATTTTCCGTCCCATTTGTATGGCGGGACGGGATGTCCCACGGGACCGTCCCAAGGGACCGTCCCAAATTGACGGCTCTAATCACACTAGGAATTACATCAATTGAACTGTTAGGTAATAGGGCTTATTTATACTGCCTATTCCTAACCCTGCAAGGTTTAAGAGTCCTGTACCAAATCTGCCGCTGATTAGGCCAAATCCGCCATAGGGCGCGATTGCCCCATCCGCTGAAACGGCACCCGCGCGATCGCCCCATGAATGGGCGCGATCGCTCAGTCTTCACAGAATCTTGGCACGGTCGCGCGCTTGCCTCCTCGCGGTCGCTCCCTTCGGTCTGTCACAGGAATTACCGATTTGCCCCTTGTTCAATTCTATAAGCTATTCCCAAGTTAGATGGCATCAAATCCAACAACAAGCAACAATCACACAACACATAGATATACGTGGTTCACCAACTTGGCTACGTCCACAGGCAAAGGGAGAGAATATTATTATTAACTGAAAATCAACAGATTACAATCTCTAATCTAGTGCACGAATTCTTAGTCAAGAATTTATGTCTGTGCAAACCCTAAATCTAGAAATTAGATGAGCAAGAGAATTATACAATATTTTAGGGATATGTTGTATTTATACTGCCTACTTCTAACCCTGCAGAGTTTTTAAAATCTAGCTCAGATTTGCTGCAAGACGGGCCCCAAAACGGGCTTGCGACCGCCCACCCTAGGCGCGTCACCACCCTCTTCGTAGGGCGCAATCGCCCCGAAGAAGCGCGCGCTCGCCCGGTCTTGGCAGAAACTTGGCGCGACCACTCCCCTTGTACTGGCGCGGTCGCTCCCTCCGTTGTCACAGGAATTCCAAATTTGCTTGTTTAATCCTCTAATTCAGGCGTCCCCAAACATAGATGGCATCAAATCCAACAAATCTCCAACTTTCATCTAACCTCCAGATCATAACCAAAACTCCCCCGCTTTTGCCTCGAGATCTTTGTCTAACGAGATCTGAACATTCGCCAAGTTCGAACGCATATGTTGAAACTTGCTAGTTGGAATGGATTTCGTAAACATGTCGGCGGGATTGTCCGCGTTACCAGCTTTCTTCACACGTTGATCCGCTTCTCGCTCGAGAAAATGATACCTCACGTCTATGTGCTTGGTGCTCGTGATAAACTTGATCTTTGGCGAACAAATTGCACTCGAAGCAGTCCTGAAAATATTGCGGCTAATCCTGATGTAACCCGAGGTCGCGATCGAAACCATTTAGCCATATTCCCTCCTTGTCGACACGTAAATGTCGTGTACTCCGCCTTCAGTAGTCGGCAAAGTCACTTATAGATTGTAGAGTAGCCTTCACGTTGTAAACAGTGACCCACCAATAGTGAATACGTACCCGATCATAGATCTCCCCGTGTCAGCGTCCCGAATAGTGCGAGATCACATGATAACCCTCATTTGCATATTTTGTACGCTGCGTAAATGAATCTAACATCCGATGTACCCACACTAAGGTACACGAAGATCTGATACATTGCTTGTCACATGATGTTCCTTACTAACAACAGCCTTAACAACATGAAGCGAGATCCGGCTATTTACCCGAATCATGGCATACGTGAACTACTAACTACACTGGCATAAGGTACTCAAGTCATATACTCTCTCTTCATCCGATTTTGGTGCAAATGTAATAGACAGACGTACATTATTTGCGCTCGAAAGAATCTAAAGGCTTTGTTGTAGACATGCCCAAACATTTCTAAAACTTTCTTCATGCCGATTTTTCTTGCCGCACCCAGATCCTTTATCGCGAACTCTCCGGACGGTAGACCACTTCAACTTCTAAATATTTGACTTCTTGGCAATTGCAATCAACATATCGTCAGCATAAAGAACCCGAATAGATGATCGAGACCATCCACCAACTTATTGCTTGATGCCAACAGTAGACGGGCTCTCGTGTAACCCGATCTCGTAAATATAGGCGTCGAACCGTTTATACCGCTACTGGCGATTCTTGCACCCATACAATGACTTCTTCAACTTACACACGTATCTTCTTTCCCCAGAACCTTGAACCCATCTGGTTGTGCCATATAAATCTCCTCCTCCAACTCTCCATGTAGAAAAGTTGTTTTCACATCTAGCTGCTCGAGCTCCAAATCCTGATATTTATGCCACCATTGCTAAGAGCACTCTGATAGATGTTTGTCTAACCACTGGTGAGAAAATCTCATTTTAGTCAATGCCCTCCCTCTGTGTGAAACCCCTAGCAACCACACGAGCTTTTTACTTGACCCCCTCTTATGGTGACATACTTTCCTTGTTCTTGAAAACCCATTTGCAAGTGACAATCTTTCTGCCTTCTGGCCTCTTGGTTAACTCGTATGTCTGATTCTTGTGAAGTGACTCAATCTAATCTCCCATAGCTGCATGCCACTAGGCAGACTCTGAACATGTAACTGCTTTCTTGAAAGTAGTTGGCTCTGTCTCTGACGGTAGGTCATGATGAACATCTGACTGTGAACCACTCAACTCTGCAGTATCTTGTAGCTCCACCTGTTTATCAACATTACCAACATCTGATACAACCACAAATCTCATAATAGGATTAAGCACAGAATTTTCATCAAAGACAACATTCCTGCTTATAATAACCCTACCCTCTTATGGAGACCAAATTCGATATCTCTTGACACCATCTCCATAACCCATGAAAACACCTTTTCTAGCCCTCGGCTCTAACTTCTCATCATCCACATGATAATAAGCAGTACAACCAAAGCCCTTAAATTAGAATAATCAACATGTTTACCTGACCATATCTCATTGGGAACTTTGAGATCGATACTTGTATGTGGTCCGCGATTTATCAAGTAAGATGTTGTACTAACCACTTTTGCCCATAACCGCTTAGAAAACCTTTAATTGGAGAGCATGCACCTTGCTCTAGCTAACAATGTCTGATTCATGCGCTCAGTGACACCATTCTGCTGTGGTGTACCCCTGATAGTGAAATGACTAGAAATCCCCACTTCCTTGCAGAACTCATCGAACTCAGCACTACAAAACTCCAACCCATTATCTGTCTGGAGTCGTTTGATCTTCTACCCTGTCTGATTCACCACTAATGTCTTGCACTGTCTAAAATTGGTGAGAACCTCACTCTTGTACTTCATAATAATCATCTAAGTCTTCCTCGAGTAGTCATCAATTATAGACAAGAAATACATGTGACCCCTCAATGATTCCTGACGTGAAGGTCCATAACAATCCGAGAGAATGTAATCCAGACTACCCTTCGTTTTATGAACCCCCTTAGGAAACTTGCTTCGTTGCATCTTCTTAAGTACACAATACTCACAAAACAAGATCATTGACCTTATGGCCACAAAAATTCCATGATTGGCCAATATCTGGATCCTCCTAATGCTCATATACCCAAGCTTAATATGCCACAACTTGGTCATATCCTACTTGACCACTTCAGATGATGCAACCAATACTGACCTAAAAAACGTCCTTCCCTTGAGGAAATATAAGGAGCCCCACTTAAGGTCTCTCAGAATCACTTCAGAAACTTTGCAGACATTAACTGCTCCACCTTTACCTTTAAAACTATACCCTTTATTGTCGAGCCGACTAAGAGATATCGGGTTCTTTGTCATCTGTGGAACATGACTCACATCGTTGAGAAGTCTGCGAGAACTTACCGTCGTAGTCTGCAGCTTGATAGAATCAATACCAACTACCCTGCAAGTAAAACTGTTGGCCATATAAATATTACCACCATCCACCTGCTCATAAGTTGTAAACCACTCTCTCCTCGGACTGATATGATAAGAAGCCCCAAAATCAAGAATCCACACATACGACTGTTTTGCAGACTCTTCTGTCACTAGGGCATAATCTCCATCAGAGTTGCTCGTATCAACTACAACAATATTAGCTTCATTACGATTTAGAGGCTCGCCTTGCTTCTTCCTAGGACAATCTGTCTTACAATGTCCCTTTCCCTTGCAGTAATTACAAATATCAGGTTTCGGGCCCTTCTTGCCAGAAGACTTCTTCTTTTTCTGCTTGCTGCTAGAACCCCTGCTGCCTTCCGCAACCAAACATGATGTCTGATTATCTGTACCACCATTACCGCTTGCATTACGACGCAACTCTCTAGTCTTGAGCGAGGATTTTACCTCCTCTATAGTTACCGTCTCCTTACCACTTATACTAGAGTCAACATAGTGCTTATATGATAAAGGCAATTAAACAAGAAGCATTAATGTAGTGTCCTCATCAGCAACTTTAGCATCTATATTACGCAGTTCTAGTAATAAAGATGTAAATATATCTAGGTGATCTCTAATGGGCGTACCTTCCTTTATTCAGAGAGAGTATAGCCTCTGCTTCAGATATAACTTGTTGGTCAATGATCGTGTCAAATACTTATCTTCCAACGCAAGCCACAGAGCACCTTCGAAATCGGTATCTGATATATCCGCTAGAACATCATCATCTAGACAGCTTATGATTTTAGAGTGGACCCTCTTATCTAGCGCGATCAGATCTGCCTCTTCCTTCTCTGCTACCTTCTTGGCCTTCTCCGAACTTTCTGTTGTTGCAGCCGCGACAGCACCGGTGGGAACGACTTCTGCTTTGCCCTTTGAATCCTGACAATTCCTGATTGCAGCAGCCACTGAAGCCCACAAACCCTTGTCCCTCAACAAGGCTTTTATCTTGATTTGCTAAAGAGAAAAACTATTCTTCCCATTAAACTTGTCAATCGATGATTCAATTCCTGATCCCATCTTCTTTTGCATCGGAAAACCCTAGACCTTTCTCAACCTGACCGGCTCTAATACCAGTTTGTTATAACAGCGTCTATGTAGAAGATAGAAAACAAGTAACAATCACACAACACACAGATATACGTGGTTGACCAACTTGGCTACTTCCACGGACAGAGGAAGAGAATATTATTATCAACTAGAAATCAACATATTACAACCTCTTATCTAGTGCACGAATTCTTAGTCAAGAATTTATGTCTGTGCAAACCTAGATCTAGAAAACAGATGAGTAAGAGAACTACACAATATGTTTACTGCCCTCTCTGGCACCTGCGGGGTTTTTAAAACCACACTCAGTTGCCATGAGACGGACCCAACGGGTTGGGCGCAAGCCCGCCCGCGTAGGTCGCGATCGCCTTTGGAGCGCCGATCCTTGAGTCTTAGCGAAACTTAGCACGACTCCGCTCCTCTTGGCGGCTCGATCGCTCCTCGTTGTCACGGGGAATTCCAAAATTGCTAGTTTAATCCTCTAATTAGGTGTCCCCAAACATAGATGGCACCAAACCCAACAGGTTCCATGTACCCCAACAACGATAAAAGTATCAATCACTCTTCTTAATCAATACAATGTCAAAAAATTACTCCCTTTTAAGGTAAGGGCATTAATATATATCTTACAGAGTACACAAGTGTTTCCCTGGCAAGTAGTCAGTTTTCTTTGTATTAATACTTGCTTGAGCATCTTTTAGATTCTCAGTTTCTTAATTGCTTGCTTAACAAGAACATCAGCATTGTTCTAATCTTTCTGTAAACCCGTAAAAGGAGCGAGTTTAAGTCGGGTATGACTAACTTACGAGTTGAGTAGTTTCATTATGAAAGTCGAGTCATGTTTGGGCCGGTCGAGTCAGACTGCTAAACAGCCTATCAAGCTTAGTCAGGGATAGTGTGATGGATTCCATTGAGTTATACGAGTCCGACTCGAAGATACTTGACGGGTCGAGTAGGTGTTGAGAGATGATACATTTCAGACATGACTAGGGATGGTTGTCATTGTCGATCTTCGTCAAAAACTATTGCAGCACCCATCGTCTTCGTCAAGAGTTGACTCCACCAGTAGAGACTAGAGAGAATCGTATATGGCTAACTAAATGAAAAAGGGGTTTCTCATAGTATGTATAATAGTTATTGCATTTATGTGCCACCTATGTTTCCTTGACACATTATTTTTGTCGAAGTACTCGCATCCGACAGATATTGACATGGGTGTGGGTGTGGGCGTAGATGCATTGTTTTACTCCACATTTGGTGTAACTTTATTACTTAGCAAATCCGACACACAAATCGATGCCATATTGGATCCTCATAGGCGAGCCAAGGAACATATTATGCCACCAATTAAAGACAAGGATTGGAATTTGACGGACATCGAAGGTATTTTGGGAGAAAAAAAAAAGAAACAATTAGTACTTGGGCTGTGAATGCAACACTTTAGGGATAATCTAAAGGGAAAGTGTAAGTGCTTCAAAAGGAAAAAAGTGGAGTTGAGAATAAGTAAAAATCTATAATGCCATTAAACGGGCCAAAATAAGGCCAATTTGTTGCTAAACGAAAAATAAGCATCTTGTAGTTAGGCCTTCTAAATAATAAGAATGTTGTCATGTAGCCTAAACCACTAAACGATAGAGGTTTTAAGAATCTACTCGCTCGAGTCAGGGAATATTGTAAATGCTTGTACATTCTGCTTTGCCTATAATACTTATTTGTACCTTCATAAAATAACAGAAAAATTACTTCTTTCTATTTATAATAATACTTCTTCTTTTATCAAAATAAAATAAAATACAGAAAAGTAATACTTTTTCATAAATGTGATTCTTCTTTTGAACATACTCCCTCCAGTCCTTGAATTTGGACAAAGTTACTTTACACGGAGATTAAGAAATAACAATAAGATAATAAAAATGTGTGGTAGAAAATGAAGAGAGAGAATGAGTGGAGTTAGTAGTGGTTGGTTGAATAAATTGTATGGTGGAGAATGAGTGGAGTTAATGAGTGAGAGGGGTATGCCCATTTTTATTATTATAAACTTTCCTTTTTGGGTTGTCCAAATTCGGATGGGACGCCCAAAAAGGAAATTTGTCCAAATTCGGGTGGGACGGAGGGAGTACAGAATAAGGAACATGCGATATTTTTTGAAACGGTGGGAAGTAGGTGTTTTTTAACCCTTTAACCAAAATAGTACTCCAATTTTTTAAGAAAACAACTGCTTAATAAGGGCCATCAACCGACGTTATTTTAGAAAACAACTACGATGATTCACAAAGGTTGAGTATGCGGATGAGCAAAAAAAAAGAAGGCCGCTAATCCTGCACTGACACGATTGAGGAGACGAGTTGTGGAGAAACACCCAACCTTAATCATAAAGGAGGTACTTAGTTAATCCGGGTAGGTCAAATATGAATCAAATTTGAGTAAGCTCATGAGTGCCTCATCGAACACTTGGTGGCGCGACCCAGCGAGCGAGCTCAATATTTCTTTGTAAAATCCGACTGAATCGGTCTTGAGTTGGGATGGGATGCCCCCTCCCCAACCTCGCATCTCTATCTACAAGCATTTGAAAGTCCATGGACTAGTACGCATAACAAACAAGATAATACTGAAGATTTTCCTAGGAAGAAGCAAGGTGAGCCTCTAAATTGTAATGAAGCTAATATTGTTGTAGTTGATACGAGCAACTCTGATGGAGATTATGCCCTAGTGACTCAAGAGTCTGCAAAACAGTCGTATGCGTGGATTCTTGATTTTGGGGTTTCTTATCATATCAGTCCGAAGAGAGAGTGGTTTACAACTTATGAGCAGGTGGATGGTGGTAATATTTATATGGCCAACAGTTTTACTTGCAGGGTAGTTGGTATTGATTCTATCAAGTTGCAGACTCATGATGATAAGTTCTGCACTTTGAACGATGTGAGTCATGTTCCACAGATGACAAAGAACCCGATATCTCTTAGTTAATCCGGGTAGGTCAAATATGAATCAAATTTGAGTAAGCTCACGAGTGCCTCATCGAACACTTGGTCATGGCCAACCCAACGAAAAGCGAGCTCAACACTGCTGTAAAATCCGACTGAATCGGTCTTGAGTTGGGATGGGATGCCCCCTCCCCAACCTCGCATCTCTATCTACAAGCATTTGAAAGTCCATGGACTAGTACGCATAACAAACAAGATAATACTGAACACTCTCAAGATATATAAAGAAACATTCCTAACCACAGAAACCAAGGCCATTAGTTGTCACATTAAACTGTATGATTCTCAATATATTCAACTAGTATTATCTTTCTAGATTCATCCATGAGGGGCACTGGGCCACTGCACAACAACTTCTTCTAAACATGTTACTCCCTCTGTCCCTAAATAAATGACCAAATTCATGAAATTTTTGTCCCAAAATGAATTGTCTTTTTTTGCGAAAAAACTGTCCCTAAACTCTTTTTTACCATATTTTTTTCGCTTTTCATTTATTACGTAAAATTAAATGTTTAGAAAGTGGATAACAATAATATTTATGGATCTTTGTCATTAAAATGTATAAAAACACACATTTTCAGAGTGTCCCTTAAAATGAAAGTTGGACATTCAATTAGGGACGGAAGGAATACCATGTTCATACTTGCAAGGAAATGTCACTAGCATCATTCTTTGATGGCATAAAGTTTCTTAAAGACAAAGGAATTTCATATGCAAGTTACCTCCTTTCCTGCCATTTATGTTCTTACATCCCTCGCAACGACATGCATCAGAACATCCAACATTCACCTAATAAGATGAAAACAAAAAGTTACTCAAACTAAGCTATGTGTTTGAAAACAGAACAGCATCCATTAGATTGAGCAATAAAACCAAGAAACCTGGTAGCACTCGCAATATTTTTTCAAGCACATGGACTTCTTACAATTGCAGCCCTTTTTGTGTCTTCCTGAAAGTGGTGCTGATCGACCTCCATCCTCCTGCATAGAATCATTTATGACCAAAATGATTGATGAAGGCATCATATGAAGGTTGAGGCGAAAGGGTTTTTCTATACCCGGGTACAGATTACAGGAGCTTGGGTGAGACGCTGGATGATCTTCGGGGCAAATGCCAGAGGATTCCGAGATTCTACTTGCTGCCTAGCCTCAAGAACGGTATCTTCATATTCAAGTCTGTTGAAGCATCCTTGGCAAGCACAAGGATCATCACAATAGATTCCAGCAGCAAAACAATCACAGTAACTGCAAAATAAAACAATTTTAGGTATTCAAACTAAAAATAGGAGTGAATATAGCCCTATGTCTAATCACTTACAGTTTGAGGCACTTAGTCTTCTTACAATTGCATCGTTTGCAGCCATATCCATCACTGGTTTCTGATGTCCTCTTCCTGTAAATATATAAAAAAAAATGTAACTTGTGGTATCTGTAAGGAACAAAATAATTACATCTGATTAATAAGATATCGTCTTGCCTTTTCTTTTTGTTGCTCGCCTGGTTGAACTCCTCAATGATTTCAGAATGTTCGGAATTTGCTGTCCCATAAAGGTCAGGTGTTGCTCGATGTTCAACTAACTTCATTGGTGGTTTTGTGATATAGCTGTTGTCTGCTACATTGATTTTGGTATTCGACGAAAGCGGCAAGGCATTAACAATGCTATTCAAGTGCAGTCCAATACCTGATGGCTTTGAAACAGTTGACATCAAATTTCTATTTTTGGATTGGCTCATGTTCCCCAGTTGCATGTTGCTGGGAGTTGCAGGAATATCCACACAAGATGAATCTAGAACATCTGAGTAGCAAGAACTAGCAGGTGACCTTGAAAAACTAGGACTACTTGATGGATTCCAAAAACAAGGGCTGCTCGAGATGAAGTTGTGCTGAGCCTCCTCGAATTGAAGACGCCTACGCTTTGAGACTTCGCTATGTGTAGCCTATATTAACCCCATTGCAATTATGATGAAAAACATCAGAAATTGATTATGTATTGGGGAAAAAGGAAATCCAGAGACCAGTAACTGTGTTGAAGCAATATCAGGGATCTATCAGGGTGCTCAAATATACATAAGTGCCCTTATTCTTCCCCTTATGGACTTGTAAAGTTGCATGTTTGTTTGGGACAATATTGATCGGAAAATGGAATATCATTTTGAGACGGAGGGAGTAATGTTTATAAATTAGTGAGAGGGGTCAAATGAGTCCAAGAATCCACTAAGTCCCTCATCCATTTTATTCAGTAGTACAGAGTTTCCTAGCAACTGTCATGGGAGTATTCCTAGTTCAAGGAGTAAATACTCTAATCCTAACCTAGCCCTATTTGGTAAGTACTTTTATGAATAGTTTTGTTCCTTGTGCAAAGAATACTCTTGCATTTAAATGAAAGGGCGGCATGTCTACATTATACCCATGTGGGCCCTCTTTTTATTTTTCATTTTTTTACTTGTGCACAGCTCCAATGCTATTCAAAATTGATTATTTAAATGACTCGAACTTTACTCTAATTTGCATTATTTTTCTCATTTGATTACTTTCCGCTTCTCTTTCTTCTTTCTCTTTCTTGACACTATATTTTTTCTACATGCGAAGCCTTCGTCCGTCTTCAATGGGTATCACAACAAAGCCGGGATAGACATTGTTGTCAAACAACTTTGATAGTGTTAATCCTCCAATCTTTTTTTCTTATTCTTCAGAGCTTCTATTCTTTTATTATCCAAATAACCAGTTTCTTCTGGCATAAGCCCAGCGAGCCTTTCGCACCTGGATTTATGACCCACTTCTGCTTAACCATTAAATTCCACCCTAAAGATATTAACCCTAGTCTAATTGTCCTATTAGTGAGAATCGGACCTCTTTTTGAAACAGTGTGCACCTGCCAAACCAGAGCCAATTGTAGAAAAATTGATTCCCGGAAAACACTTGTCGTTTGATTACCGGAAAAACTTAGTCTGGACCAAATTTTTATCCAATTCAATCTGTTAAAAGCAAAAACGAATTATAGGCCTATCCCTAACCTGATGTGCCATCTTTTTATCTCATTTCTGTTTTCACCTTTGAAACGAACAAAATCTGCCCCCTAGGCCCTTCCAGAATGAGCCTATCCATAAAGTGGTTGCAACAAGTGCTTGCACAAACTCAGGAGTTCCATTAATGAGCCAGTGATGGCTGTGGGCGAGCCAGAATAGGCTAATTACACTTGAGTTCACGGAGCAAGGTTGAGACTGTTGATGAAGGACGCCTTCTGGACAGACCAAAATCTTAGTAAATCGCAATTCCAAAATATGACCACCTGAGCTGGCCAGAACCAGAACAAGTCAAAAGGTTAAAAGAAAAAACAAAAGAAGAAGCGATAACTCTGCTCCAGATTTCTTTAATGACTCCCTCGGAAGAAAGCATAACAGACATGCCAACTCAAATGATGATCCTTGAAGCCTTGCTTAAGAGGAAGAATCTGTGCAAGCACTACGAGAGGATAGCATAACAGTACAGAAAATAACTCCAGAGATTATTGAAGATCCAACTGAACGGAAAACTGAAGACAAGGCACAACAAACTAAATCTATAATTTAGGCTTGGGAAACAATTTCAGGTTTCGGCTCTAATGCCAGTTGATGCAACGTGAAGCAAGCAACATTACAATTTCGTTGATTGCACACAACAATACTGGGAAATGGCCTTCAATAACCTATTGATTCTAAGAATACTAGGAAATTGGCAACTAAATTTAACGAATCAAATTTTGGGGGAAAAGAGCAACACTCAATAATCAAAACTGTAATACTAAAACCGTTTTCAGAATTACATTTACCTCTATTTTATAGGATCCTAAGACTTGGAAAACAAGTCAGAAACTTCTAAATATAAACGAAATCTACTTCCTCCGTCCCATAAAAAATTTACTTCTTTCCCTTTTGAGCATCCTGTAACAAATGTTACTATCCCAAAAATGGAAACTAGATAGTATTTCTTTATTCAATGGGACCCACTTTCCACACTCATAACAACAATCCACTTACTAATCCTTACCTCACTTTCTCTTTTCTACTTTACTTTTCATACTCACAACACATACTCCATTATCGATGTTATACTTCCTTTTCCTTAATTCCCGCACATTCAATTATGGTAACATTTGTTATGGGGCGTAGGAAGTATATAGTAATCTAATGAAACTCCAAAATATCAAAATAACTCCTAAATGTATTAATAAACATGAGTTATTACCTTTTAACATATAAATCCGAAAACTACAATAAAAATTATTAAATCCAAACTTATCCCTAAGTTGATGATCTCTATCACTTGATATCCTGAATAGACTCAAAAATCACAATGGATGCTCTAATGAGAAAATTGATTGATAGTTGAACATGCTCAATAGATACTGGTCAAGATACTGCTAGTTTAAGTCAAATGAAACTTCGATAGATAGTTCATCTTTGACCTGTCAAAAAAGCTAGAGGTGTGTCACATGAAGATATCAACTTCATTAATGCAATTCATTTTTGGTGGCAGTAATACTAGCAGAAAAAATCTAATACACGGACATTATAACGAATTCGATAACTCACAACAATGCAATTATAAACAATTGTTTGATTAACCTTGGCCCGAAGTTTTCAAATGAAGTTATACCTTTGGAAAGGGCACCACATTGCTCACAAAGGGCAGATTTGGCACTACTACTCCAGTTGTCTGACAATACTCATTGTACTGATGAATGGACTGCAAAATTTCAACAAAAGATGGAGGTATAAATTAATTAAACCTTACTAAAGCATTCTTCAACTAATCAGTCTGCTTGATATGTGGTTTTTATCATTTCAGGACATTTTCTTACATTGTAATGGTTAAACCAAGAAGTAAGAGAGATATAGGGAAAGGTAATGGGACCATTGAGTGGGAAAGTGAAAAACAAGGGGAACACCATGAAATGGAAAACAGAGATCATATCCAAACACACCCTAAATCACTCATATTCTAAAGTGTGACTTGACTTACATAAATTGCATTTTTCTTGTATCACAATTAAATGGAATATAACACTAGGATTTGATTCAAGAGGATGAACGTCAATGTATACCTCAAGTACTGGTTGTTCAGTTCGAAGATCATCCTTTTTAGCAGGCTTCAAATGGGATGATGAAGATCCTTGATTTTCTTCTTTGGCTTGCTCAAAATTTGCTGGAGATGCTCCCACTGCCATCGCCAAATCTTGTTCATCATCTTTGTTGGCAAGGTTTACAAGTTCCTTTGAGTTTGTTGAACCATCCAATAATCTGGAAACATCATTGGATAGTCTCAAATCAGAATCTGCTGAATATGTAGAATATTTATAGTGAGCCAAAAAGTTGTTCGCGTACTCTTCAAAACATCCTGTAGAACTGTAAGCTTGGTCACGTCCTGAGCTGTTACTTCCAAGCACCTTCTCAGTTTGAGGGTTCAACGTCAACAGAGAATCAGATTTCTCGGATTCATCTGCTCCAGTGGGGATATTTTTGCCTTCACCATCATCATCCTGTCGAGATAATGATAGTGGGTACCGAGTCCTGCAAAGAACATAGCAGCACAATGTCAGTCCCTTGAGTTGCAAACTCCTCTCCACTTCAATCAGATAGCCAACAAAGTAAAAATCAAAATTATCGTATCAAACCTCTTCAAATCAAGTGGCTCTCGAGTATCAATCTGAGGTGACTTGAACACAAGCGGAGGAGAATTAAGTCCAGGAAAGCCTTGTGCAACTGATGCTGCATTAACAGGCTTTATAGGAGAAAGATCACTAATGTAGCTAAAGATAGAAGAGTCCTGAATTGAAGGAATCAACAAGAAGTAAGAAATTTGAACCAGGAATGTTGATGAAAAAGGAACTTCAACACAAATCAAAAATGCATTAACCCATATAAACAACCATTCAGATCGATAATGAGTCTGCACCAACATTATTACTACCGCTGTCCCAAAATAAATGACCAAAAAAATTATAATTTGCTATTGATCAAGAGCAATTTTTTTAAAAAAAAAAAATTGATCATTCATTTTGGGACGGAGGGAGTACTAAATAAAATAAAGTTACAAACATCATAAACCAAAACCCCCCAAATCAAAATATCTCATAAGACAACTAAAATACAATAAAATTAATCTGCAGCAACATTAATACCAAACAGAAAAGTTCTAAAATCATAAACCAAAAAACCCCTCAGCTTCAAACTATTACATCAGACAAATACATTAAAAATTAGAATAAAAAATTAACACCCATTGAAGACACCTTCAAAAACAGGAAATACCCATATCTAATCCTAAAAATTACATAATAATTCACAAACAAAAGCACAAAAACCAAAAATAGGGTTTCCATAATAATTAAATGACTGATAAAATCAAAGTGTTACTTGAACATTGACAGAGTCCGATGCATTAGTGGCTGTAGGAGGGGATTCCATTTCGTGAAATCCTAATCCTGTTCTTCTTCGGTTGTTTACACATCCTTTCCCACTTTTCTCTCTCCCGAAAATGACTGATAATCCGATATGAAGATGAAATTTGTTGCCCCGTAAAAGGAAATGCTTATTAATATTGGAATTACGATATTAGACGCAATAATCGGAATTACAAGTGATTTTAAATCAAGGACATGAGCGGGAAATTGGGGATTAGGGCAACGGAAATTAGGTCTGTGTTTGGCCCAATCCTAAGCCAATCTGGGCTCGAGGGCTAACAGAGACACCGATGTAAAATGTCACGGCACGTAAGTATGTAGTTGAGGACCAGGTGGAGTACGTTTCATAAATGAGCCAGTCGAAATAAATCTTCCCCATATTTTCAGCAGTACGAGTAAATAACCCGTAAACTTTTTGAGTTGGTCTTTTATAAGAAACTAGTATATACTCGTGTCCAAGGACACGGATGTTTTTTTTTTTTTTAATTTTTTTTTTTAATTTAAAATTTTTTTTTGAAGGGCAAAATTGGAAAGGGACAAATGTATGAGGGCAAAATGGGAAATTTGCCGCGTGAAACTATTCATTCCACTGTTCACAGTACCACTCTAATTTATACTATAGATTAGTTTTTTCTGTTACTTAGGAAAAACGTATTTTATTTTTTTCATTTGTGTCAGTGTCAGTTTAACAAAATGTCAGTGTGACAAAGTGCCAATGCATGTGTAATAAAGTGCCAGTGTAAAAAAGTGTCAGTGCATGTGTAACAAAGTGCTAGTGTAAACAAAGTGCCAGTGCATGTGTGACAAAGTGCCAGTGTAAAAAGTGTCAGTGCCAGTTTAACAAAGTGCCAGTGTAAAAAAGTGTCAGTGCATGTATATTAAGTGTCTGTTTATAAACTAACACCGACACTTGGTTACACTAATACTGGCACTTTGTTAAACTAACATTGCCACTTGTTTTACACTAATACCGGCACTTTGATACACTAACAGTGGCACTTTATTACACTAACACTGGCACTTTTTTACACTGGCACTTTGTTACACATGCACTGGCACTGAGTTTCTGGACAAAGAGAGCTTTTAACTGACACTTTTTTAGACGTGCACTGGTACATTTTTACCATAACCCTGGCAATTATTTAGACAATAGCTTTTTAATATCATCAACAGAATAGGACGAAGGCAGATTTAGATTATTTTGAAGGAAAATTATATCATTTGTTATGTTGTAACATTTTGGAGTATTTTCTGAACTTGATAGAAAACCAAGAAAATAGTCGAGCCTTGATGCTTGGTTGTCTTGAAAATCAAGACGCAAAAGCTTATGCGAATCTCTGTTGATTGTTTTGAGGGAATTCCCAGATGGGGTGGGAGGAAGGACCTGTAACACAATGGCGGTGAGAGCAGTTCCATCAATCCCTGCAGTAACTTGTTCAGCAGTTGAACAAGCTGAATACCCAGATGGCCCTTTCCACCCAAAAATCCACATCCTTTTCTTTTCTTCTTTCCAATTTACGGTTTTGATTTTGAATCACAGTTTCAAAATAGGGAGGACTAGTTTGAGACGATGATGTTAAGGAAAAATTACTCCCTTCGTTGATTGTTTCTTCAGATCTGAAAATTGATCAACAAAAATGATTCAAATTGAAAAGTATTGAATCAAATTCAGAGTGGGGCGTGGATTCGAAGAAGAACTTGGGGCGGTGGAATGGGAGAAAGAAGTTGGGCGCCGCAAGACAGGGAAAGAGTCGACGTCTTTTAAAAACACGTTTTTTCTAAGCCTGAAAAAATGCGTTTTTTGTGAGATTTTGGCAAACTTTTTAAGTTTTTACCTTTTAGTCAGCAAACTATTTTTTTTTACCTAAGAGTCATTAAACATGTCCATTCAGAATTAGTTGATCCTTCTATCAATCAACCGTTTGTATTGTCGTTAGTCACAGCTGAGTTGGCATATTAGTTGCTCAATTTAACATGACGTGGTGCTGAGTAGGAGAAATATAATGTCAACTATAAGTCACACCAATTGCACGTGATTAAGAATGGGAAAAGGCTCGTACATGCAGGTTGACAAATCGACAAATCCTTTTCAATGGAGTGAGAAGGCGATGAAGAAAGGCGACCTAGGTTGAAGATTCAAGAGCTTAGGGTTTCGATTTCTGGTAATATTTCTCTCTGTTCCCCTTTGATTAACACCCGTGTTATGAACATGTAATTGATTACCGGGTTATTTGTTAAATTATGAGTGAATTTGCTAAAGACCCTAATCTGCAGAAGACTCTAATTTCAGATCAGTTTGTGTTGTCTTTCAGATTTGTTGTTCAATTTTCCCTTGTTGTCTTTCAGTTATGAGTAACTAAGAAGGCTGATATCCTATCCCTTACATTAGGTTGTACCATAATCAGAAGTTTTCTTACATAGAGAAGTAGGAGTGTGTAAAGAAAAGTAGGCTTTTGTGGGGAATAAAAACTGTTAGTGTAAAATGCAGATGATATCTCAGATGATTTTTCAGATTCCAGATGATATCGCAGATGATTTTCGATGCTGGAATTTATATAGTTGTACATTTCTTATTTATTAATTTATGTACTAATGTGCTAATATAATATGTATAGTATATGGTATGTCCATATTTCAGGTTGCAATATGATTGGAGAATGAGCTAGAAATGTGGAGGAATTTGAAAAAGAGAAAGTTATGCATAAATGTCGTTTTATGCATAATCTTTCAACAAGCCTTGTTTATATCGACAACAACAAAAACGTGTGAAGACTTGGTCAAGTTGGTTGTTGCTGATTCAAAGAGAGTACTAGGCTGAGAATGCTTGGGAGTACAAGGCATTGAAGCATGAACTTGGATAACAAGCATATGGTTGCTATAATTGAGGAAGTGGGCGCATGAAGTGAGGAACAAGCTCAACTACTCTCCCCACTCACCCTCAACGTGCAAGACAGCCCCAATGCTGTTTATTTGAGTAGCCTTCAAGTAATTGAAGATTATAAATATGCTTGGATGGATTCATTTGAAGATGTGCCAAGAAAAACCATTTTATACACACCATTGAAGCATATAGAGATAGAGTTCTTTGTTTGGTTCTTTTCATCCATCCTTCCTTGTAATTACTGATGAGCGGATTTGATACATATATTTTGCCTATGTTTTCGGATTATTTACAATGATTTTTGATGTATTTAGTTTAGTTTTGATGTATTTGAGTGACATTTTGTTATGTGAGGTTGTGTGAGAAAACAATGATCTTTGAGGGTATTTTTGGCTTTTTATTTGTAATTGGTTGTGAAATATCAAGGAGCGTGCTAGTTCATTGTCAGTGGAAAAAGGGCAGCAAATTGGTCGAGGTTCGAGCTCGGGGTCAAGCACGGTCAAGGGACGAAGGCCAGGTCAAAGTTGAGTCAAAATGGGGCAATTTTGCATTTGGCACGAGTGGAGCACGACTGAAGAAGGCCAGAGCACGACTTGGGAACGAATGGAGTCAAGCCAAATCAAGCAAGCTATTCAGAACGAGTGGACCATGGGAGCACGACTCGTTCTCACGGCCCGGAAGGCCCAAGGCTATTTCCAGCATGGCTACTCAGAACGACTGGAGGGGTCTGGCACGAGTCGTTCTCACGACTGGAATTGAAGGGCACGACTCGTGCTAATTATCACGACTCGTGCCAGTACGCGTTTAGTGACGTCAGCATGGATTTTGGAACAGATTTTGGTGGATTTTCTTAAATTCCTTTCCTAGTTTATTAAGGATTGCATGAGGACTATATATATTCCTTTTATTATTATTATTAGGTACTTTTGGTTATTATTTTCTTGCCTAAGCTTTTGGAGGATTGGAGGATTTCGGATTTTGAAGGTTTTTGCTCTTTTTCTAGGTTTGATGCATTGTTATTATTCATACTTTGTGGTTGTGATCATGAATATGAGTAGCTAATTTTCCTTTTCATGGATTGGATGTAGTAATTGTGGAACCTCTATGCTAATTCAAGTTTGAATTCTTCCAAACTCTCTCATTCTTGTTTGATGAATTAATTAGCACTATTTTATTCGTTTTAGACTGTTGCACTACCGTGGACGGTTTATTTAAAGTACACTAATTCATCAATTAGGTTGGATTGTTGACCTACCGGAATTCAAGACAACCTAGACTCATATATTTCTGGTGAACTTAATGAATTTCTTGAATGTTATTTTGACCTACCGGAATTGATAACAAGATAGAAATATTGGGGTTGCAATCCGCACACCAAACGTCCCAACCCTTAACTAAGTGAAAGAGTCTTTGAATGAGATTGTTATTTTTCTTATCAAAATCATTAGCATAGAGGGGATGCAATTATGAAATCCAATCCGTGAATTCCTTTGATCTGATTAAATCTTTATTTCTTGCTTTCTTGTTTTCTTGAATTAAATAGTTAATTTCCTGCTTTAATATTTTAGTTAATAATCCAAATCAAAAACCCCATTTTGTTACTTTTAGCATTAATTAAATTTACTTGTTAAATCACACAAGTCTCTGTGGTTCGACCCTTACTATTGTACATTGCTACATCGGTGACTTGTACACTTGCAAGGTTTTTATTACACAGTGGAATTTTCTCCATCAAGTTTTTGGCGCCGTTGTCGGGGACTTGTTGTGATTTTTAACAAGTTTATTTAATCGGTGCATGTTTGGTCGCCGGTCATTGGATCCTAATTTGGTTCCTTTGAACGACGATATAGATAGAATTGAGAGAGGCATTCCCTCTACTCAAGTGAGCGAGACTGATTCAGAAACTTCTGTTACCGAGACAGAGGTAACTTTGAGTGAATTAGAAACTTCTTCCACCGAGGGAGAAGAACTTGAAATTGATATGGCTTTGCAAGCGCCCACCATGGATGCCTTCTCTAGGCCGCGGGTGGACACATCTGTGTCATGCATTGTGTTGAATGAGGCAACAAAAAGTTATGAGGTAAAAGGCCATCTGTTTAACATGATCCCTCAATTTCATGGCCTCGCATCTGAAGATTCTTTGAATTTCTTGAGGGAATACATGATGATTGTGTCTAGTTTTCCATTGAGAGACGGTGTGACTGATGAGCATTTAAGACTAAAATGCTTTCCCTTTGCTTTGAGGGATAATGCTAAGCAGTGGCTCATGTTGCTTCCACCTAGGAGCATTAATACTTGGGATGAATTGCATGATAAATTTTTGAGAAAATACTTCCCACATGCCACGTTAGCCACCTTTAGACAGAAAATCATTGGGTTCACACAAGACTCATTTGAGGCATTTCATGAAGCATGGGACAGATTTAAGATGCTCTTGGTGCAATGTCCCCACCACAATTTCCCTTTGCCTTTATTGCATCAAACTTTCTATGGGGGATTGACACAAGCCGATCAGGCTATGGTGGATAACGCAGCCGGAGGCTCCTTAGGAGCCAAAACTGCGGAAGAGACCCAAGATCTTTTTGAGAGATTATCATCTAATTCGCAACAAAAAGGGTCAAGGGGTAAAACCAATGGTGTGAATGGAGTAGGAATGAATGATGAGCTTGCTAAACAAATTGCACTTTTAAATCAAAGATTTGATACGTTGGCCATGAATAATACTTCCAATTATGCTTCCAATGTGTCATCTGTTGGTAATGCCATGCATGATAGTTGTGTAACTTGTGGATCTAACACCCATTCTTATGAAGTTTGCCCCACCACTAGTCCCCATCTGTATAATCATGAGCAGGTATTCCCGCAGAACAATCCATTTTCGCAGACATACAATCCTGGATGGGGGAAGCACCCTAATTTTTCTTGGGGAGGTAATCAACAGCCGAGTAAACCTCTCCATCCCCAACCACCACCGCAGGGGCCTTATGAAAGGAATAAAGAGCCTTGGGAAGAGGCAATGGATCGGATGAGAGCGGAGCAACTCCAAGCGAGGGCGGAACAGCAGCAAGCAAACAACAATCAAGCTGCTGCAATGAAAAAGTTGGAGACCCAAATGGGTCAATTGGCGGAGGCATTACAGGGACGACAACCGGGTATGTTCCCTAGCCAAGGGGAGCAAGCAAAGGCCATCTTCACCCTACGTGGTGGCAAATAGGTAGACAATCAGGTAGCTTCTTCTTCTTCTCCTCCTACACCCCCTCTTGTTGACTCTCCTGCTGTGGAACCTCCTGTTGTGGAAAATGTTGTTGATGAGGATGTTGTGTCTAATGATGAGGGTACTAATGGATTGGGACAAAATGTGAATGAATAAAAGTCCAACCCCAAGCCATATGTGCCCCCTGTTCCTTTCCCGGGCAGATTCTTGAGGAACAAGCTTGATCACCAAATGAAAGAATTGATTGACATGTTTTCAAAAGTTAACATAAATTTGCCTTTGTTAAATGTGATCAAGAATGTTCCTGCGTATGCCAAATTCTTCAAGGAAATTAATTCCAAGAAAATTCAGTATGGGAAAGATGAGAAATTGTTTTTGGGTGAGAATGTGAGCGCTGTAGTAAAACATAGTCTTCCACCGAAAATGAAAGATCCCGGGAGTTTTCTAATTTCCATTACTTTGGGGGATTCTCACACGGTGAGAGCTATGCTTGATCTTGGGGCGAGCATTAATTTGTTGCCATATTACATGTATCTTGAGTTGGGTTTGCCCGAGCTAAAACCCACTATGATGGCCCTACAACTCGCTGATCGGTCCATAAAAAGACCATTGGGCATCGTAGAGGATGTTTTAGTTCAAGTTTGGTCATTGATCATTCCTGTGGATTTTGTGGTCCTAGAGATGCCTCGCGGTGAGGGTAGTCGCCGTGATTCACCCATTTTGCTTGGGAGACCATTCATGGCAACGACCAACACCGTAATTAATGTTGCTAGTGGCACTCTTTCCATGACTGTCGCAAGTGAAAAAATTGAAATAAATGTTTTTGAGGTAATGAAAAATGCGGTAGGTCATGATGAGTCTTGCATGTTTGTTGATGAGTTTGATGAGGTTGATGATTGTGTGCGTGAGATTGCATGGCATGAGAGGGATTGTGAGGAGTTAGAGTCATTGATTTCAATGGGCGGTGAGAAAGCTAGGGATAATGCGGACGCTCAACTGATGGGCCGTGGATAAGGCCGACGAGCACCATCCTAGTGATGGCCCGTTTCACCCCTAGGCCACTTCAATGAGAAGTTGGCACCTTCTATTGTGATTCCCCAGTCCTTGAGTTGAAAGTTCTCCCGTCAAATTTAAAATATGCATTTTTAGGAGAAGGAGAGACTTTACTGTCATAATTGCATCGGATTTGTCCAGTGACCAAGAGGCCCAATTGATTCTTTGTTTTGTGTGAATATAAAGAGGCCATTGGGTGGACATTGAAAGACATTAAGGGAATTAGTCCCACAATGTGCATGCACAGAATCCATCTCTTGGATGATGCTAAACCGTCTAGGGAGAGACAACGGAGACTGAACCCTCACATGGAGGAAGCCGTGAGAAAAGAGGTCCTGAAATTGCTAGATACGGGTATTATTTACCCGGTGGGCGAGAGTGAGTGGGTAAGCCCGGTACAAGTTGTACCAAAAGATCGGGCATCACTGTAGTTCAGAATGAAAAAGGTGAGGATGTGCCCATGAGAGAAGTGACCGGTCTTAGGATGTGTATTGACTTGAGAAAACTAAATGCTGCGACCAAGAAAGATCACTTTCCTTTGCCTTTTATTGATCAGATGTTAGAAAGATTGGCCGGTCACTCTTACTATTGTTTTCTTGATGGCTTTTCGGGGTATAATCAAATTGCCATAGCCCCACTGAAGATCGATCCAAAACCACCTTCACATGTCCATTCGGCACATACGCATTTAGGAGGATGCCCTTCGGGCTTTGCAATGCACCTGCGACATTTCAAAGGTGTATGACCTCCATTTTTTCGGATATGATTGAAAGGTGTGTTGAGGTTTTCATGGATAATTTTTATGTTATAGGAGATAGTTTTGATGATTGCTTAAAGAACTTGGAATCTGTTTTGAAAAGATGTTGTGAAACCAACCTGACGTTAAGTTGGGAAAAATGCCATTTTCTTGTAAAGCATGGAATTGTGTTGGGTCACATTGTGTCAAGTAAGGGGATTGAGGTCGATAGGGCTAAAATTGATGTGATTGCTAAATTACCTCCCGAATTCGATCGAGGGTGTGCGAAGTTTCCTAGGGCATGCGGGTTTCTATAGGCGATTCATAAAAGACTTTTCAAAAATTTGTAAGCCTTTATGTAATCTGCTTGCAAGGATACGGAGTTCATTTTTGACCAAGAGTGTATTGATGCTTTCAATTTGCTTAAGGAAAAGTTGACATGTGCCCCCATTCTTTCTGGTCCCAATTGGTCTCACCCTTTTGAGATCATGTGTGATGCCTCGGACTTTGCTATTGGGGGCTGTTTTGGGACAAAGGGTAGACAAATTGCCTTCCGTGATTCATTATGCTAGTAGAACACTTAATGATGCACAAGCTGAATTATACCACAACCGAAAAAGAATTTCTAGCCGTTGTGTTTGCATTGGAAAAGTTTCGTTCTTACTTGCTAGGGTCAAAGGTGATAATTTATTCGACCATCTTTGCATTGAAACATTTGTTGAATAAAAAGGATGCTAAACCTCATTTGTTGAGGTGAATGTTATTGTTACAAGAATTTGATGTTGAGATCCGAGACAAAAAGGGGAGTGAGAATGTGGTAGCGGATCATTTATCGAGGCTTGAGGACTATTCATATCTTAATATCGAGGAGAGTGTGATTCCGGTTAATGAAAATTTTCGGATGAACAACTTCTTGCCATACATGTCCAAGAACCTTGGTATGCGAGACTTTGTCAATTATTTGGTGTCTAACATGATCCCACCACACTTCACTTATGATCAAAAACGTAAGTTCGGGTCGATGTGAAATACTACATTTGGGATGACCCTTATTTGTGGAAGATATGTCCGGATAATATTGTGAGGCGATGTGTGCACGAGCATGAGCAAGAGAGTGTTTTGAAATTCGTCATGAGCTCCATTGTGGTGGGCACTTTAGTGGTCAAAAGACCGCTAGAAAAGTTGTTCAATGCAGTACGTATTGGCCCACAATTTTTAAGGATGCTCAAGAGTTCTATAAAAAGTGTGATAGATGCCAACGTACCGGTGGCATAGGGAAGAGAGATGAGATGCCGTTACAACATAATCTTATTGTTGATATTTTTGATGTTTGGGGCATTGATTTCATGGGTCCGTTTCCCCGTCCCACAGTTATTTGTACATACTTGTTCTTTGTTGATTATGTTTCGAAATGGGTGGAGGCAATTGCCACCCGAACTAATGATGCTAATGTCGTTTGCAAGTTTGTTTGTGAGAATATTTTCAGCGGTATGGCATGCCACGGGCAATAATCGGTGATCAAGGTACTCATTTCACCAATAAGAGGTTCAATTTAGTGTTGAAAAAGTATGGGGTGGTGCATAAGCTTGCTACGGCATATCATCCCCAAACTTCGGGACAGTGGAGGTGAGCAATCGGCGAGATAAAGGGTGTGCTTGAGAAAACGGTGCGTCCCAACAGAAAGGATTGGGCACTAAAGTTGGGGATGCATTGTGGGCATACGAAGCTGCGTATAAAACACCAATTGGAATGAGCCGTATAGGATTGTGTATGGGAAAGAATGTCATCTCCGGTGGAATTAGAACACAAGTCTTATTGGGCGGTCAAAGAATTGAACATGGATTTGAATGCGGCGGGAGAAGCGGTTGCTCGCACTTGATGAACTTGAGGAGCTCAGACAAAGAGTCCTATGAGAGTGCTAAATTGTACAAAGAAAGGACCAAACGCTATCATGACAAACACTTGAGGCCTAAATTTTTAAGGCCGGGTATGAAAGTCCTTCTTTTCAATTCAAGGTTGAAATTGTTTCCGGGAAAGTTATGTTCCAAGTGGTATGGGCCCTATGAAGTGGTTACTGTTTCTTCATTTGGGGCGGTTGAAATCAAGGATTTGAAAAGTGGGAGAACCTTCAAGGTGAATGGACATCGTTTGAAGCCATATTACGAAGGGGTTTCAATCTTGGAGATGATTGATGTAATCGAGTTGGTGGACCCGGAGGTGGCCACTTAATTCCATTGGGGCATGACGTCGAGCTTAACAACTATAACCAAAGCGCTAATTGGGAGGCAACCCAATGTAGGTAATATTTACTGCTTTCCGTATTTTCTTTTCCGTTATTATCATCGTTGCAGTTGGATTGTGTTGTGTTTTCTTGGTTCATGCCATGAGGACATAGCATGATTTAAGTGTGGGGGTGGTGGTATTTAAAAAAAAATAAAAATAAAGGTCTTCCGCTTTTATTTGTCTTTTATTTGTATTGTATTTTAAACCGGTGCTACTGAAGGGTATTCTCTTTGTTTAATGATGTGCAGGAAAAGTGCGTGGAGGAGCCAAAGTCCTGGGCCTATATAAAAAAAAAATGTTTTGAAAATTTGAAAATTGGCCCAGGCAGAGCACGACTCGTGCTCCTGAGCACGAGTGGTAGCACGAATGGTGGAGAGAGACCTTCTAATCAGAACGATTGGGGTACTTGGGCACGACTCGTGAGCACGAGTGGAAAGAAAAGCACGACTCGTGCCAAATAGCACGACTCGTGCCAAGTTTGAAATTAAAACCATCAGTTCCCAAAAAAAACCTGTTCAGTCGTGCCCTATTCCCCCTTTTCCCATAAGCACCGCCGCCCCCCCTTTCTTTCTCTACCCTAATTTCGCAAACCCTTCCATCTCTCTCTAAAAATTACCCTTCCAAACCTCAAATCCTCCATTATTAACCCACTAAATCCTCTTCCCCATCCCATTTAACCCCCCTAAACCATAAATCTAAGCCCAAAATTCCACCTTTTTGAGGATTTCTTGAAGAAAAGCTTGAGTTGGAAGATTGTGGTGGGTTTGTTAACTACTTGGTGTGGTTGTCGATTGGAGCAAAATTCTTTGTGGGTTTGGTGCTACATTGGTCGTCTTCTTCTTCTCCAACCATCTTTGCAGTTCCGGTGAGATTCCGGCGACTTCTCCGGCCAATTTTTCGGCGAACTCAAGTGTTAAAAAGGTACTTTTTGTTTCAGTTTCTGCCATTGATTTTAAGTGTGTTGGTTGTTGATTAGAGGAAGTAGAGGAAGGTTGGATTATCATTATTTGTTTCAAATATTGTGTTGTTGGAGGATAGTTGGGATTGTTTGGCCATTGCTAGTGTTTTGCAAATATTCTGTGTGAGTGGAGAAGGGGTGATATTGGTTTGGTATTGTTCTTGTGTAGCCAAGTTGTTTGGGTGTTGATTATTTTTGATTGTGATAATGGGAAGAACAAAAGATAAGGGTAAAGCCGTTGATACTCAGCCCAAGAAAAGGAGGAATATTGTGATTGAGGAACCTACCCAAACCCCCGATGACTTTATGGGTTTAACTAAATTGACGGATTCCCAAAAGAATAAATGGAGGAACCTTGCGAATGGTAGGGATATTCAGGTGACGAGATTCTTGTGCGAGGATACATTGAGGAAATTGGGACTCCATGGGTTGGTTTCGGGATTAATGAACAACATCGGATTGGGTGGCTTCTTGGGTAAAAGTGCGGGAGTATACAAGCGAGTGACGCTTGAATTTTTGGCTACTATAGAGAGACGTGAGGAGAATGGGATTTGGAGTGTGCGTTTTAACACAAATGACATTACAAGGACTATGTCATATGCTGCAGCTAGAAATTATTTGGGTGTGAGTGAGCCCCGAGGAGAGTGGTCAGAGAGAGATAGGACTGTTGAGACATTCTTTTTCGAGTTGACAGGGAAATTTATGCAGAAACCTTATGTGGTCATGAAGTCTCTCTCCCATCCCGCGTGGAAACTCCTTTATAGGGGTTTATCTATGACCTTCTACGCTAATGGGGAGCCGGCGCAGATGAACGCCCTACAGTTCGCGACTATGGAGTGTGCTTTACCATCTAATACTGTGATTCCGGATTGGGTTGATCTGTTTTTCAGGAGGTGTGAGGCGTTGGGTGTTAATGGAAATGGGAACATCCCGGTTGGAGGTATGGTAACTTTGTTAGTAGAAAACTTTGTGCGTAATCATCCTAGGTCAGTGGGGAATGCGAATGGGCCCGTATTCTATGATCGGTTCTTCTTATACCGATATGATACATTTGAGCGGATCTCTGGGCAGAATGAGGCTTTGACCTTTACTTATGGGGGTGAGAGGAGCTTCAGGTGTGAACCGGGAGTGGTATTTCCTGCTGGCCCATATGCTAGAGATTGGAGGATGCCATTTGTGGCAGACATGACATTGAGAGATATGAGGAGAGATATGGGTGAGAGAGTCGGTGATGATGAAGAAGAGCGGCGGCAAGACGGGGTGATGGCGACGGGGTGGTAAGGACCATCGGATGAGAGAGCCGTTTGGCCGGGACTAGGGGAGGCTTTGCGAGCCGTAGGCGGGATCGATCGAGGATGGCAGGAGCCTTTGATTATTGGGGTGATATGAGAGCATATTTAGATGCTCAGTACCAGAGAGATGCGGAGGAGAGAGAGAGGAGATATAGAGAGGAGTGTGAGGCTAGGGAGGCGCAGAATGTGATGTGGCGCACCCGGTTCGATTATGTGGATAGGCGTTGGGATGCTCAAGACGATAGATTGGAGGCCTTGGAGGATAGGGTAGAGACCACGAATAGAATGGTCTATCAACAACAGCTTTGGATGCAGCAGCCTGAGCCGAGGCAGTACGAGCCAGTCCCGGATGAACACTTTCAGGAGATGATGAGGAGAGCTGATAGGAGGAGGCAGCGACAGTTGGCCCGAGAGGCTCAGTTTCCAGATGGGGGCTTCGGCCCGAGATATTGATGGTACCTATTCTTATACTCTTCCCTTTTACATTTAAACTGTCCTATTTTATTTTTGTGCACACATTGAGGACACTGTGGAGTTTAAGTGTGGGGGAAGGGTGGTACCTTGTATTGTATATATATGCTTAAAAAAAAAAAAAAATAGAGTGGCTAAGTGAAAACCCGAAAGGGCACTTAGGCAAAAGGTGAGAATTTGAGCGAAAACATCCTTATTCACCGGCGTGGAGACATAAGGGGGAGTTAGGAGCTCGGGTAGGATCATTTTTTGGAGATGGAGGTTTGTGATTAGAGGCGTTAGGATAGAAATCCTCGTGCACCTTGGAGTAATAAGGGGGGTTGGAGAATAGCACGAGGTAAGTTTTTGTTGAGCAACTCTCTTTTCTTAACATTAACTTTTGACTGAGGGTGAACATTGTGTAGTGTGAGCAAGTGTGGGGGAAAATTTAGGACATTTTAGTTTCCCCCCACTATCATTGTGAGGGCCCTAGTTTGGACGTTCATTTTATCATGGAGTTTGATGTCAAGCTAGGGCCACTGATTTTCGTTTGGGGAGTCTTATGGAGACGGAGTTTTGTACACTCCGGTATCATTGTTTTTGATTAGTATTGGTGGTTAGAGGAGGCTAGGTATCATTTTCTCCCGCACATCTGTTTTAGACCAATTTTAGATTGGAGTTAGGATATTACTCAGGGACGAGTAATGGTCTAAGTGTGGGGGAATTTGATGAGCGGATTTGATACATATATTTTGCCTATGTTTCCGGATTATTTACAATGATTTTTGATGTATTTAGTTTAGTTTTGATGTATTTGAGTGACATTTTGTTATGTGAGGTTGTGTGAGAAAACAATGATCTTTGAGGGTATTTTTGGCTTTTTATTTGTAATTGGTTGTGAAATATCAAGGAGCGTGCTAGTTCATTGTCAGTGGAAAAAGGGCAGCAAATTGGTCGAGGTTCGAGCTCGGGGTCAAGCACGGTCAAGGGACGAAGGCCAGGTCAAAGCTGAGTCAAAATGGGGCAATTCTGCATTTGGCACGAGTGGAGCACGACTGAAGAAGGCCAGAGCACGACTTGAGAACGAATGGAGTCAAGCCAAATCAAGCAAGCTATTCAGAACGAGTGGACCATGGGAGCACGACTCGTTCTCACGAGTGGAGGCCAAGGCTATTTCCAGCATGGCTACTCAGAACGACCCGGAGGGTGCAGCACGAGTCGTTCTCACGACTGGAATTGAAGGGCACGACTCGTGCTAATTATCACGACTCGTGCCAGTACGCGTTTAGTGACGTCAGCATGGATTTTGGAACAGATTTTGGTGGATTTTCTTAAATTCCTTTCCTAGTTTATTAAGGATTGCATGAGGACTATATATATTCCTTTTATTATTATTATTAGGTACTTTTGGTTATTATTTTCTTGCCTAAGCTTTTGGAGGATTGGAGGATTTCGGATTTTGAAGGTTTTTGCTCTTTTTCTAGGTTTGATGCATTGTTATTATTCATACTTTGTGGTTGTGATCATGAATATGAGTAGCTAATTTTCCTTTTCATGGATTGGATGTAGTAATTGTGGAACCTCTATGCTAATTCAAGTTTGAATTCTTCCAAACTCTCTCATTCTTGTTTGATGAATTAATTAGCACTATTTTATTCGTTTTAGACTGTTGCACTACCGTGGACGGTTTATTTAAAGTACACTAATTCATCAATTAGGTTGGATTGTTGACCTACCGGAATTCAAGACAACCTAGACTCATATATTTCTGGTGAACTTAATGAATTTCTTGAATGTTATTTTGACCTACCGAAATTGATAACAAGATAGAAATATTGGGGTTGCAATCCGCACACCAAACGTCCCAACCCTTAACTAAGTGAAAGAGTCTTTGAATGAGATTGTTATTTTTCTTATCAAAATCATTAGCATAGAAGGGATGCAATTATGAAATCCAATCCGTGAATTCCTTTGATCTGATTAAATCTTTATTTCTTGCTTTCTTGTTTTCTTGAATTAAATAGTTAATTTCATGCTTTAATATTTTAGTTAATAATCCAAATCAAAAACCCCATTTTGTTACTTTTAGCATTAATTAAATTTACTTGTTAAATCACACAAGTCTCTGTGGTTCGACCCTTACTATTGTACATTGCTACTTCGGTGACTTGTACACTTGCAAGGTTTTTATTACACAATGGAATTTTCTCCATCAATTACGCACTTGATTACCTTGGTTTCAAGTTGTGTGTAGGCTAGGATTGGATTTCGTTCTTTATCTCTTGTTCTATAGAGCTTATATTGTATTAGTCTTAGGGAACATTTCGACTTTGTGTAATTCTTTTTATAAAGTGATAAAGTCTTGCCTAAGAGGCATCCTCAAGTTATATTATTTATATAACTTGAGAAAAACAATTTTGGTATTATTATTCCGCTGCAATCTCTTTTATAAAATTGTTTTTATTTTCGAAGTGTGTGTGTGCTATTCCAAGTGCTATCGTTGGTGCAGCTATCACCTTGGATATCACTTGTGATTCTGGCCGTGACAATTTCAATTGGTATCAGAGCAGGTCACTTGACGATACTAAGTGCTTGGTCTAGGTGTCATGGCTTATGATCCTGTAAATCCAAACAAAAAACGTCTTCCTGTTTTAGATGGTTCGAATTATGCATATTGGAAGATCCGTCTTCGCTCGCATATCAAATCAATTGATCTTCGAGCATGGCGATCTATAGTTAATGGATATACTCTTCCACTGTACCTCCTGATGAGGATGGTGATATTCAGGTTAAACCTGAAGGCGAGTGGACTAATGAAGAGATTGTCATTGCTAACTACAATGAGAAAGCTCTTAATGCTATTTTTGAGTGGGTTGACATGCACATTTTTAAACTTGTTCAAAATAGTTCCACAGTTAAGGAAGCTTGGGACATTTTACAAAGGTTTTGTGAAGGTGATTCTAGTGTGCGTGAAAACAAACTTAGAGGTCTTACTAGCAAATTTGAAAGGTTGAGAATGGGTGAAAATGATACCATTCCCTCTTATTTTGAAAAGATGTTTGACATAGCTAATGAGTGTCAACTTTTAGGTGAACCTTTTACAAATAAACAATTGGTTTCAAAGGCTATTAGAACTCTCCCTGAGCGTTTTAATATGAAGTTTTCATCTATAGAAGAGGCTCACAACCTTTCTACTATGGACATCAATTCCTTAATGAGCATTTTAAAAAATTTTGAGTCAAACCTTGCTGAGCAAAGTGAAGCTTCTAAAGGCAAGAGTGTTGCTTTAAAAGTTCAATCCTCTAGTTTACCAACTGATGAGGATGACGAAATTTTTAAGGAATTAGGTGAAGATGCTAGTGTTGCCTTGCTTGCTAGGAAATATAATTCTATGTTACGAAAGTTTAACAAAGAAAATGTGCAAGTTAAGGCTAAAGAGAAACAAACCAAGATGTACAATTCAATGCCGAAGAGGACATTTCCATCTACTCAGAAAGGTGATCCCATAAGGAGAGCATCATCAGATCAATCTAGATCTGATCCGAAGTACCTTGAATCAATCCAATGTCACGCATGCTCTGGGTGGGTTCATTACTCAAATAAGTGTGCTAACACTCTAAGGAAGATGGGAAAGAACCTATGGGTATCCCTCAGTGACAATGTGTTGGGTTTTGGGGTTACAAACGCAACGGAAGATTTACAAATAACATCAAAACCCTAGCCCTATGATCCGTCTAGCATGAAGAGATTAAAAATTTATATGAGATAGAATTTACATACCTTGAATGCGATAAAGTTTAATAAAGTAGATTACAAAATTCAAGCCTTGAAATTTTGATGTCGAACGGATCTTCTTCTACCTTGTTCAAAAAACCTTGTGATGAATCAACGAACGATGGCTTCAAGCTCTTGGTGATTAACTTATCACTCTCTATCGGTAATCCACACGCGAACGAATCCAATAACACCTTCTTGTTGGATTGCTAGATGATCCTCTTGATTATTGAATCAATATTCAATTATCAAAGCCAAAACTATGAAACAATTTGGGACTTTTGATTCAAAATCAAAATCAAAATCTAGAGTTTCATAAACCTTGGATTATGATGTGAGAGAGAGAGAATTATGGCTGCAAAGGACTTATATTTATATCATATATAAACCCTAGTCATAATAGGTTAGAAGTCCTTAGAAAGCCTAATCCAATCCGTCCAAGGAAAACGCGGACTGACCAAAATTCGGCCAGGGCACGACTCGTGCTCCTGGGCACGAGTCGTGCTTGACAATCACGAGTGATCCCAAGCCAATTTCAGTCGTGTCACGCCTCGTGATAAAAGTTGCACTCGTGCTGGATTTTGTCACGAGTCGTGACAATAGTCACGAGTCGTGACTCACCCCAAAAGTCAACTGGTCAACGAATTTCCTTGAAACGCCAAAACGCAGTCGTTTATTGCTCCTGGCACGAGTCGTGCCCATGGGCACGAGTCGTGCCCTTTCCCAAAATTTCCAGATTTAGCTCGAATCAAATTCGTTATTTTGTGTGTGACCCTTTAGGAATTATATTTTATGTTGGTAGTGAGTTGAAACATCAACCTCACAAGACATAAGTGACTTCTAGCAAATCATTATGTCCACCCAATTAAATATAACATCAAAGTTTGATTCCTTGATAGATCCAATGTCACAATCCCTTTGTCCACGATGTCCAATTGAACATGAGTCATGGTCTAGGTCAACTCATCTTGTTCAATGTTTTCTCGATTCTGAATATGTTGATAATTCAAATGCATTTGATCTCTATTAAATCACTTGAGTGTGGCCACACATTTCATCAACATCATTCATCGAGGGGCCCAAGCAAACATCTCCCTTCATAAGAGGGACAAATCCCGTCTTGTCTTATCATTCTTCCCTACATGAGTCCAATCGTGCTAACATAGCCCTTATTGCTATCCGATTAAAGATAGTGTTAGACTACATCAAACACGATCTTCGTCATGTGGAAGACGATGATAATCTTAGGTACAAAGGATTCAATAACACGACTATCATGAGATTTAATCATGACAACAGACCATGTCATAAATCTCACAAGTAGGTCAAGTCCAACACTTGTTCTCCACTACTAGAAACAGGGCCTTTACCGACGGACTTTTACCGACGGACGGAGTCTGTCGGTAATACCGACGGAAAATAATCATTTACCGACGAAAAATAATTTTAATTTACCGGGAATTTTTTTTTTAAAATTTCGTTTTGTCCGTCGGTAATTGATGAAATTCCGACGGTATTACCGACAGACCATTTTAATTCCCCATTTTTAATTACACTTCATTTTAATTACGCCTCCTTCCTCATTACGCGAACCCTAACGCCAACGTCGTCGCCGCCGAGCCTCGCCGTCGCCGGTAAGCCCTCTTTCTCTCTCTCAATCGCTTTCTCTCTCTCACTCGATTTCTCTCTCTCACTTTCTCTCTCTCTCATCAGTAATTCGCCAAGAACACGCCGTCGCCGCCGTCTCTTTCCATTCGCCGTTTGTCGTCGCCGATAAGCCATCCTTCTCTCTCTAAATCGCTTTCTCTCTATCACTCGATTTCTCTCTCACACTTTCTCTCTCTCTCATTTGTCACAGCTATTTGCCGCCATTCGCCGCCGTTGCCGCCGATTCCTTCCTAATTTCTGGTAAGGATTTCTCCTTTCTATTTCTCAAAGACCATCACAAGATTTCTTAACCGACAAACTATTTGGTCTGTTTGTCTCCTCTGTGCATATTTGTTCTTAATCAGAAAATTTGTTCTTAATTTAATCTAAGGTAAACACTACGGAAATCAATCTTGTAGAACTACTGATTTTCAGTTTAGATTAGAAATTATTGTGTGATTCTGCTCTTTTCATATGTACTGTTCATTGTTTCATTCCCGGCTCTATTTCCCTGTACACTACTGATTTGATGCTGCTCTTTTCAAAAGATTTGGTGCTGATTTGATGTAAAATTATATAGATTTGTGAATTGATTAGTTGAAATCGGTGGCCAGATCTGAAGATTTGTTCTTTTATTAATGTTTAGTAGTTGATGTATATTGCATAGATTTTTTCTTTCTTTCTGAGCTTTTAGATTGATTAATGATTCATCCATGAATAGATTGTTTAAGCCCTTAAAGTTTATAACTTTTGGCTAATAAGATTCTTTGGAAGTTGAATTTTGTATAGGTTTGATGATATAATATGTAATTATTTGTTGGGGTTTTGTTGCTAGTTTGGATATGGGATAGCCTTTATTGCATCTTTTAAGTTTGATAGTTTAGCTTGGCTTAATATCAATCTAGCGCTTGTCAAAGATAGTTTGTGTATGCATTTACTTTTCAGTATATCTGCAAGCATTATATATACTGAAAAGTTTTGATACTAACCAAGACCCCTGCTGCTTTGTTTTGCTTCTCCTGTCTCTTTCATCCTTTTCTTTTTTACTTTACTAGGATTAAGCCCGTGCTTCGCACGGGGATTATACGTAACCGAACCTCCTAGCGTCCTAGGTGAAAAACAACAACAACAACAACAACAAAGCCTTAGTCCCAAAATAATTTGGGGTCGGCTAACATGAATCCTCATATGTTATCGTGAAAATAATAATAATAATAAAATAAAAAAAATAAAAAAATAAAAAATAAAAATAAAAAATAATAAAAAATCAAAAAATCAAAAAATAAAAAAATCAAAAATCAAAAAATCAACCCCCCACATGGATTTTTGCCCTCCACTCCGGCCTCTTCAACACCATACTTTCATCTACTCCAAGTAAATTCATATCATTTTCAATTACTCTAATCCAAGTTTGTTTGGGTCTTTCCCTACCCCTCGCCATTTTATCATTTCTCCACTGTTCCGGCCTCTTAACCGGTGCATCACTCGGTCTCCTTCTCACATGTCCAAACCACCGTAGACGATTTTCCCTCATTTTATCCTCAATGGGCGCAACTCCTACTTTACCTCTGATCACCTCATTCCCCAATCGATCCTTTCTTGTATGACCGCACATCCATCGAAGCATACGCATCTCCGCCACATTCATCTTATGCACGTGACACTGTTTCACGGCCCAACATTCGGTGCCGTAAAGCAATGCCGGCCTAATTGCCGTGCGGTAGAATTTTCCCTTTAATCTATTGGGCATGTCACGATCACATAGAAACCATGTAGCACTCTTCCACTTCAACCAACCTGCTTTAATCCTATGAGCCACATCTCCATCTAATTCTCCATCCTTTTGGATAATGGATCCAAGATAGCGAAAAAACTCAGAAGTTTGGATAATATTTCCATCAAATGTGACCGCCCCTGCCTCCCTACTTCCAACTCTGCTAAACTTACACTCCAAATATTCAGTCTTGCTTCTGGTTAATCGAAAACCTCGAGATTCCAAAGTGTGTCTCCACAACTCCAATTTACTTTCAACAACCTCTCTTGTTTCATCAATCAACACAATATCATCTGCGAACAGCATACACTTTGGTATATCATCTTGGACTGACCTCGTCAATTCGTCCATTATCAAAGCAAAAAGAAAGGGGCTAAGTGCGGAACCTTGATGCACTCCAATCTTTATAGAGAACTCTTCAGTCTTCCCAACACTAGTCTGTACACAAAATAAATAATAATAAAATAAAATAAATAAATAATAATAATAATAATAATAATAATAAATAATAATAATAATAATAATAAAAAATATAATAAAAAATAAATAAAAAATAAAAAAAAAATAAAAAATAAAAATAAAAATAAAAATATACATATATGTATATATATAAATAAGATGAGAGTCTTTCTCACCCACAACTATCAAAATCCGTCCATCTTTGATCAAAAAAGATAGAGCAAATAAGTTTTCCACTGTTTAAGCAAAGGATTTTCTGTTTAATTAGAGTTTTTCCAGTTTCACTGTCCTCTTCTCTCTAAGGATCTCAAACATCACAGGCATGTTTGTGACAGTGTCTGTTTTCTCTTCACTGGTGTTATACGATCACAAGTAAAAACAAGGTAACAGTATAACACCAGTGAAGAGAAAACAGAACTTTCCTCCAATTTTTTCAATCTCCACCTTTCATTTACCCAAGATCCTGATTGCAGAATCTTCCTAATGAGCTTGAAAGCTGGCGGTGTTGCCCTCAATCTCACGGTTGCTTCGCAAAACATGAAAGGGATTGGTGAAAAGGTGTAAGGGAGCTTGCATCCGGGTTATGAGGAGCGAGAGAGGATCCCGCCTTAGCATGAGAGGGATTGGTGAAAAGGTTACCTTCATTTAAACTCAGACTTTGGACCCCAGTGGAAGGGGGATTGCTAGATGTCGCAGCGGGAGAAGAGGTCACTTCATCAGCCAAGCGAAACAGTTTTCCTTTCCCCTTTTTCCCTTTCCCTTTCCCCTTTTCCCCTTTCCCTTTCCCCTTTCCCGTTTCGCTTTTAGTTGTTGGATACAGTTTTCCGTTATTTGATGTTTAAACAAAATATTTTCCCTTTTCCCCTTCCCCTTCTCCCTTTCCCTTTACCCCTTTCCTGTTTCGCTTGATTTGAATGGTTGTTTCAAGCGAAACAGGTTGTTTGTGTTTCTTTGTATGTTGGAATTTGTTTAAAACAGGTTTGACAGGTTTACAGGTGGTTTAATAATAAAATAGATTTTTTTTAAAAAAATCTGGTTAAATTACCGACGGAAATTTCCGTCGGTAAATATATAAAAAAAATAATTAATATCGTTACCGACGGATATTTCCGTCGGTAAGTAATTAAAAATAAAAAAATAAAATTCATTACCGACGGACATTTTCGCCGGTAACGTTTCAGATTACCGACGGACATATCCGCCGGTAAATCTTAAGGTTTCCGACGGATTTAACCGTCGGTAAGGGGTTTTAATATTTTATTATTTTAATATTTACCAACGGACATTTCCGTCGGTAACCTCCGGCAATGGCTTCGGCAAACCTGCCGGCGTACCTGCTTTCCTACGGACGGTTTCCGGCAGAATTTTCTGTTTGCCGACGGACTATCCGCCGGTAATACCGACGGAAATGGTCCGCCGGTATTACCGACGAATTATTTCCGACGGACTATTTCCGTCGATAATGTCCATTTACCGACGGATATGGGGAATTACCGACGGAAATTTCCGTCGGTAAAAGGCCTAATTCTAGTAGTGCTCTAGCAAGTATCCATGAGTGTAATGTGCATCTCCACGCATATAATCATCTCCATGATTATCCATTACCAATTTATACTAGTATGATGTACCCGATTTTTTGAAATCAAACGGAGTCGCCACGCCATTTTTGTTTTAAGGGCCAAAACTTTGAAAAATGCCCGAGATTAGAGATTTGGGTTCGGAGGTCACGTTACACGTCGGGAAGGACGTTAGTGTGCACCCGGAATGCCTCGTGAAACGAGTCTTCCAAGCTTAAAAACCATTTGTGTGTGTGTGTGTGTGTTACTTTGGCCAAAATAAGTTGAAACTGAGGAAAGTAAAAATTGGGAATTCTTTATTAGACTTTGGACAGATCCCATGATTTTTGGTGTGGTTTTTGGGTTGAGATTTGACACTCAAAAGATTTTTGGAAGTTGAAAACCATTTCTGCCAGAATGAAAAAGGCAGTGGACACTTGATTTTGAAATGGACTTTAGGGCTTGAAAACTCCAGAATCTGGGAAAAGTCCTAGAATGAAAAATTTTCAAAACACCTTAAATAAGGTTTCTGTAAAAGAACTTACCATTTTGGAGATGATTTGAGGGACCAAAACCTTCTGGAAATCTCAGATGTGAGATCTGGATTTCCAGAGACTGATGAACTGACCTTTAAAGGAAAATTTGAAAAATGGAGTTTTACTCACGCAAAAAATAAAGTAAAAATATGTATGGAAAGATCTAGATGTTGGATACAAAAAGTATTTTGTAATCAACACCAAATTCCAAGTTTATCTGTGTCCAAAAATTTAGACAATGGACTGAGGTCTTAGAAAATTGCTACTGGACAGCAACTTCTCAAGAAGGAAAATGTGATTTTAAAGGGGGTTTTGCATCCATGCTTGTCCCCATTTCCCTAGGTTGTGATTAGTGATCACTTGACATTTTAGTGGTGAATCAACTATATCAAACCATCCTTGGGGTACATTAGGACTTAAGCATTTCATTTGCTTGGGAAGGGGAATTTTGTAGAGATGAAATTAAAGAGAAAAATCAACTAGAGATTTAAAATGTGGACCATTTGAGATGGTCATTCATGAAGATGAACTTCAAGATGACCATCTTAGGTCAAGATTTAAGTTAAACTAGACATAAAGTAAATCAAAGTAAGAAGAACAAGATGAACAAGAAGTTAAAAGGGAGTTTTAGGGTTTAAAGAAGGAGGGCTTTACCAATGGTGACACCCTATCTTCCTAGGCTTGGAATTTGACTTGAGGAGTATCAAGATTTGGTGTTTGACTTGAGGAGTATCAAGATTTGGTGTTTGGATTTGTATTTGAGTGGATTCAAGGCTTGAATGTGTTTAGGGTTTGATGATAGAGTTGGTCAAAGAGAAAACAAGTAGATAACAATGAAGTCCTCTATGTTTTCTCTCTAATCCTCCTCCTAAGGGGTGATTTAAGCTTGGGCTTGTGTGTGTATGAGGATGATTTGAGAGTATTTTGAGTGAGTGGGATTTGGGAAAGATTCAAGAGAAAATGGTGGCAATTCAAGTGAATTCCCACTGTTTTCTCTCTATATTTTGCTAGAATTGTGTTGCTGTGAGCAAATTGTGTTGTGTAAACTGAGAGAGGAGGGTTCAATTTATAGCCCTCTGGAAATGGCAATCATGTCCGCGCGGAGGGTCTTGACAGCGTGCACTGTTCATCTGCTACAGTGCAGGCTGTTGGACAGGAGGAATATTTTCAGAAAATTCAAACTGATTGCTGTTTTTCAACTTGCTTAATTCGGATTTTTCCAATTTCTTTTGCTTTTTGAGATTCTTTTCTTGGTTTAACTTTAAATGGCAATGCCCATTTTACCCTTACTTTGTTAGAAAAGTTAGGAATGTTAGGAATGTTAGTAATGTTAGAATTTTCGTTAATTTTCTAACGAAAAAGCTACCAACTCAAATTGGAGCACTTATAGTAGCCCCTCGGCGACGGCGCTTTCGAAGGAAGCGGGGTCGTCGATAAGAGTAAGGCTCCATTTTTGACAGGATGATCAAGTGATCGAGTGGCTGAACCCAGCGATAGGCTACCTACGTATCCCGAACGGGAATCAAGCCAGCCGTAGTTCGGGTCTTTGACCCTGGAGTGAATGTTTTAGGATGTCAACCTGGCGAGCGAGTTCTACAGTTGATTGCTGGAAGAAACTTTGCTGGGGATAGGAGATGACCATTTCGGTCTGATGGCTAGAGTTGTATATCCGCTCTGCTGGGGATAGGAATGACCATTTTGGTCTGGTGGCTGAACCTAATGATAGGCTACCTACGTATCCTTAAGAGGAATCAAGCCAGTCATAGTTCGGGTCTTTGACCCTGGAATGACTATTTTAGGGAAGTCGCCCTATGATCTGACTATTTTTGGGAAGTCGCCCTAAGGTTTTGACTATTTTTGGGAAGTCGCCCTATGATTTGACTATTTTGGGAAAGTCGCCCTATGATTTGACTATTTTTGGGAAGTCGCCCTATGATTTGACTATTTTTGGGAAGTCGTCCTATGATTTGACTATTTTTGGGAAGTCGCCCTATGATTTGACTATTTTAGGGAAGTCGCCCTATGGTTTGACTATTTTGGGGAAGTCGCCCTATGGTTTGACTATTTTGGGGAAGTCGCCCTATGATTTGACTATTTTTGGGAAGTAGCCCTATGATTTGACTATTTTTGGGAAGTTGCCCTATGATTTGACTATTTTAGGGAAGTCGCCCTATGGTTTGACTATTTTGGGGAAGTCGCCCTATGGTTTGACTATTTTGGGGAAGTCGCCCTATGATTTGACTATTTTTGGGAAGTCGCCCTATGATTTGACTATTTTTGGGAAGTCGCCCTATGATTTGACTATTTTAGGGAAGTCGCCCTATGGTTTGACTATTTTGGGGAAGTCGCCCTATGGTTTGACTATTTTGGGGAAGTCGCCCTATGACTTGACTATTTTGGGGAAGTCGCCCTGGTAATGACTTCGGTTTTTCGAATTAGGGGATGATTGCGATTTATCGCTTTCCTCGTGTTGTGTGTGATAGCGTTTTAGGTGCCTCAAACCTTAATGATGGCGTCTTGGGTGCCTCGAACCTTGATTTGAAATGATTTCCCTTTGATGGTTTGGGATAGATGGTCTATTGGTGGACTTCATTTGAGGGATCGGTCTTATGTTTGTTGCCGAGGAAATGGATGATAATGGGAAAAGAAACGGGATTCCGTTAACTTCGCTGGGGATTTTGTTAGCCTTTGTTGGAGTTTAGTTCAGGAGTATGAACCTAAATGGGGACTTAGTTCAAGAGTATGATCCTAAGTCGGGGACTCAGTTCAGGAGTATGAACCTAAATGGGGACCTAGTTCAGGAGTATGATCCTAAGTCGGGGTTTTAGTTCAGGAGTATGAACCTAAATGGGGACTTTGTTCAGGAGTATGATCCTAAGTCGAGGTTTTGTTCAGGAGTATGAACCTAAATGGGGACTTAGTTCAGGAGTATGATTCTAAGTCGAGGTTTTGTTCAGGAGTATGAACCTAAATGGGGACTTAGTTCAGGAGTATGATTCTAAGTCGAGGTTTAGTTCAGGAGTATGAACCTAAATGGGGACTTAGTTCAAGAGTATGATTCTAAGTCGAGGTTTTGTTCAGGAGTATGAACCTAAATGGGGACTTAGTTCAGGAGTATGATTCTAAGTCGGGGTTTTGTTCAGGAGTATGAACCTAAATGGGGACTTAGTTCAGGAGTATGATTCTAAGTCGAGGTTTAGTTCAGGAGTATGAACCTAAATGGGGACTTAGTTCAGGAGTATGATTCTAAGTCGAGGTTTTGTTCAGGAGTATGAACCTAAATGGGGACTTAGTTCAGGAGTATGATTCTAAGTCGGGGTTTTGTTCAGGAGTATGAACCTAAATGGGGACTTAGTTCAGGAGTATGATTCTAAGTCGAGGTTTTGTTCAGGAGTATGAACCTAAATGGGGACTTAGTTCAGGAGTATGATTCTAAGTCGGGATTTTGTTCAGGAGTATGAACCTAAATGGGGACTTAGTTCAGGAGTATGATTCTAAGTCGAGGTTTTGTACCTGAGGGAGACTGTTTGAGAGCGTTCTCGCAGGGGAAGATTAGAGCTTACTATGATCATCGGGAAAAAGGGTGACCATGTTGGTCAAGTGGCTGGACCTAAGGTAGGCTACCTACGTATCCCGAGTGGGAATCAAGCCTGGACGTAGTTCGGAAACTGCTGGGGATGGTCTTTGATGGTTTGACGGTATTTGGGAGTCACTCGAGGTTTGACTATTTTTTGGGAAGTCGCCCTAAGATTTGACTATTTTTGGAAAGTCGCCCTAAGACTTGACTATTTTTGGGAAGTCACCCTAAGATTTGATGATAATGTTCTTTTAGAAAAGTGGTTGACTAAGATATGCTTTCATACCTGTGCTGTGCTTACTTGTAGCTGCCGGAAGGACTGAGGCTACGGCTGATGTTGATGAAGAGTTGTTGGGTTGCGGTTTTCGCCGACGATTTCTTTGTCTTTGGAGGCATTTTGACCTGAAGGGGGGAGTTTGGTTGAGTCTGCATCTTGCTGGTGATCGTCAACCTTGTAGAAGTTGTTAAGCTTGTCTTCACATTGGGACTTCTTGCTTTTGAGAACTTGGTGTCTCTGACCGATTTTCATTTGAGAACTTGGCATCCCTGACCGATTTGCATTTTGAGAACTTGGCGTCCCTGACCGAATTATATTTGAGAAATTGGCGTCTCTGACCGAATTGTATTTGAGAACTTGGCATCTCTGACCGTATTATATTTGGGAACTTGGCATCTCTGACCGTATTATATTTGGGAACTTGGCGTCCCTGACCGATTTGCATTTTGAGAACTTGGCATCTCTGACCGATTTTCATTTGAGAACTTGGCGTCTCTGTCCGTACTGTATTTGAGAACTTGGCGTCTCTGACCGAACTGTATTTGAGAACTTGGCGTCTCTGACCGAACTGTATTTGAGAACTTGGCGTCTCTGACCGATTTGTAGACACTGGAGGTGATCTGCACATGTTTTGCCCGGAATCATCTCTTGCCGAAAAGGGGCATTTGATTTCTTGCGATTTTGTTGAAACCATTGATTTTGGACTTTGGTAAATATCTTCCTTGTTGAGGGTAAGTCTCAATAGCGAAGGAGAATGGTCTTTCACGTTCGAATCCCTGCATTGGTTAGTAGAGAGGAAGATGTATATATGACATTCATGATGACAGATGCATGCATAGAATCGTAATGATTATGACAAGATCACCGCATATGTTCGCGAGATGATGCATTTACTTGCTTTCGAAGATGCACTCAGCCTAAGCTTTTGGCAGGGAAATTATGATTTATGATCTTCAATCACTTAGGATTTTTCCTATTGATTCAAGTTTTGTGCATGCTACATGAGCCCTTGGGATATTTTTGTGGGGATGCATGGTGATGAGAGGGGATGCATTGGGATGTATGTGTCTGGAGACTGTTTGGAACAGATTTTGAGCAATTGGGGGAGGTGAGAGCCTTCGATTACGATTTAAACAGTGGTTGTTGATGAGGTTTTGTTAACAGTATCACATGGACCTCAATCTTGATGAGATTGGATTCGGATCCCGGGTCTTGTTTGGAATTTTCCCTCTCAATTTTGGTCATTTGAAGGCGTCTTGACGAGGCTCTAGGGCACGTTGATATGAGTGAAACTTCTTTCATTTGGGTGAGCCGTGACTTGGCCGAAACCTTGTTCGGAGAATGATTTGATGAAATTGCTAATGCGGGTGAAACCCGGATCTTAGATTCGACGCTACGGGAAGGCTGCTATGTACCAAGTTACGAAGGCGAAAATCTAGCCGTTGATGTGACTAGACCTTTCTTGTGACTTGATAAAATTCAGGTCCAGAGGACCACTTGCAAAGTCCAGATTTCGAAAGTGACTTGGCGAGGCCCTAATCTTATAACCTCGTTGTGATTCTGACATAATTAGCAGAGTCCCAATCTGATTGGTAATGCAAAGCGATCCTGAGAATAATCTGATGAAGATCGAATCTATCTTGTAGTGAAGAACCCAATGTGGACCCAAAGATGACTATATAAGCCCCAGCTTGAAGAGCTGATACAGGAGAACCCGGGAGAACCGCTTAGCAAGCCCCAGTGTGAAGAAATTCAGAGCAGTCCCATTGCAGACAGAGTCATCATGTGGCCGAGGAAGCACCCATCTTTTCAAATCTTAGTCAACCGCCACCGGACAAGACTCGAAACGTTTATGTGCAGGGGCACATCTTTCGAAAAGTGGGAATGAATCCCGATTTTGTGTATACACACTCGCTTTAGGTTTGACTCTTTTGAGAGAGTATAAGCATCACAAGGTGTGGAAAAGTGTATGGAAGCCCCTGCTGACAGAAAGACAGTGTTTGGCTCTATTTCCCTATGATGGAGAGAGAGAAGACTTGTCGAGACACTTGAAAACTTGTCTTATTCATGATGATCACAAGGCTGCTTAAAACCCTTTGTTAATGTTCGGGTTATTCAACTCCTAAATCTGATACGAACAAATATTTTGATTAATCACGAGGAGAAAATCAGCTGATATCGAGAATCAAGCTCGGAAGAACGGAAAGTGTATAGGGACGATCCTTGATGAGACCGGATTTTCTGGGATTTGAGTGTGTTTATGACCGGACCATTTCTGGTTGCCTACGTTCCCCTTAATATAAGGAGCTCAGGTCGCCGTAGTTCGGGCCTATCCCGAATGAAAAGAGAACGAATGTTGAAATTTGAGGATCTGAGGACCTTTGGGGATTTTGAGGATTTGGAGGATTGAATAACATATCCCCTTAGAGTGTCCATGAAAGACACGGATGCGAAGCCCCAGTGGGACATCCACGGCAAGTGTTTGTGGAGTAGAAATGAATTATGCTCACATGAATCAATTTTGAATTTGCACAATCTTTGATTGGTAATTTTGAGCCAAAATGGATTAGATTCCAATTTAATCAAGCAATGAAGCGTTAATTTGATTTAGATCTTAAAGATATTATGATGAAATTGCTATCCGATAGGAATTGCAGCTGGGTTTCCGGGCTTCGATCGGCCATCGGGTAATTTTGGAAGTTATGACCTCTTAAAGTGAGAGGTCGGCTGGGCCTTTTGCTGACTGAACCTCTAAAAATGAGAGGTTGGCTTGGGATTGATTTAAGGTAATGGTGAGAGGAAATCCAAGCTATCGACAACTTTTGCGAACTTGCGAGGATTCGGGCTCTTTTTTTTTTTTTGATCATTGGAGAGCTTCTTGAGAAGTCGGGGACTTTTGCTGAATTGTGAGGATCGACGGTCCTCCTTTTTTTTTTTGAAGTTCTTGCTTGAATTTTTCTATTTTATTTTTTTTGAAGAGCCTCCTGAGACGTTGAGGATTTTTGCTGAATTGCGAAGATTTTAAAATCCTTCCTTTGATAATTCGGAAGGCCCTCTTGAGGAGTTGAGGATTATCTTTCCTTCCTTCACAACTTGAACATTTTATGCATCGCTGACTCTCGAAGCTAACTTCTTTGGCGTTGCTTGGACTTCTCTCAATAAGGAGCAAAGGTGATGGCTAAACAGGGTTTCAAAACATGCCGATCTTGAAATGAAAGGATATTGTTTGGTGAGGGTAAGGTAATGGCTTTCATATGGGTGAAAGGCTTTGACCGCAATCCTTACCGGATGACCTAAACTAAATTAAGTCTTCATTGCTTGCTTAAGCTTTAAATGAGAAAAGATCCATGCAAATTCATCGAGCAATGAGAGGATGATGATGAAAGGGATGTGAGCATATGAGATGCAAGATGGGGAGTTGGTAAGCCCCAATTTGGGAAGAATATCAATTGATTTTCTCACTCCGATTAATTTAAATATTAATCATTTCAAAGAATTAGCGGTTGAGCAGCACAAGTGATCATCTAGGATAAAACCATTTCAATTAAGTGTAACGTGGGTGTGCAAGTGATGTCTCGAGTCTAGCAAGAAAAGAAAAAAGACTTATATTAAAAGTTAGACATTTAACTACTATGTCCAAAATGGACTACAACGACAAATGTCCAGGAAGGACTTAGGTGAAAGAAAAGTACTAGAACCTACGAAGGTTGACTTAAAAGACTATTTTAAAGATAGGTAGGCGCTAGTCTAACTGCTCTTTGTTGTTGGACCATGCATCTACTCTTCGATCTTTGGAGATGGGGGCTATTGCGAGATCTTTCCATCGGGATTTCTTTGGCAATCTCTTGCTTAACCCAACCATTTTCATCATCTGCGATGGTCGGTCCACCGACCTCACAAAGGGTGAGTCAAATTCCATTATGCCCACAAGTCTTGAATCACCAAACTTCGACCATGTTGACATTCGGGTTGTTGTTTCTAGGGAATGGGTTACCGCGATAGTATTGGGCCCTTCGGGCACCTCTAACCTCCTGTTCAATCAAACTTTGGATTGCCTTTTTCAGGGGACGCAATCATCTGTCAGTGCCCATGGTGCGATGAAAGGCACAATGCTTGGAGGTATCCAAAGGAGCATTGGGGTTTCTGGGCTGATAATTATCTAAAGGTTGGAGTAAACCTTCTTTTACCAATCCTCTGAAGATATCACTCAAAGGCATCCCAATGTTTCTCAAGTCTTGGAGCCGGGATCTGGATGCATCAGGTTTCTTGGGAACAAAGGAAGTGGCATTATTACGATCTGTCCCGCGTAGCCGATTGTCTCTTTGCCTTTAGCGGGAGCGAGAGCAGCTGTTGGAGGGAGGAGCCCGATATACGTAGCGGGTGCGGCGGTCGAGTGCTGATTGTAAGCCTTTTCAAACTTAGCCCGGAATTAACCATTGCACGCAAGTCGGCGTAAGGGAAGTGGCGAGGGAAGCTCTCAAATGCGGCTTTAAGCATGACTTGGAAGATGTCTAAGCGCTCCTCGTCGGAGGAGGAATGGCCATTTCACTAAGCTTCGGGTTCCACCTTTTATAGAAATCCCCAATATTCTCATCGTGGCGCCGCATCGTTGTCTGCAGAGTCGACTCTGTTTGTTTCCCATTCCAAGTTGGCTTTATACTTATACGTGAAATCTTGGTAATCTGTTCCCAAGTAGCCCTAGCTTCAGGCTGCAATCGGAAAAACCATTTCAAAGCCCCTGTCTTCAAAGAGAGACTGAAGTAGTCAGCCAACTGCTGGTTTGTGCATCCCTTAGCTTTCATTGCCAAAGTGTAGGTGTCCAAGTGAGTTTTAGGGCACACACTTCCATCAAACAGTTCGAGATTGGGCATCACGAACTTGTGAGGCAGGGGTACAATTGAGTCGGGATTTGTAGGCTGAAGAGTAGTGTTCCTTTTGACGGTCAATTCAGCGATCTGCGCTTTCATTTCCTTGTGTTGCTCCATAAACCAAGCCAATTGGGGATCCAAAGGTGGAGCGGGAATGCTTGAGCCGATATTTGGGCCAGGAAGAGGACTAGCTGTTGGTGGTGCATTGGTGGAAGGGATACCATATCCCGGAGCATAGGTGAAGACCTGTCCTTGGCCCAAATTACCCTGGGGAGTGTAGGTAGGAGCTTGGGCAAAGGGATAGAACCCAGTGACTTGCTGTTGGCTTCCAATCGGCAGAGAAGATGGAGGCAGATCTGAGGTAGCTGGATAGCTCGGATTTCCGGGGTGAGGCCCGTAAGTAGGCTTGAGTGCGGGCTGCTGTCCCTGGTTGTTGAATTGCATGGCTGCCTGTGGCGAGGGTGTGTAACCAGGGGGGTACTGTGGTCCTGGTGATTCTGATGAAACCGGGATGGAGGTTTGGTAACCCATCGAACCCTGAGTGATACATGGATTTGTGAAAGCTGTGTGAGGAGGCGGTGAGCTAGCATCATTACGAGGAAGAGCTCCTGACTGTGGCCCAGAACCAGACTGTGGTGGCATTCCAAACTGTTGCTGTGAAGGTCCGGATTGATCGGTTCCGAACTGAGGTGGGATCCCCATTTGCTGTGGCATTCCGAGGTAACCCCAACCATGAGTAGACATTCCGTACTGACTTTGTCCCCACTGAGGTACTGCGAACTGACTCGTCCCGTCAGGCTGCATGGATCCAGCGGTCTGCAGTTGGGGAGCCGGCTGACCCAGAGGTCGAGGAGCATGGGCTCTGGTGGTAGTACCGTGGGAAGCCGGTGGTGGCATCCTGGAGTAGTCGGGTTGACCAAGAGAGGGATTGGGGTCTTCCTCTTCTTCCACAGTGAAGGTGCCATCTGGGTTGAGACTGGCGGCCAATCCATGGCTTTTGATAGCCTCCATAAGGCTGTTCAGCTGTGCTTCCTGTCGCACTCTCATCTGTTCGGCTAGCTGATTCCATTGCGGTTCTGTCTGAGGGGTCCCGGGAGGCGGAGTGATGTTATCCCCATCATTACCGGCTGATGCAGACATTCTGAAATCCGGAGTCGGGACAAATAGCGAAGCTGATGACGCGCTTGACTCTTCCCAACTGATCAAACGGTGACCCGGTGTTCGGAACCAACCTTTGTGAGGAGCTGCGGGGGAAAAGGTACGAGGGTTCAGATGTCTGGGAATGATGGAGGGTAGGTGTTTGGGCTTTGGGCTTTGGGCTCATGCAACATGCAGTTATTTGTTCACGTTTACTTAAAACATGTTTTATTAACCTAATCGGTTGGAAAAGATTGCTCTTCTTTTTCGCAAACTACTCTGGATCCTGGATCAGTGGGCCCCGTCACTACGTCTATAAGCCCCTCGTATTCCACTGTATTTCGACCTCCCGGGGTGGACGGCCCGGGCGAGGGTCCTATAGGGCAAGCGGGTCCCACCGATCGAAAGAAAAACGATCCTAAAAGTCTGGCGGGTAATCGAGTCTTAACGAGCATTCGATGCAAATTACGGACAAAGCTGACGTCAAAGTCAAGATCATGTCCGAGGGCTCGACAAAAAGTCGGCATGATTTGGACTGATAAATGTCCACGGTTGATCTTGACTTGTCGTCAATTAGGCCGTAATTAGGCATGGAATAATCATTAATCCTTGATGACTCAGTGTCAATCTTTGGGAGTCAGTGTATAATTTGTGCCAGTCAGAGCCGAAGTCAAGGCGCCGGCCAATATCTTGGTAAAAGTCTGCGGCGGAAAACCGGCAGAACTTCGACTGATTAGGGTCCCTGAAAGATATTGAGTCGGTATGCCGACAAGGGCTTGAAAGGAAAGGTCTATACACAGACAGGGCATGATACAGACCAAACTAAAAACCAACCGGGTCTCGGACAAAGTGTGTCACGGACAAGTGCATGGTCGACACGAGGCTCCATGGGATGTTTGGGTAGTCCTATGCTTGCACCGAGAGGCATAATAAGACCAAACGGGCCGCGACAAGGATTTCCCCGGGTTAGGGACGTAGTGTGCAGTGTACGGTCACGTGCGCGTAGTGTGCAAGCAGTCTATCTTCTTTTTCTGAGTAAAATAGAAATTTTTTTTATGTGTCTTAAAAATATGATGCATGATTTTTTTTGAAAATTTTCTTTTTTTTTTTTGAAAATCTTTTTTTTTTGAATTTTTTTTTTTTTTGAAATTTAATGAACACATAAGCACATAAGCACAAAAATTCCGACAGTTAGGGACATGATTCCGACAGTCAAAATTTTGACTTTTTCCGAGGCGGCCAAAACAACACGAAAATGTGCAAAAATCAACACACACAACAAATAATTTTTTAAAGCCGGGACGGAAGCTTGACCCTCAAAAGCTTTTTCCTTTTTTTTTTTTTTGAAAACGATGATACCGGTACGTGGGATTGTTAAACCACAATTTATCCCCGACTCGTGTTAGGAGGCGATAACGGGAAGTTTAATGGTTTCCACCAATATACCAAATATCATTTTTTTTTTTAGAAAAAAGCTTGATACGTCCCCAGCGGAGTCGCCACTGTGATGTACCCGATTTTTTGAAATCAAACGGAGTCGCCACGCCATTTTTGTTTTAAGGGCCAAAACTTTGAAAAATGCCCAAGATTAGAGATTTGGGTTCGGAGGTCACGTTACACGCCGGGAAGGACGTTAGTGTGCACCCGGAATGCCTCGTGAAACGAGTCTTCCAAGCTTAAAAACCATTTGTGTGTGTGTGTGTGTTACTTTGGCCAAAATAAGTTGAAACTGAGGAAAGTAAAAATTGAGAATTCTTTATTAGACTTTGGACAGATCCCATGATTTTTGGTGTGATTTTTGGGTTGAGATTTGACACTCAAAAGATTTTTGGAAGTTGAAAACCATTTCTGCCAGAATGAAAAAGGCAGTGGACACTTGATTTTGAAATGGACTTTAGGGCTTGAAAACTCCAGAATCTGGGAAAAGTCCGAGAATGAAAAATGTTCAAAACACCTTAAATAAGGTTTCTGTAAAATAACTTCCCATTTTGGAGATGATTTGAGGGACCAAAACCTTCTGGAAATCTCAGATGTGAGATCTGGATTTCCAGAGACTGATGAACTGACCTTTAAAGGAAAATTTGAAAAATGGAGTTTTACTCACGCAAAAAATAAAGTAAAAATATGTCTGAAAAGATCTGGATGTTGGCTACAAAAAGTATTTTGTAATCAACACCAAATTCCAAGTTTATTTGTGTCCAAAAATTTAGACATTAATAATAAAATAAAATAAATAAATAATAATAATAATAATAATAATAAATAATAATAATAATAATAAAAAATATAATAAAAAATAAATAAAAAATAAATAAAAAATAAAATAAAAAATAAAAAATAAAAATAAAAATAAAAATATACATATATGTATATATATAAATAAGATGAGAGTCTTTCTCACCCACAACTATCAAAATCCGTCCATCTTTGATCAAAAATGATAGAGCAAATAAGTTTTCCACTGTTTAAGCAACGGTTTTTCTGTTTAATTATAGTTTTTCCAGATTCACTGTCCTCTTCTCTCTAAGGATCTCAAACATCACAGCCATGTTTGTGACAGTGTCTGTTTTCTCTTCACTGGTGTTATACGATCACAAGTAAAAACAAGGTAACAGTATAACACCAGTGAAGAGAAAACAGAACTTTCCTCCAATTTTTTCAATCTCCACCTTTCATTTACCCAAGATCCTGATTGCAGAATCTTCCTAATGAGCTTGAAAGCTGGCGGTGTTGCCCTCAATCTCACGGTTGCTTCGCAAAACATGAAAGGGATTGGTGAAAAGGTGTAAGGGAGCTTGCATCCGGGTTATGAGGAGCGAGAGAGGATCCCGCCTTAGCATGAGAGGGATTGGTGAAAAGGTTACCTTCATTTAAACTCAGACTTTGGACCCCAGTGGAAGGGGGATTGCTAGATGTCACAGCGGGAGAAGAGGTCACTTCATCAGCCAAGCGAAACAGTTTTCCTTTCCCCTTTTTCCCTTTTCCTTTCCCCTTTTCCCCTTTTCCTTTCCACTTTCCCGTTTCGCTTTTAGTTGTTGGATACGGTTTTCCGTTATTTGATGTTTAAACAAAATATTTTCCCTTTTCCCCTTCCCCTTTTCCCTTTCCCTTTAACCCCTTTCCTGTTTCGCTTGATTTGAATGGTTGTTTCAAGCGAAACAGGTTGTTTGTGTTTCTTTGTATGTTGGGATTTCTTTAAAACAGGTTTGACAGGTTTACAGGTGGTTTAATAATAAAATAGATTTTTTTTAAAAAAATCTGGTTAAATTATCGACGGAAATTTCCGTCGGTAAATATCAAAAAAAAAATAATTAATATCGTTACCGACGGATATTTCCGTCGGTAAGTAATTAAAAATAAAAAAATAAAATTCATTACCGACGGACATTTTCGCCGGAAACCTTAAGATTTACCGGCGGATAGTAAATCTTAAGGTTTCCGACGGATTTAACCGTCGGTAAGGGGTTTTAATATTTTATTATTTTAATATTTACCGACGGACATTTCCGTCGGTAACCTCCGGCAATGGCTTCGGCAAACCGACCGGCGTACCTGCTTTCCTACGGACGGTTTTCGGCAGAATTTTCTGTTTGCCGACGGACTATCCGCCGGTAATACCGACGGAAATGGTCCGTCAGTATTACCAACGAATTATTTCCGACGGACTATTTCCGTCGATAATGTCCATTTACCGACGGATATGGGGAATTACCGACGGAAATTTCCGTCGGTAAAAGGCCTAATTCTAGTAGTGCTCTAGCAAGTATCCATGAGTGTAATGTGCATCTCCACGCATATAATCATCTCCATGATTATCCATTACCAATTTATACTAGTATGATGTACCCGATTTTTTGAAATCAATCGGAGTCGCCACGCCATTTTTGTTTTAAGGGCCAAAATTTTGAAAAATGCCCGAGATTAGAGATTTGGGTTCGGAGGTCACGTTACACGCCGGGAAGGACGTTAGTGTGCACCCGGAATGCCTCGTGAAACGAGTCTTCCAAGCTTAAAAACCATTTGTGTGTGTGTGTGTGTGTTACTTTGGCCAAAATAAGTTGAAACTGAGGAAAGTAAAAATTGGGAATTCTTTATTAGACTTTGGACAGATCCCATGATTTTTGGTGTGATTTTTGGGTTGAGATTTGACACTCAAAAGATTTTTGGAAGTTGAAAACCATTTCTGCTAGAATGAAAAAGGCAGTGGACACTTGATTTTGAAATGGACTTTAGGGCTTGAAAACTCCAGAATCTGGGAAAAGTCCTAGAATGAAAATTTTTCAAAACACCTTAAATAAGGTTTCTGTAAAAGAACTTCCCATTTTGGAGATGATTTGAGGGACCAAAACCTTCTGGAAATCTCAGATGTGAGATCTGGATTTCAGAGACGATGAACCGACCTTTAAAGGAAAATTTGAAAAATGGAGTTTTACTCACGCAAAAAATAAAGTAAAAATATGTCTGAAAAGCTCTGGATGTTGGCTACAAAAAGTATTTTGTAATCAACACCAAATTCCAAGTTTATTTGTGTCCAAAAATTTAGACATTAATAATAAAATAAAATAAATAAAAAATAATAATAATAATAATAAATAATAATAATAATAATAAAAAATATAATAAAAAATAAATAAAAAATAAAATAAAAAATAAAAAATAAAAAATAAAAATAAAAATAAAAATATACATATATGTATATATATAAATAAGATGAGAGTCTTTCTCACCCACAACTATCAAAATCCGTCCATCTTTGATAAAAAAAGATAGAGCAAATAAGTTTTCCACTGTTTAAGCAAAGGATTTTCTGTTTAATTAGAGTTTTTCCAGTTTCACTGTCCTCTTCTCTCTAAGGATCTCAAACATCACAGCCATGTTTGTGACAGTGTCTGTTTTCTCTTCACTGGTGTTATACGATCACAAGTAAAAACAAGGTAACAAAGATAACACCAAAGGAAGAGAAAACAGAACTTTCCTCCAATTTTTTCAATCTCCACCTTTCATTTACCCAAGATCCTGATTGCAGAATCTTCCTAATGAGCTTGAAAGCTGGCGGTGTTGCCCTCAATCTCACGGTTGCTTCGCAAAACATGAAAGGGATTGGTGAAAAGGTGTAAGGGAGCTTGCATCCGGGTTATGCGGAGCGAGAGAGGATCCCGCCTTAGCATGAGAGGGATTGGTGAAAAGGTTACCTTCATTTAAACTCAGACTTTGGACCCTAGTGGAAGGGGGATTGCTAGATGTCACAGCGGGAGAAGAGGTCACTTCATCAGCCAAGCGAAACAGTTTTCCTTTCCCCTTTTTCCCTTTTCCTTTCCCCTTTTCCCCTTTCCCTTTCCCCTTTCCCGTTTCGCTTTTAGTTGTTGGATACAGTATTCCGTTATTTGATGTTTAAACAAAATATTTTCCCTTTTCCCCTTCCCCTTTTCCCTTTCCCTTTAACCCCTTTCCTGTTTCGCTTGATTTGAATGGTTGTTTCAAGCGAAACAGGTTGTTTGTGTTTCTTTGTATGTTGGGATTTGTTTAAAACAAGTTTGACAGGTTTACAGGTGGTTTAATAATAAAATAGATTTTTTTTAAAAAAATCTGGTTAAATTATCGACGGAAATTTCCGTCGGTAAATATCAAAAAAACATAATTAATATCTTACCGACGGATATTTCCGTCGGTAAGTAATTAAAAATAAAAAAATAAAATTCATTACCGACGGACATTTTCGCCGGAAACCTTAAGATTTATCGGCGGATAGTAAATCTTAAGGTTTCCGACGGATTTAACCGTCGGTAAGGGGTTTTAATATTTTATTATTTTAATATTTACCGACGGACATTTCCGTCGGTAACCTCCGGCAATGGCTTCGGCAAACCGGCCGGCGTACCTGCTTTCCTACGGACGGTTTCCGGCAGAATTTTTGTTCTTGCCGACGGACTATCCGCCCGGTAATACCGACGGAAATGGTCCGTCGGTATTACCAACGAATTATTTCCGACGGACTATTTCCGTCGATAATGTCCATTTACCGACGGATATGGGGAATTACCGACGGAAATTTCCGTCGGTAAAAGGCCTAATTCTAGTAGTGCTCTAGCAAGTATCCATGAGTGTAATGTGCATCTCCACGCATATAATCATCTCCATGATTATCCATTACCAATTTATACTAGTATGATGTACCCGATTTTTTGAAATCAAACGGAGTCGCCACGCCATTTTTGTTTTAAGGGCCAAAACTTTGAAAAATGCCCGAGATTAGAGATTTGGGTTCGGAGGTCACGTTACACGCCGGGAAGGACGTTAGTGTGCACCCGGAATGCCTCGTGAAACGAGTCTTCCAAGCTTAAAAACCATTTGTGTGTATGTGTGTGTGTTACTTTGGCCAAAATAAGTTGAAAATGAGGAAAGTAAAAATTGGGAATTCTTTATTAGACTTTGGACAGATCCCATGATTTTTGGTGTGATTTTTGGGTTGAGATTTGACACTCAAAAGATTTTTGGAAGTTGAAAACCATTTCTGCTAGAATGAAAAAGGCAGTGGACACTTGATTTTGAAATGGACTTTAGGGCTTGAAAACTCCAGAATCTGGGAAAAGTCCTAGAATGAAAAATTTTCAAAACACCTTAAATAAGGTTTCTGTAAAAGAACTTCCCATTTTGGAGATGATTTGAGGGACCAAAACCTTCTGGAAATCTCAGATGTGAGATCTGGATTTCCAGAGACTGATGAACTGACCTTTAAAGGAAAATTTGAAAAATGGAGTTTTACTCACGCAAAAAATAAAGTAAAAATATGTCTGAAAAGCTCTGGATGTTGGATACAAAAAGTATTTTGTAATCAACACCAAATTCCAAGTTTATTTGTGTCCAAAAATTTAGACATTAATAATAAAAAAAAAATAAAAAATAATAATAATAATAAATAATAATAATAATAATAAAAAATATAATAAAAAATAAATAAAAAATACAATAAAAAATAAAAAATCAAAATAAAAATAAAAATATACATATATGTATATATATAAATAAGATGAGAGTCTTTCTCACCCACAACTATCAAAATCCGTCCATCTTTGATCAAAAAAGATAGAGCAAATAAGTTTTCCACTGTTTAAGCAAAGGATTTTCTGTTTAATTAGAGTTTTTCCAGGTTTCTTGTCCTCTTCTCTCTAAGGATCTCAAACATCACAGCCATGTTTGTGACGATTAATCTGTTTTCTCTTCACCGGTGTTATACGATCACAAGTAAAAACAAGGTAACAGTATAACACCGGTGAAGAGAAAACAGAACTTTCCTCCAATTTTCAATCTCCACCTTTCATTTACCCAAGATCCTGATTGCAGAATCTTCCTAATGAGCTTGAAAGCTGGCGGTGTTGCCCTCAATCTCACGGTTGCTTCGCAAAACATGAAAGGGATTGGTGAAAAGGTGTAAGGGAGCTTGCATCCGGGTTATGAGGAGCGAGAGAGGATCCCGCCTTAGCATGAGAGGGATTGGTGAAAAGGTTACCTTCATTTAAACTCGGACTTTGGACCCCGAGTGGAAGGGAGATTGCTAGATGTCACGGCGGGAGAAGAGGTCACTTCATCGGCCCAAGCGAAACAGTTTTCCTTTCCCCTTTTTCCCTTTTCCTTTCCCCTTTTCCCCTTTCCCTTTCCCCTTTCCCGTTTCGCTTTTAGTTGTTGGATACAGTTTTCCGTTATTTGATGTTTAAACAAAATATTTTCCCTTTTCCCCTTCCCCTTTTCCCTTTCCCTTTAACCCCTTTCCTGTTTCGCTTGATTTGAATGGTTGTTTCAAGCGAAACAGGTTGTTTGTGTTTCTTTGTATGTTGGGATTTGTTTAAAACAGGTTTGACAGGTTTACAGGTGGTTTAATAATAAAATAGATTTTTTTTAAAAAAATCTGGTTAAATTATCGACGGAAATTTCCGTCGGTAAATATCAAAAAAAAATAATTAATATCGTTACCGACGGATATTTCCGTCGGTAAGTAATTAAAAATAAAAAAATAAAATTCATTACCGACGGACATTTTCGCCGGAAACCTTAAGATTTACCGGCGGATAGTAAATCTTAAGGTTTCCGACGGATTTAACCGTCGGTAAGGGGTTTTAATATTTTATTATTTTAATATTTACCGACGAACATTTCCGTCGGTAACCTCCGGCAATGGCTTCGGCAAACCGGCCGGCGTACCTGCTTTCCTACGGACGGTTTCCGGCAGAATTTTCTGTTTGCCGACGGACTATCCGCCGGTAATACCGACGGAAATGGTCCGTCGGTATTACCAACGAATTATTTCCGACGGACTATTTCCGTCGATAATGTCCATTTACCGACGGATATGGGGAATTACCGACGGAAATTTCCGTCGGTAAAAGGCCTAATTCTAGTAGTGCTCTAGCAAGTATCCATGAGTGTAATGTGCATCTCCACGCATATAATCATCTCCATGATTATCCATTACCAATTTATACTAGTATGATGTACCCGATTTTTTGAAATCAATCGGAGTCGCCACGCCATTTTTGTTTTAAGGGCCAAAATTTTGAAAAATGCCCGAGATTAGAGATTTGGGTTCGGAGGTCACGTTACACGCCGGGAAGGACGTTAGTGTGCACCCGGAATGCCTCGTGAAACGAGTCTTCCAAGCTTAAAAACCATTTGTGTGTGTGTGTGTGTGTTACTTTGGCCAAAATAAGTTGAAACTGAGGAAAGTAAAAATTGGGAATTCTTTATTAGACTTTGGACAGATCCCATGATTTTTGGTGTGATTTTTGGGTTGAGATTTGACACTCAAAAGAGTTTTGGAAGTTGAAAACCATTTCTGCTAGAATGAAAAAGGCAGTGGACACTTGATTTTGAAATGGACTTTAGGGCTTGAAAACTCCAGAATCTGGGAAAAGTCCTAGAATGAAAAATTTTCAAAACACCTTAAATAAGGTTTCTGTAAAAGAACTTCCCATTTTGGAGATGATTTGAGGGACCAAAACCTTCTGGAAATCTCAGATGTGAGATCTGGATTTCCAGAGACCGATGAACTGACCTTTAAAGGAAAATTTGAAAAATGGAGTTTTACTCACGCAAAAAATAAAGTAAAAATATGTATGGAAATATCTGGATGTTCGCTACAAAAAGTATTTTGTAATCAACACCAAATTCCAAGTTTATCTATGTCCAAAAATTTAGACAATGGACTGAGGTCTTAGAAAATTGCTACTGGACAGCAACTTCTCAAGAAGGAAAATGTGATTTTAAAGGGGGTTTTGCATCCATGCTTGTCCCCATTTCCATAGGTTGTGATTAGTGATCACTTGACATTTTAGTGGTGAATCAACTATATCAAACCATCCTTGGGGTACATTAGGACTTAAGCATTTCATTTGCTTGGGAAGGGGAATTTTGTAGAGATGAAATTAAAGAGAAAAATCAACTAGAGATTTAAAATGTGGACCATTTGAGATGGTCATTCATGAAGATGAACTTCAAGATGACCATCTTAGGTCAAGATTTAAGTTAAACTAGACATAAAGTAAATCAAAGTAAGAAGAACAAGATGAACAAGAAGTTAAAAGGGAGTTTTAGGGTTTAAAGAAGGAGGGCTTTACCAATGGTGACACCCTATCTTCCTAGGCTTGGAATTTGACTTGAGGAGTATCAAGATTTGGTGTTTGACTTGAGGAGTATCAAGATTTGGTGTTTGGATTTGTATTTGAGTGGATTCAAGGCTTGAATGTGTTTAGGGTTTGATGATAGAGTTGGTCAAAGAGAAAACAAGTAGATAACAATGAAGTCCTCTATGTTTTCTCTCTAATCCTCCTCCTAAGGGGTGATTTAAGCTTGGGCTTGTGTGTGTATGAGGATGATTTGAGAGTATTTTGAGTGAGTGGGATTTGGGAAAGATTCAAGAGAAAATGGTGGCAATTCAAGTGAATTCCCACTGTTTTCTCTCTATATTTTGCCAGAATTGTGTTGCTGTGAGCAAATTGTGTTGTGTAAACTGAGAGAGGAGGGTTCAATTTATAGCCCTCTGGAAATGGCAATCATGTCCGCGCGGAGGGTCTTGACAGCGTGCACTGTTCATCTGCTACAGTGCAGGCTGTTGGACAGGAGGAATATTTTCAGAAAATTCAAAGCGATTCTTTGTTTTTCAACTTGCTTAATTCGGATTTTTCCAATTTCTTTTGCTTTTTGAGATTCTTTTCTTGGTTTAACTTTAAATGGCAATGCCCATTTTACCCTTACTTTGTTAGAAAAGTTAGGAATGTTAGGAATGTTAGTAATGTTAGAATTTTCGTTAATTTTCTAACGAAAAAGCTACCAAATCAAATTGGAGCACTTACAACTAGTTGTTCATAACAACTTGGGACGCAGTTCAATATAACAAACATGCAAACATATAATGAACAGAATAAATGCGCTCTATAATAAATGATAAAGATGATACAAAACGGTTCAATTCAAACGTAACCATAGCCTAGGGCATTACACCAACAATCTCCCACTTGCACTAGGTTCCATCTATGTATCTAATACCCATGGACCTCACATGACCATCATGCTTAGCTTGTGCGAGGGGCTTTGTAAGCGGGTCCCCAATGTTATCATCGGTTGATACTTTGTATATCTTAACGTCTCCCCAATCAATGAACTCTCGAATGAGATGGAAACGTCTAAGTATATGTTTGGATCTCTGGTGTGACCTTGGTTCCTTTGCTTGCGCAATGGCACCATTGTTGTCACAATAAAGTTCCACCGGATTAGTGATACTTGGAACAACTTCCAAGTCACTAATGAACTTCTTGATCCAAACCGCCTCCTTAGCTGCATCAGATGCCGCTATATATTCGGCCTCAGTAGTAGAATCGGCAATAGTACTTTGCATGGAACTCTTCCAACATATTGCACCTCCGTTAAGCATAAACACAAATCCCGACTGCGATCGAAAATCATCCTTGTCGGTTTGGAAGCTAGCATCTGTGTAACCTCTTATAACAAGATCTTCTTCCATCCCTCCAAATACCAAGAACGTATCCTTAGTCCTTCTTAAGTACTTTAGAATCGTCTTAACTGCCATCCAATGGTTCTCACCAAGATCAGATTGGTATCGACTCGTCATGCTCAAAGCATACGAGACTTCGGGTCTAGTACAAATCATAGCGTACATGATAGATCCAATAGCCGAAGCGTATGGAACTTCATTCATCCTCTTTCGCTCATCAGTTGTAATAGGACACTGTGTCTTGCTAAGAGTAACACCATGACCCATTGACAAGTTTCCTCTCTTAGAATTTTCCATTTTGAATCTTCTAAGAACCTTGTCAATGTAGGTACTTTGATTCAAACCAATGATCCTCTTAGATCTATCTTTATAGATCTTGATACCAAGGATGTAAGAGGCTTCGCCCATATCTTTCATTGAGAAACACTTCCCTAACCAAGACTTGACAGCCTCAAGTGCAGGAATATCATTTCCAATGAGTAAGTTATCATCAACATACAACAAGAGAAATAGCACAACACTCCCACTGAATTTCATGTATACACAAGGTTCATCTTCGTTCTTGATAAAACCAAACTCTTTGATTTTCTCATCGAACCGAAGATTCCAACTCCTAGCAGCTTGCTTTAATCCATAAATGGATCTTTGCAACTTGCACACCTTACTAGAATTTCGTGGATCTACAAAACCTTCGGGTTGTGTCATATACACATCCTCAAGCAGTTTTCCATTAAGGAAAGCGGTTTTGACATCCATTTGCCATATCTCATAGTCATAATATGAGGCTATGGCAATCAAAATTTTAACAGACTTAAGCATGGCAACAGGCGAGAAGGTTTCATCCTAGTCTACACCATGAGTTTGCCTATATCCCTTTGCTACAAGCATAGCCTTATAAGTATGCACCTTCCCATCCATGTCAGTCTTCTTCTTGAAGACCCACTTGCACCATATGGTTTTTACACCTTCGGGTGGCTCAATCAAGTTCCAAACTTGATTATCCGACATAGATTGCAATTAGGATTTCATGGCTTCTAACCATTTATCCGAATCGGGATCAGACATCGCCTCTTGATAGGAAGTAGGTTCGTCATTCTAAATGACTTCCACTTCATTACTTTCCGACACGAGAAATCCATATCTCTCGGGTGCGGATCGTAACCTATCCGATCTACGATGGACTTGTGGATCTTAAACCGGTTCCACAACTTCTTGTGGACTTGGTTCAGTCTCTACTATCGGTTCCATGTTATTTTCGGGTTCTTGAACTTCTTCAAGATCAATTTTACTCCCACTAGATGCTTTATTGAGAAACTGTTTCTCAAGAAAAGCACCATATCGAGCAACAAACACTTTGTTCTCGTTACGGTTGTAAAAATAATACCCTTTGGTTTCCTTAGGGTAACCAACGAAAATAACCTTGTTGAATTTAGGTTCTAACTTATCAGAGACAAGTCTCTTCACATAAGCTTCACAACCCCAAATCCTCATGAAAGATAAACTAGGTTTTCTTCCATACCACATCTCATGTGGGGTCTTAGGAGATGATTTAGTAGGGACTCTATTCAGTGTGAACGCAGCAGTCTCTAATGCATGTCCCCAAAAGAATATAGGAAGGTCTACTTAACTCATCATCGAACGAACCATATCTAATAGGGTTCTATTCCTCCTCTCGGAAACACCATTCCATTGTGGCGTTCCGGGTGGAGTCAACACAGTTTTTGAGATGATTGTCAAATTCTTGGCTCAAATACTCACCACCACGATCGGATCGAAGTGCTTTAATTATTTTTCCAAGTTGATTTTGTACTTCATTTTGAAATGTTCTAAACATCTCAAACGATTCACTCTTTAACTTCATCAGATAGACATATCCATATCTAGATAAGTCATCGGTGAATGTAATGAAATAACGAAATCCCCCCCTAGCAATGTTGCTCATTGATCCGCATACATCAGTATGTATTAGGCCCAATAAGTCACTAGCCCTTTCACTACTCTTAGTGAAGGGTGGTTTGGTCATTTTGCCCAATAAACAAGATTCACATATCTCATATGATTCATAATCATGTGAGTCTAACATTCCATCTTTGTGGAGTTTAGAAATGCGTTTCTCATTTATATGACGAAGCCGGCAATGCCACATGAACGTGTTGTTCACGTCAATTGGTTTAGACTTCTTGTCCACATGATAAACATTTTCAACACTATTTTGTTTCTCATCAACATCAAGAACATAAAGGCCATTAAATGAATTTGCAACACCATAAAGCATATCATTTAAATAAATATAAAACTTCTTATTCTTAATAAGAAAATTATACCCCTCATTATCCAAACAAGAAACAGAAATAATATACCTACTCAAATCCGGAATATAGTAACAATTGTTCAAAACAAGTACTAAGCCACTAGGTAAAGTTACATCATATGTCCCTACGGCTAATGCAGTAACTCTTGCTCCATTCCCAACACGCATGTCAACTTCACCTTGTTTGAGTAGCTTCCTATTTCTCAGTCCCTGCACATTTAAACAAATGTGAGATCCACATCCGGTATCTAATACCCATGAACTAGAAACAGAAAGGAAAATATATATCATATAGATACCTGAAGCAACAACAATCATATTACCCTTCTTCTCCTTTAGGCCTTCCTTGTAAGCCTTGCAGTTGCGCTTCCAATGTCCAACCTCTTGGCAATGGTAGCAAACTGCATCCTTTTGAGATGCCTTGGGAGCCTCTTTGGCATCGGCAACCTTTGCCTTAGGTTTAGTAACACTTGCTTTACCTTTGCCATCCTTCTTGAACCCTTTGCCTTTGTTAACCATTAACACAGTATCGGTTTTAGGCTTCTTGATATTTATCTCTGTGGTCTTAAGCATCACATGCAATTCCGAGAGATTCTTATCCATGCCAGTCATGTGATAGTGCATAATAAAATGACTATAACTTTTAGGCAATGAATTCAATATCAAATCAGTGGCGAGTTCCAAACTCAATGGATTTCTAAGCCTTTCGAGACGCTCAATGTAACCCTTCATCTTAAGGACATGAGCTCCCACCAATTGGCCTTCTTACATCTTGCATGCAGTCAGGGACTTAACCACATCATACCTCTCATTTCTTGCTTGCACTTGGAACATTTCCTTTAAGCGCTCAACAAGATCAAATGCTACATCTATGTGCTCAAGGTCCTTCTAAAGAGCCTTAGACATAGTGGCTTGCATAAGGCATGCATCATCTGTAGAATCATCATTATGTTTCTTATGTACATCCCTATCAGCCCTAGAAGCATTTGGAGCAGGTTGAGGTGGAATGGGTTCATTGAGAACATACAGTTTCTTTTCTTGCTTTAGAGCAATTCTAAGGCTTCTGATCCAATCAGAATAGTTTGTACCATTCTCCTCAAGCTTGTCCTTCTTAAGGACTGATCGCAGTGACAGGGGTTGATTATTGTGTGTAGCCATTCTACAATAAAATATGCAAACAATATAAATATATATCAATATCAACACATTTATCATCTAAGAGCAAGTAATGTATTTCGTAAATACTCCCACTAAATTATACACCTTCAAATACAAGCATGTATCATATAATCATAGTAGGCTAAGATACATATTTCACTTAATTCCAGTTTAACTGAGCTAATACCCGAAATCAAGCTATTTAGGTAGAAACATCAATCATATCACTATATGACTCTTAGATTTTTAATGAGATTTCCTTAGACATCATATGTCAAAACATGTTTTAAATCTCATCTATGCCTTGGGTCAAATCTTATTTGAAAGAACCAATTAAGTCAAAACCCTTTTCAAACATATGAGACATGAAATGATGCACCTGACTATGGCCAAAACTACATCAACCATAATCTCATCTTGGTCACAAATCAAGATATAATGATGCACCCAACTATGGCTGAAACTACATCAAAATACCCTAAAATTTCACAAGTGTTCTAATCAAGGAATGGCATAAGACTTAAATATTTAGAAGGTTTTCAACATGTAACAAACATCACATGGTTGTAACATAGATCTCATGTGAACATAATCATGAACATAGGACTTCACAAAATATCATACAAACAATTTGATTCAATTCTAAGAAATTACCAATTTAATTTAATCATATTAAACAAATCTTTAACCTATGTGATAAACTAATCTAATTAATTCATCATAAATCATGAATATGGCATATCTCATATACTTATTTTTCATAGAAACAAAACACATGGAATCTATATCTATTTCATATCACATGGTAGCAAATAATCACATAAAATCTAGCATGCAATTTCAATCCTAATCATGGCAAGACAGGGCTCTGATACCACTGTTGAGTTTTGGGGTTACAAACGCAGTGGAAGATTTACAAATAACATCAAAACCCTAGCCTTAAGATCTCTCTAGCATGAAGAGATTAGAAATTTATATGAGATAGAATTTACATACCTTGAATGCAATGAAGTTTAACAAACTAGATTACAAAATTCAAGCCTTGGAATTTTGATGTCGAAACGGATCTTCTTCTACCTTGTTCAAAAAACCTTGTGATGAATCAACGAACGATGGCTTCAAGCTCTTGGTGATTAACTTATCACCCTCTATCGGTAATTCACACGCGAACGAATCCAATAACACATTCTTGTTGGATTGCTAGATGATCCTCTTGATTTTTGAATCAATATTCAATAATCAAATCCAAAACTATGGAACAATTTGGGAATTTTGATTCAAAATCAAAATCTAGAGTTTCATAAACCTTGGATTATGATGTGAGAGAGAGAGAATTATGGCTGCAAAGGACTTATATTTATATCATATATAAACCCTAGTCATAATAGGTTAGAAGTCCTTAGGAAGCCTAATCCAATCCGTCCAAGGAAAACGCGGACTGACCAAAATTCGCTCAGGGCATGACTCGTGCTCCTGGGCACGACTCGTGCCACGAGTCATGCTTGACAATCACGAGTGATCCCAAGCCAATTTCAGTCGTGTCACGCCTCGTGATAAAAGTTGCACTCGTGCTGGATTTTGTCACGAGTCGTGACAATAGTCACGAGTCGTGCCTCACCCCAAAAGTCAACTGGTCAACGAATTTCCTTGAAACGCCAAAACACAGTCGTTTACTGCTCCTGGCACGAGTCTTTCCCATGGGCACGAGTCGTGCCCTTTCCCAAAATTTCCAGATTTAGCTCAAATCAAATTCGTTATTTTGTGTGTGACCCTTTAGGAATTATATTTTATGTTGGTAGTGAGTTGAAACATCAACCTCACAAGACATAAGTGACTTCCAGCAAATCATTATGTCTACCCAATTAAATATAACATCAAAGCTTGATTCCTTGATAGATCCAATGTCACAATCCCTTTGTCCACGATGTCCAATTGAACATGAGTCATGGTCTAGGTCAACTCATCTTGTTCAATGCTTTCTCGATTCCGAATATGTTGATAATTCAAATGCATTTGATCCCTATCAAATCACTTGAGTGTGGCCACACATTTCATCAACATCATTCATCGAGGGGCCCAAGTAAACATCTCCCTTCATAAGAGGGACAAATCCCATCTTGACTTATCATTCTTCCCTGCATGAGTCCAATCGTGCTAACATAGCCCTTATTGCTATCCGATTAAAGATAGTGTTAAACTACATCAAACAAGATCTCCGTCATGTGGAAGACGATGATAATCTCAGGTACAAAGGATTCAATAACACGACTATCATGAGATTTAATCATGACAACAGACCATGTCATAAATCTCACAAGTAGGTCAAGTCCAATACTTGTTCTCTAGCAAGTATCCATGAGTGTAATGTGCATCTCCACACATATAATCATCTCCATGATTATCCATTACCAACTTATACTAGTTGTTCATAACAACTAGGGACGCAGTTCAATATAACAAACATGCAAACATATAATGAACAGAATAAATGCGCTCTATAATAAATGATAAAGATGATACATAACGGTTCAAGTCAAACATAACCATAGCCTAGGGCATTACACCAACACAATGAAGATGAGAAGACCAATCAATCTAAAGATTCAGATCAAACAGCAATGGTGGTCACAAATTGTGACTTGGACTCTGTCAGTGATACCTCATGTGATATCCAAATTGGGATAGCACCTGAGATATCATCCAGCTGGTATACATATTTCAATTTAATTAATGTTATTTGTTTGGTAGGTTCTGTTAACATGGATGCAGGTAGTTCACAAGAGGGTGAACAAAGTGTTGAGTTTAGCATGGATGAACTCATTTGCTGTCTTAAGAACCTTTGCAAAGAATTGGTTGATGAATGAAAGAAAGAGAACAAGAAGGTGGTATCTCTGTACAAAGAGGTTCAAGATCTGACTGATGGCTTGACTAGATTGGAAGTTCAACTCACAAAGAAGGATGTGAAGATGGACAAAGTCAAGGCCAAGCTTACTCTAGCCGATGCCACATTTAAGAAACTCAACACGAGTTCTTCCAAACTGGATAAAATTCTTGGGTTGAGCAAACCACTCAAGGCAGGTATGAGTTTTCAAGAGTCCTTAAATGCTATTACATCTACTTTGGCTAATAAGGAAGATAAATTAGTTTTTGTTAAAGAAAGAGATAATGTCGAACTAATGCCTTCTGATAAGTCTTCTGACAAAGTTAAAGTATGTAACTATTGTTACTCTACTGGACATTTGAAAAATGATTGTAAAACTCTTTTAAAGAAACAGTCCAGTTCGACAGTGCTACCTGAAGTGTTGCCTAGCACGTCAGATATCACCTACAGTCAGAAGAGAAATAATCAAAGTAGGAAAGTGTGGAAACCTATGTCTAATCTGAGATGTGATGTTGTGTACACTGCCTTAAAAACTAATGTTGAAGGTTCATGGTATTTGATAGTGGTTGTTCACGTCACATGACAGGAACAAATTATTTTTAAAAAAAATATGAACCAATTCAAGGTGGTAGTGTTACATATGGTGGTGGTGGCAAGAGTAATATAGTAGGAAAAGACATTTTAAATATACCTGGATTTCCTGCTTTGAAAAATGTTTTGCATGTTGATGGACTTGTTACTAATTTGATTAGTATTATCCAACTTTGAGATGACAACCTTGAAGTGAAATTTAATAAAAACACTTGTGAAGTTTTTTATTGTACCAATAACTGTGTTATGACTGGTACTAGGTCAAGTAATAACTGTTATCTTGTTGAGGATAAACAAGTCTGTCATTCTGTTAGAATTGATGAAGCTACCTTGTGGCATCAAAAGTTGGGTCATGTCCATTTTCGAAACATTGTGAAACTCATTAAGGCTGAAGCTATAAGTGGTATACCTAGTCTGGACATAAGTAAGAAAAACATATGTGAAGATTGTCTCAAAGGTAAATAGACACGTGTTGCCCATACTGCTACCCAACATCATGAGGAGTACTCTGAAACAACTCACCATTTCCAACTTGTGCATATGGATTTAATGGATCCAGTTGAGGTAGAAAGTTTAGGAGGTAAGAGATATACTTTTGTCATAGTTGATGATTTTTCTAGATTTACTTGGGTGTATTTTTTGAAAGAAAAATAAAAAACTTTTGAAAACTTTAAGATCTTACATGCTAAAATAAAAAACATGTTTTGTGCTCTTATCATGCGAATAAGGACTGATCATGGAAAGGAGTTTGATAATTCTTTGTTTTCAACTTTTTGTGAATTAAAAGGAATTCAACATGAATTTTCTGCTCCTAAAACACCTCAACAAAATGGGGTGGCTGAAAGAAAAAATAGGACCTTACTTGAAATGGCCCGTGTGATGTTGTTTTCAAAAAGAATTTCAAAAAGATTTTGGGCTGAGGCCTTAAACACGGCTTGCCACACGACCAATAGAGTTTTTCTAAGACCCGGTACTACAATGACACCTTATGAAATTTTGAATGGTAGGATACCAAAAGTTCATTATTTTCATACGTTTGGGTATGTGTGTTTTGTTCTAAATGATCGGGATTACTTAGCCAAATTTGACTCTAAAAGTGATAAAGCTATATTTCTTTGGTATGCTCAGGGTAGTCGAGCATATACGGTTTATAATCTTAGGTTAAGGACCATTCAAGAATCAGTTAACGTTGTTTTTGATGACTTAGCAAGTATTACAGGTGATGGAGTGTAGGAACCTCCATTAATATTGCTGGACGAACTGGAGGAACAAAGTAAAGCAAGTGATACCACGGGTGCTGACCAGTGTATTGCCACTGAAGGGATAGCATCTCCGGTATCACCTGAGACCAGTCCAGCAACTGAAAATGATGAACATTCTGATGATGATGCTCATGTGCATAGAGATTTAAGAAGGGATCCTCCAGCTAGGATCAGAAGAGATCATCCTTCTTCTCAGATTATTGGAGAAGCAAATGAAGGGGTACAAATAAGGAACAATGAGCCTTTCAGTAACCATGAAATGGTGAGGTATGTGTGCATATCCACCACATACCATAAGGTAAAATATTCCAGTTTCGTTTTCTCTTTAGAACCCAAAAATATTTCTGAAGCTTTAAAAGATAATTTTTGGATACATGCCATGCAAGAGGAACTTGAACAACTTGCTCGTAACGAAGTTTGGTGTTTAGTACCACGTCCCATTAACATTAATGTAATTGGTACAAAATGGATTTTTAAAATAAAATTGGACGAGCAAGGAAATATTGTTAGGAACAAAACTCGTCTCGTGGCTCAAGGTTACACACAAATTGAAGGTGTTGACTTTGATGAGACCTTTTCTCCCGTTGCTAGAATAGAATCTATAAGACTCCTCTTGGCTATAGCTTGCTATCTAAAAATTACCTTGTTTCAAATGGATGTTAAAGCTGCCTTTTTAAATGGTTATTTAAATGGAGAAATATATGTTGAACAACCAAAAGGATTTGAAGATCCTCATCAACCAAACCACATATATAGACTTGATAAAGCCCTATATGGCTTAAAACAAGCTCCACGTGCATGGTATGGTCGCTTAACCTCATTCTTACTTGAATATGGTTTTACAAGAGGTGAAGCGGATAGGACTTTATTTATTCTAAGGCATGGAAAATAAATAGTCATTGTTCAAATCTATGTTAATGACATAGTCTATGGCTCTACTTCTCAAACTTGTTTAAAAGATTTTGTAGAGGCTATGACGTCAATATTTGAAATGAGCATGATTGGTGAATTAACATTCTTTTTAGGCTTGCAGGTGTGAGTACGCCAATCCAATTCGCGATCCCTTTTTAGGTGCATTTTAAATGATAAAATCGCACTAAGGGGCATTTTGGTAAATTCTCGGTCCATTCCGAGATTTCCGGGAACTTTTTATAAGTTTCCCGTGAAGGAAATGTTTTTTAGTATTTTTCCCGGATAAAAGGACCTAAAAGGAATAAATCAGTTTGGACCTCTTGGGAATTAACCTGGAATGTTCCAAAATCTGGTTTTGGCGCCAGAATCGGTTATGGACGTGGCCCGTCGTGCGACAGCTTGAAGCATGGAAATTGGAAGCATTGGGTCGTGCGACAAAATAATCTCATTCCCAATTTACGTATAAATGCCAAATTCCATTCATTTGTTAAGGGGGCCTCTCACAGTTCTCACACACACAACACACAACACTCACCCTTTCTCTCTCTATACGCAAAAGCTCCGCTCTCTCTCCTCTCTCTCTCTCTATACGCAGAAGCCAAACACAATTGCCATTACTCCCTTCTTCAATCATCTTCTTCATCTACACCGAGCTCTCCCTCACCGGTGACCTCCCTCCTCTTTGATTACCAAGCTTCCTCGATCCAATCTCTCTCTAATCTCCTTCCCTCAACTCTCCGGCCAAACCCAACAATAACCGCTTTTGCTCAACCTATTCCCCGGCGGTCCTCAACCTCCTCACCACCGGAAAACTCAATCTCTAACCTCAATCCCATCACGGTTCTCTTCCTCTCTTCAATCAACACCATCTCCCTTGTTCCAAGTCCCAAGCCGTTAACCATCGACGCCGCCCTGTTCCAAGCCCTAAGCCGTTGCCATCACTACTCCATCAACAATCTCTGGCCAATCAATCCTCAATTGCGTCTCCCCTGTTCCAGCGCCAATTCAAAGCACAGACACTTGGAGCTTGACCGCAGCTCTCAGTCTGAAGGTTAGATCCGACTCCGAAGCTGAATTGAAGAATTCGATACCTAATGTGGTATCGAATTTGAGGATACTATAAGGGTAACAAATCCTAAACCGCAATCTCTCTGTTTAAATTTCTGTGATTCATCTGTTGGTTCCTGTGATTCGTCTGTTTGGTTTATGTTAATCGTTTGATTCCAAATCAATTGTCTGATGTGCGATGTTTGTTGATTAAACTTCAAATTGGGTGTGGATCATTCATATCCACACTCATTTGAAGTGATTCGTGTGGATCTCTATGTTTATGTTCAGGCTGTAGTATGATATTTGGATCATTTGATGTTGTTGATACTATGGTAATTTGGTGTTGCTGATATTCTGTGGTCATTTGGTGTTGTTGATATTCTGATCATTTGGTGATTGCTATAGTGTGAATTCTGTAAAACCTCTGCAAAGGACCTTATCGTGTCACGCGACATAACTGAACCCTCTGGTCCTGTGTCATGCGACACAATGAGCCCTATGCAGCAGGTTCAGTTTCAATTGTAAGTATTGTTCCTCTTAGATGTAAAGTGGGACGTGGCCTCCCAGAGTCAATGGCTTACAAGTTGTATTTCCCCTTGTTGAGCAATAAAATAAAGCACTCTTATGCATTTTATACATATATTGTCATACACATTTCGCACACACATTTGAATGAATTAGATGTTGAACATTGAAAGACTCGTCTACGGATGAGGCGTGTTGGGTGAACTCTCGATTCTTCCCAACACGTAACCTGACCCCCGAACCCATTTTCTCTTCCAAAAAGGTTTTCAATGTTTCCTCTAAAACGGCGTGGCGACTCCTTTTATTTTATTTTTCGGCGAGCGTTCATTCAGTGGCGACTCCGCTGGGGACTTGAAACTTGGTTTTCAAAAGTGGGTCAAACTTTCGTGCTTGTTCAACATTCACTTTATTAATTTGTGTGTGCTTTGTTGTGTGACATTTTATGTGTTTAAATGCATTTTATGTGCTTTGTTTTATTCCTTTCCCTTCTTGTGTCCCATCTTTGTTGTATGTGTTGCTGTTTGCTTGGGGTTTGAGCTATTGTATTATGCTTGGAGACTGGGGCTGGTTTTGGCTTGTTGTTCAGGATTCTGGAAATGGCTTCTTCTGTCACGCGACAGAATGTGCCTCAGCTGTTCTGTGTCACGCGACAGAAGTGGCCAAGTTGCAGGATTTGATTTCTTTGTACAGGTTGTGATTGTGGGGCTGCCCCGTGATCAAATTGCATGATCCTTGATTATTGTATCTTTGTGGGGCGTGTGTGTGTTGTTTTTTCTTTTATCCCCCTTTTCCAAAATAAAAAAAAAAATAAAAATAAATAAAAAAAAATCATTTTCGCAAATAAAGGAAGATAGCCATCCCGCACACTACACCACGTAGATCTAGAACCCTCGGGTGCGATTAACGGCATCGCGGACGGTGATAATATTCGCCTACGCTTGAGTGCCTAATGTCAAACCTATCCCCCTAGCGCGATATAGGTGGCGCCACACATTTAACCTTTCCCAAACGGTTGGTTTTGACACGACATTTTCAAATACACTAAAATGAATTGTTTCAAAAATTATAATAAGCGTTCGTACCTATTCCTAAACCTAGCACGTGTGGGCATGTTGCCATCGCAACATGATTTCATGAAAGGACATGTCGTTCCCGTGGCATGTTCTAACGAGAGATCATGTCACTTTGTCAATGTGCACCGACGAGAGGTCATGCCGGATTTTTCCTTGAAATTCTTCAGGAATACCCGTTATGCTGCCCAAATTTTTCCAGAAATTTGGGCTGCTCGTCCGTCCCATAAATGCTTCGGTTTTGATTAGGTATCATTGCTTATTATTAATTTTGACTCAACGCATTTGGTGTATTTTTGGATGATGTGTCGATAGGTTCCCCCGAGGTCTAGATTGCGTGAAATAAAGGGTTAGCCTTTCCCAACCGTTCCTAGGACTTAAAAGCCACCGATTTCTACTTGAACAATAATAAGTGTTGCACGGGTCCATCTCCTTTCACGCTCTTCCCTCTCTCGTACCTTCTCAAAGTTCTCTATCCTCCGTCTATACACCCTCTTCACCTCTGCAAGGCTACAGCAAGTTGGGTGTGTGCTCCCGTTCCCGGCGCTCATTGGTCCATATTCCCGAGGCGGAAGCAGTTTGAGTGCCCGAGCAGTCATCCATCTGATTCGAAATCTAAAATGCTCGATGCAGAGAAGATTATGGCCCACCAATCTGGAAGTTTGTATCCCATGGGTCAGCAGCAGAGTGCAAATGGTGTGTCCATTGAAAAGTTGCGGGCTACCCTCGAAGCTGTTTTTCCTCGCAAGCGGGAGGCCCGGTTGTTTGCTCAGATTGCTAAAGATAAGGAGGGCGACTTATGAGGGACAGAATGATTGAGAAAGGTCCTCACCGCACCGATGACAATGATGCTCTTCCGTCCATCCAATGTTGAAGAAGTCAATCAGTCCTCGTAGGATCTAGAATGTCCGCTGTTGGACATGAGTCTGTCGAGTCCAAGTTGGACCAATTTTGCTTTGCAGTGATAAAATTTTTGTTTCTATTCTTGCTAGACTCGAGACATTACTAGCACACCTGCGCTACACTCAATTGAAATGGTCTTATTCCAAATGATCACCTGTGCTGCTCACCGACCAACGCTTTGAAATGACTAATGTTTGAATTGATCGGAGTGAGAAAATTGACCGATATCCTTCTCAAAGTGGGGCTTATCAACTCCCCACCTCGCGGCTCCTGTGCTCACATATCTTCCATTGTCTTCGCTATCTCGTTGCCCGATGAATTTGCATGGATCTTCCGCAGAGTAAACTTAAGGAAGCAATTGAAGGCTCGATCTCGTTCGGATCATCCGGTAGGGACTGCGGTTGAAACCTTCACCCTTAGGAAAACCATTACTGTACCCTCACCAAACAATATCCCTTTCAATTCAAGATCGGCATGTTTTGAAACCCATTTAGCCATCTCCAGAAGAAGAGGGACTATCCTTGAGACTCCCGTGATTTACAAGAAGACTTGCCGTCTCCAAGCTCAAGAATGGCATAATACAATGATCCATCCTGGGGACTAGCTGAAATCCTCCTCTCAAAGTCAAAATTGAAAAAAAGAGAGAGAGAGAGAGACAAAAATACAAAAAAAAAATATAAAAAAAAGAACAAAAAAAGAAGAAGAAAAGAAAGAGAGCCTAGTCCCCAGCGATTCTCTCAAAAGCAAAAGTCAAAGGATCCAGTTGTTACTTAAAGAGGAGTCTCAGAGTGAATAAAGAGACAGCAAGGATGTCCCTCACCATTACCTCTAACCAATCCCAAGCCGTCCTCTCGATTTTAGAGGACATTCCCATTACCCTTACCTTTGCGTTTAGCCAAAGCCAAGATTGACCTCTCATTCTTAGAGGCATTGAAGAAGCAAATCAATTCCCTCACCTTAGAAATCCCAAACACTTCCCTGAGAGACAACCTCTCGTCTTTAGAGGTTCAGCCAGCAAAAGGCCTAGCCGACCTCTCGTTTTAAGAGGTCATAATATCCCAAATCACCCGAAGACCGATCGAAATCCCGAGACCCAGTCGCGGTTCCTACCAGATAGCAGTTTCATTCCAATATCGTCGAGATCTAAAATAGATTGTTGCTTGAAAAGAGGCCAAGGCTATCTCGGTTCAAAAGACCGTCAAGTAAAGATTGTGAAAATTCCATCCGTTCGTTCGATGTTTCATGTGAGCATATTTCATTTCTCCTCTGAAAACACTCACCGTGGACGTCCCACTGGGGCTTCACATCCGTGTCTCCCATCGACACTCCAAGAGGACATGTTCTTTCGATTCTCAAAATCCTCAAAAGTCCTCAAATCCTCAAATTCCAACGTCCATTCTTTTTCATTCGGGATAAGCTGAACTACGGCGACCTGAGCTCCTCCCATGGAGGGGAACATAGGCAACCATAACTGGTCCGGTCGACATCACAAACAAATCTCAGAAAATCTGGTTTCAGCAAAGGCCGTCCCTATACACTGTTCATCTTTCCAAGTTTGATTCTTGATATCAATTGATTAAAATATTTGCTCATATCGGCTTTGGCGGTTGAATAACCCGAACATCAATAAAGGGTTTTAAGCAGCTTTGTGATCATCACGAATAAGACAAGTTTTCAAGTGTCTCGATAAGTCTTCTCTTTCTACATCATAGGAAGATAGAGCTAAACACTGTTTTTGGTCAGCAGGGGCTTCCATACACTTTTCCACGCTTTGTGATGCTTATACTCTCCCAAAAGAGTCAAACCCAAAGCGAGAGTGTCAAACCCAAAGCGAGAGTGTCAAACACAGATTCGGGATCTATTCCCACCTTCGAAAGATATGCCCCTGCACACATACCTTTCCGAGTCTTGTCCAGCGACTGATTGACTGTGGTTTGAAATGATGAGTTGCCTCTTTGGCCACAAGATGACTCTGCCTGCGATAAAGCTGCATGGAATTTCCTCAAGCTGGGGCTTTGGTTAAAGTATCCCTCCGGCTCTCCTTACCAGATTCCCCTCAGGTTTGCTTTATAATGTCAACTGGGGCTACGCTAAGTTGGGATCATTCTCTGCACCCCCTCTGCTGCTTGCTGTCTCAGATACGCTTTGTCCTCACTAGCAATGGACCTGCTGCAATCTGTACTCCTGAGAGCGTCCCCGACTTGCCTAAGCTGCACCATCCATACACCGTCACTCATACACTTTTCAAATCCTTGGGAGAGGGTCCATAACCCATGCATCCACCCCATTACAAACACTTTTTGTCCCATACATGATCCCTCATAGAGCAATTGATACAGACATATCTGCTCATCAAGCCGTGCCAAATCCCTTCCTATTCTCCCCAACTGAGATGGACTTGTGCAACAAAAGATTAATAATGCATAAGCAAAGAGTCAAATAAAGTGCTAGGTGCATAGAGTGTTGTGTTTTCCCCCACATGGTACAATAATCAGGTGATCATAATTTGATCGTGAGGACTGCCCCTCGAATTGCAACCTTGGACAAGGGTTCCAAATCCTGCAGATGGCAGATCCCGCCTTTATTACCTTCACCAGGCCCGTCACCTTCGAACTCACCAGCATCATCTGAAAGAGCCCCAGCTGCCTCAGTCTCCTAGCAATGCTTGACAAAGAAAAGAGCCCCAGCTGCCTCAGTCTCCTAGCAGTGCTTGTAAAAAAAAAAAAAAGAGCCCCAGCTGCCCCAGTATCCAAGCAATGATGCTCACCAGTCTCGACGACTTTAAAGACTATTTTGCAAAGACCGTCCCGTGAACGGCCACCCAGCAAGCGTCGACAAGTGGTATAGGTCCCTCCGGCAGCCACGGTCATCCAGCAGAACTAATGGTGGCATGAGACCCTAGACAGCTACCTCCCAACAAGCACTTACAGCCTAAGACCCTCCGACAGCTACATCTACCCCTGCAGGTACAATGATCAACGGAGCTGCACCGAATCTCAAAGATTACCCCTCAAAGCATAAGCGAGACAAAGAATCCGTGTCTATTTGAGTCTCCCCAGCAGTGCGCACCAAAATCAATGGCCCCGCCGCCAAGGTACCAACAGGAGTCTGATCTCTAACAAGCAAAGTCCCCGGCTTACCAAGCAAAGCTCGGGACACGAAAGTCAACTGTCACAATAAAGATAGGCCCCGCCGCCAAAGCGCCAACAAGAAATCCGCTGCCCAGTAAGCAAATGTCCCATCACAACAAAGATAGGTCCCACCGTCAAGCCGTCAACAAGAATCCGCTGCCCAGCAAGCAAAGTCCCCGTCACAGCAAGTACGGTCCCAGACCAGAGACAACAGTCAACGAACGAAAGAGGGCCCCGCCGCCAAAGAGACCAACAAAAATCCGCTGCCCAGCAAGCAAAGTCCCGTCACCAGAATACCAACAAGAATCCGCTGCCCAGCAAGCAAAATTCCCGTCACATCAGGCAAAGTCCTAGACCCTAAAGCCAACAGTCGACAAAAGATTGCCCCGCACCCGGCAACCGTCAACAACAGTTAGTAGCATAGGACCCTCCGGCAGCTACATCAATCCCCAGCAATATGAACAATAGCATCAGTCCCTCCGGCAGCTACAGATTTCAGATATTAGGTGACAACCGCACAGTCAGATATTGGGTGACAACCGCACAGTCAGATGTTGGGTGACAACCGCACAGTCAGATGTTGGGTGACAACCGCACAGTCAGATGTTGGGTGACAACCGCACAGTCAGATGTTGGGTGACAACTGCACAGTCAGATGTTGGGTGACAACTGCACAGTCAGATGTTGGGTGACAACCGCACAGTCAGATGATGGGTGACAACCGCACAGTCAGATGATGGGTGACAACCGCACAGTCAGATGTTGGGTGACAACCGCACAGTCAGATGATGGGTGACAACCGCACAGTCAGATGATGGGTGACAACCGCACAGTCAGATGTTGGGTGACAACCGCACAGTCAGATGTTGGGTGACAATCGCACAGTCAGATATTGGGTGACAACCGCACAGTCAGATGATGGGTGACAACCGCACAGTCAGATGTTTGGTGACAACCGCACAGTCAGATGTTTGGTGACAACCGCACAATCAGATGATGGGTGACAATCGCACAGTCAGATGTTGGGTGACAACCGCACAGTCAGATGTTGGGTGACAACCGCACAGTCGTGTCCTTGGGTGACGCCCCTAATAGTCGTGTCTTTCGGGTGACGCCCCTAACAGTCGTGTCTTTCGGGTGACGCCCCTAATAGTCGTGTCCTCGGGTGACTCCCCTAACAGTCATGTCTTTCGGGTGACGCCCCTAACAGTCGTGTCTTCGGGTGACGCCCCTAACAGTCGTGTCTTTTGGGTGACGCCCCTAACAGTCGTGTCTTTCGGGTGACGCCCCTAACAGTCGTGTCTTTCGGGTGACGCCCCTAACAGTCGTGTCTTCCGGGTGACGCCCCTAACAGTCGTGTCTTCGGGTGACGCCCCTAACAGTCGTGTCTTTCGGGTGATGCCCCTAACAGTCGTGTCTTTCGGGTGACGCCCCTAACAGTCGTGTCTTTCGGGTGACTCCCCTAACAGTCGCGTCTTTTGGGTGACTCCCCTAACAGTCCGAACTACGATTTGGCTTGATTTCCTCCCCGGGATACATAGGAATCCTTTCTCAAAAGGTCCAGCCATCCGATTCCCCAGATCACCGTCTAGCCCTCAACCTTATTCCTCAGCCGCTCATTGGGATTGGGTCCTTTTATCGACAACCTCACTTCTTCCATAAGTGACGTTGCCGAGGGGCTCTGTGAGTACGCCAATCCAATTCGCGATCCCTTTTTAGGTGCATTTTAAATGATAAAATCGCACTAAGGGGCGTTTTGGTAAATTCCCGGTCCGTTTCGAGATTTCCGGGAACTTTTTATAAGTTTCCCGCGAAGGAAATGTTTTTTAGTATTTTTCCCGGACAAAAGGACCTAAAAGGAATAAATCAGTTTGGACCTCTTGGGAATTAACCCGGAATGTTCCAGAATTTGGTTTTGGCGCCAGAGTCGATTATAGACGTGGCCCGTTGTACGACAGCTTTAAGCATGGAAATTGGAAGCGTTGGGTCGTGCGACAAAATAATCTCATTCCCAATTTATGTATAAATGCCAAATTCCATTCATTTGTTAAGGGGGCCTCTCACATTTCTCACACACAAAACACACAGACTCACCCTTTCTCTCTCTATACGCAAAAGCTCCGCTCTCTCTCCTCTCTCTCTATACGCAGAAGCCAAACACAATTGCCATTACTCCCTTCCTCAATCGTCTTCTTCATCTACACCGAGCTCTCCCTCACCGGTGACCTCCCTCCTCTCCGATTACCAAGCTTCCTCGATCCAATCTCTCTCTAATCTCCTTCCCTCAACTCTCCGGCCAAACCCAACAACAACCGCTCCTTGCTCAACCTATTCCCCGGCGGTCCTCAACCTCCTCACCACCGGAAAACTCAATCTCCAACCTCAATCTCCATCACGGTTCTCTTCCTCTCTTCCATAAACACCATCTCCTCTGTTCCAAGTCCCAAGCCGTTAACCATCGACGCCGCCCTGTTCCAAGCCCTAAGCCGTTGCCACCACTACTCCATCAACAATCTCCGGCCAATCAATCCTCAATTGCGTCTCCCCTGTTCCAGCGCCAATTCAATGCACAGACACTTGGAGCTTGACCGCAGCTCTCAGTCTGAAGGTTAGATCTGACTCCGAAGCTGAATTGAAGAATTCGATACCTAACGTGGTATCGAATTTGAGGATACTACAAGGGTAACAAATCCTAAACCGTAATATCTCTGTTTAAATTTCTGTGATTCATCTGTTGGTTCCTGCGATTCGTCTGTTTGGTTTATGTTAATCGTTTGATTCCAAATCAATTGTCTGATGTGCGATGTTTGTTGATTAAACTTCAAATTGGGTGTGGATCATTCATATCCACACTCATTTGAAGTGATTCGTGTGGATCTCTATGTTTATGTTCAGGCTGTAGTATGATATTTGGATCATTTGATGTTGTTGATACTATGGTAATTTGGTGTTGCTGATATTCTGTGGTCATTTGGTGTCATTGATATTTTGATCATTTGGTGATTGTTGTAGTGTGAGTTCTGTAGAACCTCTGCAAAGGACCTTGTTGTGTCACGCGACACATCTGAACCCTCAGGTCCTGTGTCACGCGACACAATGAGCTCTATGCAGCAGGTTCAGTTTCAATTGTAAGTATTGTTCCTCTTAGATGTAAAGTGGGACGTGGCCTCCCAGAGTCAATGGCTTACAAGTTGTATTTCCCCTTGTTGAGCAATAAAATAAAGCACTCTTATGCATTTTATACATATATTGTCATACACATTTCGCACACACATTTGAATGAATTAGATGTTGAACATTGAAAGACTCGTCTACGGACGAGGCGTGTTGGGTGAACTCTCGGTTCTTCCCAACACGTAACCTGACCCCTGAACCCATTTTCTCTTCCAAAAAGGTTTTCAATGTTTCCTCTAAAACGGCGTGGCGACTCCTTTTATTTTATTTTTCGGCGAGCATTCATTCAGCAGGTGAAACAATCTAGTAAAGGGATATTTATTTTACAAAACAAGTATGCTAAAAGCCTAGTGAAATGGTTTGGGTTGGAGGGGGCAAAGAGTTCAAAAATCCCTATGTGTTCATCTCTTAAACTTGGTTGAAATCAAGTAGGTGAGGATGTTGATCCTACATTATATCGTTCCATGATAGGTAGCCTTCTCTATCTCACTTCTAGTCATCCTGATATCATGTTTAGCGTGTGCGTCTGTGCACGTTATCAAGCCAATCCTAAAGTCTCCCACCTTAATTCTGTCAAAAAAATAATTAAATATATTTCGGGAACAAGTGAATTAGGGATTTGGTTTAGTAAGGATACTAACACCAATTTGGTAGGCTTTAGTGACTCGGATTGGGCGGGGGATATGGATGATAGGAAGAGTACTAGTGGGGGGTGTTTTTACTTGGGTAACAATTTAGTTTCATGGTATAGTCGTAAACAAAATTGTGTCTCTCTTTCCACGGATGAATCTGAGTATGTTGCAGCTAGTAGTTGTTGCTCACAACTTATTTGGCTAAAACATATGCTAGATGATTATGGCCTAGATAGTAATTCCTTGACTATGTACTATAATAACTTGAGTGCTATCAACATTTCAAAAAACCTTGTACAGCATTCCCGTACTAAGCACATAGATATACATCATCACTTTCTTAGAGATATGGTAGATAAAGGCCTAATTAACATTGATCATATTGATACTAAGTATCAACTGGCTGATTTCTTTACCAAGGCCTTAGATCACGAGAGATTTTCTAGTTTGAAAAGATCTCTTGGTCTTTGTAATCTCTGAGTCTGTTTGTCAGTGCTACCCCAGGTGATGTTATCACTCAGGGTAACACTTGTATATTAGTGTATTTTTTCTGTTTATTTTTTAAAAAATGCTTTTATATTCTTTTAGTCTGGTTAGCTTAGTTTTGACAGTGGCACATGCTGAACTTTTTGTTATGGTAGGTTATTACTTGGGTTAACATGTTTGATATCATTCCCCTCGTATGCTAAAAGTGACATAGTTACTAATCTTTCTTTGTGATAAACAAAAGGCAAAGGCAATTATTTCCATACTATTCTCTCGAGCTCGGGGCACGGTGTTCGCTGCAATGATGTACTCTTGCCAATGAGAATGTATGAGGTGATCTATGCTTAGTATTAGGGACATGGAGTTCGCTACTACAGTGTACCCTACTTGAAAGGCATAAATCACTTTATCTTTACACTTGAAATAAAACACGGGCACGGAGCTCGTTACTACGATGCTTCCTTGTTTAAAGAAGTGTATTGATCTCTTATAACAAGCAATGTATTTTAAAAAAAAATAGGCTTGTTATGCCTAAAGTGCATGAAAATTGCTCAACTTGTTATGCCTGAAGTGCCTGAAAATGGCTAAGCTTGTTATGCCTGAAATGCTTGAAAATGGCTAAGCTTGTTATGCCTGAAATGCTTGAAAATGAAAATATTTATCAAGAGGATTTATATCACATGTGTTATCCTAGGTGTTACCATCATTGCCTTAACATATTAGTTTTTTTATTTCTTATTTTCGAAATTTGTTGAATAATTTTTTAAAATCTGAAAGTCTTTTTAATTAAAGAGTTTACGAGTTTGAAAACGTCTTCAACAAGTTTTCTTTAATTTTAGTAAACCTTGTTGAGTAACTAATCCTTATTATGTTGATATTTGTTCTCATAACTTTCGGACTTAGTTATAAATATTTTGTTTACTCATTTTTTTAATTTTTGTTTTACTTAAAATATATATATATATATATATATATATATATTAATTTTTTTGATAACAGCCGTGTGGTTGTAAATTTGGGTTGTTGGGGTTTTATTTAAAATGAGTGGATAGGGTTAAATAGGAGTTTTTTTAATGAAAGGATATTGAGAGGGTTATAGGGTTTTAGTTAGGATAGGACTCAACATGTCTAATCACATTAAAATTTATGTTCCCTAACTTAATCACTCCCCTATTTTATCTCTATCTCTTCTTATCTCTCTCTGTTGTAACCGTCTCTCTCTCCTCATTTTTAGCCCCTTTCAACGTCGTCTTCTCCCTCTCGCTTTCTATGTCAAATCTCGTTCTAAAAATTCCCAAAAAAATTACCATGGCGTCTCCCTCCAAAACCAACACCGAACCCTCAAATACCGATCAAATGGAAATCTCTCCAAGCATTGCCCCAAGTGTAGCCTCTCGTGTAGCCATGGAGACTTCTCCCATGATTACACCAAGCTCTTCTCCTCCTATAATGGCTGTAGTTCCAGCTGCTGCCCCTGTGTCCTCGTTTGAACATGGCATTCCCAAAGTCACACTCATCCCAGCCGAATCGAAAAGAAAAAGGAAAGCTCCCTCAACCAAGTTGTCTCCTCAAGTTGCTAAGAGGAGGTCCTCCAATCGAATCAGGACAATAAGATCCAAAGCTACACCAAATATTACCTCTGATCCGGTTGAAGTTTTAGAAAGCTCATTGGAAATGTCATCACCTCATGTGAGTGACGAGAACTTTGATGCTACAAAGGAGAAGGAACCTTCTGTGGACTCTTTCGATGCCTGAGTGGATGCTGATGAGGAGGAAACATTGTCTGATTTTTAGAAGAGGAAGGGCAAGGCCAAAGTTTCACTAAGTGCTACCAAGGGTGCTACCAAGAAGAGGATATCATCTGAGGTAACACATGCCCCCTCCTTTGTTCCTACACAATCTTTTCCTAGTGATAATGAATTATCTGGTGATGAGTTTATTCGGAATGAAGAGGATAAAGCTTTTCCAAAACCATTTCTTACTTTGGAATTTATAAGAAATAAAACATTGAGTTTTGGCTTAACAATTTAAGTAAGAAATAGTTAAAAGAAAAGCATATTGATGAGGGCTAGTTAGAAAAGGAAGGGATGGTTCAGTTTTTAAAGGATAGAAATTTCCTTAAGGCAAATAATCATGCCTCAGTTTTTGTTGAAAGTGTGGTAAGAAACTTTTTTGCTAACCTACATGCTCATTTGGATAATGAAGGATCTGAGAAATTTGGGAAAGTTTTTGTGCGGGGTAAGGTTTATTCGTTTACTCCAACCCTTATTAACAAGGTTCTAGGACTCCCAAACTTAGATGACGAGAGGATTAGAATTAATAGGGATGAAATGGTTAAGTTCCTCACCCATAACAAAATCCAGTCCTGACCTTTAAAGGAAAAGCTTCATGCTTCTAGGCTTACCTCTCTGTACTTTGTTCTTCATAAACTTTGCATCTTCAATTGGCTCCCTACTACAAATGAACCTATTGTTATATTAGAGCATGATAATGTTTTGTACAGATTGGGCAAAAATCATTGGATTAACTTTGGAAGATAAGTGTTCAAACACTTAGCTTCATGGGGTAGAAAGAAAGAAATGAACATTACCGTTTTCCCATATTCTTCTTTAATTTTCAAAGTTTTAATCTTTCAATCCTTGCCTATTGAAGCCTCTGATGCTTTTACCTCTAAAACTGAGTATTATATCATTAATCCTCAACTGAAAAAGGGTAACAGGTATACTAAAGATCTTCCTTGGAAAAAATCTGATGAATCAGCTTCTGGTCTTCCTGGTACTACCTCACGTGATATCCCAAGTACTTCCCCAGGTGTTGCCCTTAATATGTTTGCAAGAACTGATGCTATAAGTATTTTGTCTAATATGATCAATCTTCTGGGCAACACTTCACCATGAATCCCAAAGACGACAGTGCTGAATTTCTTGCACAAGCAATCTAGTGCATTTGGAGAACTCGTCGAAGGGTGGGTCAAGCTTAAGCAGGCAACTGATATTTTTATTGATGAAATTTCTTCCCAAACAGGGGGAGGATGTGTTGTTGCTATAGCTTCTGGAGCTGGTGCTACTGCAGGTGCTACCACCAGTGCTGGCCCAAGTGATGGTGGAGGTGATAGGGAAGGAGATCAGAAGGAGGAAGAAGAAGAGGAGTTTGAAGAAGAAGAAAGCTAATACCTGAAGGTTGTTGAACCTGAAGGTTTATGTTACCACTAATTTGTTGGTGGATTTGGTTTGTTGTGTTCAAAATAATTTCTTTTTATTTGGTGAAGTGGTTCCTAAACAATTTACTTTTATTTTGTTTATGTTGGTTGCAAAAACACTTTAGGTGGTTTGTTTTAAAACATTAATCTGCTAGGTAGTTTTTGCTTGGATGATATTTTGGTACAATGGTTTATAGTTTTATCTTTTAACTTAGTTTATTTCGAAAAACTTGTTAAGTTTGAAATAAATTAGTTTATTTTGATAAATCATTGTTTAGATTGGCTCATTGATTAAGGGGGAGTTAATTGTCGTGGAGATGTTATAATCAGTTTCTATGCTCTGTGTATCTTGTTATGGACTGACATATTTTAGGTAAGTAGCACATTAGGTTTGAGAAGAAATATGCAACTAAGGGGGAGATTGTTAGTGTAAAATGCAGATGATATCTCAGATATTTACCAGATTTCAGATGATATTGCAGATGATTTCCTGTGCTGGAATTTATATAGTTGTACATTTCTTATTTATTAATTTATGTAATAATGTGCTAATATAATATGTATAGTCTATGGTGTATGTCCATATTTCAGGTTGCAATATGATTGGAGAATGAGCTAGAAATGTGGAGGAATTTGGAAAAGAGAAAGTTATGCATAAATGTCGTTTTATGCATAATCTTTCAACAAGCCTTGTTTATATAGACAACAACAAAAATGTGTGAAGACTTGGTCAAGTTGGTTGTTGCTGATTCAAAGAGAGTACAAGGCTGAGAATGCTTGGGAGTACAAGGCTTTGAAGCATGAACTTGGATAACAAGCATATGGTTGCTATAATTGAGGAAGTGGGCGCATGAAGTGAGGAACAAGCTCAACCACTCTTCCCACTCTCCCTCAACGTGCAAGATAGCCCCAAGGCTGTTTATTTGAGTGTCCTTCAAGTAATTGAAGACTATAAATATGCTTGGAAGGATTCATTTGAAGATGTGCCAAGAAAAACCATTTTATACACACCTTCGAAGCATATAGAGATAGAGTTCTTTGTTTGGTTCTTTTCATCCATCCTCCCTTGTAATTACGCACTTGATTACCTTGGTGTCAAGTTGTGTGTAGGCTAGGATTGGATTCCGTTCTTTATCTCTTGTTCCATAGAGCTTATATTATATTAGTCTTGGGGAACATTTCGGCTTTGTGTAATTCTTTTTATAAAGTGATAAAGTCTTGCCTAAGAGGGATCCTCAAGTTATATTATTTATATAACTTGAGAAAAATAATTTTGGTATTATTATTCCGCTGCAATCTCTTTTACAAAATTGTTTTTATTTTCGAAGTGTGTGTGTGTTATCCCAAGTGCTATCGTTGGTGCAGTTATCACCTTGGATATCACTTGTGATTCTGGCCGTGACAATTTAGAAAAAAAATAGGTTGGGGGCATATAATCATTCTTGATTCTTGGTTTTGTGCTATTTGTGCTATTTGTTTATGGTTTTGTTCTTATTTACCATTCAATCAGTGATTATACATTAGCTTCCAATTAATCTTACCATGATTGTGCTATTTGTCTTGATTTTGTTCGTATTTACCTATTATTTTCCGAATGATAGTTAGGGTTTTATTTTTATTGCAGTATGGATGATGATGATCGATATACGTCTGAGAGAGAACCTGAGGTCTTGAGTTTGGCTTATCCAAACTTGACACAAAATGATGAGAATGAAAATCTTAATAATGTTGAGGGAGAGAACTTGAATGGCAATGACAATGATAAATGGTGGATTGATAATGAATATTTGATTGATAACATTGTTAGTCAGTCACATGGTGGGAATAATGGGCATGATGATGGAGATGAAAGTGGTGATAGTTTGGGAGAGTTAGATGATATGGCTGATGATGAAGAGTATATCTCTAATAAGACTTTAGCTGATGTGACAATGAGAAAATATTATAATGTTGAGGGAGAGAATGTTAATGAGAATTGTGAAAATTTAGAAGATGCTAATGTTGATGGTCAGAATAGTAAAAATGGGTATGTGGGTGAGGGGAATGTGATGGGGTTCAATCAATCAAAGTACTTTGACTTTGATATTGGAGGTGATTTCAATCAGTGGAAAAGTGATGATGGTAACGATGAATCTGGTTCTGATTTTGTTGCTAAGAGTAACAGTGATGAAGACGACTGGGTGAAATCCGATAGGGTTAAAGCAGCTGAAGAAGTGAAATTTAATCCTAATGTAGATATCAAACAATTTGATTTTTGTGTTGATATCCTATTTGCTTCATAAAGAATGATAAACAAAGGATTCAAGAAAAATCCCAAGACTGTCCATGGGGGTATAAATGCTAGTTATGAAGGGAGTGATGTCACTTTAAGATCAAATCCTATCAGAAGAACCATAAATGTTCAATGAGAACCAGGATTAAAACTGTGAACTCCAAATGGTTGGCAAAGAAATTGGGTGATAGGATTAGACTAACCCCTTTCATGAAGTTGGTTGAGATTCAGGATTTGGTGAAGGAACAATTTGGACAGGAGGTTAATTTAAAAATGTGTTATAAAACAAAAAAGTTTGCTTTGAATGAAGTTAAACATTCAATGGAGGAGCATTATGCAAAGCTTTGGAATTATGTGTATGAAATAGCAAGATCAAATCCAAGTAGTACAATTGTTTTGAAAGGGACAGGGGATGAATGGGCTGGGCCTCCACAATTTAGAAGATTTTACATCTGTTTTGATGCAATTAAAAAGGGGTTTGTTGAGGGATGCAGAAAATTTGTAGGTGTGGATGGTTGTTTTTTGAAGACTTGGATTAAAGGTGAGTTGATTCTGGCAATGGAAAGGGATGCCAACAACCAAATGTTCCCTATAGCCTGGGCAGTTGTAGAGAATGAAGATCAACACACATGGAGGTGGTTCCTTAACCTTCTTGCAAATGATATTGGCATTGGAAATGGTTGTGGATGGACCATTATGTCTGATCAACAGAAGGTATGTTGTTGTTCATTTAAAATATGTTTTCCCTCTTTTATTGTTGTTCTTAGAATTGTGTGAATGCTTACTGACATTTAGTCACTTCTATGAAGGGATTGGAAGTTGCAATAAATGACTTGTTCCCTGAGATACATCACAGAAACTGTGCAAGACACATTTATGCAAATTTCAAAAAAAAGAGGGTTCACTGGTGTGAACTACAGGAGGTACTTTTGGGCAGCAGCCAAGTTAACAACTGAAGGTGACTTTCAAAAGAACATGGAAAAGATAAAAGTGTTATCTGAGCATGCTTACAAGCATTTGATGGATAGGGATCCATCTAGATGGTGTAAGGCACTCTTCCACACTTACTGTGTTTGTGACTCTATTGACAATAATCTTTGTGAAAGATTTTATTTTTGGATATTAGAGACTAGATATAAATCCTTGATTAGCATGCTAGAAGCCATTAGGAAACAAGTAGTGGTCAGAATGAGAGACAAAAAAAATTATATGACTAGACGACTAACTGAGGTCAGAAGGTTTGGAGATAGAGTAGTAAAGAGTTTAGAGGATTTAGTGGTCAAGTCTAGGGATTGCAGTTCTTTATGGAATGGTGATACACAGTTTGAGGTTGGGGGTAGAATAGGGGGTACAATAGTTGACCTAACGACTTGGACATGTACTTGTAGAGCATGGAAGCTAAGTGGTATTCCTTGTTGTCATGATGTTTCAGCCATAACCCTTACGAGGGAAGATCCAGAGGGTTATATATATATGAGTGTTTGAAAGGTGAAACTTACCTCAAGTCTTATCAGTATATGTTGAAATCATTGACTGGTATGAACATGTGGCCCACTCAGATAAACCAGTAATATTGCCACCGCCTCTAAGAGTTGTGAATGGAAGACCAAAGTGGAACAGAAGGAAGGATGCCTTGGAAGATGGTAAAGGAAAGAAACCAACTGGTCTTACAGAAGAACCTGTCGAAGTGGATCCATACAAAACAATCAAAAAATCAAGGAAGGGAGTTCAAATGACTTGCAGTATTTGTAAGCAGAAAGGACATAACAAGAAGAAATGTCCTCAGAAGCCAGTAGAGGATCAAGTTCATATTCCTGCTATAAGAAGGGACAAACAATCTGTAAGTAATTAACAACAAATATAGGTTCTTTAATACAGATCTAATCTTTTACTTGATTAACAAAATGTGTACTTGTTTCATATGCAGGTTAGGAGGAAGAAAGCTTTCCGAGCTAATGTACATGAATCTGCAAGTGGAAGACAAAATTCTAGGGATGCTGAAAGTGGGGTAAGCTATGATAAAACATATTATTACTTTAGTCCCATACCCATGATATATGTACCTTGAATGGGTGACTTAAAGTTGTATTGCTTTATCTCATTATAGGTGAGAATAGGAGCTAGTACAAGTGTTCTTGAACCAAATTTCACAAGGAGAGGAAGATCTTTTATCACAGTTGAATCACTACAACAACAATCCAAAAAGCAAGAGAAATAGGAATTAAATTTTATGCTGGTGTTGGTTGTTGGTTCCTTTTTTATTTATATTTTGTTAAAGTCTATTGACAACCAACTATGGCAAGCTTTTGTAACAATTATGATGCTCTTTTTGATGTTTGATAGCAAATGGATGTTTTTGTTAACATTTGAAGAGGTGGTTTGGATAGTTGTTGGCAGGTGATAGTGATGGTGTTGGTTTTTTTATGGACGGGGGTTGGATTTTTGTTTTACAATGTTGTCACTTGTAAAACTTATGACTTGTTCAAGATGTTTAATGCACTATGTGTTTTGGACAAATTTCAACAAGTAAATTTATCTAATCAAGGATGTTTGGGCACAAATGGAATATAATTCTCAAAGCAAGATGAACGCAAGGATGTAACGAGGAAACCCTTGAAACAATCGTTCAAGGGAAAAACCTCGGGAGGCTTTTGGAAAGCCTACCTAAACCAAAGAAATATTATTGAGTATTAGAGTTTACGAGTACAAGTGCAGAGTGAGAGTAAGCAAAAATGTGTAACGTGTGTACAGGTGCACTTTAGGAATAATATATAGGCATGAATGTAACTGAAAAAACAATATCTTGAATGTCTTGCTGAAATTTCGCCTAGAATCTCGCCATTTGTTGATGGAGATCAGCCGTTATCCCTTGGTTGAAGGATGGGACCGTTGTGTTGTTGCTTGACTAAGTCCATGCAGTCGTTTAAATGAGCTATTTTTATTTATATTTTTGTTCCTGGAAAATAGGAAAATACAACAAAATGTTTCAAGGCGTTAGTCCAAGATGTAAGTTAAGACATTACCTCAAGATGGATGTTCAAGACGTAGAACATGGTAAGTGGATTTTTTAGGGTGAAAAAATTGCCCCCAAAATATTGAGGCTTTTCCATACTGAAATACGAAAAGTCTTAATGTTTTGACAAGTGTCGCCTCGGTCTTGAAAGGAAGTTGATGAGGTGGTTGGCCCGCACAAGGTTCGAGAAATCAGGGCTCATTATGGGCTTTGTAGCAGTCTTGTCATATTAATTTGAATTTTTGAAGGAAAATCATATTTCTTCAAAAACTGCCTTCACTTCACCGGCGCTATTATCCCCGTCTTCTCCGGTGAGTATTTTTTCGCATAGAGGCACTAGATCCCAGCCGCGCCGCCCTCTCTGAGCCCCGAGCATTCCCTCGTGTCACGAGGTTGCGAATAAACCTCTTCGCCCCGATAACCTGGTGCAAAATTCGATCCACAACCCAGGACGAGAACTGCAAAGAAGAAATAGAAGCATTAAAAAACAGTCGAAATAATGACGAAAGAAGTACAAAGCCAAAACAACCAGAACGCGATCAGCACATACCTGAGTATTCGATTGAGGCCCGAAAGCTCGCGGCGTCACCGTTGGGAGGGGTATCTGCGCCCTCATCCTAACACCATCCTGGGTATACAAAAAGTCTGCCCGAGGGATCCTCACTACCGAATCCCCCTCCCTCGCCAGCACCTGAGGTGTCCTCAGCCTGCGCACCACGAACGCCTGATAGGGCTCCTGAGTAACATACTCCAGGGCAGGCCGCCCACCTCTGAACCAATACCAGTTCACTGACCCTTCCCGGGGAAACAGCATGTCAGCTGGAGGCTCAGCCGGTGCCAAAGCTGCCAACCCTAGGCCATGCTGCCTCGTCACCCTCTCCCCCAAATAGTAAACATCGTAGGTGAGTCCCCGCAGGATCCACCTCTGCCTCATCCAGTGCTCAGCGCCACCCAGTTGGTCCACCTCGAATCGATCCCAAGGGTAAAAATTAACCCTATCACTAGTCTCCGCCCTCAAAGATGGCACCATGTCACTATACCGCATCTTTATCCTAGTCTGGGTAGTCCTCTTCACTCGGGCATCCTTCGTCCACCAAAGCATCGCCGGGTATGCAAAAGCCTCCCCCTAGACATGGTCCCACAAGGCGCAGCCAAAAATCTCCAAGGCCCAAACCTGCATCCAACAAAGCAAACCCATCAAAAAACCAAAAGTGCATACACAATATGTACAAGGGATAAAGGAAAAGAAAGAAAGTGTACCTCCAATTGGAACTCGAAGCAGGTTAGGGAGGTGTACGCCTTCCTGCTGTATCTGTCCAAAGCGAAGTATAACTCTGCCAAGCCCGCCTCCCCTCAGGTGTACTCATCTATCCTGTCTATGTCCGCCAAAGACCCCAGCAAAGCGAACATAGTCGTACCCTCAGCATGCCCAAATAGAGTGCTGGAAAGGGCGAACCACAAGAAGCATCGAGCGATCTGGTCAGCTGTGATGGTCTGGTCCCCTCTCTCGTACCGGGCTATGCTCTCAGCCAACTTTGCCTCGATCACGGCATACTCCATGCCCATCCCCTTCCGCGGCACGATGACAATCCCCAGCAGATTCATCAGCTCCGCGTCCGTATACCCGTCGTGCCACTCCAAGCTGAGCCCCTTAAAGGACAGGCCAGTAATAGCGGCATAATCAGTAGGGGTCACGGTAGCCTCCCCCCAGAAGAAGTGAAAAGTGTGGGTAACATCCCACCAATACTCCGCCAGCGCCAAAAGGAGCCCCTTGCTCTTATGTAATCCAGCCACCCCTCTCAGGTTCTCAATAAAGCCGTAAAGCCTAGAAGCTACTACGAGCTGGCGAGGACTCTGATAACCCACCCTACCAGCCGTGGGCAGAGCATCCCAAAGCCTGACAACCGCCTCCACAGACCCTCGCGTCTTTAGGTTATACAACTTGCGTTGGATGATATCACCTCTCTCCTGAAAGTAAACACAACACAAATATGTCACCAAAATTGCCAATATGATATGAAGAACAGGAAAGAAAGAAAATAAATTACGTCCCATGTTCGGATACACCTTCCTACACACATTCTTTTCTCACACTCAATTTTCATTCAAAATCTCTTATACAAGTGTCCGTTCCAAATTCGACAAATTTGTGTTCATTTTACTAATGCAATTTTCATTCGAAATCTCTTATACATGAGTCTGTTCCAAATTCGGCAAATTTGTGTTTATTTTACAAAATGCATTTTGCATAAAAAATCTCTTATACAAGAGTCCGTTCCAAATTCGGCAAATTTGTACATCTTTACATAGCATGCATCTTTCTCACATTCGTGCATCATGTTATCAAGCATGCATTCACAAAAGTAAATTTTCACCACAAAAAAAATCTCTTATGCAAGAGTTCGTCCCAAATTCGACAAATTTGTACCCACTTTGTTTTTACATTATGCAAACTACTTATGTTTTTCATAAACAAATTGCATATTCTTTCTACCCATAACTTCAATTAAACATATGCATCACCAATTTCAATTTTCCATGGCAAAATAAACAAAATCCCCAATTTTGACAATTCAAGCCCTAAGTCTAACATATACCAATTTTGACAAAAAATCAACAAAATAGCCAAAATTGAGTATCATACCATGCGCCCAATGTTGCCACATATCCAGATAAAACTCCTCATTCATCGATTGCGAGAGCGTGTAATGGCGGTGCATTCTCACCAACTCGAGCCTCATCTCCGCCGCCTCCCGATTCACCCGTCCTCGACGGACTCCACGAGCTCCTCCCCTTTGCTCCATAGCCTTGATTTTGAAGGATTTTGCGAAGAAATCGGACAACAATGGAGGTTTCTATCTCTTCTCCCTCGTTTACTCTCGTCTCCCTCTGTTGACTGCTTAGGAAATTGAGGAAGAAAAACATGACTGTCCAGCTTTTTGAACCAGGCGCCCTGCTGATCTGGTCCGCGCGGACAAGATTGCAGGGCGAAATCCCTATTTTGCCCTTTTAATTTCTGGTCTTCTGCATCCAGACCCCCAGTTTAACGAAAACTTAACGGAAGTTCATTCCCTTCCTCGTTTTTAACCCCGGCCGTCATCGTAAGCCCATCCTTTAACGAAAACTTAACGGAAGTCCATTCCCTTCCTAGTTTTCAACCCCGGTCGTCATCATAAGCCCGTTCATTTAATGAAAACATAATGGAAGTCCATTCCCTTCCTAGTTTTCAACCCCGGCCATCATCGTAAGCCCGTCTTTTAACGGAAACTTAACAGAAGTCCATTCCCTTCCTAGTTTTCAACCTCGGCCGTCATCGTAAGCCCTTCCTTTAACAAAAACTTAACGAAAGTCCATTCCCTTCCTAGTTTTCAATCCTGGCCGTCATCATAAGCCCGTCCTTTAACGAAAACTTAACGGAAGTCCATTCCCTTCCTAGTTTTCAATCCCGGCCGTCATCGTAAGCCTGTCCTTTAACGAAAACTTAACGAAAGTCCATTCCCTTCCTAGTTTTCAACCCCGGCCGTCATCGTAAGCCCATCCTTTAACGAAAACTTAACGGAAGTCTATTCCCTTCCTAGTTTTCAACCCCAGCCGTCATCGTAAGCCCGTTTATTTAACGAAAACTTAATGGAAGTCCATTCCCTTCCTACCTTTGCTTGGGCAATGACACCATTTTTGTCACAATAAAGCTCCACCGGATTAGTGATACTTGGAACTATTTCTAAGTCACTAATGAACTTCTTGATCCAAACTGCCTCTTTAGTTGCATCGAATGCCGCTATATATTCGGCCTCAATTGTAGAATTGGCTATGGTACTTTGCTTGGAACTCTTCCAACAAATCGCACCTCCATTAAGCATAAACATAAACCCCCGATTGCAATCTAAAATCATCTTTGTCTGTTTGGAAGCTTGCATCTGTGTAACCATTTACAACAAGATCATCTTCCATCCCTCCACTGACCAAGAACGCATCCTTAGTCCTTCTTAAGTACTTAAGGATCGTCTTAACTGCCATCCAAAGGTTTTCACCAGGATCAGATATGTATCTACTAGTCATGCTTAGAGCATACGAGGCCAGGTCTAGTACAAATCATGGCATACATGATAGATCCAATTGCCGAAGCATATGGAATCTCATTCATTCTCTTTCGCTCACCAGTTGTCTTAGGACACTGAGTCTTGCTAAGAGTAACACCATGACCCATTGGCAAGTTTCCTCTCTTAGAATTTTCCATCTTAAATCTTTTAAGAATTTTGTCAATATAAGTACTTTGACTCAAACCAATCAACCTTTTAGATCTATCTCTATAGATATTGATGCCAAGGATGTAGGTAGCTTCACCCATATCTTTCATTGAGAATCACTTCCCTAACCATGACATGACAGTCTGAAGTGTAGGAATGTCATTTCCAATAATTAAGATATCATTCACATACAATATCAGAAATAGTACTACGCTCCCACTGATTTTCATTTATACACATGGTTCGTCTTCGTTCTTGATGAAGCCAAACTCTTTAATCGATTCATCAAAATGAAGATTCCAACTCCTAGAAGATTGCTTCAGCCCATATATGGATCTTTACAACTTGCATACTTTATTAGAATTTATTGGATCGACAAACTCTTCAGGTTGTGTCATGTACACACCCTTAAGTAGCTTCCCATTTAGGAAAGCTATTTTGACATCCATTTGCCATATCTCATACTCGTAATATGCGGCTATGGCAAGTAAAATTCTAATAGACTTAAGCATTGCAACTGGCGAAAAGGTTTCATCATAGACTATACCATGAATTTGTCTATATCCCTTTGCTACAAGCCTAGCCTTGTAAGTATGCACCCTCCCATCCATGCCGGTCTTCCTCTTGAAGACCCATTTGCACCCTATAGTTTTTACACCTTGAGGTGGATCAATCAAGTTCCAAATTTGATTATCATGCATGGATTGTAATTCGGATTCCATGGCTCCAAGCCATTTATCCGAATCAGGAGTGGACATCGCCTCTTGATAGGAAGTGTATTCGTCATTCTCAATGACTTCCACTTCATTACTTTTCAATACGAGAAGTCCATATCTCTCGGGTTCGGATCGTAACCTATCCGATCTACGATGGACTTGTGCATCTTGAACCGGTTCCACAACTCCTTGTGAACTTGGTTCCGTCTCTACTCTTGGTTCCATGTTATCTTTGGGTTCTTGAACTTCTTCAAGATCAATTTTACTCCCACTAGATCCTTTATTGAGAAAATGTTTCTCAAGAAAAGTATCATATTGAGCAACAAACACTTTGTTCTCATTGCGGTTGTAAAAATAATATCATTTAGTTTCCTTAGGATAACCAACGAAAATAACTTTGTCAGATTTTGGTGCTAACTTATCGGAGACAAGTCTCTTCACATAAGCTTCGCAATCCCAAATCTTCATGAAAAATAAATTTGGTTTTCTTCCATGCCACATCTCATGTGGAGTCTTAGGAGCCGATTTAGTAGAGACTCTATTTAGTGTGAACACAACAGATTCTAATGCATGTCCCCAAACGGAAATAGGAAGGTCAACTTGACTCATCATCAAAAGAACCATGTCCAACAAGGTTCTATTCCTCGTCTCAGATACACTATTCCATTGTGGTGTTCTGGGTGGAGTCAATTCTGAAACTATTTCACAGTTTTTGAGATGATTGTCAAACTCTTGGCTTAAATATTCACAACCTCGATCGGATCGAAGTACTTGAATAGTTTTTCCAAGTTGATTTTGTACTTCATTTTGAAATATTCTAAATATCTCAAACGATTCACTTTTGTACTTCATCAGATAGACATAGCCATATCTAGATAAGTCATCAGTGAATGTAATGAAATACCGAAATCATCCCCTAGCAATGCTACTTAATGGTCCACATACATCTGTATGTATAAGGGCCAATAAGTCACTAGCCCTTTCACTACTCTTAGTGAAGGGTATCTTGGTCATTTTACCCAATAAATAAGATTCGCATACCTCATATGATTCATAATCATGTGAGTCTAAAAGTCCATCTTTATGGAGTTTAGATATACGTTTCTCATTTATATGACCAAGCCGGCAATGCCATAAGTATGTGTTGTTCACATCATTCGCTTTAGATTTCTTATTTACATTATAGATATCTTTAACATAATTTTGTTTCTCATCATCAAGGATATAAATGCGATTAAATGAATTTGCAATACAATAAAGCATATCATTTAAATAAACAGAAAACTTCTTATTTTCAATAAGAAAACTATATCCTTCATTATCCAAACAAGAAACTGAAATAATATTCCTACTCAAATCCGGAACGTAATAACAATTGTTCAAAACAAGTACTAGTCCACTAGGTAAAGTAACTTCATAAGTTCCTACGGCTAATGCAGCAACTCTTGCTCCATTCCCTACACGTAGGTCTACTTCATCTTCTTTGAGTAGCTTTCTATTCTTTAGTCCCTGCACATTTATACAAATGTGAGATCCACATACGGTATCCAATACCCATGAACTAGAAGTAGAAAGGAAAATATCTATCATATTGATACCTGAAGCAGCAGCAATCATATTGCCCTTCTTCGCTTTTAGGCCTTCCTTATAACCCTTGCAATTTTGCCTCCAATGACCAACCACTTGGCAATGGTAGCAAATTGAATCCTTTTGAGACACTTTGGGTTTAGCCACTTCGGCATTGGCAACTTTTGCTTTAGGTTTAGCAACCTTTACTTTACCTACTTTGCCTTCCTTTTGAACCCCTTTCCTTTTTTAACCATTAACACATTTGTGGTACTAGGCTTCTTGATATTTTTCTCTGCCGTCTTAAGCATCACATGCAATTCTGACAGATTCTTTTCCATTCCATTCATGTTATAGTTCATAATGAAATGAACATAACTTTCGGGCAATGAATTCAATATCGTATCCGTAGCGAGTTCCAAACTCATAGGATACCCAAGCCTTTCAAGGTGCTCAATATCCTTTCATCTTAAGGACATGAGGACCTACCGACTGCCTCTCTTGCATCTTGCATGCATTAAGAGCCTTCACTACATCATACTTCTCTTGCCTAGCTTGCACTTGGAACATTTCTTTTAAGCTTTGTGCTAGGTCAAAAGCATCTACCATATGTTAAAGGTCTTTCTAAAGAGCCTTACACATGGTGGCAAGCATAAGGCAAGTAACATCATTAGAATCATCAACATGTTTCTTATATTGCTCCTTATCTGCCCTTACAACATTGGCAGCGGGTTCTGCTGGAATGGGTTCGTCCAGAACGTACAATTTCTTTTCTTGCCTAAGAACAATTCTTAAGCTTCTAATCTAATAAGAATAGTTTATACAGTTCTCTTCGAGCTTGTCCTTCTCAAGGACGGATTGCAGTGACAAGGGTTGACTATTGTTTGATGCCATTTCTACAATAAGATATACAAACAATATGAACACATATAAGTATCAATTTATTTACCATCTAAGAGACAAGTAATGTATTTCATAAATACTCCCACTAAATTATACACCATCAAATACAAGCATGTATCATATAATTATAATGGGCTAAGATCCATATTTCACTTAATTATTGTTTAACTGAGTCAATACCCGAAATCAGGTTATTTAGGTAGATAACATTTATCAATCATATCATATATGACTCTTAGATCTTTTATGAGATTCTAGACATCTTATGTCAACACATGTTTTAATCTCATCTATGCCTTGGGTCAAAACTCTTTTGAAAGCACCAATTAAGTTTAACCTTTTTAAAATGTATGAGACACATAGAACGATGCACCCAACTGAGTTGAAACTACATCAACCGTTATCTCATATTGATCCATATTAAGATATAATGATGCACCCAACTGAGTCAAAACTACATCAAAATACCCTAATATTTCACAAGTGTTCTAATCAAGGGGTGACATAAAACTTAAACATTTAAAAAGGTTTTTCCATATAGCAACAAACATCGCATGATTGTATATGAAACTTATGTGTACATAATAATGAACATGGGATTTCACATAATATCCTACTTTAGGATCATACAAATAATTATGTAGTAAATAATAATTATTAATTACATAATTATTCAATTCTCAAAATTAAAGGATTTAAATAATCATGTTAATCGAATTAAATATGAACATTAAATCCTAAACAAACGATTTGTTTCAATTTGAGAATTTACTAATCTAATTAATCAAATTAAAGAGATCAATAACTCATGTAGAAGATCAATTACATCAATCAACTATTAATCATAATCATGTTATATCGCATATAATCGTTTCACAAAACAATACACATAAATTTATCAATCTATATCATCTAGCATGTTAAAGCATATAATCCAATTATATCTAGTATGCCAATTTAACCTAATCATGATTAAACGTGGCCCTGATACCACTGTTGGGTTTTGGGGTAACATGCGCAGAGGAAGACTTGATATTAATCACAAAACCCTAGCCATGAATCCATCTAATATGAATAGATTAGAATTATGAAAATAGATTTACTAACCTTTGTTGCGCTTTTATCTTTCGTACACGTATTCGTAATCCAATTGAATCGTAGACGAAACTTTGATTTTATCCTTGTTTTTTCTTGTGATGAATCAACAACGGTAGGCCTTCAAGCTTTAGGTGATAAAGCAATCACCCTCTATTGATAATCCACACGCGAACGAACCAAGCTCTATATCTTGTTGGATTGCTAGATGATCCTCTATTGTTGAAACTCTTTTCAACAATCTATGACTAATATGGAATGAGGTTTTGATCTTTGATTCGTAATCAAAATCAACCAATTAGTGTTTCTCAAACCCTAATTTTCGTATATATTGGCTGAGGATAAATGGTCTATTTATACTTTATAAATATTCCTAACTCTTAGGAAGAAAAACCCTAATCCAAGCCAAAAACGGCCTTCCAGCAACGACGGCACGAGTCGTCCCTATGGACTCATGACTTCCTTTTACAAGTTGTGGCACGAGTCATGCTCAGGAAATCAGTCGTGCTGATTGATGGCATGAGTCGTGCCTATGGTCATGAGTCGTTCCTTCCTTTTTCCAAATTTGAGCCATTTTTAATTTGTTCTGTGTGTGTGACCTTATAGGAATTATATTTATGTTGGTAGTTGTAAGTACCCAAATCTGGATCGTCAAAATCCGTTAGAAAGTTAACTGGAATCCGTTAAATGACCCGCTCCAGGTTAATCGGAACCCGTTAAGCTCCCCGTTGCCAAGCCAACGAGACGTCCCGGGACTGCCCCGTGCATCCTGACGTCAAAGCGTACTCAACACACGTCGTTGCATGTAAAAGTACGGCTTTCCCTGAAAAACGCACTTTCCGGCACTTTTCGGGGGTGTTTCGGACATTTTCCGGACTGTTATTTTAAAAACGGACAAAACCGGGAAATAATGGCACGAACTCCCATGGCCTGTGAGTCACAGGGACACGTGGCTCACATGCCATAGCTCTCCCATCACCTTTCAATCAAATTCAGAGTGAAAAGACAAAAATACCCCTGGTATGCAGTCTCAGTCCGGCCGGACTCATTTGTAGAAAATTCAGAATTGCCAGCAAGTCCCTCCAATTTCCAAAGTTTCACAAAACCCCCAGGTTTTCACCCCCAGTCCGTCCGGACTGATCCTGAAAAATCGCCTATAAATACAGAGGCTGTCAAAGCCATTTATAACAACAAATTTCACTCCCTTTCACCAAAACACCCACGGCATAAACTGGTTCTCCCCCTTCCCGAGCCCGGTTTTACCTCGTTTTGCATGAAAACTCCATATTTCGATCAAATACAACCCCCACCACTTTGAAACACCATTCCAAACACACTTTCGTATCCCGTATACGCCCACCGAGCCAAAGGAGCCGACCCTAGCCATAGGTAGCTTCCTCTCTCTCTAAAACTCTCGTTCTGTCTCGGTTTACGCGCCAGTCGCTACAACCGTTTCGGACGACGTTATTGAAATGTAGACGCCTCCTTCTAACGAGGTCCAATACGTTTTAGCCCCTAGATCCTCTTCTCTTCCCATAAGAGAAGTAATCTCGTGTTAAAACGGCGTTCCGACCCCGTTTCGTTTACTTTTATGTCATTTACCAATTCCGGATCGTTTGATCCGTCGATCATCATTTAAATTCCTGTCATTTACAAATTCCGGACCGTTTGATCCGTCGAACGTCATTTACTTTCACGTAAATTTACAACTCCGAGCTGTTTGGCTCGTCGATCGTACTTTACAATTCTGAGTCGTTTGGCTCGTCGATCGTACTTTACAATTCCAGATCGTTTGATTCCGTCGATACCGCATTTAAATACTGTCATTTACAAGTCCGAGCCGTTTGGATCGTGATAGTATTTACTTTTCAAAGTCCGAGTCGCAACCCGATTCGTTGATCGCATATCATTTAATACGTTTTTCCCGTAAAATCGTTAACAATGTAATGCCCGGTTCAAAACCGGAGTTCGACATTCGAACTCTCTTTCAAAATGCGCGAAATGACGTTTGGCATCCAAACGCTCATCTTCAAACTTAAAACCGGCCTTCTAGTGAACGCCTTTCTGGTAATTGACTAGTAATTTATCCGATCAAGGTCTTGTCAGAGCCTCGACTTAAGTTATCTCTCTCCCTGCCACCCCAGAAAATTAGTTGGTCCTATTCCTTTATTCCCTTGCTCACCCTGAGATCGGTACCTGAAAAGCAACTCTATCCTCTTCATGCTCATTCAAAATCATTTAATACGTTTTTCCCGTAAAATCGTTAACAATGACATGCCCGGTTCAAAACCGGAGTTCGACATTCGAACTCTCTTTCAAAAAGCGCGAAATGACGTTTGGCATCCAAACGCTCATCTTCAAACTTAAAAGCCGACTTTTGACATTCAAAATCATTTAATACGTTTTTCCCGTAAAATCGTTAACAATGACATGCCCGGTTCAAAACCGGAGTTCGACATTCGAACTCTCTTTCAAAAAGCGCGAAATGACGTTTGGCATCCAAACGCTCATCTACAAACTCAAAATCCGACGTTTGACATTCAAACGCTCTTTTCTTAAAAGTCAACATTTGACACTTAAGATAAACAGTTAAAATCAGCATTCACGCCACTTTTCCTAAAACTTCAAAACCGGCGTTTGTCATTCAAACGCTCGCCTTTTCAAAAGGAATCACCTAATCAACGTTTGACATTCAAACCAAGATTAAGCTTGTCATTCAAGCCCCCATTTCAAAATGCAAGCACACACACACACGCACATGATTTCGAGAAAGGTAGAAAGACTCGTCATACGAGGCATTTCGGGTGATCTCAATATACTCTTCCCGAAACGTAACGTGACCTCCGAACCTAACAATCTCTGGAACTCAAAAAGCTTTTTACTCGTTTTGCTATCAATAAAAATGACTCCCCGTTTTCAAAAGCCTTTTCCTAAGTTTTTGCTACCAATAAAAACAACACCTTTTTCAACCAATAGCCATTTCTCAACGTTTGGGCTCAAAATACAAAAACCGCGTGGCGACTCCTCTCCTTCCCGAAATGCGAGGTCTCAGACACCAACCCTCCGCGAAAGACAATCGCATTTCGCGTCCGCGCAAAATCCCGGGTAATTTCAGTTGGCGACTCCGCTGGGGACTTGGATACTTTTTTCAAAACTACCGCTGTTTTCAAAAAAGCCTTCCATGGGTCAAACTTTCGTTTACCCTTCCTCGTTTTCGTGTGCGTGTGTTACTTTAAACCTCGAACGGTTTTCAAGGGCATTACATTATCGTCTTTTCAAAATCATACCATGTTTGTGCATTCCCATTCATGCTTGATTTTCATGCTATCTTTTGAACTGTGCATCAAAATTCTTTAAGACACATTCTGAAAAATCTCTGTTTTACTCAGAAAAAGAATTTTAGTGACCGCACACTACTCGCACTTGCTGCCTCGGTACACCGCACTTCACGTGCACTTGCTGCCTCGGTACACTGAACACTACGACTCGTAACCCGGGATGACCGTTCAGTTACAACTCGGTTGGTCTGCCAGACACCTTTCGAGTGCGCACGGGGTCGTCCCAAACAGCCCATCCTAGCCCATGTAAACCATGCACTCTTTGTGTCACACTTCGTCCAAGACCCCGGTTGGTTTTTGGCTTAGTACGTGTCATAAATCCTAAGTGTATGTTTTTACGCCGGGTTCCACCACGAGTCAAGCTCGAGAGATTGAGACCGAAGGTCGTTCCCGACCCAAAGTCTTGAGCTTTTCAGCCTTAACTTTGACGCGGAGCTCTGCCGAAAAATATATCCGAAGGTTCAATGTGACACCGCGTCACCAAACCCTCACCGTATGCACCGTGCTAGCCACAACTTTGCCAATGCCAAAAGCTAAGGGCCCTCGCGCAAGCGAGTCAGGAGAGGTCATGCTGAAATTTTGGCACGATCCCCGCCTTAACTTAAGGACGTTGACTTCGACTGTGACCCGTGCATCAAATACGTTGGAAGTTTGCGTGATCAGCTAGCCTTAAGTTCACTTTTTCCTTTGTCGGTGGAACTCGCTTGCCTTATAGGACCCTCGCTCGGGATTGTCCGTCCCGAGAAGATGATCTACAAATGGAAACGAGGGGCTTATAAACGTAGTGACGAGATCCACTGATTAGAGCCTTAGGTTAGTTGCGAGAAAGAAGACACGCTTTTTTCCAACCGATTAGGACTCTGAGAAAACACGTTTTAAGTAAACATTAATCGGTAATCGCACATTGCACAAGCCCGAAACCTTGAGCCAAATTCCCTTTTCTGAAGCCTAAACCCTGCCTTTCGTTCCCCGCAATGAGCGTAAAGTGGTTCGGGATTTCCGGGTCGGCGCCTCGCCAGAATCACGATTACGGCAAAGTGACAGTTCTTCGGTTCCCTCGGTTCCTCACTGTAATATCCGACATGTCTAGCTCACCGAGAAATCGTGACGGGAAGGACCCCGCCACCGGTAATGTATATGACTTTGGAAGAAGCCATCCGGGCTTGTGAGGTTCACAAGAGGCGTAAAGAAGATCAGCAGAATTTCGTGGTACAGCTTCTGAATGAGCGAGGTATAGCAGCTATCCCCCAGTCAGACGGTACTTTCGTCCTGGTCGAGGACGATGATTCCCCGAAGCCAGTTCCTCAAACCTTCAACCAGGTTCCTCCCCCGCCGACTTACGGGATGCCTTCGAACCAAGGAAATAGCCGACCTAGGCTTCACGTTGCCACCTCTCAGGGCAACCCCGTCATATATGGCCAGGCCAGTGCTACTCCCATCACTCAATACCACTACGCACCGCTGACCATCTCGCATGTATGCCAATCTCCTTCAATACCCTCCCGGGTTCATCCCGTTGCCTATACACGAATCCCAAAACACTGGGGACAAACCCCGATACAGTTCAGAGAAGGCCCCCATATATCCCCATATATCAAGCCTTCCACCTCCAATCACTACCGCTCACATGGTAGCACCCGGCGCCGAGCCTCAAAGTCCACCACTGGACCCAACCTTAGCCTGGATGGTCGAACAGATGAAAGACCTGAAAGCCACCATGAGCAAATTTCAAAGCAGAAACGCTCAAATCCACGTATCCGGAATGGTCACGCCTCTCCCTGCCAAGTTCATACTGCCAGAGATGGACCGATTCGATGGAACCGAATGTCCTCAAACGCATGTCGACATCTACGGGCTCGACATGAGAGCGAAAGGAGCAACCCTCCAAGAAATGGCCGACCACTTCCAAAGATACGCTCAAAAGTTCAAACACGATGGTTCCTAAGGGTCAAGCCTCGCGGATCGCCACACTGGGATCGATCGCAACATCTTCCCGGAACGGTAAATCCAACTTAGAGTGGGAAACAAGTCGTGAGGACTTAATCACCACCGAGCGTAAAACATATGAAAGCGTCGGAGAATTCTACAAGAGGTGGAGTTGGAAACTCTCCGAGATCATGGAGCCACTCTCCAAGGATGAACAGATGCGGATCTTCAAGTCCCGCTTAAGACCGTCCATCGAACTCTCATCGGCCATCATTTCTTCCCTGCATCTCCGAGCCATGGTCAATGCCGGCTCACAGGTTCGAGAAGGATCTCAAGGAAAAGTTGGCTACCGCACAGCCATACAGATACCATCAGCAGCATTCAATCCCGCACCGCCCCAGATAAAGGGAAAGATACGTCTGTCAACTACATCCATCGTGGACAGCAACGGGTAACAAAACCCAGCCCCACAAAGCAACAACTCCACTTCGAAGCGGCCGTACACTTCGACAAGTTGGACATGCCGCCGAGCAAGATGCTGGAAGCGGTTAATCAAGGAAGGTCTCCTTAAACCCGTTGCAAACTACAAACCCAAGAATCCCGTAGTCAACGCCGACAAGAGCAAGTACGCGCCTTCCATCGCATCATGGCCATACCACCGACAACCGCGTGGGGTTACGATACGAAATTCGTAACTCGATAGAGGAAGGAAAATTGGAGCGTCCCCGTGGCCTAATACAGCCGGAAACCCTTTTTCGAACAACAACAGTGTGAATTCCATTCAATGGGTGCCCAAGAAGATTGCCGCGAGCGCTTCCTCCGCCTCTTCCAGCCGGGTCCTCGTCAAATGTCCACATCCGCTACGATGGGTGTGACGGCTCCGCCTGCCCGGAGTACGAGTCCCAAGACATGGTCATGAGCAATCCTCCGAGAAAACAGAAGAAGAAGTCCTCTCAACAGACCGAGAGAAAGATATGAAGCTGGAGACACCAAGTGGGTACACTCCGGAGAGCCATCCGGGAAGTTCGATTACTACGTCTACCTCGGCCAGATCCTCCCTTCCTTCCAGGCCATGCGCTTTAGAGCGACGGGGGTGGGAAAGCCAAAGTCCTGGCTCGACTGTAGAGTTCGGGCCTCGGGCTCTGAAATACCTTAAATCTTGGCAATCTTACTTGCCGGTCGAAGCATAATCCCCCGAAGGATCAGCAAGGTTCAATTTGTCCCAACTTCGTGAGCACGGGCCGGTAAAGGAAGATCAAAGTCATCTTGGCACTCACACTCGATCAACGTGTGCTAACCAAGGGCGGCAACCGCCACAAATAGCCTCAACACAATCTCGAGGCTCCAAGAAAGGCTTTACCTCTCAAGAGGAAGACAGGAAACGGATGGCTTGATGACTCTCCTTCTCCTGATAGAGACCAGATCTACGATTCCCGATCGTATGGCGGTATGATCACTTTCGTGACGAAGACCTACCGAGAGATGCCTCGGGGCACAATGAAGCTCATACATCACTCTCAAGCTCAACACCATATCACTCCCCGGGATATTGGTAGACAATGGATCGGCCGTTAACGTCCTCCCTCTCAAAGATGATGCGAGCCCTACGCATCGACGAAGGCCACTTGATTCCATCAACCCGACTATCAAAGCCTACGACAAACACGTCTCGTCCCATCCTGGGACGGTGACTCTGAGCTACGGTTCGAAACCCAAATGGTGCCAGCAAAATTCCACGTGATGGACATTCCGTTCGAATTCACAGCTCTGTTGGGACGCCCTTGGCTACATCACATGAAAGCCATAGCTTCCACTCTCCATCAATGCGTCAAGTTCATTAACCGTCAGGGAGATCTTGAAGTCATCAGAGGGGACAGTTTCCTCATAGGGAACGAAGCCGAGACAACAGCCAAGCGTGCCCACAGCCAGGCACCGGGGCTACCTCCTTCAAGTCGACCAAGGGACTATCGGGGCAAATCTCATCAGAATCCCTCAGAGTCCGGAGATGCAAACTATGTCAACGTCCTCGAACAGTGCACTCGAAGTAGTCCGATACATCAAGTTCAACTGCCGTTTCCAACATTTAGAGGCAGACTAGAAAGAAACACTGAGCATCGCCATAATGCGGGCACATAAACCCCCTGTCTCCGATCGGATATTTGTCAGCATCCTTCAATCTTACTCTCTGGCCCAGCCAGGCTAGGAAATCTTCGTGATAAAGGTTAACAAGCATCGTCACACTTGTGATGAATGTATGGCAGTCGTATTAGACGTCCTCCACGAGGAATTACCCGTTGAACCCCTCTTCTCCAGCGAAGGTCATGATGTTTTTCTAGCAGCTCCGGCCGTAAGCGCGAGACGCGAGACGTCCTTACGTCTGGGTCGAGCCGTCAGAAGACAACGAATCAGGACTCTCCGGAGTCGAAGACGCAGCGGATCCGCAGGAAGATCCCTACATACATATGCTCAGTTTCAAGGATGGCACCAGTTACGATGAGGTCACCTACGACGAGGGCTCCAATACCATGGAAATTGTCAAGCTCAACATCCAGTACAGGCAGTTATCCGACGAGTGGAAACAACTGGTTGACACGACAAAGAACCCCTCCGATCAAGTAACTGACGACAACTTTGTCAACATTATCTTTTCCAGATATCCCAATGATGCCAAGGATCCGGTCCTTATTATCAGATTCTGCAATGCCAAAGTTACCCTCGACGATTGCCTGCTCATGGTAAACGAGGCCTTGGCCAATCGAGCTCAAAGCTCATCATCACTTCCGATTACCAGCCCAGTGGCAACCGGCCCGTGCCGTCAGTCAAGCTTACAACCAAGAGTGCCGCCAAGGCCAAGGGCATCAGCAAAGGTGACAAAGCTCCTCACCCTGCTACAAATCAGATCAACCTCGGGAACGCTTCCAGCAGCCACCCTGAAAACATTTGTGAGAGTCTTCCCCGCAAGACAGATCAAGCTCCCGAAGAAAGGAATGATCACCTCAGCATCAACATGCTCAAGTTCGACCCTGCTCCCAGCCATCACGGCCTCGGATTCAGGTATCCCGCCAGCAAACTGCTAGCTCTGATAGACTTGGCTATCCAGCGAAATCACGAGACCATCAACAAAGCAGAATTCAATACCCCCGTGGGTTTAATCAAATAAATATGGGCAAACTTTCTGATAACTGAGATCAGGGAAGGCCGCATGGAATGTCCCAGCTCAACTTCCTTCGTCAACATAATCTAAGTGTTTCCACCATTCGGGGATTTGGATGTGATTACAGTTCTAGACACCAGTCAGACGGCGCGCACCTACGGAGACTGTTTAGCTCTCGCAAGGAAAGCCCTCCTGGAACTGGTTGCTCAAGAGAACCGTCTCTGGGACAAGAACCAAGCTCAGAAGACTCACATGGACCAAGCCCTTAAAGCATCACAAGCAGCTTCAGACAGAAAGCTAGAGGCCACTCTAGACCAGTTCGACCTTAAAGGTTTTGCCCACGGAAACTTCCTGGACTACCATCACTTCTCATCAAACCCCCTCTGGCAAGGGAGGGCGGTCAACGGTCCCGATGACCTAGGAGATGGAATGGCACAGCACAAGGAATACCTAGCAAAACAGAATGAAGAGTACAAGCGCTTATCTCCCCGAGAAAAGCAAGTCCTCTGTGAAAGCGACGACGAAGACAATGAAACCATTATCTTCCAAGCCGGGCATGAAGTCAACAAAACCGGAATCCCAAGGTTCCTAGGAGGATGGGAACGGATCATTTCCGCTCTCAAGCTAAAAGGCCAACTGAAGGAGGAAGGTCTATTCAAAAAGAAAAGAAAAATGGAAATACATCTCCAGCAACTACTCAGGGAGATTCCACAGACTAAGGCATTCATTTACAAAAACGATCAACTGGGACAGTAGCCAGCTACATAGGCAGATGTTCGGGAAGCCATGTACTCACCTCTCGACATACCCGCCACTCAGTTAAAGCAGAAGAAAAAGCTCTCCCCGATGGAAGTTTATCTAGACTGCCGCATACAGTTCAAGGAAGCACTGGCTATTCTCACGTGGGAAGAAACGCAGGGGCTAACTCTCGACGTAGGCTCTACTGCAAGAGAGCTGATCTGGGCTAAAAGTGGAGGAAAATTAGCAAACCATGAATATCGCCTAACCCAACTCCAGAATGCCCTGAGCATGCTCAGCAAGAAAGAAAGAAATGCGGTATTCCGTGAAGAGATCAAAGAGACCGTTCGCTTGAACCAAGAACTCTCTAACCTCCCCCGGAGGGTCATCAATGCATAGTTCAGTTCTGGCAACCACTGCTGCGCACTGACGTTCAAACAGCTGCGGCAAACCATAGACTCCCTCCCCGCGGAGGCACCCAAACCAGTATCCTGGGATAGAATCCGGAAAGCTGCCGAAGCCCCCGGGAATGTGTCTACAGTCAACGAATTGAGAGAGGACATATGGCCCTATGCTTTGAGAAATCCTCCTCTAACTATGGCTCAACTCAAAGCAACCTATTCAGAAGGGACCAAGCCTGATGTCAGCGTCCTGACCCGATCATGTCAAATCCATGTATTACCACCCAAGGCCACCAAAAAGCCAACGGAGCCAGAACCGCAACCCGGCCTGCCCGAAGACACAAGTTCCGTGAAGGAGGACCCGATCCTCACTCAGCTCAAGCAGACCCAGGCGAACATTTCCCTTTGGTCCCTGCTCACATCTTCATACCCTCACAAGCTCAAGCTAGAGGAAAGTTTGGCCTGCACCATGGTCTCCGTGGACGCAACCCCAGACGAAGTAATTCAGATGATCGGCAACATCCACTACGACAACATCATCACCTTCACAGATTTGGACCTGCCAAAATTTGGGGCTGATCACAATGAGCCACTCTACATCACGGTTCAGCTGGACAAGCGTCGCCTTCCCCGTGTGTTGGTAGATGGAGGTTCCGGAATGAATGTCTTGCCCGCCAAGATAATGGACCTGCTTGACATCAAGTCCACAGATCTGAAGCCTTCAGTCCACACTGTCAAGGCCTATATCTCCACTTCCTGCACAGTTCTCAGGGTTGCTACTCTAAATATCTGGTTCGGCAAGCGGATGATCCCCACCGAATTCCAAGTGTTGGACATTCCTATCACTTTCACAGCCATCCTGGGCGACCCTGGCTGCATGAAATGAATGGTGTGGCATCCACCCTTCACCAATGTATCAAGTTCATGCAAGGCAACGAGCTAATGACAGTCTACGGTGACAGCGTCACCACCGAGGGGACCAACATCAACGGCATTCCAGTGTTAGACATCAAGCATGATGATGATATGGCATTAACTGGATTCACCTTGGAAACCTCAAATATCCAAATATGCAGCGTGGACCTTCAACTATTTTGGGACAAGATCCCTCCCGACATGAAGATGATGAAACTCATGAACTTCATCCCAGGACTGGGGCTCGACAAAAGGTTACAAGGCCAACACCAAGTCATCGAAGTCAAGGAACACACTACAGTCCAGGGGCTCGGTTATGTGCCAACACCAGCTGATATCATAGAAAACAAAAGGCTCGCCAGCACCAAGGCAGCAGCCCGCAAAAGGGGAACCTCCAATGGCACACCCAACCTCCAACCTTACAGTTTCGACCTCGCTCATTACTTCATCAAGGGAACCAACAGCAGAACTGAGGGGACCGATAAGGGAACCGACAGCAGAACTGAGGGAAACGACAAGGGAACCGACAACATAACTGAGGGAACCGACAGCGGAACCGACATCAGAACTGAGGGGACCAAAAGTGGAACTGATGAAGATGAGAAATAAGCAGGAAAAGTCAGCACAGAGACTACAGAAAGGATGGAAAAGCTAGCACGGGACCTCAAGCGTTTCCATAGGACTCAAGGCTAATCCGATAAGAGGAGCGTTCCTCGACATCACAGCTCTACCAGGACCAATTGCCACCACAGTTCAGCATGAGTACACATTCAAAGGAATCCCAAACATAGAAGAGCAGCTCGAGACACTCTTAATGGGAAACAGACTGTTCGGGTCAGCCGCCGAGGCCACATTCGAGACAGTAACTCCAAAGCAGAAGGAACCAAAATTCATAGAAGATACTCTTAGTGGACCCGCTCTACAGAGTCTTTTTGAAGAAGTCATAGAGGTGCCAAACCTGATTGACCTGGGCTCCGAAAACAGCATGATCGCCATGATCGGGACAGTAGGAGCCAAGTCTCTTAACCCCCGAACCCTCATCAAGCATCCAGCAATGCCACTGAAAAAATGGGTAACTTACACCGGACCAAGGGCAAGCCAGACAGAAATGGAAGACAAGCTGGGCCTGCAATCACATCTCCCTAAACCCGATCTCAAACCCTCTGAGTCAGTCTTTGTCAAAGTCCAGTCCTCTGAGTCGTCCAACGGCCTCACGCCGGAAGACTATGATAATGTAGCCAACAATGTATTTTTGTTTGCATTTAATGAAAAGTCTGACCTTTCGGAGTATCCCCTCATTACCACTTTAACAACTGACAAGTTAACAAACAACTTAAAAGACGTTAATAATGACTCAATTGATAAAGAAGCAGACACACTAAACGAACAATACATTAGAGAAGTTCTCAAGCGTGTAGTAGACCAAGAGGACAATCGGGCTCAAGATGCCGAAGAGGTTATGACTAAAGTGAACCTGGGGTCAGTACAAGAGCCTAAAGAGACACAAGTGGGCAGTTTCTTCGCCGGTACAGAAAAGGAAGCCCTGATAAATCTCCTCAAAGAGTATGTTGACGTGTTCGCCTGGTCATATCAGGACATGCCAGGACTCGATCCCTCAATCATGGAGCACATAATTCCCTTAGATCCAGAATCCAAGCCTATCAAGCAGAAATTGCACAAGATCAAGCCAGAGTGGTCCTTGCAAGTGAAAGAAGAAATTGAGAAAATGCTCCGCATCGGCTTCATCAGAGTAATTGAGTACCCGACCTGGCTCTCCAACATCGTGACGGTCACCAAGGCCAATGGAAAGGTCAGATGCTGTGTGGATTTCCGAGATCTCAACAAGGCCAACCCTAAAGATGATTTCCCACTACCCAATATCGACTTGCTAGTCGACACCACGGCAAATTTCGAAGTAAAGTCCTTCGTGGATGGGTTTGACGGATACAATCAGATCAAAATGTCCGAGGAAGATCAAGCCAAGACTGCTTTCACCACTCCGTGGGGGACATATTGCTACACGGTCATGCCATTCGGTTTAAAGAACACTGGGGCTACTTACCAGCGGGCTGCAACAGCCCACTTCTATGAAATGATTCACAAAGAAATTGAAGTGTATGTCGACGACATGATCATCCACTCCAGAGGATCAGACATGCATCACATGATAGATTTGAGAAAGTTCTTCAACAGACTCAGAAAGCACTCCATGAGATTGAACCCTGCAAAGTGCACCTTTGGCGTCAAGCAAGGCAAAGTACTAGGGTACATGGTTACAGAAAGAGGTATCGAAGCCGATCCCAAGAAAATCAAGGCCATCATTAACATGAAGCCGCCACAGACACTGACAGAAGTGAAAAGTTTTATGGGAAGACTTCTGTACATCAGTCGCTTCATCAATCAGTTGACATCTCTCTGCGAGCCAATGTTCAAACTAATGAAGAAGAATGCTGACATCAAATGGGACTCCGAGTGCCAGACAACTTTTAAGAAAATCAAGACATACTTGGTGAATCCCCCAATCCTGTGCTCGCCACATGAAGATAAGCCACTCCTCCTGTACCTGACAGTGAAAGACACGTCAATTGGAGCAATGTTGGCACAAGAATAGAAAGATTCCAAAGTTGAGCATGCAATCTACTTCGTAAGCCGAAAGCTTCAGGGAAGTGAACTCAGCTACTCAGCATTAGAGAAAACTTGTACCGCCTTGGTATGGGTAGTCGGGAAACTTAAACACTACATGCAATCACATTCAGTGTTCCTGGTCTCCAAGATGGACCCCGTCAGATATCTCTTAGACAAGCCATCTCTGTCAATGAGACTAGCCAAGTGGTCATTCTTCCTGGCTGAATTCGACATCAAGTACATGGTCAGAAAATCAACAAAGGGCAGAGTAATGGCAGATCAGCTGGCAGACTTCCCAAGCAGTGAACTTAAGGGTCCTGATCCGCAGTTTCCAGATGACGGGATCTTCTCACTCGACAGTGCAAACCGCTGGCAACTCTTCTTCGATGGGGCAGCCAACAAGAAGGGAAATGGTATTGGAATGCTTTTGGTTGATCCTAAAGACGAGCACACTCCCATAGCCTTCAAACTGAATTTTGAAGCAACCAACAATGCAGCAGAGTACGAAGCTTGTGTAGCCGGCCTAGAAGCCGCTCTTGAGCGCAACATCTCAGAACTGGAAGTATACGGAGACTCAGCATTGATCATCAATCAAGTGTCCAAAAAATGGAAGACGATAGATTCTGGCCTCCAGAAGTACCACACGTACATGGAGGAGCTCATTGCTCAGTTCAAGGACATCTCTTTCCATTATTTGCCAAGATACAGGAACCGCTTCGCAGATGCCCTGGCGACCCTAGCATCTCTTGTCGAAATTCCCGAAGGGAAATCAGTAAAACCCCTCAGAATAGGCAGACGGGAAACACCCGCCTATTGCTGCGAGATCGAAGTTGAACATGAACCGATCGACGAACCCTGGTACAATCAAATCTACCAGTACCTCCAAAACGGAGAAGCTTCCTTCACAAATGAAGATGGAAAATACAAAGAAGGGATCAAAGCCAAAAACATGATGGCACTAAAATGCCTGGCATCCCATTTCGTCATTCTGGGGGGTATGTTGTACAAGAAGCGCCACCAAGGACCACTCCTCCGGTGTGTAAATAAAGAAAAAGCCAGCGAGCTAATGAACGAAGTTCACAACGGAACCTGCGGTCCGCACATGAACGCCAGAGCATTGACACAGATCATCCTCCGTATGGGTTACTATTGGGTATCAATGGAAACAGACTGCATCCAGTTCGTCAGAAGCTGCGACAAATGTCAACGGTTCTCCAACCTCAATAATCACATCCCTCCTCACGAACTCTATTGCATGACTACGCCATGGCCTTTCGCCACATGGGGAATCGACGTCATCGGCAAAATCACTCCGCCAGGGAGCAATGGTCACGAGTTCATATTAGTCGCAGTCGACTACTTCACCAAATGGGTAGAAGCCAGATCATACAAGGTACTGAATTCTAAAAAGGTAGCCGAGTTCATTAAAGAGAACATCATGTGTAGATACGGGGTGCCCAACAAGATCATATCCGACAATGGGACCCACTTTGAAGGAGATTGTGACCAACTGTTGATCGAGTTCAGAGTTACACGCCACAAGTCTTCTCCCTACAGACCACAAACTAATGGTGCAGTAGAGGCAGCAAACAAGACTCTCGCAATGATAATCAGAAAAATGACCGTCACAGGTCAGGATTGGCCCGAGAAGCTACATCTAGCTCTCTGGGGATACAGAACATCAGTCAGAACCGCCACAGGGGAGACTCCTTTCTCACTTACATACGAAATGGAAGCAATGTTGCCAGTGGAATTGGAAATTCCATCCCTCCGAGTCCTCTTGGAAAACAAAATCAATGAAGTCGAATGGCTTCAGAGCCTTCACGACGAACTAGCTCTACTCAACGAGCGCAGATTGAAATCCATGGAGCATACTCGTGCCTACCAAAGCAGAATGGCCTGAGCATTTGATAAGAAAGTCAAGATCCGAGACATCAGAGAAGGCGACTTGGTGCTCAAGGAAAAGCCTCCTACGCAGACCAATCCCCTCGAAAAGTGGAAGCCTACCTGGATAGGCCCGTTTGTGGTACAAAGAATCTTCTCCGGAGGAACCATGAAATTAGCAGATTTGGACGGAAACCCTTTCGTTAACCCCGTGAACGGAAGCAAGCTCCGCAAATACTTTGTTTGAGGAAGAACATGAGTCAACTCTCCTTCCCCATACACCACCCTCAGTAAAATTAATGTGCTAAAAGAGTAATACCCAACTAGATACATTCCCGATAATGATCCAGGTAAAAAATAGGATCGCACTTCTTTTGTCTTTTTTTCTCAAATATCACCTAAAGTGTCGAACTACGGTGACCTGAGCCCCTTAGTCCAATTGTAAAAGGGGAACGTAGGCAGCCATCATTGGTTCGGTCTCAAAAACAAAAAAAAAAAACAAATAAGCACCAATCGCTTGTGTTTCGAAAAACTCTTTAAATTAACCTACAGATTAATGATGGTTAAAACAATCTTTGATGAGTTCAAGCACGGTCAACTCTTGACTCGCTACACGCTAGCAAAACTACAATAAACATTAATCAATTAATGTGTTTAAAATGACAGTGGGTGGATACTCCGGACAGCAAGGTCAACCTAGTCCCCCGTACTTGGTCCTTCATCCTTCTTCCCCTTCCCTTTTCCACGGCGAGTATTCTTCACCTTCTCAGGGAATATCCCCGTAGTCCTTCTACCTGGCTCTTGGACCCATCCCGACGCCTCCGTCAAACCTGCAGCTGCCAACGCGGCCCTTTCCCTAGCTCTATCACGAGCTGCCTCTCTCCAAGTCATCATGACCATGCTCTGATCGGCTGCCCGACTAGTATTGGCCTCATGATCAGCCTTGTCATCCCCAGTACAATCCTGAGGGTTAGCCGCCACTTCGGCCCTCCTCAAAGTCGAGCCGTCAGGGTAATCAAGGCCCAACAACTCACTCCTTCTCCACAAAATGGCCATCTGTGTCTCCCCCATACACTCCTCATACAAGTTCAAATACTGCATAGATAGAACAATGCCCCCTCTCCGGTGAAAGAGAACCCTGGCAGGAAAGGACGTATGTTGCCACAACCGCGTGAGAAGCAATAGCGTCAAAGGATCTTCCATCGGGAAGAGATCCCACCTCGAAGGTAGCAGCATTACCCAAACCCATCAACGGCACATGCTCCAGCCCGAACTGTCTCAGCACCAATGATGGAATATAGAAAGCAATCGGGACACCCCCGGGACTCTGACAACAAGAAGACCCTCCTGAATGGTCCGACAAGTTTGTAACTTCCAATGAGGAACCCACCATCGCAAATGATGCGTGTGGAGTCTGGCCATCCAGAGCTCCAGTTCAGCCTGATTGCCCCCTATCACCAAAGAACGTCGAGAAAAGGACCAGGCGTCACATGACACTGGCACCTCGAGCACCATCTGCAATCGCTCCCTCAACCACAGAGTGAGCATAGCGGGACTCCCTCCCCACATGTATTGGCTGTCGATCGCCATCCGACCTATGCCAAGGAACGTCTCGCCCAGGATCAAAGGCACAATGTCTCTCCCGTTTTGGCACTGCCTCACCAGGTCCAGTACACTGTGATGGCACACACCCAGGGACGTGAACGTGAATAAAGTGGCAATTGCGCACAGAGCAAAAGCATCCCATGCAAAAACGCTCCCCTCAACACCGACAAATTTATTGGGCAGCCCCAAAATGTCAACATAATCCGTGTTCGGTATTAGTATCCCGTATGCTTCTTCAGCTGAAACGCCAAGCAAAGACACTAACTTCTCAATGGTGGCCAGGCCGCCCGTCAAAGGAAGAACAAGTTGCTCCACCTCAGGTCCTCCTAGTATGGCCCAGAAATCTTCAAATGTGGGCGTAATCTCGTTGTACGAAAAGCTGTACACGTGTCTCCTTACGTCCCAGAAGCGAGCCGCAGCTCTCAGGAGATCCCAATCCGGCATGAGCTCCTTAAAAGCCCAAACCGCTTTCATCCCATAACAGCCCTCGAAAAAACCCTTGCTTTGCCTCGTATGGTGCCGTACCCACGACTGGAAACTATCCAAATATCGCTCTTGCATCTGAGAAGATAACCTGAGAAATGGAGCCATGAAAAATAAAGGAAACCTCCAACAATTCAAAGGGAAAACCATCTTTTGATCAGAAGCAAACGTAATGTTTTCAAAATTGCAGAAACTGGACTGCAATTTAAAACAAACTGGAATTGAAGCCCAGTCTGGCCGGACTGTTTTTCAAGTTGACTTGGTCAACTCTGCAGCCAGCTGCCTCAAAACTCAGGAACATTTCCAAACCACCTCCTGTTCAAGCCTTGTCTAAACTATGTGTATCCATAGTTTAAATCATTCGCTGCTGACACCACATCCGCCCCGAGCTCGTGCAACAGTGCAATTAAGTAAATAACAGTGCATATAGATATAAATTTTGACCAGTTCGAATTTTTATGCATGTCCCATTATCATTTATTTTTGATCAACCTACTTGCTTATTTGCCAAAAATAAAGGAAGGTAATCACTAAATGAATATTCAAAATACAAGGGTTTGCCTCAAAGGCCCTTTCAAGTACAAGTCAAATTGTTTGGGCAATACACACATTTGTCTAAAAAATAAATCAAAAAAGAGGACTACTCAGAGTCCTGCTCGTCATTCGAGCACTCGAAATACTGCCCCGCCGCAGCCGGATCCACAGAGGACAGGTAATCCCCAAATTCCTCAAGGCGGGAATACGAGAAAGGCCGCCTCCGCGCCTTGTCCCCGAGGACTCTCCTCACTCGTGTCCCGAATACGAGGAGTGACGAGCTCCGAACCCCGCTGTCTCACCAGAAAACTGGCCAAACCCCTGCGTAAAATCTGCCCCACCAGTCGTGGAGGCAGACGAGTCCCTCGCTGCAGATGGCCTAGACGGCATCGGCTCATGCACAGCCGCGCTCCTTCGGGAACTCCACGAGTCTCCTGGCGTAGTTGGCTATCCCATCTATACACCTCACTGCTTGGTTGTAAGTACTGCCAGACACCTGCAAATTACGAAAGTCGTCAAAAGACAAACAGACAGCACAGATGCAACATTTGCAGAATGCTACTATCAAGTACAGAAAATCGAAACAAAGCACTCATCGAAGCATCGGGATCCACTCTGTACCGAGGCCTCGCCTCCTCCGGAATGGAAACCGTCAGTCGCCTGCGAGAACCATCAGACCCCTCATACGCCAACCGAGGGCGAGGGAGCAGGTAATCCCGGGGATATGCAGGGCCCTCGCCCTCCCTGTGCAACACCTGCGGGCTCCTCAGCCTCGTCCTCAGGAAAACCTCATAATCCTCATCCTCCAGGATAAACTCGGCATAGGACATACCCTGCCTGTACCGCTGCATGTAAGGAGGTGGGTCCATCGGAACCAAAGGAATGGACCTCGGACCATGCTGACTAGTCACCCTCTCACCCAAGTACATCGCGTCACAATGAAGCCCCACCAACAGCTTCCGCCGACGAGTAACGTCCCTAGCAGCATGGACCACAAAAGCATCAATCTGGCTCCACCAAGTCAGCTGGATCCGCGGAGAAAAGTCTCGGCTCATGGCCAAAGGCACCTCCTCGTAAGTCAGCCGAGTGCTCTCCCTCGACTTTGCCAGCTTCCTCGCCGCTTTCTGCCAAATCAATATGGAAGGGAACAAGGGAGCATACTCCTCCTTGGTCTCCCACCTCTGCGGGTGGAACACCTCCAAGAACCACACCTGTCAAACACATGGAAAGTTATGTCAGCTACAAAGCAGATACATACGATTACAAATGAGACAAGGAAGAGAAAAAGAAAGGAACTTACATCTAAGGCAAACACAAAACAGCCTAATGTGTTCTCCTCTCCCCGCGAGAACCTATCCAAAGCATAGTAGAGCTCGGCCAGACCAGCTCCCCCCATGTAAACCCTCTCACGGCCTCCAGGTCAGTCAGTGATCCGAGCAGAGGAAAATGACATGATGTGTCAGCAGTGGGAAACAGGGTAGCTGACAAAGCAAACCATAAAAACCCTTGAGCCAGGCGCTCTACTGTCATCCTCAGGGACCCCACCAAATATGCCTCAATACCCCTCCTCAGATGAGCCTCCATCGGCCCGTACCGAATACCCAAGCCCCTGGCATCGGTAATGTCAAAACCAAGCAGCCCCGACAACTGCTCCTGGGTGTAGCCGTCCACCCACACAAGAGTATTACCCCAGAATGGCAACCCAGTAATCGCTGCAAAATCAGTGGGAGTCACGGTCGCCTCCCCCACCTGAAATGGAACGTGTGGGGCGTATCCCACCAGTACTCACTCAGGGCAACATGCAGAACCCTCGCCCTCTGCATCGAAGCCATCGCGGCCACTGTGCTGATAAATCCTGCCAAACTGGAGTCAACCAAAAACTGCCGTGGACTCCTCTCTCTATCCCAAGCCTCGTCTGGAAGCATCTCCCACAGCGCTCGGACCGCCTCAAAACATCAACCAGCCCTCGCCCCTGCAGGTGAACACGGCAGAAGTACGTTACTACAGAAACAACATCTACATAATGCACAAACGCATATCGAAATGATGAAACACAGATATAGCTATTTTTTCCTAAAAATATTCCTGTCTTAGTCAGAATATTCATGGTTCAAACTTTTAAAACATTTCAAAAACTCCGTCGAAATTGGAACTTTCAAAACCTTTCGAAAATCAGTCGAACTCGGAATTTTCAAAACCATTTCTAAGATTCCGTCGAATTCGGAACTTTCAAAACATTTTTAAAAATCCGTCGAATTCAGAACTTTCAAAACATTTCGAAAAATCCGTCGAATTCGGAACTTTCAAAACATTTCAAAGATTCCGTCGAATTCGAAACTTTCAAAACATTTCGAAAACTCTGTCGTAATCGAAACTTTCAAAACCTTTCGAAAATTCGTCGAACCCGGAATTTTCAAAACCATTTCGAAAATCCGTCGAACTCGGAATTTTCAAAAACATCTCGAAAACTCCGTCAAAAACGGAACTTTCAAAACCTTTCGAAAATCCGTCGAACCCGGAATTTTCATAACCATTTCGAAAATCCGTCGAACTCGGAATTTTCAAAAATATCTCGAAAACTCCGTCGGAATCGGAACATTCAAAACCTTTCGAAAATCCGTTGAACCCGGAATTTTCAAAACCATTTCGAAAATCCGTCGAATTCGGAACTTTCAAAAACATCTCGAAAAATCCGTCGAAGTCGGAACTTTCAAACATATCAAACATTTCAAAAAATTACTCCGTCCCAAATTAAACTTAATTTAATTTCGGAAAGCACCCCTAGACATGGAATTTTGCAACCAAAACTTTTATGTTGTCTACCCATAATGTCAATTGAACTAAGCTCTAGTCATTTTCGACAAAGGCACATCGCAAAGTCAAAAGCCCCAATTCGGGCACCAAAAGCCCTAACTCAATCCTAATCAAATTCCTAAAATTTAAGAATGCACATTCTGAAAATTAACGAAATTTAGAGGATGTTTACCTGTCTCGTGATCCCTTCCTTGGATTTGTGAGTGTCCCGAGCCGGATAAAACTCGGTTGAATCCATGGGAAGAGCGGTAGTCCGAATGCTTCTCACCAACCTCGTTCTCTCATTCTCAGTCCTCCTGTGACGAGCCCGCGACCCTAATCCGGCGTCCATAATGATTAACCCGCGAAGATTCGAACAAAACTCGCAAAAGGGGAAAGATTTTTCTCTCTTTTCTCTCTTCTCTCTAACCTTAAACAATGGAAAATGGGACTGATTTGCGTAGGCCTTGGTGCTGATTTGAATCTGGTCAAATTGAGTCCCAGTCCGGCCGGACTCTTTTACAGGCTAAAAGATTCCTTGCCACTTTGGCCCCTCAGCTTCCCATAATTTCAATTTTACCCCTTTGCCCTCAAAAGTGTAAAATTTCCCCAGTTAGACCTTTCTAACACCCTCTCCCCCGAGGTTAAATCCCAGTTAGACATTTCTAACGTTTCGTCTCCAGACGTTAAATCTCAAACCGTCTTCGGACGTTAAATCACAATTCCGTCTCCAGACGTTAAATTTTCCGTTAATTCTCACTAACGTTTTGTCTCCCGATGTTAAATCTCAAGCCTTCTTCGGACGTTAAATCACAATTCCGTCTCCAGACGTAAATTTCCCGTTAGTCCTCACTAACGTTCCGTCTCCAGACGTTAAATCTCAGAACCGTCTTCGGACGTTAAATCACAATTCCGTCTCCAGACGTTAAATTTCCCGTTAGTTCTCACTAACGTTTCGCCTCCAGACGTTAAATCTCAAACCGTCTTCGGACGTTAAATCACAATTCCGTCTCCAGACGTTAAATTTCCCGTTAGTTCCCACTAACGTTCCATCTCCAGACGTTAAATCTCAAACCATCTTCGGACGTTAAATCACAGTTCCGTCTCCAGACGTTAAATTTCCCGTTAGCTCCCACTAACGTTCCGTCTCTAGATGTTAAATCCCTCTTCGGCCATCCTAGTAAGCCCGAATGTCATTTCACTCCAGTAAGTGAACGCTCACCTCTCCGGCCGTCAATCGTAAGCCCGACCATCCCATTTCAGCGGCCATCAAGGTAAGCCCGCACAACAATCCCTCTTCGGCCATCATCGTGATCCCGAACACCCTATCCCCAACAGACAAGACACGAGCGGCCAATCAACGTAAGCCCGCACAACCACCTTTCAAGAAAGCCTTTCCGGCAAACTCGGAACAGTCTCACTCAGGTTCGGACGCCTCATAATAGTCTCCATTTAGGTTCATACGCCTCACAATAGTCTCCATTTAGGTTCAGACGCCTCACAACATTCTCGCTTAGGTTCAAACGCCTCACAATAGTCTCCACATAGGTTCAGATGCCTCACAACAGTCTCACTCAGGTTCGGACGCTTCACAATAGTCTCCATTTAGGTTCAGACGCCTCACAATAGTCTCCATTTAGGTTCAGACGCCTCACAACAGTCTCCGCTTAGGTTCAGACACCTCACAATAGTCTACACTCAGGTTCAGGTGCCTCACAACAGTCTCGCTTAGGTTCAGATGCCTCACAATAGTCTCCACAAAAGTTCAGACACCTCACAGCAGTCTCACTTAGGTTCAGACGCCTCACAATATTCTCTGCTTAGGTTCAGACGCCTCATAATAGTCTCCATTTAGGTTCAAACGCCTCACAATAGTCTCGCTTAGGTTCAGACGCCTCGCAATAGTCTCCACTCAGGTTTAAATGCCTCACAACAGTCTCGCTTAGGTCCAGACACCTCACAACAGTCTCATTTAGGTTCAGACGCCTCACAACAGTCTCGCTTAGGTTCAGATGCCTCACAACAGTCTCTCTTAGGTCAAGGTCCCCACGCGCGACCCTTACACCTACCAACTACGATCGACTTGATTCCCGCTTGGGATACGTAGGAATCCTTCCGCTAAGGGTCCAGCCAGCTGACCTCTCAGGTCTCTTCAAGTAAGACATCCCCCGATTTGGATCCTTATCTTTTTTGACGACCCCACTTCCTTCGAAAGTGACGTCGCCGAGGGGCTAATGTAAGTACCCAAATCTGGATCGTCAAAATTCGTCAAAAGTTTACCGGAATCCGTTAACTGGCCCGCTCCAGGTTAATCGGAACCCGTTAAACTCCCCGTTATCAAGCCAACGAGATGTCCCGGGACTGTCCCATGCATCCCAATGTCAAAGCGTACTCAACACACGTTATCACACGTAAAAGTACAACTTTTCCTGAAAAACGTACTTTCCGGCACTTTTCGGGAGCGTTTCGGACATTTTCCGGACAGTTATTTAAGAAATGGAGAAAATCGGGAATAACGGAACGAAAACCCTAGCCTAGGTGAGTCACAGGGGTATGTGGCACACATGCCAAAGCCCTCTAGTCAACATCAATCAGATTTCAAGGTGCAAAGACCAAAATGCCCCTGAGATTGAGTCACAGTCCGTCCGGACTGTTTTACAGGCAAAAAAGAATTGCCAACAAGTCCTCCTATTTTCCAAAATACCACAAAACCTCCCCAAATTGAGGATAAGTCCATCCGGACTGTTTTACAAAATCACCCTATAAATAGAAGGGTTGTCAAAACATTTGAAAGAGGAAAAATATTAAACATTTTCACCCAAAGCCCACGGCATAACCCTTTCCACCCTCTCTCGAGCCCCGTGTTGTCTCGATTTGCAGGAAAACCTCGTCTTTCAACCAAACACGAACCAAACAAACTCGAAACACCCTTCCAAACACTAAACTGTATCCCGTATACGTCAACCGAGCCAAAAAAGTCAACCCCTAGCCATAGGTAACACTCTCTCTCTCCCTAAACACTCGTTCCGTCTCGGTTTACCCGTCAATCGCTACAACCGCTTTGGTCGAAAATCATTGAAATGTAGACGTCACACCATCTACGGGGTCCAATACGTTTTAGTCCAAGATCATCTTCTCTCCCGTAAGAGAAGTAATCTCGGGTTAAAATGGCGTTCCGGCCCCGTTCTTTACTTTTATGTCATTTACTGTCCGGATCGTTTGATTCGTTGATTAGCAATTTCATAGTCCGAACCGTTTGGTTCGTGATAGTCATTTACAAGTCCGGATCGTTTGATCCGTTGTTTGTCATTTAAATTACGCAATTTTACAAGTCTGAGCCATTTGGCTCGTTGATCGTACCTTTAATGTCCAGATCGTTTGATTCCGTTGATACCACATTTTAAATACTGTCATTTACAAGTCCGAGCCGTTTGGCTCGTGATAGTATTTACTTATCAAAGTCCGAGTCGCAAAACGATTCGTTGATCGCATCTCATTTAATGCTTTTTTTCCATAAAATCGCTAACAATGTAATGCCCGGTTCAAAATCGGAGTTCGTCATTCGAACTCTCTTTCAAAACGCGCAAAAGTGACGTTTGGCATCCAAACGATCATTTTTAACTCAAAACCCAACGTTTGACATTCAAACACTCTTTTCTTAAAAGTCAACATTTGACACTTAAGCTAAAGATTCAAACTCGTCACTCGCACCTCTTTTCCTAAAAAAAACTCCAAAACCGATGTTTGTCATTCAAACGCTCGCTTTTTCCCAAGAATCATAAAATCGACATTTGACATTCAAATTAAGATTAAGCTTGTCATTCAAGCCTCCATTTTCAAAATGCAAACACACATACACACACACACACTTTTGAGAAAGGTAGAAAGACTCGTCATACGAGGCATTTCGGGTGATCTCAAAATACTCTTCCCGAAACGTAACATGACCTCCGAACCTAACAATCTCCGGTACTAAAAGCCATTTCCAAAGTTTGGGCTCAAAATACAAAATGACACCTTTTTCAAAGCCATTTCCAAAGTTTGGGCTAAAATACAAAACGACACCTTTTTCAAAGCCATTTCCAAAGTTTGGGCTCAAAATACAAAGCGACACCTTTTTCAAGCCATTTTCAACGTTTGGGCTCAAAATACATAACCGCGTGGCGACTCCTCTCCTTCCCAAAAGCGAGGTCCCAAACATCCGTGAAAGACAACCGCTCGCCGCGCAGCCCGTGCGTGATCCGGGTAATTTCAGACACACAAGTTAATTATGCCACAACAATGAGCTTTTGGTCATGGTATTTTCAATTCATAAATTTCGGTCATATCTAGTGGGGCCGAAAGTCATCTTTTATATGTATCACGTGCCGATAAGGTATATATTAACTAAGAAAGAGGCCAAACCAGGACTTATCTGATGGGTCCTTCTTCTTCAAGTGTTTGATATTGAGATCCGTGATAAGAAAGGGATAGAAAATTTAGTAGCCGACCATCTATCTCGACTCACCAAAGACGGGGAAGACTCCAGGGAAGAAGAACTTCCTATCGATGACTCATTTCCGGATGATCATCTACTTGCCATAAATACCATGGAAGCACCATGGTTCGCAAACATTGTAAACTATTTGGCTTGTAGGATTCTTCCACCGGATTTGAGCTATCAACAAAGGATGAAATTCTTCTCGGATGTGAAGAATTACTTTCGGAAGGATCCGCTTTTTTTCAAACAATGTGGCAATGGAATCATTAGGCGTTATGTGCCTAATGAGGAGGTGAGTAACATAAATTATCATTGTCACTTTTCTCCTTGTGGTGGGCATGCAAGCACTTCAAAGATAGTCGCCAAAGTTCTTCAATCGTATTTCTATTGGTCCCCCACAATTCAAAGATGCACGAAAATTTGTTCATTCTTGTGATTGTTGCCAACAGACGGGTAATATCTCAAGTAGGAATACAATGCCTCTAAACAACATATTAGAGGTTGAGATCTTTGATGTATGAGGTATATACTTTATGGAACCATTTCAGTCATCCTACAATAATAAGTACATATTGGTAGAGGTGGATTATGTCTCAAAAATGGGTGGAAGCCATTACATCTCTAACAAACGATTACAAGGTGGTACTGAAGTTCTTCAAGAACGTGATACTTCTGAGATTGGGGTTCCAAAAGTACTAATAAGTGATAGAGGATCACATTTCTTAAAACGTCAATTTGAAGCGCTTTTGAAGAAGTTTGGTGTCCATCACAAAGTTGGAACCGGTTATCATCCCCAAACAAGTGGACAAGTTGAGATTTTGAACCAGGAGATTAAGAGTATTCTAGAGAAGACGATATAAAGTTCCCGAAAAGCTTGGGCTTTAAAATTGAATGATGCTTTATGGGCATACCGCACCCCCTTCAAAACTCCTATTGGAACCACACGGTTTTGGTTAGTGTACAGGAAGCCTTGCCACCTACCAGTAAAACTTGAGCATATAGCATATTGGGCCATTAAATCCTTAAATTATGATATGAATACCGCTGGTGAAAAGAGAAAGTTGCAGTTGCAAGATCTCGAAGACTTACATTTTGAAGCATATGAGAGTGCCAAACTCTATACAGAAAAGACTAAGAAGTAGCACGATGCTCATATCATGAGAAGAGAGTTTCGAGAAGAGGATATAGTTTTACTCTTCAATTCCCAGTTAAAACTTTTTTTTTCGTAAAATTAAAGTCAAGATGGTCCGCGCCTTACCAAGTAGGAAAGGTTTATCCATACGGAGCCATCGTCATATGGAGCGAGTCGAAGGGAGAATTTAAAGTCAATGGTCAACAAATCAAACATTATGTAGTCGGTGATCTAATTGGAGTAGTGGCTTCAATGTCACTCCAAAACCCACCTGCTCCGTCCAAGGGGTCGAGCTAATGACCTAAAACAAGCATCAACAGATTAGTAAATCAATAGATTATTTTATTTATTATTTATTATTGCTCGTTCCATGTTTTCTCTACCTCCTCCATCGGCCAACTTGAACTATCCATATGTAATTCACCCTTAGAGTCAAGAATGGAGATCTCATAGACAAAATCCTCTGTTACGTCCTCCAAAGGTTGCGTTTCAGGTTGTTGATCTTTCTTAGAGTCATCATTGGGGATTTCATAAACAAATTCCCCTATGCTTTCTCCAAAAGTTGCCCTCTAGGTGGTGGTAGGTCATCATAATAGCTTGGCTCACAAGTTGGATCATATACTACCTCTTACCCTTTATCGTTTATTCTCCAAATCAGAGTTGAAAATTGATTTTCCCAATTTTGTTCATAAGAATTTGGGGACGGCCCATGTAACGATTGCCAAGATGGGAAAGGGAAGCTCTCTTGCACATGTTGAAAATACACAGGAAAATATGTCATAGATGGACAAGCGTTAGTTGCATGGGAATAAACACCACTGATAGAACATGCCTCTTGAATAGTATAATATGCAAAATTTCTATTTATAACTAGCCTTATTAATTGTTCTACTTGTTCAGACAAATTGGTCAATTGTTGGAACAATCTCTCTTCGACCAACTTATAATAGGTGTTCATTCCATACATCCCTGTAAGAGTGAAATAAAATAAAATAAAGAAAATAAAAAAATCTAGTTACAAAGAAAAATAAAAGAACAAAAGAAAACTTATTTACAATGTTGAATATCTAACTGAGGATTACCAAACAAGTCCCCAACAACGGCGCCAAAAACTTGATGGGGTAAAAATCCACTCGTTATAAATACCTAAAAGCGCACTAGCTATCGATATATTAGTATGGGCTTAGCAATTGTTGAATCCACAGAGACTTGTGTATCCACAATTCGACTTCCATCAATTAAACAAGAAACAAAAAGATTGGGGTTTTGATTTTACTTAACTACTAAAACAATTAACAACTTAGAAAAGAATTACCGAATTACAAGGAAAAAGGTTCTACAGAATGGATTCATGTATATCGCACCAATACGCTAATTAATAATATAATCAATCATAGTTGGGGGTTCATTCTTTTTAGTAAAATTGGGCATTCACATGTCAACAATTTAGTGTTCTCAAAATATCATATTTTCTGAAATTACACATAATATTCAAGAACCCATTAAAAACCTTGGAATGAAGAACCTACAGTTTTGGTTTGCAATCAATTGTCAAAACCTAATTTATATTCATTCAACAGTTTGACTTTGTATGCATCAAGCAATCAATTGTCAATCACCACACACAAATTTAGTTCAAAAGCCAATCACATCTACACATGTGATTGTAGCTTAGAAAACCCTACATAAGAATACGTTTGATGAACCCAACCTTTGATTAATCACAAGATTAATTCTTAACCTTTGATTAATCACAAGATTAATTAGAGTATAAAGGATTGATATATATTACATCCAACCCGTATAAATAAAGAAATAGCCGGTCATGTCCATGAAGAACATCAACAAACCTTTAATAAATTGCATAAACCTCAATGGAATTCTTGAATTAAAAACTTAAGATCTTGTTTACAACTAAAGAAAAGAATACAAATATGTACAATGTTGTAAAGGATTGTAAAAACGTACAAAAATATGGATAGAGGTGTTGTTTATATACTAGGGTGAAGGAGGATGGTCAAAAATAGGAAACATGGATCAAAAACCAAAGCTGAAAAGGAATCAGGAAAATCTACCATGGAAAGGAAATCTGAATTTGCCACAAAAAAGGGGGGTGGGGTGTGACCACCCTAAATGGGTGGTGAGGCCGACCTCCTTCTATGATCACTTCGGCAATCTTTTGGAGGTCATAAATTCTTTATACGGACTCCGATTGGGATGTACCACATATCGTTAAAAAGCTCTCAACGAGTAATATCCAATGGCAATGAATTATCAAGGCCATATATACTTTTTTCTTCTGTAAATTCCATTCATTACTCCATTGTCTCTCCGCTCTCGATTGTTCCTTTTCTGTTCATTAAGATCATATTTCGCGTTTTTCTCATTTCATTCCCTGTATTCATAAACACTCCAAACATCCATAAAAAACACCCAAGTTTGTGTATCAAATAGGTTTAAAGATAAATCATTCAGATTGGTAAATACACATCCATCATATACTCCTAAACTTATCTTTTGCTCGTAATCGAGTAAAACACAAAACTAAAACTAAAATCAAACTACTAAAATAAAAGAAAATATTTTTGGGTTGTTCAAATCATATAAAGGTTTGTCGGCCAAACAAGTCTCAGAATTTTACAACACATATAATCTACATGAGTTATTATGACCATGGGGTTACAATTACTTTTTTTTTTTGGCAAAAGGAGACGGTACTCCATAGATTTTATTAATAACGAAAAATAAAATTACAAACATGGTGGGGGACATGACAACCTTAACCACCAGGAAAAGAAACCTAGGGGGAGTTCTTACACAACCTGTAAGATCCTCAACAAAGGGGGGGGGGAATCTAAAAATAAAAGAAAATACATCAATAAAAGAAAGAAACTACTGCCTAATATTAGGATATGAGATCCAATCAAAGTAGAGAAGGCTCTGACACGGCTTGGGGCAAGTCTCCAAAGATGAAAACTGAAAATCCGCTTGCTCAGCTGCCGAGATATTTGCAAGAAAATCTGCCACTTTATTACCTTCCCTGTATACATGAGTTACCTGAATAGTCGCTTCCTCCATAACTCTGAAAATGTCTTTAATGAAATACCAAATCTCCCAAGGGATATTGCATTTGTGAAGTAAAATGAGAGACAAAACTTCAGAGTCCACCTCAAGCCAAATAGAATTGAAACCCAGTAACCTAGCTTGAGTAATTTCATCAAGAGCAGCCCTAGCTTCTGCAACCATGTTAGTAGCATTACCATAATAACGACAAAAAGAAAATATAAAAGACCCATCATGTCGACGCAAAATACCACCACCCGAGGCAATGCCCGGATTTCCACGAGAGGTACCATCCGTATTAACTTTCACTTGACCCACACGAGCAATAGACGGAGCAGCCATACTAATATTAAAGAATAAAGCAATATTTACCTCTGAATGATGAACATGAAAGGATAAGCTGTGAGCCCGAAGGATTTCACTGATTTGGAACTGAATATTATTACGAACCTTTGCCCAACTAGGAGTAACATCATCAAACCTGCATTTATTTATGTGCTTCCATAGCTCCCAGCAGATGATACTCGGAAGAATGTCTCCCAACCAATTCACGGCCCGACTAAGCTTGGAATTTTTACAAGCATGCTAAGCAATCATCCTTTGCATGATAGTAGACCCCGAAATTTGGAAGCCAATCAAATTCCCAAAGAAATTCCACACATGAAAAGCAATATCACCATGTAAAAGAATGTGCTGCAAAGATTCAAGAGAAGGGTTAGCACAACAATGACAACGAGAAACAATAGAGATACCTTTACGGGATATGTTGTCATCAGTAGGGAGAGCATCCTTTAGGCATTTCCACATGAAGATGGACACCTTGAGAGGAATAAACTTATGCCAGCACCAAGCAAAAACCCTACTTCGAGTCCTGGACACCCGACATTCTCTCCAAGCCGAAGAGATAGAAAATTTGCCCGAAGAAGAGGGAGACCAAGGCAGATCACAATCACCATCAATCCGAATATCAAATGCTTGAAGCTCCAACAAACATTGCTGACCAAAAGTGTCCCGAATATAATCTTCCCGTAAAACACCATCCTCAAATAACGAAAAAATCTGATCATGGCGATCATCAAGGAGAGGGATATCATGAGGAAGCCACTTTTCTTGAATAGAAATCTCACCACAACCCACACCCCAAGCAATACGGCTCTCCACCAAATCCTTAGCCGCAACCATCCGCTTCCAAATATGAGATCAGCTCAATCTAGAAATAGCATCCATAGGATGAGTATCACGACAATATTTGGCGGCCAGAAACTGAGCCCAAAGAGTGTTAGACGTACGAAACCTCCACCAAAGCTTCATAGAAAAAGCAGTCACCATCTCATCAAATTTATGGAGGCCTAAACCCCCTTCTTCTATAGGCCAGAAAAACTCATTTCTAGAAACCCAGTGACACTTTTTTTCCCCGTCTGAGCTACTCTTAAAGAAGTTAGCAATAAGGCGATTCATGGCATTAACAACACCCTTCCGAGGATCAAGTAAAGAGATATAATAAATGGGAATAGCTTGGAGGCAGGACTTGATCAAAATAAGCTTAGCACCAGCCGAGAGTAATTTACCTTGCCACGAATCAAGCTTATCTCGAAGCTTCTGCATTACAGGATCAAATAAAGATTGAACCTTCCTACCGATATAAAGAGGGCAACCCAAATAAACAATAGGCAAATTTTTCTTTTGAAACCCCGTAATAAGAGAGATAGAATTATCATGATCAGCCACATCCTGACCCGTCAGAAAGTAGGATTTAGATATGCTAATGAGCTGCCCTGAAAATGTTGATAGGACGCCAAGAACTCCATATGACGCTCAAGAGAAGGGATACTACCGTTACATAAGATAATGATATCATCAGCATAGGACAAATGAGAGATGATAGGAACATTAAGGTTGCCCATATGAAAGGCCACATGAGGGTGAAGGAGATGGAGATTATTAAGACCCCGGCTTAAAACTTCTGCAGCAATAATAAAAAGGCTAGGAGTTATAGGATCCCCTTGGCGAAGGCCCCGAGTAGAAACAAAATAGCCGTTAGCAGTACCATTAATAAGAACCGAGAACCAACAATAATTGATACATCTAAAAATCATGTCTAGCCATTCTTCAGCAAAGCCAAATCTCCTCATCACCTTAATCAAAGCAAACCAGGAAAGTGTGTCATACGCCTTAGCCATATCAAGCTTTAACGTAACATTAGACCCATGCACCTTCTTCTTAAGAGACTGAAAGAGCTCTTGAGCAAGCAAAACATTTTCATGAATTAGTCGACCCTTCACAAAGCCACTTTGCTGAGGAGATATAATACGAGGGAGCACAGATTGCAGCCGAGAACATAAAAGTTTGGTAATGATTTTATTGGAAAAATTACACAAACTAATAGGCCGAAGCTGCGAGAAGGAAGTAGGGGCTGCCACCTTAGGAATAGTAACAATAAGCGTACTAGTCCAGCTCCGAGGAAGAAGAAACCCTGAGAAGAACTCAAGGACAGCATTATAAAGATCCATGCAAATAATATCCCAGCATTTGTGATAGAACTCACCCGTAAATCCGTCCGGACCAGCAGCACTAGTCCCACTCATACTAAGGACGATATCATGAAGCTCTTTAAGCGTAGGGGGATTAATAAGCATCTTATTTTCCTCATTGGAAATTAATCGAGGAATCACATTCAGTAGCTCATCAGGGGGGTCCACATACTCATCAGGATTTCCATTATGCTGGTCCGAATAGAAACGAATAGCCTCCTCCTGAATCAGACCCTGATCCACAATCCAATTCCCGTCACTATCCCGGATTTTATGAATGTATAATTTCTGTCTTCTTTTTTTCACATAAGCATGAAAGAATCTAGTATTATTATCACCATCCTTAACCCAGGCTAAGTTAGCTTTTTGCATCCAGAACTCCTCTTCAATCTTAAGACGATAGGAGAGGTTAGCTTGGGCAAGATGAAGGGCAGCCCTATTATCATCACTAGAATCTTGTTCAAAAAGAAGCTCTTTAGCATAAACTTCATCCTCAACATGTTTCACAAGCTGGTCAACTCTCCCAAACGTAGAACGATTCCAAAGTTGAATGTCATGTTTGAGGCGAGTAAGCTTCTTACTAAACTTGACCAACGGCCTAGCAAAGATTCTACCATCCCACGAAGAACGAACCAAAGAAATGAAAGAGTCATGATGAGTCCAAACATTGAGAAATCTGAAAACACCCTTACGAACTTCATCAACTAAACGAATATTAATAGCCAACGGAGCATGATCAGAGCAAGTCCTATTAAGATGATTGATAGAAGTTTGGGCAAAACAACGCAGCCATTTATCATTATACAGGGCACGATCAAGCCTTTGAAGAATAGTGGCACGCTTCGATCTCTTATTCCACCAAGTGAAGATATGACCTCTATAACTGCCATCAATAAGATTAGAAACCTGAATCATATCAACAAACTCAGAAACCCTAGAATCCACCATAGGCCTACCCCCAAGCTTCTCAGATTGATCAACAACAGAATTAAAATCCCCCACAATTAACCAGGGATCATCTGTATTGCTCACATCAATAATATAATCCCATACCTTCTAGTATACTTGCTACAACTAGCATGAACAAAGGACATAAGAACGGGATTGGGCCAAAGACACTCGAACAGTGATAATTTGATCATCACGAAACATGACATCACAAGTGATGCCATGCCTCCACACAGCCCAGATATTCCCCTTATCATTAACAGCACCTCCAAGACAACGAATTTTACGAACGTAAGAAGGAAGCAACATGCGATCCACCTTAGGCTCATAAATACCACATATAAATACATCATGAATCCTTAATAATCTCTTAACACGGCGAACCGAGGCGGCATTACCAATACCCCGGATATTCCAACTTAGAACCCCAACCATTAAAACAATTTTTATATAAAAGATAGAGAGAGGGCTTTTAAGCCAAAGAATCATTTGATTTCCCATAATTTGGGACATTCCCATCAAATAAAGAATCCCTACCCTCATTGAAGACCTCTTGAATATCAAACTGAGAAGTAACACGAGGGCCATGAGGAGATAACTGAAGATTATCAATTAACTCCTCACCAGGCCATTTCCGAATAGTAGTATCTACCACCTCCAATTCAGAGTCAGATTCACACTTGCCATCTTCCAAATGAATGAAATTATCCGCACCAGCCAAAGATGGGCCGGAAATGGGAATAAAATTGGTAACCTCATTAAAATCATTTTCAATATGTTCAAGCTCTTCTTCAAGCTCGATAGACCCATCTTCAACAATAATATGATTACCACCGGGATTAATATTAGGAGTAGTTTTTTTCCATATTATTAGCAGTTTTTAAAGTATTAGGGGAAACAAAAGGGGCTCCTCGCTTTGGAAGAAACTAAAGCCATGAGTAACAAGGTTAGAACCAAAAAATTTTGAACCAAAGTAATATATTTTATAGGTTTACTTGGTCATGCTCTAATGATAATATGATGAAAATTCTTGCACAAGAACACTCTTATGCATGTTTGGACACAATTTTCAACCTGGCTATTCTTTAGGGATCAAATATGACTTTATACCTTGTAATGTGTCGCAAAAATCGCGATCTAGGCTCACGGTTCCAAATGAAGGTAAGGATATATGAAGTCAATCAAGTAAAACTAGAAAGTTTTCAAAATATTTCCTCACTTTATTATATCTCTCCACTCACCCATGCCAACCCATGTTTCAACCCACAAACTTATAACTTTCTTTTGTTGACCACTTTCTACTCAAGCCTTTGATTTCCCAAGCACACCCCACAATTTTCCAATAATTCCCTAGTTTCACTTACTTGAAAAGGTGAGAAAATAGTGTATGTGTTCAAATGGTAGGATAATGTAGGTATAAAAGATGGTGAATGGCGGTCTAAGATAACCTCTCACTTTGTGAGCGATTTCCATTCTCGTTAAAGCTCAAAAGGGATTCTAGCGGAAAATTTATAAGTGACGAGAAAGTTAAAGGCTCACAAATTGGGTTCAAAGAAATTAGCCATATATCACTTCCCGAATAGCCTAATTGATGTGTTATTGACAATCATGCAAACATTTTCTTTGGACCCCGAGAATGCTAAGGTGATACCATAAAGGTCTCTTAAGTTGGTAACAATGATCAACAAATATCATGGAATTGAAAGGTGAAGTAATCATATTTTACATGTTTCAATGCAATTATATCCCCATATTAATAATTACACATAAGATTTTTATATTAAAGCACACTCAAATCATCATACACTTTAGCCAACATCCCAAAATATGAAACGAACAAATTTTTTATTTTTTTAAGTTATTTTTGAAGGGTGACACTATATAAACTCCCCTATAAACCCACAAACTCGAAGAAATATCTACCCCTAAACTCAAGACATGCTATATCCTCATAGCAAAAAGACTAAAACATGCATTGGGTTTAAGGGATGACATGACACAACAAACAAATAACATAAAGAAATAAAAACATACCTACTTTTAATTATTATGTTTTGGAAATGATATCTTGAGATGTTTTAACATTCATAATCAGAAAGATGTTTATGTTCAGTGGGAGCGTTACTTTTATGATGAGTTTTGCATAGTGTGATTAGCATTAATCATAAAGTGTAATGTTTTATTTGCTAAATTTTACTTATTTGCAATTATATGATTAATATGTGTTTAAGATTTTGAAGAAGTTCTCTCCTAACCAAATAAGATATATATTACACAAGAACATCAACAAACCTTCAATAAATTGCATAAACCTTCAATGGAATTATTGAATTAAAAACTTAAGATCTTGTTTACAACAAAAGAAAAGAATACAAATATGTACAATGTTGTAAAGGATTGTAAAAACATACAAAAATATGGATAGAGGTTGGTTTGGTGAAAAAACAATGGATCAATTTAAAGATCAAAATGTGAGATTAGGAGGACACAATGGAGTAAAATCGGTGTAACTATGAAAAGAAGATGACACGATCATGTAACGAGGAAAACCCTTGCGACAACTATCTCGCCGGCACAAAACCTCGGAAGGTGTTTATGGTCACCTTCATCCCAAACGGTAGTATTGATGTTTAGTGAGTTATAAATAGAGGAGCTATGGCAGATTACAAGAATGTATGTGTGAACCGTGTGTGTTTAGTGTTCCGGCCATGAACTCTTTAAATAAAAACAAGATAACTGAAGATAATCAAGACCTAACAAACTATCCTAAAATCTCGGCATGATCATCTTGATCCTTGACTTGGTCTTCTAACCGTTGAAGTGAGTCCATGAAAGATATTTCCCACGTTCTATTTTCCTGTATTAGAGATATAATAAAAATAATTAAATAATGATTTAATTATCTAAGTATTTTTACCTTGACTACTGGTTCGAAGATGGTGACATGCTGAAAACTTTTCAAGACGTCGTAATCCTGAATTTTTACCCACAACAATTGTCCCCAAAAATTGTCTTTTAAATGAATTTTAAATGACGGTTTTTCCACAACCTTTCAGAAGCTCGGTGGTTAATTAACCTGATTGGATGTGGCGGTTGTAGAGTTTTAATCCTCCTTAATTAGCGTAATTTATGAGGATCTAGGGTTTTAACTGAGGCTTTTTTGCTTTCTTCATCACATTTTTTCTACACTTTCTCCATCTTCCACCTTGCTTCACGGCGGTGAAATCATCCCAAGGTAAATTTCTTCTCTTTTTCTTTCCTTTTCAAACATGGTCAAGTCAAGAAAAAACATGGCACCAAGAAATCCCTTGAGCTTGAGCAAGGACGGGGATTTTTCTTGTGAAGGCCTGTTAGTCAAACCTGACGAGGAGGTTTGCATCTTTAACAATGAACAAATCGAATCCGTCAAAAATAGTAGATGCTTTCCAGATTCCGCTGTCTTTAGGCCTTTTGATGTCTTTATCAAGGCTGATTTCGTGTCTCCTCATTGGATTTGCTTTTACGAGTACCCTTTTGCCCTAGGTTTCTCTTATCCCTTTCCCCTATTGGTAACTGAGTTCTTCAGAAAAACAAACTTAGCTTTTGTCCAAGTAATGCCTATGATCTGGAGGATCTTTTCTTGCGTTCTAAGGGTAAACCGACAGTTCGGGTTAGACATAGGTTTGAGAGAAGTAGCTTTTGTGCATGAGCTTCAGACCTTTGGCTCGACAAGGTATTTTTTTAAAACTAGATCTGGGATGAAACCGTTGTTTTCAAAAGTGACGATAAGTGATAGGGGTTAGAAATCGAGATACTTCTTTGTTGTGAAGGATTCTTTGGAGGAAGGAGATTTTTTGGCAACAAGGTGGAATAGGGAAGGTATCCTCTTTTAAACTTCTGTTTTTCCCTTTTCCCGCACTTACTTGAATTTGTATTTTCTTTGTTGTCTTTGCAGCCATTGACTGGGCAAAGCTATTTCCTCCTTCTGCCGAAACTGAGGATAAAGTAAGAAGGTTGCTGGAATTTTCAGAAGAAGAAAGATCATTACGGTCATTCGAAGCAAGGGTTGTTTCAGAAGACCACGAGATACCGCCATCCACAGAGATGTCCACTGGTAAGAATCTACTTGATCATTCAAAAATTCTTTTTGTGTTTTGACTGTCTCTAGCTTATGCTTATACTCTCTGTTTTCGATAGTATCCAAGTCCACAGCTGCATTCTCTTTGAAGGACCTGCAAGATTTTTTAGGACAGACTCATGCTAACCAACAACTGGTGATGCCCAAGAAGGAGATGGAGGCACCATTTGTTGGAGCAAGAGTGAAGAAGAGAAAGAGCATTTCTAAGGAGATAATAAATGTTGAGGAAATGGGTCTAGCGAACATTAAGGAAGCACTCACCAGGGTGTCAGTGGTAAGTTTCTGATTTCCAAAAATAGATTTTATAGGAATTTTGAATGTATTCCATAAATTGACCATTAAACTTGTTTTTGCAGGGTGTTGATGCAGTAGAGATGAAAATGAACAGCCTTGAAGAAAGGAATAGGAAGCTGGTCCTAGATGCGTTACAAGCGAGGAAGCAGAGAGATGTTCTGACCAAGAGGGTAGAAGACTTACAAAATGAGGTAGAAAGTTTGATGAAGGGGATGTCCTCAATTCAAGATACCCAATTGCAGGAGATCGAGGAGGTGAGGAAGAACATGATGACTTCAGCCGCCAAGAGCATGATAGAGATCAAAATCCAAATGATGGAAGAGTTCCCATGAAGGAAGGCATACAGAATGGGATGTTGAGCAACAACGCTCACTCTTGAAGGTGCTGAATGGTGAAGGAGATGAAGCAGGAGAAGTGTCATCTGGTGTAAAGGATGATGACATCTTGGAGGAAGTCACTACAACACCTGCAGCAGTAGCCACCCCATGAAAGGTAAAAAATGGTTCTTTTGTTTAGAAAAACTTTGGTTTGATGGCGGGCTACGTCCCGAAGACAATGCTTTAAATATTTAGGTTTGTAATTGGTCCATAAGGCCCAAAGACAATTTGCTTTTTACAAGTGTAGGGTTGGTTCAACACTTCTTAGGTTTCTAGGAAAAAACTCCTTTCTTTGCTTTTGCTAGGGTTTGAAAAACTTTTGTTGGTTGGGATAACTTCTTTTGAAAAATGAAAATAGAAAGTTGATATGCTAACCTATTCGGAGATGTTGTTAACTTGCGAATGGATGTATGAATCCTTGTAGTTACTTTGATTGACATGTAAATGTTAATAACCTTTTGTTCTTAGGTGGCATGAATATGCCACAACCAAATTGATAAATTCTTAGGGTCAAAACACATTGCCTGAGTGGAGATGGATAATTCGTATATATTAAACATACAGGCCATCACACACCTCAATCAAGGTTGACATCGTGCGCTCCAGGCGAGGTGTTTAAACCTTATTGAGATGAAAGAAAGTAATTTCTTTAAACCTTTGAAGGGATTAAGTACCTTCAACGGAGGTGAGATGGCCGGTCTCAAACGGTTGTCTTCAAGAGAATTTGTTTGAATCGACGACCTCTTGCAAAATAATAAGATAGTGAAAGATTTCGACATCTATTCTGATGTCATCTTTATTTGATAAAAGGAAATAGAAAAGTACTATAATTTCGCAAAAAAAAATATTTTAAACAAGAAGTATGGATATAATTAAAAAAGTAATGACCGTACCTGATTAAGATGTTAGCTTCCTGGAATGATGTTAACATCTTCACTTGTTGCGTTGTTTATTTGAATGTTTCATGTTTCCTTGCAAAACAGAAACACATTAGGGGTGGGTGTTAGCTTAGCTAACACCCCTCCGATGCTTAAGTCAGTAAATGTTCAAAAGATAAACAAAATTGAAAAGTACTTTTATTGGAAATAAAACTGTAAAATTCATACCTTGGTTTTATTTGCATTGAAATGTAATTATTGAAACTTACATAAAATAGGACTTAAGGTGAATGGCATTCCAGCTTCGGGGGATCCTTGTTCCATCTAGGGTTGATAGCCAATACAAACCTGTACCTGCTTCAGTATCAACCAAGTATGGTCCTTCCCATTTGGGGGCCATCTTTCTAGCATTGGGCTCTCTTGTATTTTGAAACATTTTGTGTAGGACTAGATCACCAACTTGGAACTTTCGCAATTTGACTTTTTTGTTATAGGACTTAGCAATCTTCTGTTGATATGCCAATATCCTGATCTTGGCTAAATCTCTTAGTTCGTCAATGGTATCTAGATCATGACTCAGGTTGGCATCGTTCTGCTCAAGTGTCAACATCTTATATCTGGAAGTAGGGACGATGATTTCTGCAGGGATGACCGCTTCTGCACCAAATACTAAGGAATAAGGGGTCTGACCTGTTGCGTTCTTTGGTGTCGTTCTATCTGCCCAAAGGACAAATGGAAGCTCTTCTGCCCATCTTCCTTTCTTTTGATCTAGCCTCTTCTTTAAGTTATTGATGATAATCTTGTTACTTGATTCTGCCTGCCCATTAGCTTGAGGATGTACTGGTGATGATGTCACCATCTTGACTCCCCACCTAGTGAAAAAATCCTGTGTCTTTCTGCTGATAAACTGAGAACCGTTGTCACATATTATTTCAGACGGGATGCCAAATCTGCTGAATATATTCTTCTTAATGAAGGATATGACTTCTTTATCACGAACTTGCACGTAGGATTCAGCTTCGACCCACTTCGAGAAATAATATGTCATTGCTAGCAAAAATACTTTTCCTCCAGGTGCTTTAGGCAATTTTCCTACTATATCCATTCCCCATCTCATAAATGGCCAAAGGGAGAGGATAGGATGAAGCAATTATGCGGGTTGGTGCAAGATGTCGCTATGCCTCTGGCAGGAATCACATTTTTTGGCAAAGATAGCAGCATCTTGACGCATTGTTGGCCAGTAGTAACCCATTCTTAGAGCTTTCATATGTAAGCTTCTGCCCCCAGAATGATTAACACATGATCCTTCATGCAATTCTTTTAGAACTTCCATTGCTTTGTCAGCTTCGAGACATCTTAAATATGGACCTGCAAAAGATTTCTTAAACAGCACATTATCTATTAACACAAATCTTGAAATTCTTACTCTGAATTCTCTAGCATTCTTTTCATCATCAGGGATGGTACCATCTTGAAGATATTTAATTATTGGTGTAGTCCAAATGTCTCTATTTGATTATCTGAGATGTCGTCATCTGTACAAAAAAGTTCTAACCTTTCCACGGCAGGGATGTTGACATGGATGATTGGTATATTGGTCTGAGATAGGCTTTTGAAAGCTGATCCAAGATTGGCCAATGCATCTGCTTGAGAGTTTTCCTCTCGGGGTATTTGTTCAAAGGAAAAGATTTGAAATTTGCTTGCCAAGATTTTCACAATGCCCAAATAAGCTGTCATCTTGGCATTTTTTGCTGCATAGGAACCATTAAAATGATTGACAAGTAACAATGAATCACTATATACCTGAATTGCTTTAATGTTCATGTCTAGAGCCACGGTTAGGCCCACGATTAAGGCTTCGTATTCTGCTTCATTATTTGTAGCTTTAAAATCACAACTAATGGCCTGAGGTATGATGCCCTCTTGTGGCGACTTTAGGATAACACCTAGCCCTATGCCCCTCATATTTTAGGCACCATCCGTGAATAGAATCCACTTGCGCAGGATGTTCCCATCTTGGAGCTGTTGGACTTCTAGTTCTACTTTCGGTTGCATGCTTGGACTAAAGTCTGCCACAAAGTCTACAAGTGCTTGGGATTTTATTGTTGTTATAGACTCATACTTTATGTCATAAGTGCTTAGTTGAACGGATCACTTGGCCATCCATCCTGACATTTCTGGCTTTCTCATTACACTTTTTATCGGATAATTAGTACGAATAACAATGATATGAGTTTCAAAATAATGTCTTAACTTGATTGAAGCAATAATTAAAGCTAAGAATAATTTTTCAAGGTGTGAATACCTGTTCTCTGCATGGAGCAGTGTTTTACTTACATAATATATCGGTTGTTGGATGCCATCTTGCTCACGGACCAAGACGGCACTGACCGCAGTTTCATAGATGGCTAAGTAAACACACAATGACTCACCTTATTGAGGCTTTGAGACTAGGGGAGGTGTTGACAGGTACAACTTTAAATCTTGAAAGGCTTGTTCATGCTTTTCAGTCCACTCAAATCTAGAATTTTTCTTTAAGATGTCGTAGAATGGCTTGCATCTATCTGAGGATTTTGAGATGAATCGATTCAATGCTGCCACTTTCCCTGTCAATCTTTGAACATCTTTGACGGAATTAGGCGATGCCAGGTTGATGATGGCTTTTATTTAATCCGGGCTTGCTTCTATTCCTCTTTGCGTCACCATGTACCCCAAGAATTTACCGGACTTCATGCCAAAGTTGCACTTCGCTGGGTTTAACTTCATGTTGAATTTGTCCAGGTTGTCAAAGGCTTGAGTAAGATCTCGTACATGATCTTCAGTTTTCTTTGACTTTATTACCATATCGTCGATGTACACTTCCATGGTGTCCACAATCTGCTCTTTGAACATCATATTGACCAGCCTTTGGTACGTGGCACCTGCATTTCTTAGTCCAAATGGCATTACAATATAACAATAAATACCTGTGGGAGTAATGAAGGCGGTGTCTTCTTGGTCAGATGGATCCATCTGGATCTGCTGAAATCCTGAAGATGCGTCCAAGAAAGTCAACACTTTATGCCCATAAGTGGCATCGACCAAAGTATTAATGTGTGGCAAGGGGAAAGGATCCTTGGGACAAGATTTGTTTAAGTCTGTGAAATCGACACAAACTCTCCTTTTACCGTTCTTCTTCTCTACCACCACCACATTTGCTAACCATCTTGGGTATTCGACTTCTCTGATCATCTTGGCTTTAAGCAATCTGTCTACTTCTTCCTGAATGATTAGATTCCTTTTTTGTGTGGACTTCCATCTCTTTTGGTGGATTGGTTTGAAGGATGGGTCAATGTTGAGTTTGTGGGTGATGACATCTTTGCTGATGCCTGTCATGTCTTCATTCTTCCAGGAGAAGCTTTTAATCCTGTTCTTCAAGAGGTTGACGAGATCTTCTTTGATCTATGCTGGAACGTCTTGACCAATTAGCACCTTGAGATCTAGGTTTGAGGGGTCTAAGAATATTTCTTTCACGTCATGCTCCTTCGCCTCCAGAACCTCACGGGCCTTTCTCTGTAATTTCTATGCCATCTTGGGAGATGTCGACACCTTCATGGATGTCATATAGCATTCTTTAGCTGATTGCTGATCACTATAAACCTTAACAACTCCCCAAGGTGTCGACATCTTCACACATTGATGATAGGTGGATGACACTGCTTTCATTCCATGGATCCAGGGTCTTCCCAAGATTATATTGTAACATGTAGCACTATCAATCACGTAGAATCTCTCCATGGAGTTAATACCTTCAACATAAACTGGAAGTGTGATCTCTCCCACTGTGCTTTTGGTTTTTCCACTGAAACCTACGAGAACTGAGGTCCTCTTGATGATGCTTTCTTCAGGGATCTTCATTTCTTTCAGGGAATCTAGCATAATGAGATTCACTGAACTGCCTCCATCTACTAGAATACGTCTGACTCTGCAATTGGTGATCTGGAGTGCGATGATCAAGGCGTCATGGTGAGGATCCATAACATTGTCCATGTCGCTTTCTTCAAAGGAGATGACATCTTGGGATGTGAGCTGCGACATCTTTGAAAGTCTTTCGGGCTTCTCATCCTTAGCATGCTTGGCGAATCTTTTAGCTGCAGAATAATAAGTACCACAAATATCAGAACCACCACTAATAACATTAACTTGCATGCTTGGCAAATCTTTTAGCTGCAGAATAATAAGTACCACAAATATCATAACCACCACTAATAACATTAACTACCTTTGTTACCGGTGGAGGAGATGGCGGTCTGGTCGGAACGGGCCCTTTGTTCTTCGTCTTGTTCTTGCGGTTGCCAAGGAGTTCTTTAAGATGTCCCTTAGATAACAGGTAACTAATCTCCTTCCTCAAGGCGATGCAATCTTCGGTAAGATGTCCAAAATCCTCGTGGTAGGCACACCACTTGGATTTATCCTTCCATCCAGATGGCTTGTCCCCCTTTCGAGGCCACCTCGCCTTATCTCCAAGATTGTTCATTGCACATAGGATACCTGAAACATCTACAGAGAAACAATAATCAGAAATTTTAGGGAATTCAAAATCATCTTCGTCTCAATCATCTTCCACACAATTGATTTTGTTATGGTAATTTCTGTGGTAAGGTCTGGATCTGCTCTGCCTTGTCAGGATGGTCATATGATGATGCCTTGTCAGGATGCTTGGACTGCTGCACCTTGTCCTCTTCTAGCCTGATGAACCTTAATGCTCGGTTTCGGATATCTTCCATCTTCTTGCATGGATTCATCACCAAATATTCATAGTAAGGGGAATCTTTCTTCAAGCCCATTTTGAAGGCTTCTGCAGCTGTCTCCATGTCCAGGTTGGGGATCTCTAGGACCTCTTCGTTAAATCTATTAACATAGTCCTTCAAGGCTTCGGCGGGCTGCTGGGTGAAGCGGTAAAGATCACTGGTGAGCTTCTCGAACTGTCGGCAGCAAGAGAATTGATTGTTGAACAGGTTGACTAGCTGAGCAAACGACCCAATAGAACCATGTGGTTGACGAATCAGCCACTTAAACGCTGGTCCCACCAACGTCGAACTGAACCCTCGACACAAACAAGCCTCACGAAACTGGAGCGGGATGCGAACAATCTCCATTTTTTCTTGGTAATGGGCAACATGCTCCTCAGGATCTGAGCTTCCATCATACAACTTCATGGCTGGCACGCTAAATCCTTTAGGGATGTCGACATGCGCGATTGCTGGAGTAAAGCGAGACTGATTGTAGCATGTTGGGGAGACCTGTTGGATAGGTGGGGTGACGCCTGGTACGTTCATGATCATGTCCCTTAACTCCTGAAGCTGATTCACAATGTAAGTACCTGCAAAAGGGTTAGTAGTATGAGCAGTATTATCCAAAGCAGAACTAGTATTGAAATTAATAAAAGGATTAGTATTATCTGCTGAGGATGTCATGATGGTGCTATTAGTGAAGACAGGTCCTTCTGAAAGAGTCATCCTATAGGCACAGTTGCTAAGGGTGTCGACATCGCCACAGAAGTCGTCAGCAAAGGAGAAGACGTCAAAATTGGTGATGATAACATCCTTACAGATGAGGCCATTGGAAGGAATTCATTGAAGGTATGAGAGCTATCCCCAATGTTGAGCTGAGGAGAGCAACTCTTGTTCCTTTTGCACTTTTATCAAGCTTTCGACTATCAAGGAGGTGCTATTCTGTTGGTGATCCAGCTGATTCTTCATCTGAACAAGCATACTCTTGACCTCGTCGGAATCAGGAGACAGAGGCATCTACTTCTTGCCAGAATTCAAAGGCGAAGGTGGTGGCAATGCATCTTGGCCTCCGGTTGTTGACCTGCTACTGGTTTGGGGATTAATGCTGCTAGGGATAGCAATGGTCTTGCTGGCGGCGGAAGTCATAGGTTGGGTAGACATAGTGGAAATGTGAGGATTTTAAACCGATTAAAAAACCAATGGTCCCTCGGTGGGCGCCAAATTGTTTTGGTGAAAAAACAATGGATCAATTTAAAGATCAAAATGTGAGATTAGGAAGGCACAATGGAGTAAAATTGGTGTAACTATGAAAAGAAGATGACACGATCATGTAACGAGGAAAGCCCTTGAGACAACTATCTCGCCGACACAAAACCTCGGAAGGTGTTTATGGTCACCTTCGTCCCAAATGGTAGTACTGATGTTTAGTGAGTTACAAATAGAGGAGCTATGGCGGATTACAAGAATGTATGTGTGAACCGTGTGTGTTTAGCATTCCGGCCATGAACTCTTTAAATAAAAACAAGATAACTGAAGATAATCAAGACCTAACAAACTATCCTAAAATCTCGGCATGATCATCTTGATCCTTGACTTGGTCTTCTAACCGTTGAAGTGAGTCCATGAAAGATATTTCCCACGTTCTATTTTCCTGTATTAGAGATATAATAAAAATAATTAAATAATAATTTAATTATCTAAGTATTTTTACCTTGACTGCTGATTCGAAGATGGTGACATGCTGAAAACTTTTCAAGACGTCGTAATCCTGAATTTTTACCCACAACAGAGGTGTTGTTTATATACTAGGGTGAGGGTCAAAAATAGGAAACAAGGGTCAAAAACCAAAGCTGAAAAGGAATCAGGAAAATCTACCACGGAAAGGAAATCTGAATTTGCCATGAAAAAGGGGGTGGGGTGTGACCGCCCTAAATGGGTGGTGCGACCGACCTCCTTCTCTGATCACTTCGGCAATCTTTCGGAGGTCATAAATTCTTTATACGAACTCCGATTGGGACATGCCACATATCGTTAAAAATCTCTCGACGAGTATAGTTCTAAACATGACCTCTATTAAGAACATAATTGCTGAACTAAATAATGGTGACAAATTGGATGTGACAATTATGACATGCGGCACCGCAAGATCCAATATGTACTTGAAGAACAATAAGTTCTTGACACTCTGACAAGATCCATGGAGGAACGGTTATGACTGATGAAAGGACCGCATGTGAACATAGAAGGAATATTGTTGCGTTCAAAGCTTGGAATAAGCGGAACAGCAAAGTCGAGAATCATGCTTTTTAGTAGTATGCAAGATGACCTGATGTGCGAATATGAAAGTTATTCGATTGCCAAAGATATGTGGGCTGCCCTAAAAGAGAAGTTTGGAGGAACTTCGACTACGAAGCTGAAGAAACTTCACTATAAGTTTGACAATGCAAACAAGCGCACTAACGATTCCATGAGGAAGCATTTAAGGGCAATTTCAAACATGATAATGGGGCTCAAGTCCGCAGGGCACTTTCTTTCAGATGAACAACGGGTTCAAGCTGTCCTTCGTTCTCTTTCTAGTAGCTGGGATCACATGGTGATGAACCTAACTCATAATGAGCATGTTAAGACCTTTAATGATGTGCAAACTCACTTGGATTAGGAGGATGAGCTCCTTTCGGCCTCAAAATCCTCATTTCAAGTGTTTGCCGCTGAAGCTGGTAAAAGTAAAGCTTCTGGGTTTAAGCATGGAAGAGGTGATAACCAAAAGAAAGGGAATAGGAATGGACCGGCGCCCAAGAAGGCAATGTTTGGAAATCGCAAAGGTAATGCGAATAAAGGCAAATATAAGACAAAGTTGAGAGGAGAAGTTACAATTGTGGTAAGATGAGTCATTTCGTTCGTAACTGTCTAGATCCTAAGAAGGAGTGTAATAATTGTGGCAGACTGGGTCACCTAGCTTTTGAATGTAAAAGGCTAGCTAAGGTACCAAGATACCCTACCTCCAATTTTACTTTCGCTTCTAGTTATGCTTTGCTAACTGATTCTTATATTTTATGGACTGTAGACTCAGGAGCCACGGACCACATAACTAGAGATTAAGGTGCATTCCAAGTGTATCATCAAGTGCCGAAGGGCTCAAAATGGATATATGTTGGCAACAATTCATGAATTGGTGTAGAAGGTATTGGCACGTGCCAATTGGACCTACGAGGTGGCCAAAAGTTGTTGTTGCATGATGTTCTCTATGCGCCCAACATTCGACGAAATCTCATGTCTGTTTCAGTTCTTCTTAAGTTAGGATTTGCTGTTAATTTCCATGGAACATTTGTAGGCATTTGTTATGGTTCTATTGTTTATGGTTTTGGACATCTAGTTGATGGTTTTCTTGTTTTCTTGTTTTAGATGTTGAACATATGTTGTTTAATGATAATGGTTGTTTTAGATGTTGAACATACGACGTGTGTATGGCCTTCCCCCTAGATTTCATTTTCCTGGTGGTTGAGGTTGTAATGTCCCCCACCATGTTTGTACTTATTTTCTTTATTTAATAAAATCTAGGGAGTACCGTCTCCTTTCGCCAAAAAAAAAAAGTTTAATGATAATGGTTGTTTTTCGTTAATGGCATTTTCTAGTAGCGTCAACGTAGATGCGTCTATATGGCATGCTCATTTGGGGCATATCTAACAAGAAAGAATGACCCAGTTGGCAAAAGAGGGTCTTTTAGGCTCAAATAGCAGAGTGTTATTGCCTACTTGTGAAAATTGCCTAGCTGGGAAAGCAACTAGAAAACCATTTGGAAAATCAGTTGGGGCAACTATTCCATTGCAATTAATTTATTCAGATATTTTTGGACCAATGAATGTGAGGGCGAGGGATGGCACTTCATATTTTATCACATTTATAGATGACTACACACGCTTTGGTCAAATCTACTTAATTTCTCATAAGTCTGGGGCATTAGATTGTTTTAAACGATATACTTGCCTTGTGGAGAATCAGTTAGATAAAAGCATTAAGGCTTTAAGAACCGACCGTGGACGTGAGTATTTGTCTGAACAATTCAAGGCTCTTTGTGATGAAAAAGGTATTGAAAGGCAATTAACTATTCCAAGGACTCCACATCAAAACGGAGTTGAAGAGAGGAGGAATATAACATTGATGACATGGCGAGATCTATGATGGCACAAGCTACCCATAAGTTTTTTGTGGAGATGCTTTACTGACTGCTACATATATACTTAACTGTGTTCCCTCCAAATTAGTGACTTCCACCCCATACGAATTATGGAAGGGCAGAAAATCAGATTTGGAAAATTTGTGTCCATGAGGATCGGCAACCTATGTACATTTATTACTTCCAATAAGCATGGGAAGTTAGGCCATAGGGGTAAATAGTGTATCTTTATTAGATACTCAGAACACTCCAAAGGATATGTGTTCATGGAGAAGGGCCAGATGGAAGTTTGACTGAAATTGAGTCCCGTAATGTAGATTTTTTGGAAAAGGATTTCCTTAGTAGGGTGAAGTGGATATGGATATTGGACTTTATGAAATGGAAGAACCCGAAGTGGAAATACCTACTCATCATATAGAGAGAGGAAGAAGTTCCTCACCTTTCTAATGATAGTGGGAGGGATTTATCCTCGAGTAGCACACTTACATTAAGAGAAGAATCTCAAGAGCCTATCTTACGTAGGAGTCAGTGTGGACATATTCCTCGACGTCATTTTGACATTGAGAATGAAACATTCATGGCGGATACACATGATGTTGACAAGCCAAGCAACTATAAAGAGGCTATCACATCACCTACTAGTGAAAAGTGGATGAAAGCAATGGAAGATGAAATGGAATTAATGAAAACCAATAATGTTTGGGACTTAGTTGATTTACCTCTGAAGCAAAAGACCGTAGGGAATAAGTGGATCCTACGAGTCAAACGCAAAGTGGATGGTTCCATTGAAAGATATAAGGCTCGCTTGGTAGCTAAAGTTTATACCCAACAAGAGGGTATAAACTATGAGGAAAATTTCTCTCTTGTAGTGAGATTTGCCTCAATAAGATTCATTCTATCTATTGTTGCTCGTTTGGATTTAGAACTCCATCAAATGGATGTGAAAATGGCATTTCTCAATGGAGAATTGAATGAAGAGATATATATGGATAATCTGAGGGTTTCACTGTAATAGGAAGTGAAAACAAAGTTTGTAAACTCAAACGATCCATATACGGTCTCAAGCAAGCATCCAGATATTGGTACATAAGATTTCATCACTCGATCATCAAAGATGGATTTTTGATGATTGAAAAAGATCATCGCGTCTATCTTAAACTAGCTCACAATGATTTTGTTATTCCTTCACTTTATGCGGATGATATGTTAATAGCTGGAACCTATTTAGAGTTGTTGAAAACCATTAAGAAGGGTTTGTCCTCAAACTTTGAAATGAAGGACATAGGTGAAGTTGAATTCGTACTAGGTGTTCGAATCTTTCAAAAATGTTCCAAAAACTCCTTGGTTTTTCTCAAGAGACTTACCTAAAACAAGTACTAGAACACTTTGGTATGCATCAATGCAAACCCCCTGACACTCCCATGACTAAGAATGAAAATTTGAGCCTTGACGACCTCCCTAAGACTGAGGAAGATAAGAATAAGATGTCTAGAGTTCCATATCACAGTGCTATTGGCAAGTTAATGTATGCAGCCAAGTGTACACGTCCAGATTTAGCTTTCGCAGTTGGCATGGTTAGTCGCTATCAGTCTAATTCTGGAAGAGAGCACTGGGAGCCGTCAAAAGGATATTAAATTATCTTAAAGGGACTGTTGACTACATGTTATGATATCAAGGATCAAACTCACATATAATTGGGTATAGTGATGTTGATTGGGGAGGAGATAATGATTATCGTAAGTTAACATCGGGTTATGTATTTTTGTTTAACAATGGAGCTATAACGTGGAATTGTAAGAAGCAAACAAGTGTGTCTCTCTCTACTATGGAAGTTTAATTCAATGCTTGCACAAGAGTTGTTCAGGAGGCTATTTGGTTAAAAAGGTTTGTGGAGGATCTTAGAGTGGTCGATCATGCTTCTGACCCTGTGACAATTTATAGTGACAGTCAAGCGTTAATTGCTTTGACAAAAGATCCAAAGTACCATGGAAGAACCAAACACATTGATCTAAGGAATAACTATATTCGAGAGACCATAACAAGTAATGAAGTAACATTAGAGTATATTTCTATTAATGCGATGGTAGCTGACCCTATGACTAAGCCCCTAGCTAAAGATATCTTTCTAAGTCACATTAGGGCTATGGGTCTCCGAAGGGTGTAGATGTGTACTTAAGGATAACGAGTCTACGTTTTACTTCAGTACAAACTATGTTTATGGAACAATGTTTGTTTATACACTTTAATATGAATATCAAGTTTATATTCTTAGGATGTGTAAATTATTTGTTTTATATATTGACATATACAATAAATTATATATATATATATATATATATATATATATATATATATATATAAAAGATTATGTCACCAGAAAAAAGGATTAACACTCTCATACGAGTAATCGCCTCAGGAGCCACGTAAGCAAGATGAGATGAGACAATGATACGTGAGATGCCGAAGGAGTGCATGAACTAAATATATAAATCAAGATTAGGTCAAAGTAAAGACCACGTGAGAATTAAGATAACTCTCGCATGTCTTGAAATATAAGACGATCCATATATAAATCGTTGGGCATGAAGAAGTGCATGAACTAAATATTTGTACGGTGGTCAAATTAATGGCATACGCTTTTTACAAAGAGTTATACCACTATAGCACTTGTTTTAGTAACAAGTGTGCATTTTGACCAAGAGAAATGAGCAACATGTCCTACTTGCTCATTATGTGAAGTCTCTAAATGCCATTTATTTTGCAAGATACCCTATGTGACTTTCAACTATAATTAAAGGGTATTAAGTCGATGTCTGCTACTTTAGCATGCTACCTAGAGCCATGAAGAAATTTGGTTGGATGGTACATGTCTAGGAAAGCGATTACCTTAATGATCTAAAAGTGATAAGTGAGAAAGGAAGACAAATTTGATTATATCCAATTATTGTGTTCATAGGTCGACCAGATATAGCTATGAATACATTTTATGATCCTAAAAGTCAACCATAGCCTTTAAGGGGCCAAGGTAAGTTAGGATTTGATTTAATCAAAAGGAGTTTGGGGTATAGCGAGTCGAAGTTGAACTTGTTGTGGTCGTAGCTATTATTGTATGCCTAACAGGTGCATAAATTCAAAGCTACCACATACATGCATGCTCATTGGTCACATGACACATTTGCTTCAATGATACACCATGGATTAGAACGACATCGTGTGCGAGTGGGAGATGTTGGAAATTAAAAGGATCCGCCCAAGATTGCCCGAGCCCGAACCAAACCTAAGCCCATTTGTTTTTAATTGGAAAACAAAATCGGTAAAAGAAAAACCGTCGTTGGGAGTTATAGGGAAGTTACAAATGGTTTTCGGCTACAAAAGAATTGGACGATCGGTTTTGTAGAAATCATGTTCTATGATATTACACTTACAAGAAACCGGCTCTCTCTCTCTCTCTTCTTGATTCTCCCTTCTCCATGGCTGATCAAAACAGTAAACAAGAGTTGTGAAATTGTGGGCAATTTCCTTTTGTGATTTCGCTCCCGACCTACGCTATGAAGTATTGTACCAAGTTCTTATTCGGTGATCAAATTCACGGCATCGATCAAGTCTTCCACACTACGATTGAACAAGTAAGTTGTTTCTCTCTCAATTTATTACTGGTTGATTGATTCTCAGCTCTAAATTTAAACCATGACACTTTTTTCTATACGGGTATGAAAGAATCATTATCTTCTTCTTCTGTTCATCTTGGCTCAAATTAATCAACAATCCATAATGATCATGATCAAAGCCATCTGCTAGTTATGATGTTGTTCATCTTTTCTTCTTATTTTACATGGAGGATTGGTGGTCTGTCTGTTGCTACCCTTATTGTAATGGTTGCATAAGATATTGTGTTGATCCTCTTTAGATTAAAAAAGAAAAATAAGATTGTGTGGTGACATCTGAGTAATTTTCCAGCAGTCAATGACCATCTGAGAAAGTTAGTTTAAGAAGGCACGTCAGGTGTGATAAAATGTTTGAATGAAAATTTAACAATGGTTCAGATTTTGAACCAAGTTCTCTGTGAATTTTCTAAGTTTATGAAGTGGGTTTTCTAGAATTCTATTTTAGATTTATCAAAGGGGGATTTACCATATAATCCCTCAAACTTACCAATTTTACTCTATAAGACAAGCAATATTTCATCTAACCATATAATTCCTAGCTTAATAAGTATATCCTCCCATAAATTTTACTAAGTTCACCCTCCAATCATTTTTACTAAGTTCATCTCGTCATTTTACTAAGTTCACCTCTCATCATTTTACCATATCTCCAACCACCATCACCTTAGGTCACCCCTCCCCATCTTTTTCGTTCAACAACTCCGACAACTATTAACTCCGACAAAAATTTTTTTATTCCGGCGACTTAACAACTGAGAACTTAACTTATTAGTAAGTTTTTAGTTATCAACTAAACTACTAAAAACACGATCAACTCCGGCGACCTCCCCTGCGACCACCAACTCCGGCGACCTCTCCGGTGATCAAACAACTGAGAACTTAACATATCAGTAAGTTCTCAGTTGTCAACTAAACTACCAATAACACAATCAACTCTGGCGACCTCCCCGGCGACTACCAACCCCGGCGACCTATCCGACAACCAAACAACTGAGAATTTAACTTATCAGTATGTTATCATCAGCTGTCAACTAAACTACTAAGAACACGATTAACTCCGGCGACCACCAACTTCGGCAATCAAATAACTGAAAACTTAACTTATCAGTAAGTTCTCAGTTGTCTCCACTAAAATCACGATCAACTCCGGCGATTACCAACTCCGACAACCAAACAACTGAGAATTTATTAGTAAGTTCTCAGTTGTCAACCAACTATTAAAAACACAATCAACTCCGATGAATTCTCTGGCGACCAAACAACTGAGAACTTAACTTATCAATAAGTTCTCAGTTGTCAACTAAAATACTAAAAACACGATTAACTCTGGCAACCACCAACTCTGGTGACCAAACAACTGAGAACAAACTTATCAGTAAGTTCTCAGTTGTCTCCACTAAGAACACGATCAACTGCGGCAATCAGCAACTCCGGCGACCAAATAATTGAGAACTTAACTTATTAGTAAGTTCTCCGTTGTAAACTAAGATACTAAGAACACGCCCAACTCCGGTGACCAAACAGTTGAGAATTTAACTTATCAGTAAATTATCAGTTGTCAACTAAACTACTAAGAACACGATCAACTCCGGCGACCACTCCGGTAACCAAACAACTGAGAACTTATCAGTAAGTTCTCAGTTTTCAACTAAATTACTAATAACATTGTTGGTGTAGTGCCCTAGGCGTTTAGTTATATTTGACTTATTATCTAAACTACTATGTAATCATCTTTATCATTTATTATAGAGAAAGTATTATTTGGTTCATTATATGTTTTGCATGTTTATTATATTGAACTGCGTCCCTATTTGTTGAGAACAACTAGTATAAGTTGGTAATGGATAATCATGGAGAGGATTATATGCTTGTTATGCACATTACACTTATGGATACTTGCTAGAGAACAAGTATTGGACATGACCTACCGATGAGATTTATGACATGGTCAATAGTCATATGTGTCATGAATATGTTTGACAATTGTGTAGGCTTCTCAAGAACTTAACTAGAAACTAACAGAAAAAGATAACGGAGATTGGAAACAAAAGAATTCAAGTCGAGTCTTGTATTTAATACAATCTCCGTAAGAAGTTATTGCCCCGCACAGGTGCTTACGGTTTATATGGCAATCTTCTAGTAAGATAAAACGACTTACAAGTAAATGATAGGAGCACTCCAAATCAATTACTCTAACGAACAACACTTTGTTTTGAACTTTGGACTTTGAAGGATTGAATGCAACAATATGCAATGATTTGGGTATGTTTTTCTATCTTACTAGAGGGTAGGGAGACTCAAATGACTGTGTATGTAAATTGAAATTCGGAGGGGAAGTATATATAAAGAGAGTCAAAGGGTTTGGTGGCTTTTCCCTTGAAAAGTCACAACTTTTCGGGTATAACAGCACTTGCACGGCCGTGTCCAATGAACTGCACGGCCGTGCAAGGCAATATGCACGGTCGAGTTCATGGCTCTGCACGGTCGAGTGGCAAGGCAAGGCACGGTGCACGGCCGTGTCCTAGACACTTGCACGGCCGTGCAGAAGCTTCTTCAGCCTGCTCGTCAGCCCTTTAGCCACAACAAGTCCACACCAATTTTGGGACCAACCCAAAACACACTTTGACCCAATATTTAAGTTACAAATCATTTGTCATTAATTTCTCATTCACACGGAAATGGTTATGAGACATTAAATGAGTTATATATATAATCTACAACAAATGTAGATTACCATTTGTAACTAGTTCCGTTAACACATAACGAACTTCCGTTAGAAACTAGATCAACGTTAAGTTAAACTTAACTTTCCGTTATCCATTTCCAACAATCCCCCACATGAATGACAATTAATGCATGTATGCAAATTCGTCCAAAGTTCCGGCGAACTATTATTACATCGAGATAGATAGCTTGTGGCCTTGAATCTTCCCTAGTGAAATATTATCGGATATACTAGCCATTTGGTAGCGAGTCGCTTTGAACCAGTGACTGTCGGGTGTATACCAAGACAATAATATTCACATAATAACAGCTCTAACAATTGTTGTTCTCACGTTTTTGTCCATTTTGGCCCTGGACCGTATCTCATTCATAAGCGTTCATTTAGAGGCGGCCTAATTACCTCTCGCTTATATAGGTGATTCTCACTATAAGGAGTATCATGCACTACTCCACCCGTAGGTATAGAAATCATTAAAAGTTTTCTCAACTTATCCTTACCACTGCTGCATGTGCTTGTACTTGGATGTTCTGGGAATGAGTATTCAACATCTCGAGGTTAATAAACCAAGTTGTTGTTTCCAAGTAACTCTACTAGAACTTATAACTTGGTTGACTCATTGAACCAAGGGCCTAGGATCTCCATTTCTCAAGGTTGAGTGTCCGCTATAAGTTCTTTTTGTTGTGGGTTTTAAAACCCATTCCCTTAACAGTTTATACAGTTGATCTCTATTACTACCCTTAGGTAGACGGATCCGATTTTGACTTCACATGGCTAGTTGTGACAGTCTCATATTGAGATCAATTGTACTATAGTAGTGTGTCTAAGACCATTATGTCTAGACTTACCATGACGTTCTACACCTTTTCCTATTTTTCATTGTCATCACAATGCCTTAGGTCATGTAGACACAAGCTTATTCCACGAAGGAATATCTTCAAAGACCATTCAACTTACATAGGAATTGTAATCTTTAATCATAAGTATATCTTTAAGTACATCAAGTACTATGATTATACTATTCCGATGATTGATTACAATTTCAATTAGACCTTTAGTTTATCTGGAATGATCAGTCCCTTCGAGTGATCAAATTCTTCTATCGGTCAGTTTCTTCAAGTGGTTATTATCTCTGTACCGTTCAGACTTCCCAAGTATTCGGTATCTCTAAGTGGTTTGACCTCCTTAGAGTCTACCTTTCAGAGATCTACTATACAGAGATTACCTCTCAAGAATCTACCTTACTAGAGTACACCCCTTAAGAATTTATTTGAACTTTCGAAGTACTTTTTCAAGATAATGGTATTGTGAAGGAACTAATCCTTCGGATGTTCTAGAGATCTTTATCTCTAATATAACATCGGCTAATCCCATATCTTTCATGTCAAAGTTCTTCTTTAACATGTCTTTGGTATTCATGATCAATTCATGACTACCATTGTTATCCACGTAAGGATAGACTATTAACAAATGATTCGAGATGTTCTTTTAATGTATCTAGACACATTTGTCACATTCATTAATCTTGAATCCATTTGATAACATAGTTCTATCGAACTTCTTATGCCACCGTTTAGTTGCGTGTTTAGTCCATATGAATACACAAGTAGATCCAACACGGTTGTGCGACATAGAACGCCCGTTGTGTCATTTTGGATAATCTTGCATGAATCATAATGTCCTTTTGACAACTATCCCGGCTTTCTACTTATCAAACGAATCCATAGGCTTTATACTTTCTTTTTAAGAATCCAATTGCAACCTAATGGTTTGCAACTTCGAGGAGATCTACCAATTCCCAAGTATTATTAAGCATTATGAATCTTTATCTCATTGTTAATAGCCTCTTTCCGTAACGAACTATCCGGACCGGATAACGCTTCCTTAACGAGGTTGCCGATTCGTTTTCCAACATAAATGATAGAAACTCGGGACCAAAAGACTTTTCCACTCTTGCCCTTTTACTACGTCTAGGTCCTTCATCTTCCACTTGAGATGGACCGTTTGTAGTCTAATATTTGAAGGTTTCATCCTTGGTACATCTAGTTTTTGCAACCCAACGGTTTGCATAAGGAAGATCAACCATCTTCCTAGTAGAGTAGGATGAATTTGTCCTTCAACCGTATCTTGTTTTCTTCTTCTTATTAAGAAAATCACTTACGGGTTCTATAAATTTTCTTATTAAAATTTATGCATTTCCTATCATTTCCAGGAAGTATATTCTCAAAGAATATAACATGTCTTGCTTAAGTATTTCTACTTTAGCCGAATACCCCCACGGCTTAGGTATTTATAAAACGACTTACGAATACTTCAAATTCGTTAGGAGTTTTTATCATCAAATAACTTCCACATATATGATGATCCATTCTTTTAAGCATAACAGGTTTAACGGTTTACTGTTAATACTAGAAGTTCATATCAATAGAACTTATGTATTTAGCTTGTACCCCCACACTTGAGGTGTACCTCCACATATCAAATATTTTATGAATGTCCTAATTCATATTTAATATTTTCTTTTATGTGGAGTCATTTAATTGTAATAACCAAGTTATCTACAATGTCTTTCATCTCCTTGAGATGAACCGACGACATAGTCATATCTATGTTTAAGTGAGGTCTCTTCAACCATTTTTCCCCGTAAGGAAACTCGTTTGAAGAATACTGCATTTTTCATTTCAAATTTGTTCGTCACAAATCTATATGCAATACTGTTAGTTTGCATATCCAATGGAAACGTAATCCATGGTTTTGGGTCCTATCTTAACCTCTTTAGGTTTAGATATTTCTACCTTTGCTAGGTATACCCACATAAGACGGAACTTATCAATAAGGAGTTCACCATCTCCTTAAAAGTTCTATCTTCCTTTTTCAATTGATTTGAGTCTGTAAGAAGCATTCGTTTGATAAATAAGTGTCAGCGTCCCAACAATTATTTTTCAAACGGTACTACATACTAACCACCTCTATCACTTCGAAACTCTTAATTGTTCATTAAGATGAATCACAAACCTTATTAATAGAAGTAAATAACTATCTATTTACTATTTCTGGTTTGAACTGATTTCTACAAAAGAAATCACAATTGATTTTGCGAATCAAATTTCATTTTAGGTAGTAATTTTTAAATTAACTCGTCGACTTAGTGAATTTAAATTTATACGACCTAAATGAACACTCCATAACAATTGGAACACTTCAAACCAAGTAAATAAAATCTGAAATTTTATTCTTCGCACTTAGGCGGATAAACAATTACAATTTAAGGAGTCCTTCAACAAGGTACCCTTTACTAACACAACAACCACTTTTGGTCAATTCAATCTTATGCCCCTAGGCTAAGTTGATCAAAGTCCAATGGAACATTTCTATCTTCATTCACATTGGCTTGAAGAGGGTTTCCATCTTGGTTGTTGATTCTAGGATGTCGACATTCCCTAGCCATATGCCCGGGTTTGCCGCAATTAAAACAACTACCTTTGACCTTCTTGGCGGTCCTCTTCACTTTCCCGGTTTTCTTTCTCTTGTTTCCGGTACTTCTTTCCACCAAGTTCACTTGCGGTCTTTTAGTCACAATACACATAGTATTGTGCATCTCGAGAAAGTCCCAAAGTTCTCTCGCGGTCTTTATGCCACAACACACCTTGTATTGTGTGTAATCCAAGCCATTAAGAATATAATTGCGACACAAGAAATCGCTGTGATTCCAAGTATCCAATTCATTCTTTGCTTTGGATTCATCCTCGTCGGATATCAATGGTGGATATTCCCAAAGAAAATGCACCAATTTTAATGTTGTCAAATAGACCAACATTTTCTGTTGCCACCTTTTAAAGTTCATCCCGGTAAGAATACCCGGTCTTTTCGCATGTACGAACACACGAGACGGAGGTAGAGCATTAAGAGGTGCAACCCTTGAGGTTGTACGTGAAGGAGGTTTCTTACCATGAACCGGGTGAGACGGTGTAACATTGTTGAACGTAGCGTCACCTTGAGAAGGAGGCGTCACATTCCCTTGACTTGATTCTGTGGAGTCTTTCTCATTTGCCATCTTGAAGATCTTGAAGAAGCGTAAATAACTTCTTACGATTGTTTGACAATTGTGTAGGCTTCTCAAGAACTTAACTAGAAACTAACAGAAAAAGATAACGGAGATTGGAAACAAAAGAATTCAAGTCGAGTCTTGTATTTAATACAATCTCCGTAAGAAGTTATTGCCCCGCACAGGTGCTTACGGTTTATATGGCAATCTTCTAGTAAGATAAAACGACTTACAAGTAAATGATAGGAGCACTCCAAATCAATTACTCTAACGAACAACACTTTGTTTTGAACTTTGGACTTTGAAGGATTGAATGCAACAATATGCAATGATTTGGGTATGTTTTTCTATCTTACTAGAGGGTAGGGAGACTCAAATGACTGTGTATGTAAATTGAAATTCGGAGGGGAAGTATATATAAAGAGAGTCAAAGGGTTTGGTGGCTTTTCCCTTGAAAAGTCACAACTTTTCGGGTATAACAGCACTTGCACGGCCGTGTCCAATGAACTGCACGGCCGTGCAAGGCAATATGCACGGTCGAGTTCATGGCTCTGCACGGTCGAGTGGCAAGGCAAGGCACGGTGCACGGCCGTGTCCTAGACACTTGCACGGCCGTGCGTAGCTTCTTCACTCGCTCGTCAGCCCTTTAGCCACAACAAGTCCACACCAATTTTGGGACCAACCCAAAACACACTTTGACCCAATATTTAAGTTACAAATCATTTGTCATTAATTTCTCATTCACACGGAAATGGTTATGAGACATTAAATGAGTTATATATATAATCTACAACAAATGTAGATTACCATTTGTAACTAGTTCCGTTAACACATAACGAACTTCCGTTAGAAACTAGATCAACGTTAAGTTAAACTTAACTTTCCGTTATCCATTTCCAACAGAATAAATCTCATGATAGTCGTGTTATTGAATCCTTATACCTGAGATTATCATCGTCTTCCACATGATGAAGATTGTGTTTGATATAGTCTAACACTGTTTTTAATCGGATAGCAATAAGGGCTATGTTGGCACGATTGAAATCATGTAGGGAAGAATGATAAGTCAAGATGGGATTTGTCCCTCTTATGAAGAGAGGTGTTTGCTTGGGCCCCTCGATGAATGATGTTGAAGAAATGTGTGGCCGCACTCAAGTGATTTGATAGAGATCAAATGCATTTGCATTATCAACATATTCGGAATCGAGAAAGCATTGAACAGAATGAGTTGACATAGACCATGACTCATGTTCAAATGGACATCGTGAACAAAGGGATTGTGACATTGGAACTATAAAGGAAATGAGTTTTGATGTTATATTAATTGGGTGGACATAATGATTTGCTAGAAGTCACTTATGTCTTGTGAGGTCGATGTTTCGACTCACTACCACCATAATATAATTCCTTTTGGATCACACACAAAAGAACGAATTTGATTCGAGCTTGTGATGATGTGCATCCGAAAATTTTCCCATTTTTATTTGAAAAAATCAACGAAACGGAGTCGCCACGCCATTTTAATTTTGAGGGCCAAAACTTTGAAAAATGCCCGAGATCAAGAGATTCGAGTTCGGAGGTCACGTTACGCGCCGGGAAGGACGTTAGTGTGCACCCGGAACGCCTCGTAAAAACGAGTCTTCCAAACATTCAAAATCCTTTGTTGTGTGTGTGTGTGTGTGTGTGTGTGTGTTTTGGCCAAAATAAGTTGAAACTGAGGTAAGTAAAAATTGGGAACTCTTTTTAAGGCTTTAAACTGATCCCATGATTTTTTGGGTGATTTTTGGGTTGAGATTTGGAACTCAAAAGATTTTTGGAAGTTGTAAACCATTTCTGCCAGAATGAAAAAAAGCAGTTGACCCTTGACTTTGAAATGGACTTTAGGGCTTGAAAACTCCAGAATCTGGGAAAAGTCCGGGAATGAAAAATGTTCAAAACACCTTAAAAAAGGTTTCTGTAAAAGAACTTTTCATTTTGGAGATGATTTGAGGGGTCAAAACCTTCTGGAAATCTCAGATCTGAAATCTGGATTTCCAGAGACTGATGAACTGACCTTTAAAAGAAAATTTGAAAAAAGGAGTTTTACTCACACAAAAAATAAAGTAAAAATATGTATGGAAAGATCTGGATGTTGTCTACAAAAAGTATTTTGTAGTCAACACCAAATTCCAAGTTTATCTATGTCCAAAAAATTAGACCATGGACTGAGGTCTGAGAAAATTGCTACTGGACAGCAACTTCTCAAGAAAGAAAATATGATTTTAAAGGGGGTTTTGCATCCATGCTTGTCCCCATTTCCCTAGGTTTTGATTAGTGATCACTTGACATTTTAGTGGTGAATCAACTATATAAAACCATCCTTGGGGTACATTAGGACTAAGCACTTCATTTGCTTGGGAAGGGGAATTTTATCCTTTGAAAATGAGATTTGATGTATGAAAATGATTTTTAGGGTTTTGGAAATGTGTTTTCTTTGCAAGAAAGTAAGAACACTTTGAAAATAATGTAGATCCTTGTAGAAGATCATCCATGGAGATGAACTTCCATGGTGATCTTCTTGGATCTAAAGCAAGAAGATGAATAAACTACATTTTGTAGCTTGAAAATGCATGCATGGATGAATTTTAGGGTAAGGAGAGGGAGGTTATACCTATCTTCCTTGTGTTTTGTGTTTGAAGGCTTGAATGTGAGAGTGTTTAAGGCTTGAATATGAGAGTGTTTGAGGGTGTTTAGGGTTGATGATTTGAGTTGGTTAAAGAGAAAACAAGTAGATAACAATGAAGTCCTCTATGTTTTCTCTCTAATCCTCCTCCTATAGGGTGATTTGAGCTTGGATTGGTGTATGTATGAGAGTATGTATGAGAGTGATTTGAAGTGTTTGTGAGTGAGTGAGATTTGGGAAAGATTGGAGAGAAAATGGTGGCAATCTAAGGATTCCCACCGTTTTCTCTATATTTCGCCGCAGTTTCGTTGCCGTGATCAAATTGTGTTGTTTAGACCGAGAGAGGAGGGTTCAATTTATAGGCCACTCGGGAGATGCAATCACATCCGCGCGGAGGGTCTGTTGGCGTGCACCGTTCATCCGCTACGTTGCTGGCTTTTGGACAGAGGAATAATCTTTTAAAATTCAAACTGAAACTGTTTTTCAACTTACCAATTCGGGTTTTTTCCATTTCTTTTGCTTTTTAGGATTCCTTTCCTTGTTTATCATCTTTAAATGGCAATGCCCACTTTACCCTTGCTTTGTTAGAAAGGTTAGGGTTTGTTAGAAATGTTAGAAATGTTAAAACTCTCGTTAATTTTCTAACGAAAGTACTAACGGCTCAAATTGGAGCACTTACGAGCCCCTGCGACGGTGCTTTCGAAGGAAGCGGGGTCGTCGATAAGAGTAAGGCTCCATATTTGGCGGGATGATCAGGTGATCGAGTGGCTGGACCTAATGATAGGCTACCTACGTATCCCTAGTGAGAATCAAGCCGGCCGTAGTTCGGGTCTTTCGACTATCTTTAGTTGTCGACCCCGGGAGTGACTGTTTTAGGATGTCAACTCGGCGAGCGAGTTCTACAATCGATTGCCGAAAGAAACTCGCTGGGATAAGAAATGACCCTCTTCGGCCCGATGGCTAGGGTTGTATATCCGCTCCGTTGGGGATAGGAATGACCATTTTGGTCCGGTGGCCGAACCTAATGATAGGCTACCTACGTATCCTTAAGAGGAATCAAGCCGGCCGTAGTTCGGGTCTTTCGACTATCTTTAGTCGTCGACCCTACTGTTTTAGGAAAGTCATCCTAAGATTTGACTATTTTTGGGAAGTCACCCTATGGTCTGACTATTTTTGGGAAGTCACCCTAAGGTTTTGACTGTTTTGGGGAAGTCGCCCTATGATCTGACTGTTTTTGGGAAGTCACCCTAAGGTCTGACTATTTTTGGGAAGTCGCCCTATGGTTTGACTATTTTTGGGAAGTCGCCCTATTACTTGACTATTTTTGGGAAGTCGCCCTATGGTTTGACTATTTTTGGGAAGTCGCCCTATTACTTGACTATTTTTGGGAAGTCACCCTAAGGGATGATTGCGATTTATCGCTTTCCTCGTGTTGTGTGTGATAGCGTTTTAGGTGCCTCAAACCTTGATGATGGCGTCTCAGGTGCCTCGAACCTTGATGATGGCGTCTTAGGTGCCTCGAACCTTGATGATGGCGTCTTAGGTGCCTCGAACCTCGACGATGGCGTCTTAGGTGCCTCGAACCTTGATGATGGCGTCTTAGTTGCCTCGAACCTGATGATGGCGTCTCAGGTGCCTCGAACCTTGATGATGGCGTCTTAGGTGCCTCGAACCTTGATGATGGCGTCTTAGGTGCCTCGAACCTTGATGATGGCATCTTAGGTGCCTTGAACCTTGATGATGGCGTCTTAGGTGCCTCGAACCTTGAAGATGGCGTCTTAGGTGCCTCGAACCTCGATGATGGCGTTTTAGGTGCCTCGAACCTTGATGATGGCGTCTTAGGTGCCTCGAACCTCGATGATGGCGTTTTAGGTGCCTCGAACCTTGATGATGGCGTCTTAGGTGTCTCGAACCTTGATGATGGCGTCTTCGGTGCCTCGAACCTCGATGATGGCGTTTTAGGATAGATGGTCCTCTAGTGGACTTCATTTGAAGTGGATCGGTTTTACGTCCGCCGCCGAAGGAAAGGATGACCGTGCCGGTCGAGCGGCCGGACCTAATGATAGGCTACCTACGTATCCTTAAGAGGGAATCAAGCCGGTCGTAGTTCGAAAATAGCCGGGATGGTCTTTGATGGTTTGACAAAGATTTGAGGTTTGACTATTTTTTGGGAAGTCGCCCTAAGATTTGATGATAATGTTCTTTTAGAAAAGTAGTTGATTAAGATATGCTTTCATACCGTGTCAGGCTTACCTCGTAGCCGAGGCTACGACCGATGTTGATGAAGAGTTGTTAGGTTGCCGTTCGTGGGACGGTTTCGCCGACGATTTGCCGTCTTTGGAGGCATTTTGACCTCGAAGGAGGAGTTTGGTTGAGTCTCGCATCTTTGCCGGTGATCGTCAAACTTGTAGAGGTTTTTGAGCTTGTCTTCACATTGGGACTTCTTGCTTTTGAGAACTTGGTGTCTCTAATCGTATTGTATTTGAGAACTTGGCGTCCCTGACCGATTTGTATTTGAGAACTTGGCGTCCCCGACCGATTTGCATTTTGAGAACTTGGCGTCTCCGACCGTACTGTATTGAGACCTTGGTATCTTCGACCGATTTGCATTTTGAGAACTCGCGTCTCCGACCGATTTGATTGGAGGACTTGGCGTCCTTGACCGATTTGCGTTTTGAGAACTTGGCGTCTCCGACCGATTTGTATTGGAGAACTTGGCGTCCTTGACCGATTTGTATTGGAGAGCTTGGCGTCTCGACCGGATTCAGACGGAGAACTCGCGTCTGAGAACTTGGCGTCCGACGATTGTATTGGAGAGCTTCGCGTCTCTGACCGGATTGTATTGGAGAACTTGGCGTCCCTGACCGAATTGTATTGGAGAACTTGGCGTCTCTGACCGAATTGTATTGGATAGCTTGGCGTCCTCGACCGATTTGTAGACACCGGAGGCGGTCTTCATATGTTTGTGGATGTTGGGACTGTTTTCATCCATTTGAGGTCATCTTTGGTGAAGATCATCCTTGCCGAAGAAGGGGGATTACGTTTGAATTCCTGCATTTGTTAGTGAAGAGGAAGATGCATATATGGCATTCATGATGGCGGATGCATGCATAAAACCAAAAATGATTATGAGATGATGGTTTATTTGCTTTCGAAGATGCACTTGGCCTAAGCTTTTGGCAGGAAATTACGATTTATGATTTTCAATCACTTAGGATTTTTCCTATTGATTCAAGTTTTGTGCATGCTACATGAGCCCCGGGAGATTTTTGTGGGGATGCATGGTGATGAGAGGGGATATATGTGTTGTTGATCGTTTAGGACAAGCTTTGAGCCGGTGGGGTGATATCCTTTAGTCGCGGACTGAATTGCATGTTATTGATGAGGTCAATTTTGATCTTGGGATGAAGTTGGATTTGAACCCCGGTCTCGATTGAAATTTCTTTTCGCCCTGACATTTGAAGCCGACGCCGATGTGCTCTAGAATCAAAGCATGTTGACATGAATGAACCCTCTTTTGCTTGGGTTAGTTGTGATTTGACGAAATGCCGATATGAGGAGATTCCCAATTCTCAACTTTTGATGATGCAGGAGTTGCCATATGCCAAGTTCTAAAGTTGAAACTCCAAGACAGCTTGTTGAGGTGACCAGACCTTTCTTCCGAAGATAGGTGTGACTTGATAAAGCCCCATTCCATGGAAAAGACATGGCGAAAACCACGGAATCTTTCTCTCGAATGATTTGATGAAGCCCCTGTTTGACAAAGCATCACTACAGAGGTCCAAGCAAAGGTTTGACCGACATACCGATGAAGTACCGAGCCAATCGATCAACGTGAGAGCCTTCAAGGTGAAGTTGTCATGAAGGGAGAAACCCATCTTTGATACCGACTATGAAACTAGAATCCTCTCTTCGAAGAGTGTCTTCCATATGGGAACCGTTAGCCATAGTGGCACTTGGCTTGTTCGTGGCTTCAATCATATTCACCCTACTCTTTTTTTTAGGGAATGGATTGTTGATCGTATTGGGTCCTCGGGGGTCCCCTTTTCGATCGCCTCACACCGCCCTTTTTCAGAGTCGTGTTCGAGGTGGAAGAAACCCGGTATCCGTAAGGTGTGCGACAACTCGCCGCCGATTGTAAGCCCTCTCAAATTTAGCCCCGGAATTGATCATTGCCCGTAGATCCGGATAGGGGAAATTGCTAAGTGAGGCCCTCGATGTGGTTTCGGCGTGATCGAAAGATGTCTAGTTGTTCCTCTTCAAAAGGAGGAGTTGCCATCTTGCTTGTAAAAGTCCCCGATGTTCTCGTCTGACGCCGCATTGTTGTCTCAGGTCAAATCTATTTGCTTCCCACTCCAAGTTAGCTAGTAATCTGGTCCCATGTAGCCCCGGCCTCGGATTTTAAGCGGAAGAACCATTTTAGAGCACCGGACTTCAAAGAGAGATCGAAATAGTCACCAACCGCTGATTGGCGCCCTTTTGACCTTCATTGCCAAGGTATACGTGTCCGTATGGGTTTTCGGGCATGCAGTGCCATCAAAGAGATCCAAATTAGGCATCACGAATTTGTGGGGAACAAAGGAGTCCGGTTCGTTGGTCGGAAAGCAGACTTCTTAACAAATAATTCAAGAATCCGTGCTTTCATTTCCTTGTGTCGCTCCACGAACCAAGCCAAATGAGGGTCTTGTGGTGGAACCATGGCATTCAAACCAGCGATCGAGCTAGAGAGAGGAGCTACCACCGGCGGCATACAGTGGAGGGAACGGCCGATCCGGGGACATAGGTGAAATCCCGTCCTTGGCCCGAATCACCCCGGAGCTTGAGTAGGACCCCGGGCAAAGGGATAGAACCTCGCGGCTTGTTGTTGATTTTCAACCGGCAAAGAGGGCGAAGGCGCCTTGATGTAGCCGGGTAACTCGGATTTCCTGAGCGAGGCCCATAAGTAGGCTTAAGTGCGGGCCGCCGTCCCCGATTGTTGAATTGCATAGCCGAAGGTGCATGACCAGTGGGGTACTGCGGTCCCGGTGATTCTCGATGAAACCGGGATGGAGGCTTGGTAACCCATCGAAGCCCGAGCGAGGAATGGATTTGTGAAAGCCGCGTGAGGAGCGGCCGAGCTAGCGTCATTCCGAGGAAGGGCTTCGACCGTTGCCCTAGACTGCATCGCGGAAGCATTCCAAACCGTTGCCGCGGAGGCCCCGATAGATTGGTTCCAAACCGAGGTGGGATTCCAATTTGTCGTGGTATTCCGAGGTAACCCCAACCATGAGAAGACATTCCGTACCGATTTTGCCCCCGCCGAGGAGCCGTGAACCGATCGGTCACGTTAGACCGCATGGGTCCAAGAGTCCGTATTTGGGGTTTGCCGTCCCGTCGAGACGGCCATGAAGGGATCTTATGAGGCTTGTGCGGTGCCGGGATTGGATATCTTGAACCGGGTTGCCGTCAAGGCATTTCAAACCGATGTAACCGAGAAGCTCCCGACCGATCCGTACCGAACCGCCGAGGCATACCAAACCGCCGTGACATACCGAGCCGACTCCCGACCGCTTGAGGCATACCATACCGGCCCAAATCGGACTCAAGTCAATTTGTTTCTCCAAACGACCGTCCTGCATCGAACTGTGAATGTATATCAAACCGAGGCCGAAAGGATGGCCGATTCGCGAGTTGAGAAGAGTGTGAGGAAGGTGGTGGTAGTCCTGTCTGCCAAGATAGGGACGGGATCCTTTTCCTCTTCTACCGTGAAAGTTCCATCGGGGCCGAGGGCAATCGTCAAACCAAAATTCCCGACATCTTCCAAGGACGAACATCGAAACCTCATTCCGATTGGCACAAGGAGTTTTATGGACTCGGGTTCCAATATTAGTCATAGGAATATGATGAATTTCTCGGTCTTGGTTAAAATTCCGTCCTCGTCCTCGACATCAAAGAACCGCACTTGACTAGCCCATGACCAACATGGCGATCAAATCTCATCTTGCTTGGTGGAGCCTTGGTCCGAAGAGATGTATTTGCGAAGTCTTGATTTGGAAGAAGTGACTTGGCAAAGCCTCGGTCTCATGACCGTGAATCCGACACAATTAGAGAGGCTTCAACCTCGGTAGGCACCGCAGACCGATACCGAATGTAGACCCAACCCATCTTGTAGCAAAGTGAAGAACCAACGTTCTTGAATTATCATGTAGCAAAAGAGGCAACCCATCCTTCTATATTTACTTTATTATTTTCTTTATTCAATTAGTCAACCTAAGAAATGTAAAAGCAAGACAATTTTAGAAATGTATACCGCAGGGCGTATTTTCGAAAAGTGGGGACGAATCCCCGATTTGTATTATTTGATGGCCTCATTTGACGAAGGCACAAAAGAACTCGCTTGGGGTTTGATTCTCTTTGAGAGAGCATAAGAATAGAAAGGTTTGTAAAAGTGTATGGAAGCCCCCGCCGACGTAAAAATTAGTGTTTAGCCTCTATTTTTCCTATAATGTAGAAAAAGAAGACTTGTCGAGACATCTCGAAAACATGTTTTATTCAAAATGATCACAAGATTGCTTAAAACCCTTTATTAATGTTCGGGTTATTCAACCCCTAATCTCGATATGAACAAACATTTTGATTAATCATGAGGAGAAAGTCAACCGATACCAAGAGTCGAAGTTGGCGAATGGTGAAGAGGGATCGTGTATAGGAGAGGCTATTGGTGAGGCCGGATTTTCCGGGATTTGAATGTGTTTATGACCGGACCATTTCTCGGTTGCCTACGTTCCCCTCATTGTGAGGAGCTCAGTCGCCGTAGTTCGGGTCCGAACCGTGTTTGGCTTTAGAAAAGGGGTATGAACATTTGTGGTACTTTTGGTGAAAAGGCTCTGATAGGAAGTTTGGATGATAAGGTGCGGGCCTTGAGGTGATTCCTTGACAAGTCATTTTGAGCGATTCCGTTGCTTCTTGATCGTCGTCCTTCATCGGGGAGAAAGATTTTGGATGCAAACTTTAAGGGCTTATGATATGTTTTTGCCGTTGCTTTAATCGCTCCCTTGTTGTCGACAACTTCCGTTCTTCTAGCTTTAATTTTGCCCATATGTCAAACCTTCCGATCGGCGGTGCTAGGTCCTGGCCTCATTTTTTTTTGAAGCTTTTGTTTTTTTTTTTTGAAGCTTTTGTTTTTTTTTTTTTTGAAGCTTTTGTTTTTTTTTTTTTTGAAGCTTTTGTTTTTTTTTTTGAAGCTTTTGTTTTTTTTTTTTGAAGCTTTTGTTTTTTTTTTTTTTTTGAAGCTTTTGTTTTTTTTTTTTGAAGCTTTTGTTTTTTTTTTTTTGAAGCTTTTTTTTTTTTGAGCACCTGAGGACGAAGGCAAGCTTCTACTTGAACTTTCTTGATGCATGGGGGCGGAGGCAAGCCCCGTTTTTTCGATATGGGGTCGATCTCCCGATGCCGAGTGACCTTTTGTTGTCCCTCGATGTTGCCGCCTTCGTTGACTTGATCAAGGTGATGATGGGGATATGTTTTGGAAAGTGTATGGATTGATGGAGGCCTTTGCGAGGTGAGGAAAGTGTATAGGGAGGGCATTAGTTGACTTTCTCGCACCAATTAATTAAAATCTTAATCATTTCCAGAGATTATTTGTTGAGCGATGCGAGTGATCATTTAAAATAAAACCATTTCATTAAATGTAATGTAGGTGTGCAAATAATGTCTCAAGTCTAGCGAGAAAAAAAAAAGACTCTTTTATAGAAAACTTAAGATTAACTACAATGTCCAAGGAGGACTTGATTGAACGAAGAAAGTACTAGAACCTACGAAGGTTGACTAAAAGACTGTTTTTAATATTAAAGGATGGGTAGCCCCTAGTCTAGCTACTCTTTGTTGTTGGACCGCCAAGACGCTTGAGCTTTCCATCTTTCGTTAACTTCGATTCCATTACCGCAGACCGAGGCAGGATCGCCACGTGCCCATGATACCGGTGGGAAGTGGAGGAGTTTGAGGCCATGGAGCAACTGGGGCGAGCACAAGTTGTCCAAAGAAACGGGTCGGAAAAGTCACGGGGACGAACTTTGTCGACCGAGCATATTGATGGAAGGAAGTGAACCCGAGAGGACCTTGAGGGGTATTGGGCTCTGTTTGGGAGGATTCAACATGCGCCGGTTGTTTTGAGTGAAAGGGGTGATACTAGCCGATTGTGTCTTCTGCCTTTCTCAAGCTTGAACCGGCATTAGACAAGTGTGCTCGGGGCAAAGTTGTCCTATCGGATTCTCTCACTTCGGCACTTGAATTTTGCGCGACGTAATCATTTCTTTGCCTGGTTCGACATCTGGGTCAAAGGAGTGCTAGTACTTATCATAAGATCAAGCTTCTCCCGCATTTGTTTCACTTGCTCTATCAATATTGCCACATGGGGATCAACGGGAACATTCGAGTTAATGAACTCGCAACAAGACTCTTATCGCCAGAGGGAAACACACTCGCAGATCGTGAAACCGACGGTGAATTCACTAAGTCCTAGACGACAACGGAAAACTTGTGGCATCCGGATTTTCTTTTAGCAACTCATGATCGCATTCAAAGTGGGTGTAGAGGCTTTAACATAGCCACATAGCTCAAACCGATTATGTGAAGCCGGAGCATAAACTCGGCAGTATTGGCCGAAATTGAGGAACAGTGTGATGGAGCCCAACTCGTTCCGAGGAGCCGAGGGCGATGGAGCCCTAATGGCCCGAGGTGCCGGAAAGGGTCAAGAGGAATTGTCCTTGGCAAGGGATCATATGTGGATGGAGGGAGGTGTGGCCGTGGGATGGAGAGTATTGGTTATAGGATGAAGGGACCGAAATCACGTTTCGAAGTCTCATCTTCGACCATGACCAGGGAACCATTCGCCTCAACCGTTACCCGAACTCCATGGCGGCGGAGAGCATTGATGAGCAGTGGTCACCGTTCTTCATGAATCTTATGGGCGTTTCCAAAGCCAGACTAACTCTTCCTTCCTAATCATCGGATTTCTTGTATCCTTACCGTTTCTCGCCAAATCTCGCCATCGCATCATTATCATCCCATTTAACTCTTGGCGTCGCCGTGAACTTATCTGAGGGCGAGAGTTCAAAGCATTTCACCAAATCCACTTTGCCATGGCCACATGCTTGTTGCAATCAAACCATCCATTCTCAACATTTGTTGCGACTAAATCATCTCGGCTTGTCGTAGTCCTGTTGAATTCACGTAGTTTGAATCATAAAATTCAATCATGTTTACATTCGCGTTGTTTGGGAAATGATCATTGGCCGGGGTTGAGATCACCGAGGCGCTCGAGTTTGCCCTTCTTAATTAATCCCCGAATCGCCTTTCTCAAAGCCGTACAGCTTGTCGGTCGTATGACCGTGGTACCGGTGGAAAGCACAATGCTTAGTGGTGTCAAAAGGGATTTTGGGATCCTTGGGCCGATAGTTTCTCATGGGTTCGAGGAGACCCCGCTCTAGCAAGCTATTTAAAACTTTGCTTAAGGGAACACCCAAATCCTCTGGATTCGAGATTTGGTCATTGACTTGGTCACCATTCCGAATGTGGTTTGCCGGTTTTGGTCCATTGGGGCGCTCAAGCTTGCCCGTTTCGATTAACCTTTGAACCGCTCTCTTCAAGACTATGCAGCTTGCTCTGGTCGTGTGGCCATAATGATCATGGAAGGCGCAAGGCTTACTCATGTCGAGAGGTGCATTTGAGCTCCTTGGATGGTAGTCCTCGAGAGGCTCCAAAAGGCCTACCCTTACTAAGCCCTTGAAAATTAAGCCCACGGGCATCCCAAGATCATCAAAACGTTCTCGTTGCCTTAAAGGACCACCATTTCTTGGTTGCTTTTGGGGGCCGTCAATTGTACACAATGCCTTCTTTCCTTTACCGGATGTCGGAGCCGTGTTGGAAGGGTAAGGTTTATAGCGGCGAGACATGTTCGCACTCGTAGTCTTTTCCCGTGCACGAACCCTTTTGATGTAATCATCAATGTAATCGTCGAGATTCGACCTTTGTAAACTTCATTCGTGTCGATACACAAGATTGATATGGTGAGATGGACCGAGTCGAGCGATCGTCGATACTCTCGTGGCGAGGCTTTTCTTGTACCTTCTTAATTGGTTCTACCAATAATCCATTGGACGAGTCAATAGGAACATTAGGATTGCATGACCCCGCCACAAGATTGGCATTAGCAAACGAAACCACAAAGAGGAAGTACTCCGGTGGGAGGAATGACAGCCTGAGCATTAAAAGCGTGACCGTAATCTTCCTCATAAGGCCCGGCAGCTTGCCGAAGATGAAGATATATGGCTCGTAATGGGTGGATACTGTGGAGCAAAGGAGTGCGGATCCGTAAGGCCGCCGAAAACATGAGGCTCGAGGCATCGTAACAAGAGGATTGAATGTGTCTTGACCGCACCGAGGAACATGACCGCAAGGGAAATGTGTATACCGTACTTGATGAGCAGGAGCAGCTTGCGTAACGGCCGGGTGGAAAATTTGATGAGGAGCATTTGACCTTGTCTGACTTCCCAACCGAAGGGGCTGGTAGAGCTCAGGATATGAACACGAGCCCGACGAAGTAGTGATAAAAGCCTCGGTGGCCCACGTGATCTTGCAGCATCATAGGGGCCAGCTGTGCTTTGAGAATCGAGGAAGCAAGCCGGCCCCCTCTCGAACCATGGAGCCCGAGAAACGAACCGTCCCATTCCGAGATGGTGACCCGAGCCGATCGATGCGGTGAAGTAGTAAACCGACCCCTTCCAAGCCGCGGGCGAAAGCCAACCGATTCAATCCCGGTGGTGAGACCCGAGAGGCACCGGGGCAAAGTTGACCTAGATCGGACTGTTGAGGAGTATCGAGCCGTAGGGCCGAGATGTACCGAATCGACCACCTGCATCGATGGCCCGGTCCGACCGAAGGTTTTGGAGTAGCGAACCGACTCCATTCCAAGTCCGCGGCGTAAACAGACCGATTGAAACTCCAAAGGTGAAAACCGAGAGGTGCCAGGGGAAGTTGACCAAGATCGGATCGCAGGAGTATCGATACGATGAGGCCGAGAGGCAGCCGAGTGATAGGCTTGGGGATGCTTGGCCCATTAGTAGTTCCACACGAAAGGGAACAGGCATTTGACGGTAGTTGGCATACCCTGAGGGTAATTAGTTCCAATCTTCGCATTAACCGTAAAGGTTCCATTAGGGTGGCGAACAATTGCTAGCCCCCGGGTTCTCGATACCTTCCAATAACCGATCGATCTCGAGCCTCTTGATTTTGTCTTATCTCGTTCCAACATCTCGATTCCACCGCTCGGCATTTTGCGATTTTCCGGTGCGGAGTTGTACGTCCCCACCGTTCTCCTCTCGAGTTGGTCATTCTCAAACTTTGAGCCGAAGCGAAGGAGGAAACCGACGAAGTATCTCGACTTCGAATGACCGAGCCGAACAAACGATGACCCGGGTCTCGATCCAAACTTTGCTTACCGTGGAAGGCACAAAAGGGTGTGGTTCGCACTGAAAGCGAAACAGTTGGTGTTTGGGCTTAGTGGCTCATGCAACATGCGATTATTTGTTTAAATTTACTTAAAACATGTTTTATTAAACCTAATCGGTTGGAAAAGATTGCTCTTCTTTTTCGCAAACTACTCGATCCCGGATCAAACCGGGCCCCGTCACTACGTCTATAAGCCCCTCGTATTCCACCCGTATTTCGACCTCCCAGCGGATGCCCCGGCGAGGGTCCTATAGGGCAAGCGGGTCCCACCGACCGAAAGAAAAACGATCCTAAAAGTCTCAAGGGTAATCGAGTCTTAACGAGCATTCGATGTAAATTACGGACAAAGCCGACGTCAAAGTCAAGATCATGTCCGAGGGCTCGACAAAAAAGTCCGCATGATTTGACCGATAAATGTCCACAATTGATCTTGACTTGTCGTCGCTAAGCCGTAATTAGGCATGGAATAATCATTAATCCTTGATGACTCAAAGGTCATGCCGGGAGTCGTTGTATAATTTGTGCCGCCGTAGCCGAAGTCAAGGCGCCGGCCAATATCTTGGTCAAAGTCTCGCGGCGGAAAACCGGCAGAACTTCGACCGATTAGTGGTCCCCGAAAGATATTGAGCTCGGTATGCCGACAAAGGCTTGAAAGGAAAGGTCTATACACAGACAGGCATGACACGTAACTTACTAAAAACCAACCGGGTCTCTGACAAAGTGTGTCACTGACAAGCGCATGGTCGACACGAGGCTCCATGGGATGTTTGGGTAGTCCCGTGCTCATCCGAGAGGCGTAATAAGACCAAACGGACCGCGACAAGGATTTCCCTGTTAGGGACGTAGTGTGCAAAGTGTAAGGTCACGTGCGCGTAGTGTGCGAGCAGCCTATCTTCTTTTTCTGAGTAAAATAGAAATTTTTTATGTGTCTTAAAAAGCATGATGCATGATTTTTTTTTGAAAATTTTTTTTTTTTTTTGAAATTCTTTTTTTTTTTTTGAATTTTTTTTTGAAAGTAAATGCACACATAAGCACATAAACACAAAAATTCCAACGGTTAGGGACATTATTCCGACAATAAAATTTTGACTTTCTCCGAGGCGGCCAAAACAACACGAAAACCGTGCAAAAATCAACACACACAAAACAAATGATTTTCAAATGCCGGACGGAAGCTTGACCCTCATAAGCTTTTCTTTTTTTTTTTGAAAACAATGATACCGGTACGTGGGATTGTTAAACCACAATTTATCCCCGACTCGTGTTAGGAGGCGATAACGGGAAGTTTAATGGTTTCCACCAATATACCAAATATCATTTTTTTTTTTTTAGAAAAATCTTATTTGTCCCCAGCGGAGTCACCACTGTGATGATGTGCATCCGAAAATTTTCCCATTTTTATTTGAAAAAATCAACGAAACGGAGTCGCCACGCCATTTTAATTTTGAGGGCCAAAACTTTGAAAAATGCCCGAGATCAAGAGATTTAGGTTCGGAGGTCACGTTACGCGCCGGGAAGGACGTTAGTGTGCACTGAACGCCTCGTAAAACGAGTCTTCCAAACATTCAAAATCCTTTGTTGTGTATGTGTGTGTGTGTGTGTGTTTTGGCCAAAATAAGTTGAAACTGAGGTAAGTAAAAATTGGGAACTCTTTTTAAGGCTTTAAACTGATCCCATGATTTTTTGGGTGATTTTTGGGTTGAGATTTGGAACTCAAAAGATTTTTGGAAGTTGAAAACCATTTCTGCCAGAATGAAAAAAGCAGTTGACCCTTGACTTTGAAATGGACTTTAGGGCTTGAAAACTCCAGAATCTGGGAAAAGTCCGGGAATGAAAAATGTTCAAAACACCTTAAAAAAGGTTTCTGTAAAAGAACTTTTCATTTTGGAGATGATTTGAGGGGTCAAAACCTTCTGGAAATCTCAGATCTGAAATCTGGATTTCCAGAGACTGATGAACTGACCTTTAAAAGAAAATTTGAAAAAGGAGTTTTACTCACACAAAAATAAAGTAAAAATATGTATGGAAAGATCTGGATGTTGGCTACAAAAAGTATTTTGTAGTCAACACCAAATTCCAAGTTTATCTATGTCCAAAAAATTAGACCATGGACTGAGGTCTGAGAAAATTGCTACTGGACAGCAACTTCTCAAGAAAGAAAATATGATTTTAAAGGGGGTTTTGCATCCATGCTTGTCCCCATTTCCCTAGGTTTTGATTAGTGATCACTTGACATTTTAGTGGTGAATCAACTATATCAAACCATCCTTGGGGTACATTAGGACTAAGCACTTCATTTGCTTGGGAAGGGGAATTTTATCCTTTGAAAATGAGATTTGATGTATGAAAATGATTTTTAGGGTTTTGGAAATGTGTTTTCTTTGCAAGAAAGTAAGAACACTTTGAAAATAATGTAGATCCTTGTAGAAGATCATCCATGGAGATGAACTTCCATGGTGATCTTCTTGGATCTAAAGCAAGAAGATGAATAAACTACATTTTGTAGCTTGAAAATGCATGCATGGATGAATTTTAGGGTAAGGAGAGGGAGGTTATACCTATCTTCCTTGTGTTTTGTGTTTGAAGGCTTGAATGTGAGAGTGTTTAAGGCTTGAATATGAGAGTGTTTGAGGGTGTTTAGGGTTGATGATTTGAGTTGGTTAAAGAGAAAACAAGTAGATAACAATGAAGTCCTCTATGTTTTCTCTCTAATCCTCCTCCTATAGGGTGATTTGAGCTTGGATTGGTGTATGTATGAGAGTATGTATGAGAGTGATTTGAAGTGTTTGTGAGTGAGTGAGATTTGGGAAAGATTGGAGAGAAAATGGTGGCAATCTAAGGATTCCCACCGTTTTCTCTCTATATTTCGCCGCAGTTTCGTTGCCGTGATCAAATTGTGTTGTTTAGACCGAGAGAGGAGGGTTCAATTTATAGGCCCTCGGGAGATGCAATCACATCCGCGCGGAGGGTCCCATTGGCGTGCACCGGTTCATCCGCTACATGGGCCGGCTTTTGGACAGGAGGAATAATCTTTTTAAAATTCAAACTGAAACTGTTTTTCAACTTACCAATTCGGGTTTTTTCCATTTCTTTTGCTTTTTAGGATTCCTTTCCTTGTTTATCTTTAAATGGCAATGCCCACTTTACCCTTGCTTTGTTAGAAAGGTTAGGGTTTGTTAGAAATGTTAGAAATGTTAAAACTCTCGTTAATTTTCTAACGAAAGTACTAACGGCTCAAATTGGAGCACTTACGAGCCCCTGGCGACGGTGCTTTCGAAGGAAGCGGGGTCGTCGATAAGAGTAAGGCTCCATATTTGGCGGGATGATCAGGTGATCGAGTGGCTGGACCTAATGATAGGCTACCTACGTATCCCTAGTGAGAATCAAGCCGGCCGTAGTTCGGGTCTTTCGACTATCTTTAGTTGTCGACCCTGGAGTGACTGTCTTAGGATGTCAACCTGGCGAGCGAGTTCTACAGTCGATTGCTGAAAGAAACTCTGCTGGGGATAAGAAATGACCCTCTTCGGTCTGATGGCTAGGGTTGTATATCCGCTCTGCTGGGGATAGGAATGACCATTTTGGTCTGGTGGCTGAACCTAATGATAGGCTACCTACGTATCCTTAAGAGGAATCAAGCCGGCCGTAGTTCGGGTCTTTCGACTATCTTTAGTCGTCGACCCTACTGTTTTAGGAAAGTCATCCTAAGATTTGACTATTTTTGGGAAGTCACCCTATGGTCTGACTATTTTTGGGAAGTCGCCCTAAGGTTTTGACTGTTTTGGGGAAGTCGCCCTATGATCTGACTGTTTTTGGGAAGTCACCCTAAGGTCTGACTATTTTTGGGAAGTCGCCCTATGGTTTGACTATTTTTGGGAAGTCGCCCTATTACTTGACTATTTTTGGGAAGTCGCCCTATGGTTTGACTATTTTTGGGAAGTCGCCCTATTACTTGACTATTTTTGGGAAGTCACCCTAAGGGATGATTGCGATTTATCGCTTTCCTCGTGTTGTGTGTGATAGCGTTTTAGGTGCCTCAAACCTTGATGATGGCGTCTCAGGTGCCTCGAACCTTGATGATGGCGTCTTAGGTGCCTCGAACCTTGATGATGGCGTCTTAGGTGCCTCGAACCTCGACGATGGCGTCTTAGGTGCCTCGAACCTTGATGATGGCGTCTTAGGTGCCTCGAACCTGATGATGGCGTCTCAGGTGCCTCGAACCTTGATGATGGCGTCTTAGGTGCCTCGAACCTTGATGATGGCGTCTCAGGTGCCTCGAACCTTGATGATGGCATCTCAGGTGCCTTGAACCTTGATGGTGGCGTCTTAGGTGCCTCGAACCTTGAAGATGGCGTCTTAGGTGCCTCGAACCTCGATGATGGCGTTTTAGGTGCCTCGAACCTTGATGATGGCTCTTAGGTGCCTCGAACCTCGATGATGGCGTTTTAGGTGCCTCGAACCTTGATGATGGCGTCTTAGGTGTCTCGAACCTTGATGATGGCGTCTTCGGTGCCTCGAACCTCGATGATGGCGTTTTAGGATAGATGGTCCTCTAGTGGACTTCATTTGAAGGGATCGGTTTTACGTCTGCTGCCGAAGGAAAGGATGACCGTGCTGGTCGAGTGGCTGGACCTAATGATAGGCTACCTACGTATCCTTAAGAGGGAATCAAGCCGGTCGTAGTTCGAAAATAGCTGGGGATGGTCTTTGATGGTTTGACAGTATTTGAGGTTTGACTATTTTTTTGGGAAGTCGCCCTAAGATTTGATGATAATGTTCTTTTTAGAAAAGTAGTTGATTAAGATATGCTTTCATACTGTGCTTGTGCTTACCAGTAGCCGAGGCTACGGCCGATGTTGATGAAGAGTTGTTAGGTTGCCGTTCGTGGGACGGTTTCGCCGACGATTTGCTGTCTTTGGAGGCATTTTGACCTCGAAGGAGGAGTTTGGTTGAGTCTCGCATCTTGCTGGTGATCGTCAAACTTGTAGAGGTTTTTGAGCTTGTCTTCACATTGGGACTTCTTGCTTTTGAGAACTTGGTGTCTCTAATCGCATTGTATTTGAGAACTTGGCGTCCCTGACCGATCTGTATTTGAGACCTTGGAATCTTTGACCGATTTGCATTTCGAGAACTTGGCGTCTCCGACCGTACTGTATTGGAGAGCTTGGCGTCCTTGACCTGATTTGTATTGGAGGACTTGGCGTCTCCGACCGATTTGTATTGAGAGCTTGGCGTCCCCGACCGATTTCAGTATTGAGAGCTGGCGTCCTGACCGATTTTGACTTGGCGTCCTTGACCTATTGTATTGGAGAAGCTTGGCGTCTCTCGGACCGGATTGTATTGGAGAACTTGGCGTCCTTGACCTGATTGTATTGGAGAGCTTGGCGTCTCGGCCGGATTGTATTGGAGAACTTGGCGTCTCGGCCGAATTGTATTGGAGAACTTGGCGTCCACGGCCGACCGTATTGGAGAACTTGGCGTCTCGACCGACCGGGAGAGCTTTACCCGACCGATTTGTAGACACCGGAGGCGGTCTTCATATGTTTGTGGATGTTGGGATTTGTTTTCATCCATTTGAGGTCGTCTTTGGTGAAGATCATCCTTGCCGAAAAGGGGGATTACGTTTGAATTCCTGCATTTGTTAGTGAAGAGGAAGATGCATATATGGCATTCATGATGGCGGATGCATGCATAGAACCAAAAATGATTATGAGATGATGCGTTTATTTGCTTTCGAAGATGCACTTGGCCTAAGCTTTTGGCAGGAAATTACGATTTATGATTTTCAATCACTTAGGATTTTTCCTATTGATTCAAGTTTTGTGCATGCTACATGAGCCACAGGGAGATTTTGTGGGGATGCATGGTGATGAGAGGGGATATATGTGTTGTTATTTGTTTGGGACAAGCTTTGAGTTGGGTGGGGTGATATCCTTTAGTCGCGGACTGAATTGCATGTTATTGATGAGGTCAATTTTGATCTTGGGATGAAGTTGGATTTGAACCCGGGTCTCGATTGAAATTTCTTTTCGATCTCGGACATTTGAAGCCGACGTGGCCGACGGGCTCTAGAATCAAAGCATGTTGACATGAATGAACCCTCTTTTGCTTGGGTTAGTTGTGATTTGACGAAATGCCGATATGAGGAGATTCCCAATTCTCAACTTTTGATGATGCGGGGAGTTGCCATATGCCAAGTTCTAAAGTGAAACTCCAAGACGGTTGTTGAGGTGACCGAGACCTTTCTTTTCCGAATATAGGTGTGACTTGATAAAGCCCCATTCCATGGAAAAGACATGGCGAAAACCACGGAATCTTTCTCTGAATGATTTGATGAAGCCCCGGAGTTTGACAAAGCATCACTCTGAGGTCCGGTTAAAGGTTTGGTGACATACCGATGAAGCACCGAGCCAATCGATCAACGTGAGAGCCTTGAAGGTGAAGTTGTCATGAAGGGAGAAACCCATCTTTGATACCGACTATGAAACTAGAATCCTCTCTTCGAAGAGTGTCTTCCATATAGGAGCTGTTAGCCATAGTGGCACTTGGCTTGTTCGTGGCTTCAATCATATTCACCCTACTTTTTTTTTAGGGAATGGATTGTTGATTGTATTGGGTCCTTGGGGTCCCCTTTTCGATCGGTTCTCACCTTGCCCTTTTCGGGAGTCGTGTTGGAGGTGGAAGAAACCCGGTATCCGTAGCAGGTGCGACAACTCGGCTGGCGATTGTAAGCCCTCTCAAATTTAGCCCGGAATTGATCATTGCCCGTAGATCCGGATAGGGAAATTGCTAAGTGAGGCCCTCGGATGTGGTTTCGGGCGTGAGCGAAAGATGTCTAGTTGTTCCTCTTCAAAAGGAGGAGTTGCCATCTTGCTTGTAAAAGTCCACGATGTTCTCGTCGGGGCCATTTGCATTGTTGTCTGCAGTCAAATCTATTTGCTTCCCACTCCAAGTTAGCTAGTAATCTGGTCCCATGTAGCCACGGCACAGGATTTTAAGCGGAAGAACCATTTTAGAGAAACCTTGGACTTCAAAGAGAGGCGAAATAGTCGGCCAGCTGCGATTGGCGCCCCTTTTGACCTTCATTGCCAAGGTATACGTGTCCGAGATGGGTTTCGGGCATGCGGTGCCATCAAAGAGATCCAAATTAGGCATCACGAATTTGTGGGGAACAAAGGAGTCGGGTTCGTTGGTCGGAAAGCGAGACTTCTTAACGTCAATTCGGCAATCTGTGCTTTCATTTCCTTGTGTCGTTCCACGAACCAAGCCAAATGAGGGTCTTGTGGTGGAACCATGGCATTCAAACCGGCGGCGAGCTAGAGAGGAGCTACCACTGGCGGCGAGACGAGGTGGAGGGAACGGCCGATCTGGGGACATAGGTGAAATCCTGTCCTTGGCCCGAATCACCAGGGGAGCTTGAGTAGGACCACTGGGCAAGGGATAGAACCTCGCGGCTTGTTGTTGATTTTCAAGCGGCAAAGAGGGCGAAGCGATCTTGATGTAGGGGTAACTCGGATTTCCGGAGTGAGGCCCATAAGTAGGCTTAAGTGCGGGGCTGCTGTCACGATTGTTGAATTGCATAGGCGAAGGTGCATGACCGGGGAATGCTGCGGTCTGGTGATTCGATGAAAGCCCCGGGATGGAGGCTTGGTAACCCATCGAAGCTTTGAGTGAGGAATGGATTTGTGAAAAATTTGTGTGAGGAGCGGGCGAGCTAGCGTCATTCGAGGAAGGGCTTATTTGTGCCCTAGACCCCGCTGGAAGCATTCCAAGCTGTTCTTTGCGAAGGCCACGATAGATTGGTTCCAAGCGAGGTGGGATTCCAATTTCTTGTGGTATTCGAGGTATCCCAACCATGAGAAGACATTCCGTGCGATTTTGCCCCCGCCGAGAAGCCGTGTGAACCGATCGGTCACGTTAGGCTGCATGGGTCCGGTGAGTCTGTATTTGGGGTTTCTTGTCCCGTTGAGACGGTCATGAAGGGATCTTATGAGGCTTGTGCGGTCTTAGGGGATTGGATATCTTGAGCTGGAGTTCTTTGTCAAGGCATTTCAAGCTGATGTGGCGAAGCTCTGGCGATACATGCCGAGCTGGCGAGGCATACCAAGCTATTGTGACATACCGAGCTGACCCCGGCTTTGAGGCATACCATGTGGCCCCAAATCGGATGAAGTCAATTTGTTTCTCCAAGCAGCGTGTCCCAGGCGAGCGTGAATGTATATCAAACCGAAGTGAAAGGATGGGTGATTCGCGAGTTGAGAAGAGTGTGAGGAAGGTGGTGGTAGTGCAATGCGGCCAAGATAGGGATGGGGATCCTTTTCCTCTTCTACCGTGAAAGTTCCATCGGGGTTGAGGGCAATCGTCAAACCAAAATTCTGACATCTTCCAAGGACGAACATCGAAACCTCATTCGATTGGCACAAGGAGTATTATGGACTCGGGTTCCAATATTAGTCATAGGAATATGATGAATTTCTGGTCTTGGTTAAAATTCCGTCCTCGTCCTTGGACATCAAAGAAGCTGCACTTGACTAGCCCGCGACCAACATGGCGATCAAATCTCATCTTGCTTGGTGAAGCCTTGGTACGAAGAGATGTATTTGCGAAGTCTTGATTCGGAAGAAGTGACTTGGCAAAGCCTCGGTCTCATATTTGTGAATCGACACAATTAGAGAGGCTTCACACCTGGTAGGCCTTTCTGACGTGCGAACGAGACCCAACCCATCTTGTAGCAAAGTGAAGAACCAACGTTCTTGAATTATCATGTAGCAAAAGAGGCAACCCATTCTTCTATATTTACTTTATTATTTTCTTTATTCAATTAGTCAACCGAAAGAAAAAGACAATTTAGAAATGTATACCTGCGGGCGTATTTTCGAAAAGTGGGGACGAATCCCGATTTGTATTATTTGATGGCCTCATTTGACGAAGGCACAAAAGAACTCGCTTTGGGTTTGATTCTTTTGAGAGAGCATAAGAATAGAAAGGTTTGTAAAAGTGTATGGAAGCCCTGCGACGGAAAATTAGTGTTTAGCTCTATTTTTCCTATAATGTAGAAAAAGAAGACTTGTCGAGACATCGAAAACATGTTTTATTCAAAATGATCACAAGATTGCTTAAAACCCTTTATTAATGTTCGGGTTATTCAACCCCTAATCTCGATATGAACAAACATTTTGATTAATCATGAGGAGAAAGTCAACTGATACCAAGAGTCGAAGTTGGCGAATGGTGAAGAGGGATCGTGTATAGGAGAGGCTATTGGTGAGGCCGGATTTTACGGGATTTGAATGTGTTTATGACCGGACCATTTACGGTTGCCTACGTTCCCCTCATTGTGAGGAGCTCGGGTCGCCGTAGTTCGGGCCTGAACTGTGTTTGGCTTTAGAAAAGGGGTATGAACATTTGTGGTACTTTTGGTGAAAAGGCTTGGATAGGAAGTTTGTATGATAAGGTGCGGGCCTTGAGGTGTTTCCTTGACAAGTCATTTTGAGCGATTCTGTTGCTTCTTGATCGTCGTCCTTCATCGGGGGAGAAAGATTTTGGATGCAGCTTAAGGGCTTATGATATGTTTTTGCCGTTGCTTTAGCGCTCCCTTGTTGTCGACAACTTTCGTTCTTCGGGCTTTAATTTTGCCCATATGTCAAACCTTCTGATCGGCGGTGCTAGGTCCTTGGCCTCATTTTTTTTGAAGCTTTTGTTTTTTTTTTGAAGCTTTTGTTTTTTTTTTTTGAAGCTTTTGTTTTTTTTTTTTTTTTGAAGCTTTTGTTTTTTTTTTTGAAGCTTTTGTTTTTTTTTGAAGCTTTTGTTTTTTCTTTTTTGAAGCTTTTGTTTTTTTTTTTTGAAGCTTTTGTTTTTTTTTTTTTTGAAGCTTTTTTTTTGAGCACTTGAGGACGAAAGCAAGCTTCTACTTGAACTTTCTTGATGCATGGGGGCGGAGGCAAGCCCCTGTTTTTTTTTCGATATGGGGTCGATCTCCCGATGCTAAGTGACCTTTTGTTGTCCCTTGATGTTGCCGCCTTCGTTGACTTGATCAAGGTGATGATGGGGATATGTTTTGGAAAGTGTATGGCTTGATGGAGGCCTTTGTGAGGTGAGGAAAGTGTATAGGGAGGGCATTAGTTGACTTTCTCGCACCAATTAATTAAAATCTTAATCATTTCCAGAGATTATTTGTTGAGCGATGCGAGTGATCATTTAAAATAAAACCATTTCATTAAATGTAATGTAGGTGTGCAAATAATGTCTCAAGTCTAGCGAGAAAAGAAAAAGACTCTTTTATAGAAAACTTAAGATTAACTACAATGTCCAAGGAGGACTTGATTGAACGAAGAAAGTACTAGAACCTACGAAGGTTGACTAAAAGACTGTTTTAATATTAAAGGATGGGTAGCCCCTAGTCTAGCTACTCTTTGTTGTTGGGTTGCCCAAGACGCTTGAGCTTTCCATCTTTACGGTAACTTCGATTCCATTACTGCAGACCGAGGCGTGATCGATTACGTGCCCATGATCTTGGTGGAAGTGGAGGAATTTGAGGCCATGGAGCGGTGGGGCAAGCACAAGTTGTCCAAAGAAACGGGTCGGAAAAGTCACGGGGACGAACTTTGTCGGCGAGCATATTGATGGAAGGAAGTGAACACGAGAGGACCTTGAGGGGTATTGGGCTCTGTTTGGGAGGATTCGGCGATGCACTTGGTTGTTTTGAGTGAAAGGGGTGATACTAGGCGGTGTGTCTTCGGGCCTTTCTCAAGCTTGGAACTGGCATTAGACAAGTGTGCTCAGGGCGGAGTTGTCCTATCGGATTCTCTCACTTCGGGCACTTGAATTTTGCGCGACAGAATCATTTCTTTGCACAGTTCGACATCTTGGGTCAAAGGAGTGCTAGTACTTATCATAAGATCAAGCTTCTCCTGCATTTGTTTCACTTGCTCTATCAATATTGCCACATGGGGATCAACGGGAACATTCGAGATTCTTGGAACTCGCAACAAGACTCTTATCAGCGAGAGGAAACACGGCCGCGAGTGCTGGTGAAAGCCCAGCAGGTGAATTCACTAAGTCCGGTAGACGACAACGGAAAACTTGTGGCATCCGGATTTTCTTTTAGCAACTCATGATTGCATTCGGGTGGGTGTAGAGGCTTGAACATAGCCACATAGCTCAAACTGATTATGTGAAGCTGGAGCATAAGCGCGGTATTCTTTGAAATTGAGAGCAGTGTGATGGAACCCAACTCGTTACGAGGCGAGGGCGATGGAGCCCTAATGGCTGAGTCTTTGGAAAGGGCTGAAGAGGAATTGTCCTTGGCAAGGGATCATATGTGGATGGAGGGAGGTATTGGCCGTGGGATGGAGAGTATTGGTTATAGGATGAAGGGCCCAAATCACTTGTTTGAAGTCTCATCTTCGACCATGACCAGGGAACCATTCGCTTCAACTGTTTGAACTCCATGGCGGCGGAGAGCATTGATGAGCAGGGTTAGCTGTTCTTCATGAATCTTATGGGCGCTTTCCAAAGCCAGGACTAACTCTTCCTTCCTAATCATCGGATTTCTTGTATCCTTACGCTTTACGCCAAATCTGCCATCGCATCATTATCATCCCATTTAACCTTGGCGTCGGTCGTGAACTTATCGGAGGGCGAGAGTTCAAAGCATTTCACCAAATCCAGCTTTGCCATGGCCACATGCTTGTTGCGATCGAAACCATCCATTCTCAACATTTGTTGCGACTAAATCATCCGGCTTGTCGAGTCTGTTGAATTCACGAGTTTGAATCATAAAATTCAATCATGTTTACATTCGCGTTGTTTGGGAAATGATCATTGGCGGGGTTGAGATCACCGAGGCGCTCGAGTTTGCCCTTCTTAATTAATCCCTGAATTGCCTTTCTCGAAAGGCATGCGGTTGTCGGTCGTATGACCGTGAGTGCTGATGGAAAGCACAATGCTTAGTGGTGTCAAAAGGGATTTTGGGATCCTTGGGCCGATAGTTTCTCATGGGTTCGAGGAGACCCTGCTCTAGCAAGCTATTTAAAACTTTGCTTAAGGGAACACCCAAATCCTCGGGATTCGAGATTTGGTCATTGACTTGGTCACCATTCTGAACAGGGGTGCCGGTTTTGGTCCATTGGGGCGCTCAAGCTTGCCCGTTTCGATTAACCTTTGAACCGCTCTCTTCAAGACTATGCAGTTGTCGGTCGTGTGGCCATAATGATCATGGAAGGCGCAGTGCTTACTCATGTCGAGAGGTGCATTTGAGCTCCTTGGATGGTAGTCCTTGAGAGGCTCCAAAAGGCCTACCCTTACTAAGCCCTTGAAAATTAAGCCCATGGGCATCCCAAGATCATCAAAACGTTCTCGTTGCCTTAAAGGACCACCATTTATTGGTTGCTTTTGGGGGCCGTCAATTGTACACAATGCCTTCTTTCCTTTACCGGATGTCGGAGCCGTGTTGGAAGGGTAAGGTTTATAGCGGCGAGACATGTTCATACTCGTAGTCTTTTCCCGTGCACGAACCCTTTTGATGTAATCATCAATGTAATCGTCGAGATTCGACCTTTTGTAAACTTCATTCGTGTCAGATACACAAGATTGATATGGTGAGATGGCCCGAGTCGAGCGATCGTCGATACTCTCGTTGCTAGGCTTTTCTTGTACCTTCTTAATTGGTTCTACCAATAATCCATTGGACGAATCAATAGGAACATTAGGATTGCATGACCCCGCCACAAGATTGGCATTAGCAAACGAAACCACAGTAGGAAGTACTCTGGTGGGAGGAATGACAGTCTGAGCATTAAAAGCGTGACCGTAATCTTCCTCATAAGGCCCGGCAGTTGCCGAAGATGAAGATATATGGCTCGTAATGGGTGGATACCAGGGAGCAGTGAGTGCGGATCCAGAAGGCCGTGAAAACATGAGGTTTGAGGCATCGTAACAGTAGGATTGAATGTGTCTTGACCGCACCGAGGAACATGACCGCAAGGGAAATGTGTATACTGTACTTGATGAGCAGGGAGCAGCTTGCGTAACGGCCGGGTGGAGAATTTGATGAGGAGCATTTGACCTTGTCGGACTTCCCAACCGAGGGGCGGGGTAGAGCCCGATGAAGTAGTGATAAAAGCCTGGTGGCCCACGTGATCTTGCAGTATCATAGGGCCAGTGTGCTTTGAGAATTGGAGGAAGCAAGCTGGCCCCCTCTGAACCATGGAGCCTGAGAAACGAACTGTCCTATTCCGAGATGGTGACCCGAGCCAGACTGATGCGGTGAAGTAGTAAACTGACCCCTTCCGAGCTGCGGGGCGAAAGCCAACCTGATTCAATCCTGGTGGTGAGACCTGAGAGGCACAGGGGGCAGGTTGACCTAGATCGGACTGTTGAGGAGTATCGAGCTGCAAGGGCTGAGATGTACTGAATCGACCAATTCCAGATGGCCCGGGTCCGACTGAAGTTTTGGAGTAGCGAATCGACCCATTCCAAGGCTGCGGGGCAGAAACAGACTGATTGAAACTCAGAGGTGAAAACTGAGAGGTGCCAGGGGGAAATTGACCAAGATCGGACTGTTGAGGAGTATCGATACGATGAGGCCGAGAGGCAGGCTGAGTGATAGGCTTGGGGATGCTTGTCCCATTAGTAGTTCCACACGAAAGGGAACAGGGCATTTGACGGTAGTTGGCATACCCGGGAGGGTAATTAGTTCCAATCTTCGCATTAACCGTAAAGGTTCCATTAGGGTTGCGAACGATTGCTAGCCCCTGGTTTCTGATACCTTCCAATAACTGACTGATCTGAGCCTCTTGATGTTGCCTTATCTGTTCCAACATCTGATTCCACTGCTCGGCATTTTGCGAATTTCCGGGGTGCGGATCATACGTCCCCAGCATTTCTCCTCTGAGTTGGCCATTCTGAAACTTTGAGCCGAAGCGAGGGAGGAAACTGACGAAGTATCTGACTCCGGAATGACTGAGCTGAACAAACGATGACCCGGGGGCTTGATCCAAACTTTGCTTACTGTGGAAGGCACGAAAAGGGTGTGGTTCAGACTCGGGAAAGCGGAACAGGTTGGTGTTTGGGCTTAGGGCTCATGCGACATGCGATTATTTGTTTAAATTTACTTAAAACATGTTTTATTAAACCTAATCGGTTGGAAAAGATTGCTCTTCTTTTTCACAAACTACTGGATCTGGATCAGTGGGCCCCGTCACTACGTCTATAAGCCCCTCGTATTCCACCCGTATTTCGACCTCCCGGGGTGGACAGCCCCGGGCGAGGGTCCTATAGGGCAAGCGGGTCCCACCGACCGAAAGAAAAACGATCCTAAAAGTCTGGCGGGTAATCGAGTCTTAACGAGCATTCGATGTAAATTACGGACAAAGCTGACGTCAAAGTCAAGATCATGTCCGAGGGCTCGACAAAAAAGTCGGCATGATTTGGACTGATAAATGTCCACAATTGATCTTGACTTGTCGTCAATTAGGCCGTAATTAGGCATGGAATAATCATTAATCCTTGATGACTCAGTGTCATGCTGGGAGTCAGTGTATAATTTGTGCCAGTCAGAGCCGAAGTCAAGGCGCCGGTCAATATCTTGGTCAAAGTCTGCGGCGGAAAACCGGCAGAACTTCGACTGATTAGGGTCCCCGAAAGATATTGAGTCGGTATGCCGACAAAGGCTTGAAAGGAAAGGTCTATACACAGACAGGGCATGACACAGACCAGACTAAAAACCAACCGGGTCTCGGACAAAGTGTGTCACGGACAAGTGCATGGTCGACACGAGGCTCCATGGGATGTTTGGGTAGTCCTGTGCTCATCCGAGAGGCGTAATAAGACCAAACGGACCGCGACAAGGATTTCCCCGGGTTAGGGACGTAGTGTGCAGTGTAAGGTCACGTGCGCGTAGTGTGCAAGCAGTCTATCTTCTTTTTCTGAGTAAAATAGAAATTTTTTATGTGTCTTAAAAAGCATGATGCATGATTTTTTTTTGAAAATTTTCTTTTTTTTTTTGAAACTCTTTTTTTTTTTTGAATTTTTTTTTTGAAAGTAAATGCACACATAAGCACATAAACACAAAAATTCCAACGGTTAGGGACATAATTCCGACAGTCAAAATTTTGACTTTCTCCGAGGCGGCCAAAACAACACGAAAACTGTGCAAAAATCAACACACACACAACAAATGATTTTTAATGCCGGGACGGAAGCTTGACCCTCAAAAGCTTTTTTTTTTTCTGAAAACAATGATACCGGTACGTGGGATTGTTAAACCACAATTTATCCCCGACTCGTGTTAGGAGGCGATAACGGAAAGTTTAATGGTTTCCACCAATATACCAAATATCATTTTTTTTTAGAAAAAGCTTATTAGTCCCCAGCGGAGTCGCCACTGTGATGATGTGCATCCGAAAATTTTCCCATTTTTATTTGAAAAAATCAACGAAACGGAGTCGCCACGCCATTTTAATTTTGAGGGCCAAAACTTTGAAAAATGCCCAAGATCAAGAGATTCGAGTTCGGAGGTCACGTTACGCGCCGGAAAGGACGTTAGTGTGCACCCGGAACGCCTCGTAAAAACGAGTCTTCCAAACATTCAAAATCCTTTGTTGTGTGTGTGTGTGTGTGTGTGTGTGTGTGTGTGTTTTGGCCAAAATAAGTTGAAACTGAGGTAAGTAAAAATTGGGAACTCTTTTTAAGGCTTTAAACTGATCCCATGATTTTTTGGGTGATTTTTGGGTTGAGATTTGGAACTCAAAAGATTTTTGGAAGTTGAAAACCATTTCTGCCAGAATGAAAAAAAGCAGTTGACCCTTGACTTTGAAATGGACTTTAGGGCTTGAAAACTCCAGAATCTGGGAAAAGTCCGGGAATGAAAAATGTTCAAAACACCTTAAAAAAGGTTTCTGTAAAAGAACTTTTCATTTTGGAGATGATTTGAGGGGTCAAAACCTTCTGGAAATCTCAGATCTGAAATCTGGATTTCCAGAGACTGATGAACTGACCTTTAAAAGAAAATTTTAAAAAAGGAGTTTTACTCACACAAAAAATAAAGTAAAAATATTTATGGAAAGATCTGGATGTTGGCTACAAAAAGTATTTTGTAGTAAACACCAAATTCCAAGTTTATCTATGTCCAAAAAATTAGACCATGGACTGAGGTCTGAGAAAATTGCTACTGGACAGCAACTTCTCAAGAAAGAAAATATGATTTTAAAGGGGGTTTTGCATCCATGATTGTCCCAATTTCCCTAGGTTTTGATTAGTGATCACTTGACATTTTAGTGGTGAATCAACTATATCAAACCATCCTTGGGGTACATTAGGACTAAGCACTTCATTTGCTTGGGAAGGGGAATTTTATCCTTTGAAAATGAGATTTGATGTATGAAAATGATTTTTAGGGTTTTGGAAATGTGTTTTCTTTGCAAGAAAGTAAGAACACTTTGAAAATAATGTAGATCCTTGTAGAAGATCATCCATGGAGATGAACTTCCATGGTGATCTTCTTGGATCTAAAGCAAGAAGATGAATAAACTACATTTTGTAGCTTGAAAATGCATGCATGGATGAATTTTAGGGTAAGGAGAGGGAGGTTATACCTATCTTCCTTGTGTTTTGTGTTTGAAGGCTTGAATGTGAGAGTGTTTAAGGCTTGAATATGAGAGTGTTTGAGGGTGTTTAGGGTTGATGATTTGAGTTGGTTAAAGAGAAAACAAGTAGATAACAATGAAGTCCTCTATGTTTTCTCTCTAATCCTCCTCCTATAGGGTGATTTGAGCTTGGATTGGTGTATGTATGAGAGTATGTATGAGAGTGATTTGAAGTGTTTGTGAGTGAGTGAGATTTGGGAAAGATTGGAGAGAAAATGGTGGCAATCTAAGGATTCCCACTGTTTTCTCTCTATATTTCGCCTGAGTTTCGTTGCTGTGATCAAATTGTGTTGTTTTAACTGAGAGAGGAGGGTTCAATTTATAGGCCACTGGGAGATGCAATCACATCCGCGCGGAGGGTCCTGTTGGCGTGCACTGTTCATCTGCTACAGTGCTGGCTTTTGGACAGGAGGAATAATCTTTTTAAAATTCAAACTGAAACTGTTTTTCAACTTACCAATTCGGGTTTTTTCCATTTCTTTTGCTTTTTAGGATTCCTTTCCTTGTTTATCTTTAAATGGCAATGCCCACTTTACCCTTGCTTTGTTAGAAAGGTTAGGGTTTGTTAGAAATGTTAGAAATGTTAAAACTCTCGTTAATTTTCTAACGAAAGTACTAACGGCTCAAATTGGAGCACTTACAGAGCTAAATCTGGAAATTTTGGGAAAGGGCATGACTCGACTCGTGCCCATGGGTACGACTCGTGCCAGTGCAGTTTAAACAACTGCGTTTTGGCATTTCAAGGAATTCATTGACTTGGTTGACTTTTGGGTGAAGCACGACTCGTGACACTTGTCACGACTCGTGATGAGTCCCCGCACGAGTGAAACCATTGTCACGCCTCGAGACATGACTGGAAAAAGGCTTGGGATCACTCGTGATTGCCATGCACGACTCGTGGCACGACTCGTGACCTGGAGCACGAGTCGTGCCCGACGCGGTTTTTGGTCAAAACATGATTTCCTTGGACGGGAAGGAAAAGGTTTCTTAAGGACTTATAACCTATTTTGACTAGGGGTTATATGTGATATAAATATAAGTCCTATGTAGCCAAAAATCCATTCTAGATCATTGTTCTAAAGTTTATGAAACCTTAGAGATTGATTTTGATTTTGAATCAAAAGGCTTCCCAAAATTATTCCATAATTCAGGCTTTGATTATTGAATATTGATTCAATAATCAAGAGGATCATCTAGCAATCCACAAGAAGGTGTTCTTGGATTCGTTCGTGTGTGGATTACCATTAGAGGGTGGTTACGTTATCACCTAAGGCTTGGATCAATTCATCACATTGAATATCAAGGAGAAGTTTGAAGATCCGATTCGTTGTCAAAATTCAAGGCTTGGATTTTGAAGATCTATTTTGTTAAACTACATCGCATCGAGGTATGTAATTCTATTTCATGATTTTCTAATCTCTTCATGCTGGACGGATCATAGGGCTAGGGTTTTGATGTTAAAATTTAAATCTTTCGCTGCGTTTGTAACCCCAAAACCCAACAGTAGTATCAGAGCCCTGTCTTGCCATGATTAGGATTGAAATTGCATGCTAGATTTAATTTGATTATTTGCTACCATGCTATATGAAATAGATCTAGATCCTATGTGTTTTGTTTCTATGAAAAACAAGTATATGTGATATACTATGATTCATGATTAATGATAAATTAATAAGATTAGTTTATCACATAGGTTATTAATTTTGTAATATGATTAAATTAGATTTGTAATTCCTCAAAATTGAATCAAATTGTTTGTATGAAATTTTGTGAAGCCATAATGTTCATGATTATGTTCACATGAGATCTATGGTACAACCATGCGATGTTTGTTACATGTTGAATACCTTCTAAATATTTAAGTCTTATGCAATTCCTTGATTAGAACACTTGTGAAATTTAGGGTATTTTGATGTAGTATCAGCCATAGTTGGGTGCATCATTATATCTTAGTTTGTGATCATGATAAGATTATGGTTGATGTAGTTTTGGCCATAGTCAAGTGCATCGTTCCATATCTTATATGTTTGAAAAAGGTTTTGACTTAATTGGTGCTTTCAAATAAGATTTGACCCAAGGCATAGATGAGATTTAAAAACATGATTTTTGACATATGATTTCTAAGGAAATCTCATAAAAGATCTAAGAGTCATATAGTGATATGATTGATGTTTCTACCTAAATAGCTTAATTTCGGGTATTAGTTCAGTTAAACCGGAATTAAGTGAAATATGGATCTTAGCCTACTATGATTATATGATACATGTTTGTATTTGAAGGTGTATAATTTAGTGGGAGTATTTATGAAATACATTATTTGCTCTTAGATGATAAATGTGTTGATATTGATATATGTTTATATTATTTGCATATTTTATTGTAGAATAGCTACACACAATAATCAACCCCTGTCACTGCGATTTGTCCTTGAGAAGGAGAAGCTTGAGGAGAACGGTACAAACTATTCTAATTGGATCAGAAGCCTCAGAATTGTTCTGAAGCAAGAGAAGAAACTGTACGTTCTCAATGAACCCATACCACCTCAACCTGCTCCAAATGCTCCTAGGGTTGATAGGGATGCACATAAGAAACATAATGATGATTCTATGGATGTCGCATGCCTTATGCAAGCCACTATGTGTAAGGCTCTTCAGAAGGATCTTGAGCACATAGATGCAGCATTTGATCTTGCTGAGCGCTTAAAGGAAATGTTCCAAGTGCAAGCAAGAAATGAGCGGTATGATGTGGTTAAGGCCCTAAATGCATGCAAGATGCAAGAGGGGCAATCGATGGGAGCTCATATCCTTAAGATGAAGGGTTACATTGAGCGTCTCAATAGGCTTGGAAATCCGATGGGTTTAGAACTCGTCACGAATACGATATTGAAATCATTGCTTGAAAGTTATAGTCATTTTATTATGCACTATCACATGACTGGCATGGATAAGAATCTCTCGGAATTGCATGCGATGCTTAAGACCGCAGAGATGAATATCAAGAAGCCTAAAACCAATACTGTGTTAATGGTTAACAAATGTAAAGGGTTCAAGAAGAATGACAAAGGTAAGGCAAGTGTTTCTAAACCTAAGGCAAAAGTTGCCGATGTTAAAGAGGCTCCCAAGGCATCTCAAAAGGATGCGGTTTGCTATCATTTCCAAGAGGTTGGACATTGGAATTGCAACTGCAAGGCTTAGAAGGAAGGCCTAAAGGCGAAGAAGAGCAATGTGATTGCTACTACTTCGGGTATCTATATGATAGATATTTTCCTTTCTGTTTCTAGTTCATGGGTATTAGATACCGGATGTAGATCTCACATTTGTTTAAATGTGCAGGGACTGAGAAATAGGAAGCTTGCTCAAACAAGGTGAAGTTGACCTACGTGTGGGGAATGGAGCAAGAGTTGCTGCATTAGGCGTAGGAACATATGATGTAACTTTACCTAGTGGCTTAGTACTTGTTTTGAACAATTGTTACTATGTTCCGGATTTGAGTAGGAATATTATTTCTGTTTCTTGTTTGGATAATGAGAGATATAATTTTCTTATTGCTAATAAGAAGATGTAACTTTACCTAGTGGCTTAGTACTTGTTTTGAACAATTGTTACTATGTTCCGGATTTGAGTAGGAATATTATTTCTGTTTCTTGTTTGGATAATGAGAGATATAATTTTCTTATTGCTAATAAGAAGTTTTATATTTATTTAAATGATATGCTTTATGGTATTGCAAATTCATTTAATGGCCTTTATGTTCTTGATGTTGATGAGAAACAAAATAATGTTGAAAATGTTTATCATGTGCATAAGAAATCTAAACCGAATGACGTGAACAACACGTTCATGTGGCATTGCCGGCTTGGTCATATAAACGAGAAATGCATTTCTAAACTCCACAAAGATGAAATGTTAGACTCACATGATTATGAATCATAGGAGATATGCGAATCTTGTTTAGTGGGTAAAATGACCAAACCACCTTTCACCAAGAGTAGTGAAAGGGCTAGTGACTTATTGGGCCTAATACATACTGATGTATGCGGACCAATGAGCAGCATTGCTAGGGAAGGATTTCGGTATTTCATTACATTCACCGATGACTTATCTAGATATGGCTATGTCTATCTGATGAAGTCAAAGAGTGAATCGTTTGAGATGTTTAGAACATTTCAAAATGAAGTACAAAATCAACTTGGCAAAACAATTAAAGCACTTCGATCCGATCGTAGTGGTGAGTATTTGAGCCAAGAATTTGACAATCATCTCAAAAACTGTGAAATTGTTTCAGAGTTGATTCCACTCGGAATGCCACAGTGGAATGGTGTTTCCGAGAGGAGGAATAGAACCCTATTAGATATGGTTCATTCGATGATGAGTCAAGTAGACCTTCCTATATCCTTTTGGGGACATGCATTAGAGACTGCTGCGTTCACACTGAACAAAGTCCCTACTAAATTGGCTCCTAAAACCCCATATGAGATGTGGCATGGAAGAAAATCTAATTTGTCTTTCATGAGTATTTGGGGTTTCAAAGCTTATGTGAAGAGACTTGTCTCGAATAAGCTAGAACCTAAATTCGACAAGGTTATTTTCGTAGGTTACCCTAAGGAAACCAAAGGGTATTATTTTTACAACCGCAACGAGAACAAAGTGTTTGTTGCTCGATATGGTGCTTTTCTTGAGAAACAGTTTCTCAATAAAGCATCTAGTGGGAGTAAAATTGATCTTGAAGAAGTTCAAGAACCCGAAAATAACATGGAACCGATAGTAGAGACTGAACCAACTCCACAAGAAGTTGTGAAACCGGTTCAATATCTACAAGTCCATCATAGATCGGATAGGTTATGATCCGCACCCGAGAGATATGGATTCCTCGTGTCGGAAAGTAATGAAGTGGAAGTCATTGAGAATGACGAACCTACTTCCTATCAAGAGGCGATGTCCGATCCCGATTCGGATAAATGGTTAGAAGCCATGAAGTCCGAATTGCAATCCATGTCGAATAATCAAGTTTAGAACTTGATTGAGCCACCCGAAGGTGTAAAAACCATAGGGTGCAAGTGGGTTTTCAAGAAGAAAACTAACATGGATGGGAAGGTGCATACTTATAAAGCTAGGCTTGTAGCAAAGGTATATAGGCAAACTCATGGTGTAGACTATGATGAAACCTTCTCGCCTGTTGCCATGCTTAAGTCTGTTAGAATTTTGATTGCCATAGCCGCATATTATGACTATGAGATATGGAAAATGGATGTCAAAACCGCTTTCCTTAACGGAAAACTGCTTGAGGATGTGTATATGACACAACCTGAAGGTTTTGTAGATACACAAAATTCTAGTAAGGTATGCAAGTTGCAAAGATCCATTTATGGATTGAAGCAAGCTTCTAGGAGTTGGAATCTTCGGTTCGATGAGAAAATCAAAGAGTTTGGTTTTATCAAGAACGAAGATGAACCTTGTGTATACATGAAATTCAGTGGGAGCGTTGTGCTATTTCTTTTGTGTATGTCGATGATATCTTACTCAGTGGAAATGACATTCCTGCACTTGAGACTGTCAAGTCTTGGTTAGGGAAGTGTTTCTCAATGAAAGATATGGGTGAAGCCGCTTACATCCTTGGTATCAAGATCTATAGAGATAGATCAAAGAGGATGATTGGTTTTAGTCAAAGTACCTACATTGACAAGATTCTTAGAAGATTCAAAATGGAAAATTCTAAGAGAGGAAACTTGCCAATGGGTCATGGTGTTACTCTTAGTAAGACTCAGTGTCCTAAGACAACTGATGAACGAAAGAGGATGAATGATATTCCAATATTCCATACGCTTCGGCTATTGGGTCTATCATGTACGCCATGATTTGTATTAGACCCGACGTCTCGTATGCTTTAAGCATGACAAGTCGTTACCAATTTGATCCGGGTGAGAACCATTGGATGGCAGTGAAGACGATCCTAAAGTACTTACGAAGAACTAAGGATGCGTTCTTGGTATTTGGAGGAATGGAAGAAGATCTTGTTATAAGAGGTTACACAGATGCTAGCTTCCAAATCGACAAGGATGATTTCCGATCGCAGTCGGGATTTGTGTTTATGCTTAACGGAGGTGCGATATGTTGGAAGAGTTCCAAGCAGAGTACTATTGCCGATTCTACTACTGAGGTCGAATATATAGCAGCATCTGATGCAGCTAAGGAGGCAGTTTGGATCAAGAAGTTCATTAGTGACTTGGAAGTTGTTCCAAGTATCACTAATCCGGTGGAACTTTATTGTGACAACAATGGTGCCATTGCGCAAGCAAAGGAACCAAGGTCACACTAGAGATCCAAACATATACTTAGACGTTTCCATCTCATTCGAGAGTTCATTAATCGGGGAGACGTTAAGATATGCAAAGTATCAACCGATGATAACATTGGGAATCCGCTTATAAAGCCCCTCACACAAGCGAAGCATGATGGTCATGTTAGGTCCATGGGTATTAGATACATAGATGGAGTCTAGTGCAAGTGGGAGATTATTGGTGTAGTGCCCTAGGCGTTTAGTTATATTTGACTTATTATCTAAACCACTATGTAATCATCTTTATCATTTATTATAGAGAAAGTATTATTTGATTCATTATATGTTTTGCATGTTTATTATATTGAACTGCGTCTCTATTTGTTGAGAACAACTAGTATAAGTTGGTAATGGATAATCATGGAGAGGATTATATGCATGTGATGCACATTACACTTATGGATACTTGCTAGAGAACAAGTATTGGACATGACCTACCGATGAGATTTATAACATGGTCAATAGTCATATGTGTCATGAATAAATCTCATGATAGTCGTGTTATTGAATCCTTACACCTGAGATTATCATCGTCTTCCACATGATGAAGATTGTGTTTGATATAGTCTAACACTGTCTTTAATCGGATAGCAATAAGGGCTATGTTGGCACGATTGGAATCATGTAGGGAAGAATGATAAGTCAAGACGGGATTTGTCCCTCTTATGAAGAGAAATATTTGCTTGGGCCACTCGATTAAAGATGTTGATGAAATGTTTGGCCGCACTCAAGTGATTTGATAGAGATCAAATGCATTTGCATTATCAACATATTCGGAATCGAGAAAGCATTGAACGGAATGAGTTGACATAGAGACCATGACTCATGTTCAAATGGACATCGTGAACAAAGGGATTGTGACATTGAAACTATAAAGGAATCAAGCTTTGATGTTATATTAATTGGGTAGATATAATGATTTGCTAGAAGTCACTTATGTCTTGTGAGGTCGATGTTTCGACCCACTACCAACATAGTATAATTCCTTTCGGGTCACACAGAAAAGAACGAATTTGATTCGAGCTAAATCTGGAAATTTTGGGAAAGGGCACGACTCGTGCCCATGGGCATGACTCGTGCCAGCGCAGTTTAAACGACTGCGTTTCGGCATTTCAAGGAATTCGTTGACTTGGTTGACTTTTGGGTGAAGCACGACTCGTGACACTTGTCACGACTCGTGATGAGTCCCCGCACGAGTGCAACCATTGTCACGCCTCGAGACACGACTGGAAAAAGGCTTGGGATCACTCGTGATTGCCATGCATGACTCGTGGCACGACTCGTGATCTGGAGCACGAGTCGTGCCCGACGCGGTTTTTTGTCAAAACGTGATTTCCTTGGACGGGAAGGAAAAGGTTTCTTAAGGACTTATAACCTATTTTGACTAGGGATTATACGTGATATAAATATAAGTCCTATGTAGCCAAAAATCCATTCTAGATCATTGTTCTAAAGTTTATGAAACCTTAGAGATTGATTTTGATTTTGAATCAAAAGGCTTTCCAAAATTATTCCATAATTCAGGCTTTGATTATTGAATATTGATTCAATAATCAAGAGGATCATCTAGCAATCCACAAGAAGGTGTTCTTGGATTCGTTCGCGTGTGGATTACCATTAGAGGGTGGTTACGTTATCACCTAAGGCTTGGATCAATTCATCACATTGAAGATCAAGGAGAAGTTTGAAGATCCGATTCGTTGTCAAAATTCAAGGCTTGGATTTTGACGATCTATTTTGTTAAACTACATCGCATTCGAGGTATGTAATTCTATTTCATGATTTTCTAATCTCTTCATGCTAGACGGATCATAGGGCTAGGGTTTTGATGTTAAAATTTAAATCTTCCGCTGCGTTTGTAACCCCAAAACCCAACAAACACAATCAACTCCGTCGACCAAACAACTAAGAACTTATTAGTAAGTTCTTAATAATCAATTAAACAATTAAGAACACGATCAACTCCGGCGACCACAAACTCCGGGGAACAACTGAAAAATTATCATCAAGTACTCGGTTGTCAACTTCTAAAAACACAATCAACTCTGATAACCAACTCCAATGATCAAACAACTGAGAACTTATTAGTAAGTTCTCAGTTGTAAACTATTAAAAACACAACCAACTCTAATGAAAAAAACAGTTGAAAATTTTTAATTGTTCACTAAAACAAACAAAAGTTAATTAAGGGATCAATAGTGGTCTATCTAAAAGGCGAATGACGAATATAATTTTGGACTACTTTATCCTTTTGATCCATATGTAATTATAAAAATATAAATATTTAAACAATCTAATTTTTACCCACTTGCATTATTAATACAGCTTTGAAAATATTATCTATACATTTGAAATCTTTACTCATTTTTTATTGTTTCCCTAATCTCTATATATATAAAAGGAGGATAGTCTTGGAGCCAAAAGTCAAGGGTATTTTAGTAATTTCACACGGTGGCAAATATGAAGATATTCTCCGAAAATGACACGTGGCATTTTTTGAATGGACGGAATTTGGAGCGTGCGTTACACGCGCCAACATTTGCGCGTGTACGCCTGCCAATTTTTTTTTTTTTTAGAAACAAACTGCCACGTGGTGGCTTCTGATTGGCTGGTATTATTTCAGTTTTTTTTTTCCACCCGTTTTTTTGACCTCAATTATTTTATAAAAAATTAATTTAAAAAAAAAAAATTACACCAAAATTCATAATTTTTTTTCTCTATAAATAGAGTCTATTTTCGTTTGATTTGGACACAAAAAAAAAACCTCTTTTTTAAATGAAAAATTCACCCCTTTTTTTTTACCTCAATTATTTCATAATATATTAAATTTTTTAATTAAAATATTTACACAAAAATTCTTAATTTTTTTTCTCTATAAATAGAGTCTATTTTCGTTTGATTTGGACACAGAAAAAAAACTCTTCTTTTTAAAATATAAATTTCTTAATTACCCTTTCTTAATTTTCCTTTTTGAATTTTTCAATATTTTTAGTGAAAATTAATTAAGTGTGAAATATTATTTTAATTATAAATGATAATAATAATTTTACAAATCATAAAAATAAATAATATAAAAAAAAGAAAAAGTGGTGGGTATAGAATGATGATTTGATTTCTAATTTTAGACAATGTAAATGTTGATAAAGTCACGAAGTACTTTCAGGAAATGTCATCGCGTTGAAAATCATTGTAATCTTTATTTTTATTTATAAATATCAGGACATGTATTTATAAATAAAAATAAAGATTATAATTATTTTTTTTTGGAACATGTATTTTTTTATATATAAGAGATGGAGAGTAGGATTTTTGTTAAAGGGGTGGGTACTGATTAAATTAATTGGTTTAGGTTAATTTAATGGGTTTCTCTTTCTTCTATTCTCCATTTTATTTTTAATATGCTAATCTAACAATAATTATGTCCCATTTTAATATCTGATAGTAATAGACAAACATTTAATAGATTTTTCTTTTTTCTATTTTCCTTTCTATTTTTAGTAGCTAATCTAACATTAATTATGTCCCCTTTTTATATATAATAGACGAACATTTAATGTATTTTTTTTGGAACATGTCATTTTTTTAATTGGTAAAATATTTTTGTAAATTATTTCATGATTGCAAATAATTTGTGGACGTTTATTATTATTATTTTGCCATTTTTACATGAGAAACGATAAAGTTATAAAAATATGTTTAGTAAAATATCGTCACCTCATTTTATATTTATTATTTTGTAAACTTTTTGGTCGCATTAGCATTGCGTTTTTTACTTTGTTTTCTTGGGATAATGAAAATGTTGATTTTAAATAGAAAAAAAAATTGAAACATTTTTGCTTTTCATTTTTTTAAAGAAAAAGGAGCGTTTCAATGGACATTTTCATTGAATATATTTGAAACCCTAAAAAATTAAGTGGACCTTATCATGGTTTATTTTTTAAGCTGACTTCTCCAAATAATTTTATTTTAACTGTATATATTCAAATTGTGCTATTTATATATGAAACCCAATTCAATTTAAATTTTCATTTCTGTATGACAATTTGCTTCTGCTTATCATAAAAAATAAAGAAATAATGTATAACTAAAGTCAGGGAAAAAAGATGTGTACTTTTGGGGTGGTATGGCCCGTTTTGTTGTGTGGTGGATGTATAGGTGGGTAGGTTAGGAAGAAAATGAAAATTTTACAATTCATTAATAAAATAAAGATTAATTATTTTTCTGTGATAATGAATGCTCCATATGTGGATTTTTTTTCCCTTTTCATTCATAATTATGCTCCCTCCATTCCAAAATAAGGTTCTTAGGTTGACATTACGTGGTTATTTATATATAATAATGATAATGGAGAATTCTATATACAAGGCATGTTATATACAAGGCACCAATAATTCCCAAACTACCCTTCGTCTGTCGTGCTCGAAAGGACGACAAGAAGCCTTCATATCGTGTACTTTTACACGACATAAACTAATTGGGTTAAATAATAGGTCGTATGAAATTATACGAAATTTAAATTTACTCTGTCATTAATTTCGTACACAACAACACGATATCATGTACTAAAATCGTGTATATCCATACGACATATCATAATGAAGGTGTTCTTCGATGATTTGCGACACGATGTTAATGATACGCATATTCTATGTTATATTATTGAATTGTGTTGTTAATTGAGCAAAATTTATACACTTATACATGACAAGGAACAAACGTCATATTGGATCATACAATATCATATAACCTATCACATTTAAGTGATACCACTTTATTTATTTGGAGGAAACTCATGTAGATGAAAAACACTTTAAATGTCATTTAGAATGTAGAAAAAAATTAAAAAAAAATAAACGAGGTAGCCGTATACCATTTTTGGCAAGATCGGGACACGTAAAACCCTAAAAACCCTAAATAATGGCAAATATTTGTAACTCAATCTCCATTTGGATTTTGAGGAAAGTGATGTAGATGAAAAACACTTTAAATGTCATCTAGAATGTAGAAAAAAATTAAAAAAAAATAAACGAGGTAGCCGTATACCATTTTTGGCAAGATCGGGACACGTAAAACCCTAAAAACCCTAAATAATGGCAAATATTTGTAATTCAATCTCCATTTGGATTTTGAGGAAAGTGATGTAGATGAAAAACACTTTAAATGTCATTTAGAATGTAGAAAAAAATTAAAAATAAATAAATGAGGTAGCCGTATACCATTTTTGGCAAGATCGGGACACATAAAACCCTAAAAACCCTAAATAATGGCACATATTTGTAACTCAATCTCCATTTGGATTTTGAGGAAACTCATGTAGATGAAAAACACTTTAAATGTCATTTAGAATGTAGAAAAAAATTAAAAAAAAAATAAACGAGGTAGCCCTAAACCATTTTTGGCAAGATCGGGACACATAAAACCTAAAAACCCTAAATAATGGCACATATTTGTAACTCAATCTCCATTTGGATTTTGAGGAAACTCATGTAGATGAAAAACACTTTAAATGTCATCTAGAATGTATAAAAAAAAAATAAAATAAATAAACGATGTAGCCGTATACCATTTTTTATTTTATTATATGGTGTGTCGTGTATAAATACACGATATTTACTGAGGCATTTCGTATGAACAATACACGAAAGTAATCAGGGTGCATCTCGTGTATTGTTCATACGATATAATTACCAGAAACAAATACTATATCGTGTTTGTATACACGATATGTACCATAGTATCTCGGGTATATACACACGAGATACACCCTGAAGCCCTACATCAAAAACGATATTCACGCACAACGGCCCAACAGAGAAACACCGTTCTGTCTTTGTACACCCATGCAAATGTGACACCATTGTCCTATTCTTAACACCCATAAATTTATGCCCATTATTTTCATTAATTCTCATATCATCTAACACCATAGTATGGATTCTCCACAACATTCTCCAAGTTTTTATGATCATATTGATCTTGAGCTTGTGGAATATATTTTTGAAGAAGAAGGTTTGCCACCAAATTCTCCACATCAAAATCAAAATCCAAGCAAAGCAATGAAGTAAGTTTTTAAAGTTATATTTGGTGTTTTGATCAAAGTCGCAATAAAAATCCAATCTTGAAACGAAATTGTTTTTCAAGATTGGATTTTTAAATTCCTGATATTACTCTATTTCGTGTTAGATTATACGAGTTTTATGCTATTTGTCGTGTTTTTATACACGAGTTATGGTGTATTATCTCGTATTGTATAACACGAGATAAATGGGTTTAAGTCGGGTACATTTACACGAGATGTTCCAGAACATCTCGTATAATGCTACACGAAATGTCATACAACCTGTTGCTTATTGTGCAATTTTCTAATTGATGTTGTAGGGACCGGATGTCAGTGATCAATTCGATACATCCCTATTATTTTCAAATAGGGATGATCTTGTTAAACACGTACGGGATATCGCGGCCCGTCAAAATATAACCCTTTCTATAGTGGATTCGAGGAAGACAAGTGGCAAGATCCTAGGCTACGCGAAGATTGTATGCCATTTTGGTGGCAAGTACAGTCCGGAAAAACTAAAGATGTGAGGTTGACTAGCACGAAGAAGATTGGGTGCAATTTTGAAATCCGGGCCAAAGATAGGGGTGATGGGGTATGGGGTTACGTTGTGAAGCATGGTTCTCATAATCACGACTTTCCAACGTATCCCGAAGGTCATCCGTTGGGTAAATTGACTAGTTCTGAATATGAGGAGGTGTGTAGCGCAAGTCAGTCTTCGGTGCGTCCAAATAACATTCTAACAATGTTAAAGAGGAAGGATGAGAAGAACGTGAGTACTCCGAAACACGTCCACAATGCCCTCACAAAATGCAAGTCACAAGAACGACAAGGAGATCCCCGCTTCAACAGTTCATAAAAGCACTCGAGGATAAGCAATATACCTTCTTCATGAGGAAAGCTAACGAGAGTGACATGATCGGTGACATATTCTTCTCTCACCCACGAGCATCGGATATGCTTAACTCGTTTTCCATATGTAGTACAAGGTAAATTTTTGATTTTTTTGAATCTGTTTTTTGACTCGTTTTCCACAAGTCGTATGCATTTTTTTGAATTGCAATTTTATTCATTTCTAACTTTTTTTTTCTTGATACAAGGTGACTGCACTTACAACACCAACTGCTATGGAATGGCATTACTTGAGATTATAGGATTTACTTCAACGGGGAAGAATTTCACAATTGCCTATGCGTTTCTCCAAAATGAGAAGACTGATAATTACACGTGGGCACTCAAGAATTTGCAAAGTCTTTTTCATACTCCCCACATGCCAACCGTTTTCTTAATCGATCGTGACTTGGCTTTCATTAATGCCGTCCAAATGGTATTTCCCGAGACCGCACACCATTTGTGTCGAAGGCATATCGAAGTCAATGTTAAAAAGAGAGCGTTGGCTAAACCGGTAGCAATGAGTTTGCACTATCATTCATGAGGAGATTTAATAAAGCAATATCGCCGCTACTCGCGAAGAGTGGGACACCCGTTGGCAATCGTTTTGCGATCATTTCGCATCTTATCCCGATTTATTGACCTACCTCCGCGAGACTTGGATTGCTCCATACTCTACGAATATTTTGTCGATGCACACGATCGCTATCGCACTTCGGAACCCACACCACGAACAAATAATGAGAGTGAGCATAACGAGGTTGAAGAAGGCCTTGGGAGTGCTTCTTCTACTTTTGACACATTATTCAAAAAGGCTCATGAGATTATGGAAATCCAAATAACAACAATCAAAGCTACTATGGAGCAATCAAAGAGTAGAATTCCAAATGATATGAAGACATGTGATCCGTATCAAGACATATTGGGTCGAGTGTCAAAGACAGCTTTGGACATCATCAAAGAAGAGCGGAGTCGTTGTGGGGATAATGTCATGGATCCTTCAGCCGTGGGTGTTACAGGCGAACACATGGACTTCCATGTAGTCACGAGATTGCATGCATACAAAACTCGGGGGCCGGATTGAGTTGTCCTCGATTCATGATTTTTGGAAGAAGTTGGACATTGAAGTAGAATACCGTCCCACCGGACCCGATTTTGAAGTTGTGTTGAATGAACCGCAGAACGCACTGGACCTCGTAAAGAGAAGGTTATTTCAAACGATAAATGAAGGATTACATCCACAAACCGGAGATGCTTCGAGCCGGATCATATTTCAAAGGCAAATAAACCCCGGACCACCGGTTGTAGAGTACCGTCGATTGGGAGCGTACCGACAGACATTTTGGAGTCCCCACTACACCACCCTCCACTAGCGGCGAGTCTAGATCTTCATTTATTGCATCAACCCAATCGGGTTTGATGTCGAGATCAACTTCAAACACTACACCATCTAGCCCTACCACTCCTACATCTCTTCCACCACTAGCGCTTCAGCGTCGTGGGAGAGGTCGAGGTCGAAGTCGAGGTCGAGGTCGGGGACGGGGACGGGGACGGGGCGGGGTCGTGGAAATGGACAAGTCAATGATATACATACTTCGTCCATAGGATGTTGCTTACCCCTCTCATTGTCCCATTTATTGATGGCTTCACAGTATGTGATGGGTGATGGAAATTGTGGATATAGAGCGTGGCAGCGCAAATATACGGAACGAGAGGAGATGTGGCAAAGAGTGCGCTCGCATTGTGCCAAGGAGCCGCTTCATCGCCGCGAGCTTTATGAGAGAGTTATGCCTTGGCGAGATATGGACGAGCTCTATAGTCGCATTACTCACTATGCCTCCTTGTACGGAATATTATTGGTTGATACTCCCGAGAGATAGGGCACATCATAGCCACGGTGTATAATGTGGTGTTTGTCTCGTACTCGCAAACCGCCGGCTTCACATGCCTACCAGCGATCGTACCACAAGGAACAGGACCACCCACGTACACACTTGTGTTGGGACATGTGGGAAACCATTTTATATTGGTATGATACTTTAATGCGTTATATTTAACTATCTTATTTAAATTTGTTACATTTAACTATATTTTCTAAATTTGTTATATTTGACTATTTTATTACTTTTGCAATGCACATGTCGGATAGTGATTACCCGATACCATCGCAGCACTATATTGGGGAGAAACGTGATCCAAACGCAAGTAACCTGATCATGCCATACGTAACTCGGATAGAAACATTCAACCGACTCTCAATTATGGCGAACGAAGCACCGAATTGCGTAAAATAGGCCATAGTTTATGTGTATAGCGTATTGATTATTTTTTGTATGAAGTTTTGGAATATGTTTGGAATATGTTTGGGATATGTTTGGGATATGTTCATTTTGGTTGTTTATGTTTTGGAATATGTTTGGGATATGTTCATTTTGGTTTGTAAATATTGTTGGTATTTGTTTTCGGTTGTGTTTCGAGATGTTGCTCTCAGACTACCATATCGTGTGATTATACACGATATGTCATATATAACTCGTATATATATACACGACTTATTTCATTTTTGTCGTATGAAAATTACACGAAATACAATAACTACCCAGTAATGTATCTCGTGTGTATTTATACGAGATAAAAGAAAACATGTCGTGTGTATATATACGAGATGAGTAAAATCATTTCGTGTATAAGCACACGAAATGTCATTCTGAGAGCAACAAACTGAAACACAAACTGAAACAAATACCAACAATATTTACAAACCAAAATGAACATATCCCAAACATATTCCAAAACATAAACAACCAAAATGAACATATCCCAAACATATCCCAAACATATTCCAAACATATTCCATAAACAAACATTGTATCCAAAATTTACATATCTCAAAACATATTCCAAAAACAAACATTGTATCCAAAATTTACATATTCTCAAACATATTCCAAAACAAACATTGTATCCAAAATTTACAAACCAACATAAACAACCAAAATGAACATAATCATGAAGCGTCTCCGATCAGCTCAATGGCCCGTCTAATCTTATCTTTGACAGGCGCAGATAAACTGTCATCCGTGAGCAGTGAAACTAGTATGCCTCGTGCCTCTACAATCCTAGGCGGTGGTGGAACGTTAACTAGGGCATCATGATTCGGATTAGTAATCCGAACATGAGTCCTAGCCAGGAACCACTGCATATACGTGGAAATAACAGGATCAGATGTGCTCACGGACGGGCCCCATCTACGCAATGGATCGAAACCCCCCAAGCCGTCCTCTAACCAATCCTCCCATACATCATCACGCCCTCCATAGGACTTCTTGTACCCCTTTTGACCTGCTATCAATGAACAATTTTGGGGGGAGCAAGATATGGGGTCTCGGGGATTTTCTGGCGGATCCCAACCGGCGTGTAACACGGTCGAGCAAATACGCCTCCGTGATATCCCGGAAGCGTATAACCCCACGAAAGTATGAGACCGGTAAAAGCGCCTGCAGGGTGGTGCCGTAGGGAGTCCAACAAACCTAAAAATGAATTTGTTAGACACCGTCAACGAAATAATAATTTGTAAAACTTTAAATATAACTAACTCACCCTATCAACCGTCATCGTGTCCAGTATGCCGAAACTTCAATAGATGGGGCATATCCCTACCACCGTATCGCACGTACCCATCTACGAGCCCTACCGGCCCTCCGTCCATAACGGGTCAATCTCTCCGGAAAACCGGAAAGTGCTCGTATATCCAGCCTGCAAATGTATGAAATAAATAAGTTAACAATGTTATAACCATAAATGCATGTTGTAATTATTAAATGATTGTTAAATATTACCTCCAAAAGACTCAAACAACCGCCAATCTGGTTGCATCCGTATCTAGATGCCTTCCCAACTCCCGGTATAGATATGCCAACCCAGTGTCCCCCGTGATAGAGCCCCCACTCTGTCAATATCCACGCACAATGAAAGGTAGTCGAGAGGGCATCTTATCTCGAGTCTTGTCCACGAACAGGCGTGGAGCCCGGGAGGAACATGATGTACGTAGCGGCGCGCTCATCGTCGATCATGTCGGAAGGGGACTCAAAGGAACGGCGGAGGCCATCTAAAGAGTAGGTCGTCCCCTTCCGACATGTCTCAAGGCGTGCCACGATAGCGGCTACGTCGGGCTGCGGAACCGCCTTCCCAACAGGGCCACCTGAACAGCTGATGCCTACAAATTGAAAATGAAATAATTAATAAATTTGATAAAATTTATGAAATTTATAAAAAATAGACAACAAACAAGAATATACCTAGGATATGAGTGACGTCATGCATAGTGATCGTCATCTCACCCCACGGCATGTGGAAGGTATTAGTCTCGGGAGACCACCGTTCCACAAACGCCGTTAGGAGCGCCATGCTAGGCCGGCGAATGGTAGCATCATGAAGAAAATGGAGGCCGGTACCCTCAACACGAGCCCACCAAGCTCTATCATCCTCCGGTAAAGAAGCATGGGAGAACCTGTTGATTCCAAACAAAAAATTATAATTAATACTCCCTCTGTTTCAAGATTCAGATGACATTTCGTATGCCAATACCCGAAATGTTGGTGACATTTCGTATGTGTTCATACGAATGGTGACCAACATTTCGTGTATTGGCATACGAAATGTAAACTGATGAATCAGTTTACATTTCGTATACCAATACCCGACATGTTGATGACCGAATGGTGACCAACATTTCGTGTATTGGCATACGAAATGTAAACTGATGAATCAGTTTACATTTCGTATACCAATACCCGACATGTTGATGACCATTCGTATGGACACATACGAAATATCACCAACATTTCGTATGTTGGCATACGAAATGTCATCTGAATCTTGATAATGTTTTGCAAATGGCTATTTAATAATAAACAAAATCATATACTTACTTATCTAAAATCTGCTGCCTTGTTTGGCGCTTCAACACCGGCTCACAAGTGGCGTTCTCCCATATCTTACGGGCTCGATGATGACCAAACCCGTACAACAACTGAACCTCCTCGGGCCGCCACCGGGTTACTCTTCACCGCCACTCGTCATCCTTGGCCCCTTTCCCCTTTCTGCCTCGTGCTCCCGCCTCTTGCGAGGCCCTCACAGATACACTCTCCTCCGCCTCCTCCTCCGCCTCCTCCTCCGCCTCCTCCTCACTAGATAAATGTGCCTCCTCCTGCACAGATGCACCTCGGACAGAGTACGTGAAGATGAATCCTCACTAGAATAACTACTCTCACTACTATCACTCTCCTCAACCACATCCGGCTCAGCAATCACGACATTCTTGTCGTTCTTCTTTGGACCGTTTATGCACTTGCCTTAGCTGCAGCCTCCTCGGCCTTCCTCTTTCTATTAGAGGCCGTCGCAGGGTTACGTCCCTACAAAAAATTAAATAAGAGACAGTTAATATTCAAGATTCAGATGACATTTCGTGTGACAATACCCGAAATGTTGGCAACATTTCGTATGTGTTCATACGAATGGTGACCAACCTTTCGTGTATTGGCATACGAAATGTAAACTGATTCATCAGTTTACATTTCGTATGCCAATACCCGAAATGTTGGTGACCATTCGTATGAACACATACGAAATGTTACCAACATTTCGGGTATTGGCATACGAAATGTAAGCGATGAATCGGTTACATTTCGTATGCCAATACCCGATATGTTGGTAACCATTCGTATGTGTTCATACGAAACGCACTTGAAACAACTTCAAATTTTAGGCACACAAATTCGTATCCGATTCAAACAAAAAACCCAAATTAATGTTACGAAATAGCAATTAGAACCATTTAGGATACGTTTAAACAACATTAAGCATTATATAATCCATTTTAGGCATACATTTGTTGTAGGGTTTTCAAATTGAAATTTTAGGTTAAAATTAATTACTTTCTTTGGAGCGGCGGAAGAGGCGGACTTTCCACCGGTAGGGAGGTTTGTCTTCATCGTCGGCGGTGGTGGTGGCGTCGTTCGTCGAGTGAGAGAGAGAAGAGAAACCGTTTGTTTTTCTTAGGTTTTGGTTTTTGAGAGCGAGAGCGAGAGGGAAGAGAGACCGGCGGATGGTGTTTGAAATGGAGAGGGAGGGGAAGAATTTTTTTTTAAAAGTATTTATATCGGGGCATTTTAGTAATTTCATCGTGCCTTGTAAAAATGCTGCCTTGTATATAGTAGTACCCATGATAATCATGTATGTTTGTACTGACACTGTAGTAAGGGGTAAGGGAATTTTCACAGTTTATAAAAACATCTTATTTTATTTATTTTATTTCAATATCCGTTTTTTTTAGTATAAGCAACATCCCGTGCATCGCACGGGTGTTACACTAGGAAAGAGTACATTTTATTTTAATTATTTTAATAATTATTATTTACAAATTAAAAATACTCATATTCGTTTACTTATTTAAGGGATTATTTATTTGATTTAAAATATAATATTTTAAATATTAAATATTAATTAATTAAAAATCTTGACCACGCCATGCATCGCACGGGGGTGTTACTAGTAAACATAAACGTACAAAACTCAAGTATGAATCTTACTCTGTGAGGGAAATAATAATGTATCAATAATTAAATAATTAATCAATCTAAACACTTCTCCCATTAATTAAAAAATGCAACACTATTACTTTAAGAAATAAAACAAAATGCAATACTATTTTTACTTACTTCGTCCCAAAATGATATTCTCATTTTTTATCTTTATTATATAGGTAATTTGAGCAATAATTTTAGATTGATTTAGTTATAATGACGAAAATTTAAAATTTATTATTAATAAATCATCAACAATATTATCAGTAATAAGTTTTAAAATTTCATTAGAATAAATAAATAAACTCAAATTATTATTTAAAATATATTAGTAACAGTAAAGTAAAAATGTGAGAAAATAATTTTGAAATAGAAGGAAGGAGTAGTTGTCGTTTTCTTTATCAAAGATGTCACCTTATTGATTGCACTTTAATAACAAGCTCTAGATTCGAAACCAACCTTTAAAAAAAAACACACACACACACACACAGTAACTCCACCACCATCACCGGCGCCTGAACCGGCAAAGAAATATTCCCATTCCCACATCCTCTGTTCAACACTGACACACACTACTGTGTGTAATTTTGGTCATCTTCGTATAGCTCTGAACAACACTGAGGAATGAATCTATGAAACGGGAAGGGAGAAAACAAGACGAAGAAGGAGGGGAAGACTTTTCAACAAGAGGAATTTTTCAATTGTTCCCTAAAACAACTAAGGGGTTCTTCTGATGTCGTTTCTGAAGGAGGGTGGTGGATCCGGTGGCCGGTGAAGTGATTGGTGGGTTTGTTGTGGTTTTTCGGATGTTGGTGGTAGTGGTGCTTTGGGGTGGCAATGGTGGGTGGTAGGGACAGTGATGGGTGACGGAGTGGTGAAGAGTGGGCGATGGTGGGGTGGGGAGTTCGCCGGAGTTTGTCAGAGAGGGGTGACCAGAGAGAGACTGAGTAGAGAGAGAAATTTAGAGAGAGAAATTGTGTGAGAGAGTGTGTGTGTGTTGTGTTTGTGAGAGAGTGGGGGAGTAGTTATCTCATTTATAATGACGAGAGACTACTCCCTCCGTCCCGGCGAAAGAGCCACAAAAATTGTCCGGCACGCAAAATAAGAAATGTGATGTAGGAAAGAGAAAAAGTTTAAATGTTGTGAGTATGAAAAATTAAATAGGAGAGAGAATGAGTGGGAGGTGATGTAAGAAAGAGAATGTTGTGAGTGTAAAAGTAAAGTAGGAGAGAGAATGAGTGGAGAGAATAGTGATTTAAGGTTTCCTTTTTGGGAAAGTGACTTTTTAAATGGGACGCCCAAAAAGGAAATAAATGGCTCTTTCGCTGGGACGGAGGGAGTATATGGTTAGATAAAATGTTTTGTGAGACTAGGACGTAAAATAGATAATATTCCCTCGGTTTCAGGATTTTCGTCACTTTTTACCCAAAATGACGTCTTGTTTGAAGCGTCATCTTTCCTAAAAAGGAAATGTTTTATTAATATTCTATTATCCCACTAACTATTCCCTCCACTAATTATCTCTCTTCTTTTCAAATTACACTCATAACACTTTTAAATTCACTATTTCCTCCACTAATTCTCTATCCTATTTTCAAATTACACTCACAATATTTTTTTCCCCACTTTTTCCTTAATTTGCGTGTCACCCTTAAAAGGGCGACACTTTTCCTGGGACGAAGGGAGTATGTTGTTTTAGGATGTATATTCGATTTTACCAAGGGACTAGGAGGTATTTTTCTCTTTATCAAATATTTTTTTCAAAATAAATTTATTTGTTTAACTTTCAAGATACAAGAATTTCTCGAGTTTTTTCTCGGGTAGTATGGGGGAAGGGTATGTGGTAAAGCGGGGGCTTCAGTGAGATGGGGGTGGGGGTAGGGCAACATGGGGTGAGGGTGGGTGGTAGCCGGATGTGGGGATGGTGGTGAGTGATGGAGAAGAAGACTCAAATCTGGGTTGGGAGGGGGTTCATCGGTAAATAAGGCTCCGTTTGTTTCCCGTAAAATGTTTTACGAAAAATGATTTTCGGAATTTTTTTCTCGAAAAATGAAAACGTTTTTCGAAAAATGACATAAACTTGTTTGGTAAATCTGAAAATGTTTTTCGAAAAACATTTTTCGATGTTTGATAAATTGATGAATGTACAATTCCACAATTTTTTTGCAACAACCATCTAACATGCTTACAGAAACCAAACAATTCACATAAAAAAAGTCTGATTTCAGAATCACATCTAATGAACAACAAAACCTTAAAATGGGCTCTCTTCTTTTAGACATTTTATCAATCAGTTCATGGGCATAAAGGGTTCCAAAGAATTCCCAAATCAGAAACATCATAATCGAATAATGTAAACAACAATAAATTCTAGTTCATGGTAGATTTGATTGTAAGGCATTTACCTCGGAGGCGATTGATGGCGAAAAGCTCGAATTCTTCGAGTAGGCCGCAATTCGGCCCCAATTCGCCAACGTCCAGGGAAGATGGAGAAGAATAACGAAGAAGGGGAAGAGAAATGAGAAGAAGGGGAAGAAAACAGAGAAGAGAGACGGGATCCACGATCGGCGACAATAGATGGGCAATTTGAAGAGGCACTGAAGAGGAGGATGAGGGCGGTGGAGTGGAAGAGGAAGAAGAAGCAGTAGAGTTGGAGAAGAAGGAAGGAGAAGAAGGCATACCTGGGAGGAGAGAAACGGGAGAGAGCACGGAAAATGTTTTACTGACCTCGAGGTTGGTAAGTTGTTTTCCTCCGGAAAACAAGTTATTTTTCGTTGACCCGAATTTTTTTTCCGTTGACTTCTTTTATTTGCCCCTACCAAACACCGTAAAATGAGTTATTTTACGAAAATCATTTTCCGTAAAATATTTTACGTTGAAACAAACGGAGCCTAAGTATTTTGTACGTAGTCCTTGTGTTTTTGAAATTTACACTTAAACCTTTATAGTTTTGTTCTTTAAATTTACATTGATTTTCATGTTTTACCCTTAAAACTATGTCACATGCGTTGAACATGTCAATGTAATGAAAAAATTGATGTTATTAGCCCGACGTACCTTGAACGAGTATAAAAATAGATGAAGTATTATGTTTTCTATGAAAATGAGTTTAGGTGTGAAATTCAAACTAGCTCTATAGTTGAGATACGTTTGTTGCATTGTTTCCTAAATAGTTCATCATGCATACAATACTTGAGAGTTGATTAATCTCCCTTCATGATGCGAATCATTGGGTTGCAAATTGGTCATTAATAGAAAGTATACAATTGAAACTATCGAAAGATCGACTCTTGAAATATAGACCCTAAAAAGGTAGACTTTCAAGATGTTTAATCTAAAAGAGTTTAGAATTACATAAGATAAACTCTAAGGAGAAATAATTTTAAAAAATAAACTATTATGAGACTCAATGATAAACTCTCTAGAGGTAGAATCTGAAGAGATAAGTTCTTAAAGATAGACTCTTAAATAGTAGAGTCAAAAGAGTTAGACAGATTCTCAAGATATAGATTCTCGTAAGTTGATTATTGAGAAGTAAAATCTGTAAAGGTAGATTTTTGAGATATAGACTCTAGAGATGTAGACTCAAAAATTCTGACCATTTAGAGATTCTGACCACTCTGAAAGTCTTATTGTTAAGAGATGTTGATCATTCGAAAAAACTAACTGCTAAGAGAATTTGATCGCTAGAAGAGACTGACTATTATAGAGAGACTAAAATTATAACATTAATTGTAAATAATCACTAGAAAGGTAAAGTCAAAGTAATTAAGGTACCTAAAGATTTACTCGTTATTATAGATTATAATATAAGAAATATCTAATAGTTTAAAAAGAATATACAGATTAGATATCATACACATAAGACTCCGAGTCACAAGTGTAAATGTGTTCACAATAGGTGGATGAGCAATGTCATATAAATCTTCCAAATAAACTTAGATAGCTTGATTCAATATGACATATGAGTTGATAGTCTGAAACAAAGCTGAAGAAAAAGATGAAAGGTCTAATAATCTCTTGGAGGATATCGTTGTTTTAATAAGTCTGTGCCTACTAAAACATTGTGATAGTCAATCAGTGACTGGAAAAGGCATAATGTAGTATGTATAAAGGTGATTCTAGACATAATGGTCAAAGACATAATACCATAATACAATTGATCTCAAGTGAGGTTACCACAATTGAATGCCTGAAGTTAAAGGATAATCGAACGGATCTGTTTACCAAATGTCTCTATCAACTGCACATATTGTTAAGGGGAATGAGTTAAAAAATCTACAACAAAAGAACTAATAGCGAGTACTCAATCTTGAAAATTGGAGATCTCAAAATATTGGTTTAATGAGACAACCAACACTACTAGAAATATATAAATTACCAATGCCCAAATTCGTTGTTAATAAGCCAAAATCGTCGTTAAATGCATCATTTTGGACGAATTTGGTCATTGCTGATTTCTCGTGAAGATGACCAACCATTCGCTAAATTGGTTCGTTGACCTTTGATTAGATTTAGTGACGACTATGTCATCGCTGATTTGAATATTCCAACAACTGGTCCGTCGCTAATAAATGGATTTTTAAAAAAAATTATTGTTTTTTTTTCAATCGGATATATATACTCTCTCCGTCCCACTTCAAAATACACACTTTCCTCATAGGGCATCCTACTACAATCTGCATACTTTTTAAAACTTCCTAAAATGAAAATGCTTTATTACTTTTATATTAATGAGACCCACATGTCATATTCAACAATAATTTAATTATTATTTACTACTTGTAGATACCCCAGAAAAATAATTATTGTTATTTGATTTTTAGTTAGTTTTAGAGTCGCAACCAATGTTTTAAAGGAAAAAAAAAACATAAGTGTACTTTATTTTAAACCAGAAATTCAAATGAGAAGGGTTCGAAGGTTAGATTACGAAACAGAAAGGTATTAGGCACCTACTCCATCCGGCCTTATGGTTGGTCTTGCAATTTTAAGTGTTCTAATCAATTTTAAGTCTGTGTTCTCTTAATTATGTTGGTTCAAGTCTTATCTAAATAAAGGATTTTAAGGGATAGTTGTAATGCTAGAGAGACAATTTGTGGTCAACTTAAATGAGTAAAGTGGCCTTTAGATCGTTTCCCTTTTAATGAGGATTGCATACATGTGGGAGACTAAATAAAAGAAAAGACAAACATGATAAGAAAAATACCTATTTAAGAATACCATAAGGAATGCCTTGTAATCAAGACTTTTCTTTGTGAAGTCTTGAGAATGCAAAGGAGTAGTTTGAGAGTTTTTTTAGAAGAAATGATTTGAAGGGTGTTTTGGTACAAAAATGCCTATAGTATAAGTGCTTTTTGAGAGTGAGTTTCAAGTTCCATTTTAAGGCTCCAAGAGGGGGCCTTTATAAGTAAGAGGGAGGCTTTTGATCAACAAAGATAGCTTCCCACGAATCTAGCTGGAAATGAATGGAAATGGGGAGTTATAAATAAAAAAGAGAGAAATATCCGGAGGGAAATCAGTCATTATTTGCCAAACTCGCGCGTGTATTGTTTAGGGGATCAAATCGCACGAGTTCTATAGTACTAGTGGCATGATTCACCCGATTTTGGAAAGGAATAAAAGAAAAAAAAGACCCTAGAAGTTAACCCCGTTATCTAGTTTATTCTAAAACTAACAGGATTAGTTAGGAACTTAACATAAATAGATGGAAGTTAACGAAAGGAAATAAATAAAAATAAAATGAAAAACCATGTATGAAATCGGGTGTGAGAGGTCAAATGTGAGGTGGCTATAGAGCCCCTCAAATATGGATTGCGAAGTAAAACGTGTCGATAATAGAACAGACATTCGTCTTGGTCGTCAAGAGAGAATGACTTAGTAAGAGGAAATTCGAGAGAGAGAGAGAGAGAGAGAGAGAATGCCCCCCGAGTAGGCGACTGAAAGAGTAGAGAGAATGCCTATGTTCGAGCAATTTTTCTTGATTGGTTATGGATGCGTGGAGGCCTCACTCCATTTGCTGTGCTGGTGCAGTTGTCTTGTTGAAAGAGAGTGCGATGCGATTTTCTGATGTGGATGACCACCATAGAAGGTTTTGGAGGACCGGGGTACACCACGAAAATGCGTATGCGGTTTTCTGCTACAGAATAATGCCCGTCATAGAGGGTGTAATGACTGAACTACACCACAAAAATGTAGGTGTGTTTTCTAATATGTCATAATGTCAGTCATAGATGGTGTGGAGGACCGAGGTACACCATGAAAATGCAGGTGCAAATTTTTGATACAGAATAATGTCCTTTATAGAGAGTGTGAAGGACCAAGGTACACCACGAAAATGCAGCTGGGTTTTCTTCTACAGAATAATGTCCGTCATAGAGGGTTTGGAGGAACAAGGTACACCACAAAAAAGTTGGTGTGGTTTTCCCTACGGAATAATGATTGTCAAAGGTGTAGAGGATCGAGGTACACCACAAAAATGTTGGTGCGAGTTTCTGCTCTAGAATAATAGGTACCATAGAGGGTGAAAGAGTACGAATAACCATTGTAAATGCTCGGAGGACTCACACTGCCATTGCTATAAGAGAGGATGTTTGAGATGCCCATATGAATTATACTGCCATTGTTAATGGAGAGAGTGTTGCAATTGTGCGGATGACTCACACTACTGTTGCTGTACAAGAGAGCTTTAGCTACCTGAAGGACCCATGCTATCGTGGTGGTATTAAGAGAGTGTTGCAGCTGCCCAGAGGACTCACACTTCTATTTTTGTATCGAGAGAGAGAGAGAGAGTTGTAGCTGCCCTGAGGCCTCACACTAATGTTCCTATATCGAGAGAGAGTTGCAGCCACCTAGAGGACTCACACTACTGTTACGGTATCTAGAGAGAGAGAGAGATTTGTAGGTGTCTAGAGGACTCACACTCATATATTATTCCAAGGAGAAATAGAGAGAGAGAGAGAGAGTTGTGGTTACCGAGAGGACTTATACTGCTATTGCGGTATTAAGAGAGAGAGAGAGAGAGAGAGAGAGAGAGAGTTGCAGCTATCTGGAGGTCTCACATTGCTATTTCGGTATCAAGAGAGAGAGAGAGAGAGAGTTGGAGTTGCACTGAGGACTCACACTACTGTATCATTGCGTGTAAATAGTGAGAGAGTTGCAGTTGTTTGGAGGGCTCACACTGCCTTTGTTCAAAAGATAGAATGTGAATTATACTGCTATAGATGTCCAAAGGACTCACACAGCCAAATTATTTCAAAGAGGGAGAGAGAGAATGTGGATTTACTATTGCTAATGTCCGAATGACTCATACTGCCAAATTATTGCAAAGAGAGAGAGATAGAGAGAAAACATGCACATTTTATTTTATTAAGTCATAGTGTTTTAATCTATACCTAGACTCTCTATGTTAGGTGCATGCCCAAAGGTGTTTGTTTTGTTAAGTTGACTTTTGCTTTGTTACTTTTGAAGGCAAACGTGCTGGATTTTGCTTGAACTAAGAGGGAGCCTGTTCCGGCGATTTAGGTTGTGTTGCTGCTGCGGTGCCAAAGATGTGATGCCAAGCCCAAGAGATTTTTGGTTATGCAAATCCCTTGGAATACCTTGATGCTAAATATGGCCGTACTAAGGAACCACTTTTGCTGAAGTGAAGAGAAACTGGATTTTTGAATCTCGAAAGTTTTGCAGTGCTTCAAGCCCCTAGCGTGCTGAAACTGACTCTGTGGGGGAAATTTCTTGTAAATATGTGAGGTTTTTTTTTTTAAAAGACAAAAGTTCTCCCTCTCTTCCTTTTTTTATGATGCACCCTTTGTTTTGCCTATACCGCCCTTTCATGTTTTCAATATAGCGGGCATCTCTTTCGTGCCTTATTTTTTGTTACACACCTGGTTTTTTGCCTTGGCAGCCCTTTGAGGGTTTTCAACCTAGCAAACATCTCTTTTGTCTTTTTACTAGGATTTCCTTGGAAAAATCCCCTTAATTGGATTGGAGAGGAAGTGTGCATTTACCCTATAGAAGAGGAGGAAGAGATCTTGTTTTTGTGAAAGAGAGACTTTTATTTTGGGGAATTCCCCATGGCTCTTAGTGAGGAAGAAGGATACCAACTCGATTTGTGGAGATGTCAAAAGTGGTTAACTTTGTGGAGGAATGTTGTTAACCTTTTAGAAAGATGCACTTTACGACAGCCCCTATTATGTACTCTTTTGGAGATGACTCAAGGAGACGAGTATGAGTCTTTAGAGAGAAGAGAAGGGAAGCCCCAACTTGATTTCAAGAAGCTGGGAGTGTAGATGAACGATATGAATCCCTTAAACTCTACAAACAATGCAAATGACTCCAACTCTAAGAAAGGTGTTCTATCTCCAGTTATGTTAATGTTCATTTTGATTGCTTTGCAAATGAGTTATACAAAGATGTCTTGACATATTTTGAGAAGAAGGCTTACCACCATAACAATCTAAGGCTAAACACGTCTTTTTCTCGAATTAGACTGAACTATGAGGTTGCCTACGTTCCTCTCGAGGTCAGAAGCTCAGGTTGACGTAGTTCTGATTAATGCTCCATTTGTTGAGTATGTTGATATTTCAGGAGGCTGTATAACTCTTGGTTTTATGACTCTAAAAATGAGAGGTCTGGATTGAAAAGGGAATTCTTATCCTTGAACTTGATTAAGGTTTTCTGAAGGCAAGGGTCTTTAACCTCACAATACAGGAGATCTGGTAAGAGCTGTTAAGCTTAAGTGTTGAGAAGGGATAAAAGGAAAAGGAGGTTTTTTTTGTGCTCTAACTTTTGTCTAGGTCGCCATTTGTGGTTTTAAACCTAGCGAGCTTTTTCCATTCTTGTTATATATATATACATAGTCCCTTCAATAACATAGCTTGTGAGGCGAGACACGTTGTTGACAACATGGTTATAGCCCCCACTTTGCTTGAGTGATTACGGCAAGGTCTTCATATTTGTTTTATCGTGTTTGTTATGGTGTTTAGCCCCTAGACTTGTTCAAGTGATAGATTATATTCTTAAATTCATTTAGACATCTTTTCACAATGACTTTCATAGATTTGACATGACACAAACTTAATACACACGTTGACAAGAAAAGGAAATCATACATAGTTTTTTTAGAGAGAGAGGGAGGTAGTTATTGTGGCTCCCATGTTGCATTCCCGGGGTCCTCTAAGTGTTCGAGTTCGTCTTCTAGCAGTCTTATGTTGCTTCAGAAGTAAGTCTTCCGCCATAATTCCCGCGTCATACATGTGAGCGAAATCTGGGTAAAAACTCCAGCTAAGATGTGTGCGGTGGTCAATCTTCAAACCCTTCAAAAAGATATCCATTTGTTCTTTAGCTAAAGGTCTATCCACAACCTCAGCCAACATGTCATTCTAACGACATGCAAGGTCAACAATTCTATTTAACATGTTTTATATTTCCAAAATCTCTTACAAAAAGGAAATTCATATACCAAGATCCTCATGGGAAAAGGAAGGACAATTTTGAAGGGTATTTGTGGAAGGGATTTTTCAAATATCCTACAAGGTAATAAGATTTTTGGTTGGATTTAACCCCTATTCTTTTAGTGGCTATCTGCTTTGAATGCCAAGGGTTTATAACCGTTTGGGACTCAATTACATCATGCCACAAGTCTAGGGTTCTAGATAGGTAAGAGTCCCTAATTGAAAAGGAATGGGGGAGTTGTGGGTATAAATGTGACTCACATCCATCACATCATCCTTAATTCTCATATGTGTTTTATTCCCCCTTTTGCCCCAATTTTTCTCTCTCTCACACACGCACCATATTTGCTCTGTCTCTCTCTCTCTATGTCTAACCTAAATTGTAGAATCAATGGAGCCATCAAACTCTATTCTTGAGCAAGACATCTTGGATGTGCAGCCCATTTCCATGGCGATGCCCGAAGCCCATCAATATGAGCAAGAAGCTCAAACTCCCTCGTATGTCTCTGTTCCACAAACATCGGAGCAACTACCCTCTGAAACACCATCAATGGAGGTGCCTCCTCCATCTGAACCTATATCTGAGGAGCCTACCTCTGTTCCTTCTCCTTCAAAGGTACCTACTCCTCCTACATCTCCAATTCCACCAACTTATGAGACATCTCCACCAGTGCCTTCTGTTCCTCCCGTGGTTTCCCTAATTTCAACGAAAAGAAAGGAACCACCCTCCATCTCCAAAGGGAAAACTTCCAAAGCCAAGACTTCTCATCCCAAAAATCTGAGGAGATCTCATAGAGTGAGAAAGCTTTCTAAAGCTGATAAAGCCAAGCATCAGAAATCGCCTGGCGGGTAACCTTCTACAGCTATTACTCTTTAAGATGATGAAGAAGAGGAGGATGACTCTCAGTTCAGGCTAGTCAGAAGGCCTAGGGCTCAAAAGGAAACTCCCTCTCAAGCTGAAACAGAAGAGGAACCCCCTTATCAATTTGTTGCTGGCACTGGAAGGAAAGAAAAAGGTTGAAAAATTGAGCCTGAACAAACTGAAGAAGAGGATGGCTCATGTGAGGAATGTGATGATACTGTTGACGATGAGCACTTCAAACTAGGGCCTGAAGAGCTAGAACAAGAGAAGGAAGACCAAAAAGTGGAACAAGATGCTACTGAGGAGACAGATGCTGAAGAAGAAGAAAGACAACCCTCTCCCCCAAAGGATGTGACCTCAGATGTGCACACATCCAAACACACATCCTCTAGGCTGACAACCAAAAAGGGTAACTCTATTTCTCTGTCCTCATCTACTTCAATGATCCCTATTTCCCCTAAATTTTTGTCTCTGGATGCTTCTGAGAGGTATGGGAAAATAGTAAACAAGGCTTTGATCAAAGAAATGAGGAATGATAGGGAGTATTTTGCTAGGCTAGGGTTGGCCTAATTTTTTGAAGATAGAGGTATTCTGTTTACTGTGGACCACCCCAAAACCTTCTTTCCCAAAGTTATGCATGAGTTTTATACCAACTTGTCCAAAGACTTGAATAACCCTACACCCCCTATGTTTTTCACAGTTTATGTCAAAGGGAAATTTATATCCTTTTCCCCTTCTGTCGTTAATACCTTTCTAGGGCTAGAGGAAGTGCCTGATGAAGATTGTGAGGTTTCTGAGGATGAGATTGTGTCCACCTTAACCCATGGAATGCTTAAAGCTTGGCACAGAAAACCTAAGAACCTTGGTAGTGGATCCCTCACTTCTTTTTACCGTTTTCTCCATCTCACAGCCAATCTTTGCCCCTCCAATAATAAAACCTCTGTGACAAGGGTTCATCCTGATTTAATGTATAGGTTGGGTGCCAAGAAAGCCATCAATTTTGGGGCTTTCATCTTTAAAATATTTGTGGGTACTGTGAGTCACCTTCTAATAAATGGTACATTCCTTATCCCTCTCTCATCTACCAAATCATTGTTGCTCAAAGGGTTAAGACTGAATAGGGTGAGCCTAGGGGGAGTGAGTTTGAACTGTTAAAAGAGACAAAGACCCTCCTAGACAATAAGCAAAGGTTTATTGATCTTTCAATGGGAACTGAGTTAGAAGATGTGGCCACATCCAGTCACTCATCTGAGGATTCTATTAATGCTCAACTTGAAGCCCTAGATGTAGAGATCATTGCTGCTGAAGCACTCTCCATAGCCCTCACAACTCAACTGATTTCCTCCCAGACTCATGCTGAGAACTTAAAGGCTTTGAAGCTCAATCTCCAGAAATGGAATACTACCCTTTCTAGTCAAAAAGGAGGAGAAGAGGAAGAAGGTGGAAAGCCGCTTCTTTCGCGATCTTCTTTGTTCCTACGATCTTTGGATGGGGAAGTTGGGGAGATGTTTGAACTCGGGGGGAGTTTGGAGCTGGTTAATCTAGTTTAGTTTTTGTTTGGTTGACCATTAAACTGATTTGATTTGCTATTTTTTTGGTAGTTTGCTTTTAAACCGATTTGGTCTGTAATCTCATTAAACACTGTTGGATGTTTTTTCTGCCTTGGTTTGTTGAACTGCAATTTTTTGTGATATCTAATTTCTATGCAGGTTTTGTGTGAATATGTCTACACATCCTCACACACATCCAATTCAGGGGGAGATTTGAAATCTGAAAAATCTGGTTTCGTGATATATTATTGTTAAATCTTTGTTTTGACCAAAAAGTCCAAAATATGGGGAAATTGAAAGAGTGAGATTTTAGGGAATATTGACTTCCCAAATTTGAATCCAATTTGTATGTTTGGTAAGTGGATTTTATGAATTTTTTTTATCAAATATTTAAATTCCTATTTGGAAAAGGACATTGTTAAATATGTAAATAGATTTTATTTATGTAAATATATTTAGACTAGAACTAATATTCTAACAAATCTCTTTCCTTGTCAGTATCAATCTTATGTTTCCTTATATAAGTTGGATTTCATCAAATAAGGAAGAGATGACCGATTGAAGGACTTTTCAAAGTTGCATATAAATACAAGACCTCGACACATTGAGAGGACACACATCAAGAATTCTTTGGAAGAGAAAAACACTTTGTTTTTCACGGATTCGAGATAGATTTTAGGTTGTGAGTGAAGTTGTGTATTACATCTGAACTTACAGATTTCATACAAGTTCATCATTTTACTTCTGTTAGAATAGATTCTCCTCGAGAAAGGAAGATTGTTCTTGGTTTACAAGTTGGTTAGAACTTGCTTTAGTATTTTAATATTTTTGTTTCACTTATTCTTGTTTTCTTCTGTAAAACAGATCTTTAATAGTGAAAACCTTTTTGGGCTTAAAGCCTTGTTTGCTGGGACAGAACTGGTGATGGCCAAACGGGTCGGCCCGTCCCGGCCCGATCCGTGCGGACAAACCTTCGGGTGGGACGGGTTGAAGCCTGTCAGCCCGTTTGATAAAACGGGCCTAAACTTGGCCCGGCCCATCCCATTTCTTCAGTTCAAGCCCGCCCGTTTAGCCCGGATCTGAAGATCCACGGGCCAAACGGGTTTTCCTATTTTTTTTTAAATAAGGTCCGTACGGACTAGTATTTATTTATTAATTTTTTATTGAATAGGAAATAATATTTTAGACTTTATTTGTTACTAATATTTTTTACAAAAATGTATATAAAAAAAGATAGAAAAAAACTAAACAAATGAAAGTATATAAAAGAAAAGAGGGACAGACTATCCTTTATTTATTTTTATTTTTTATTAATTTTTTATTGACTAGGAAATAATAATTTAGACTTTTTTTATTACTGATATTTTTTACAAATATGTATATAAAAAAGATAGAAAAAAACTAAACAAATGAAAGTATATATAAAAGAAAAGAGGGACGGACAATCCTTTTTTATTTTTATTTTTATTAATTTTTAATTGACTAGGAAATAATATTTTAGACTTTTTTTACTCCCTTCGTCCTAGAGTAAGATTTTTATTTTTTATTTCTTGTCAGAAGGATCTTTGAGCAATATAGTAAATAGTTTAGGATTTAGTGTGGAATTAATAGTTGGGGTAAAGTAAAAGCATTATTAATATTTTTTAAAGGTTAAATTATTATTATTATTAAATATTTTTCTCTTAATTATTACTATTATATAATATTCAATTATCAATAATATTAGTAAACATTTCTTTACATATATGGTAATGATTTAGGATGTGCATGGAGTTTAGGATATGTAATATATAGTTTAGGGTATAAGATATACTCCCTCCGTCCTGGTAGAAACCGCACAGTTACTGTTTGCGCGGGGATTAAGTAAAAAAATAATGATATAAATGTTGTGAGTGTAAAAGTAAAATAGGAGAGAGAATGAGTGGAGGGAATAGTAAATTATAATGGTGTTGTGAGTATTAAAATAATGTAGGAGAGAGAATGAGTGGAGGGAATAGTAAAGATTCTTTGCCATTTTAGGAAGTGTGCAATTTGTAATGGGACGCTCAATAAGGAAAGTGTGCAGTTTGTAGCGGGACGGAGGGAGTATGATAAATAGTTTAGATATGGGATATAGTTTAGAATAGGGGTGGAAATGGTTCGGTTTAGCTCGATTTGGACAAATTTAGAAGTCAAACCGCTAACATCGGTTTGGAGAAATTTCAAACCGAGTTAAACCATAAAAAAATTCAGACCGAGCTAAACCAAACCGCTATGGTTCGGTTTGGTTCGGTCTAAACTGCGATTTGATTTTGCGGTTTAGACCACGGTCTAAATCGCTTTCAAACCATAATTTTTTTGGTAACCATTTTATGACTAATGAATATAAATAAGTACTTAGAATAAATACAAGCATAACTTGATTACTTTGAAACTAAAGTACCAAATATCAATCACCAAGCAACAATCATAGAACAATCTTTAAAGTAGAATACAAAATATACCATATGAAAATTACAAACAACAATCTTAAAGTATCATAGAACGGTTTGGCTCGGTTTGACTCAGTTCGGTTTAGTAGTGCCAAACCCCAAGCTAAGCTGAACCACATGGTTTGTTAATTTCTCAAACCGAGCTAAACCACTTATGTCTAAAAACCGAACCAAACCAAACCACACGGTTTGGCTCGATTCGACTCCAAACCGCGGTTTGAACCAAACCATTTCCACCCCTAGTTTAGAATATGGGTTACGAGGTATATGATTTAGGGTCTAGGGTATGGGCTATAAATATGATTTAAGGTATAGGGTTAGGGTATAGGCTTTATAGGCTTTAGGTATAGTGGTATATACTATAATGTTTAGGGTATAGGGGTATATACTTTAGAGTTTAGATATATGATTTAGGGTTTAGGGTATAGGGTATAAATATGATTTAAGGTATATGAGTCAGGGTATGGGATATATAGGGTTTAGTGTTTAGTGTTTAGTGAGTGGTATATAAATTGTTTAGTAGATAAAAAAAAACCTCTTTTTTACAAATAGGTCAGTGCGGACCTCAATGTAAACGGGCCACGGACCAAACGGATCTTCTGATCCTTGGTCCAAAGCCCGGTCCGTGCGGACTTCCTTGATTCAAGCCCGCCCAGTATACAAGCGGGCTGGGCGGACTACGGGTCACGGGCTGGACGGGCCCGTGCCAAACGGGCCAAGGGCAACGGTCCGTGCGGACCTCCCACGAATTTGGGCCCATTTTGGTCATCACCAACAGAATCAGTAAAATTTTAATTCTTTGTATTTTTTATTTTAATTCCGCTGCTTATTGGTGGATGTGTGAACAGTTCTGACTTATATCTGTACTCACATTCGTAATCTGTTATTTTGAAATGATTTACTAGCTACACTAAACTTTCAACCCAACAGATGCTTTCAAAAATAATAGGTTTCAACTTTGGTTTATACACATTTATGCCATGCACACTACTAAAAAACATACTTATTGCGATACAATTGTCCATATTCATTATTTGTCATTTTGGGTATAAAACAAAGTAGAACTCTTAGTCTGTAATCTAACAAAAAGTAAAATAGGACTATTAATTTGGGACCGAGGGAGTATATACAATTCAGTTGCCTCGTATTAGGATTGTTTTTCAAACTGAGCTAGCTCATATTCAACTCGAAAAAAATTCAACTCTATGAGCTTGAATAGGATTTTAATTCGTTAATTTTTTGAGTCGACTGGGCTTGACTCTTGTGTTTGATTTGGCTCGACTTGAGATCGACTCGTTTTAAGCTCGACTAGAAAAGCTCGCTAAAAACTCGAATTTTTCTTTGCTAAAGATCAACCTTTACTAGCTCATCTTGATAAGCTAGTTAAAAACTCAAAATTTTCATTATGGATGATCAACAATAACTCGAGTTCGGCTCGATAAAATCGTTAAAAATTTCATTTACAAAAAAAATGATGAAAACTCAAGCGTATCTCGTTAATACTGGAGTTCGAGAAAGACTCTAGCATCTCGCAAGCGGCCCACGATTAACTCGAAAACTAACTCGACTCGAGTTAACCACGAATTCAGTTCGAACTCGATAATATTAAATGAGCTCGAACTCAAACATAAAAAATTTGATCAAACTTGACCCATTTATAGCCCTACCTCGTATTAGTTAGTTACTCCCTCCGTCCCATTAGTATTAGCACAAACACTGTTTGCGCGGGAATTAAGGAATATGATATTTTAATAAAATGTTGTGAGTGTAAAAGAATGAGTGGAGAGAGAATGAGTGGAGGGTGTAATAAATTATAATGGTGTTGTGAGTATTAAAATAATGTAGGAGAGAGAATGAGTAGGGTTGGGTGAATATTTTATTAATATAAAATTTCCTTTTTTAAAGTATGCGGATATTAACGGGACGCCCAAAAAAAAAATGTGCTAATATTAGCGGAACGGAATAATTGTCCATATTCATTATTTGTCATTTTGGGTATAAAACAAAGTAGAACTCTTAGTCTGTAATCTAACAAAAAGTAAAATAGGACTATTAATTTGGGACCGAGGGAGTATATACAATTCAGTTGCCTCGTATTAGGATTGTTTTTCGAACTGAGCTAGCTCATATTCAACTCGAAAAAAATTCAACTCTATGAGCTTGAATAGGATTTTAATTCGTTAATTTTTTGAGTCGACTGGGCTTGACTCTTGTGTTTGATTTGGCTCGACTTGAGATCGACTCGTTTTAAGCTCGACTAGAAAAGCTCGCTAAAAACTCGAATTTTTCTTTGCTAAAGATCAACCTTTACTAGCTCATCTTGATAAGCTAGTTAAAAACTCAAAATTTTCATTATGGATGATCAACAATAACTCGAGTTCGGCTCGATAAAATCGTTAAAAATTTCATTTACAAAAAAAATGATGAAAACTCAAGCGTATCTCGTTAATACTGGAGTTCGAGAAAGACTCTAGCATCTCGCAAGCGGCCCACGATTAACTCGAAAACTAACTCGACTCGAGTTAACCACGAATTCAGTTCGAACTCGATAATATTAAATGAGCTCGAACTCAAACATAAAAAATTTGATCAAACTTGACCCATTTATAGCCCTACCTCGTATTAGTTAGTTACTCCCTCCGTCCCATTAGTATTAGCACAAACACTGTTTGCGCGGGAATTAAGGAATATGATATTTTAATAAAATGTTGTGAGTGTAAAAGAATGAGTGGAGAGAGAATGAGTGGAGGGTGTAATAAATTATAATGGTGTTGTGAGTATTAAAATAATGTAGGAGAGAGAATGAGTAGGGTTGGGTGAATATTTTATTAATATAAAATTTCCTTTTTTAAAGTATGCGGATATTAACGGGACGCCCAAAAAAAAAATGTGCTAATATTAGCGGAACGGAATATTAGCGGGACGGAGGGAGTACATAAAATTTCATACCCTATCCGGTATTATGGTTAGGTAGCTGAACAAATGACAGCTATGCTAAAAAAAAAAATCATAGAAACAGTGGCGGTGGATTCAGACTCTTATGTGAGTGTGTGACCTATAATTTTAACGTCACAATTCACGGTTTTTGATATGTAAAAGTATCTTTTTAAAAATAAATTAACGAAGTCTTAAAGAAAAATAACACCCGATATTACTTTTTATAGTTAGACTTGCTAATTTTGAAAAAGAATATGTGATGCTTTCAGATATCAGTCAACTTTATTTGACACTAAAAGCACAAAAGTGAACATAAATAAATAACGAAATTGAATACAAGAAAAAAATCAATTATTGTTCAAAAAAATATCCGAACAACAGTATAAATTGAGATACGAACATAGATTTGTTCGGATCAGATCTAAGTGGATTGGGCCATAAACATAATCCATCTCAAATTACGATATGGCTTCTCGTACATCCTTCTCGGCATCATCAAGGCCGACCAAGTTTATCAAGGCCCAGCAAGCACATATAAATGCTCCAACTATAAGTGCCGAGGAGACCTCCCTCGTATGCCGAGATCGCCTCCATAGAGGACGAGGTGCCTCCCTCGGCCTTGACGTTTTCAACGGGTTCCCCATATTACTCTTTCCTTCCCCGGCTCATCACAGATCGAGAGGTCATTAATGACGAGGAGAGAAAAGTTCGCACCTCGGCATATCTTCATATGACGAGGAGACAAAATCATTCATCTCGGCATATCGTTATGTCGACAAATCTTCATATGACGAGGAAAAGAATTCACGATCAGCATATCATCATATGACGAGATAAGGAATTTGTGCTCCTCGGCTTTTCGTCAAGCAGTTCTTACAATCCTAGTCAAACAAGGATTCAGCAGTTACAATCTTATCAGAATTGTAACCACCTCCTACAATTCAGATCAAACAAGGACTCTTTAATAGATATAATCCTCCTAGGATTATACCTTATCTCTTTACAGTCCAAGTTCAACATGAATTCTGTCAATCCATCATTATAAATACAAGTCATAATTTCCTTATTCTGGTACGTTACTTTTGATATTCCGAAACTCTGTCAATTTAGTTTCTCTCACTACAAACCGTGAACTTATTCTCACGCCAGAGGGCCTTCGCCGGTGAAGCCCCGACTTAATTTACGTGTTTTGTCTTATTTTCAGGCTAACCAATCGCCGGAGCAAACCAATCGCTTGAATTTGGGTTGATTTGACGATTTTGGCATCTTCAATGTCCAATTTACTTTTAATTACTCCGTCGACACTAATTGAATGTCCAAATATTTTAAAAGACATGAACGGTATAAACCTAAGCACGAACATGGGCTGATCCGGGAAAGACCCAAGTGAATTGGGCCCTAAATATAATCCATCAAGATTAAGTAACGAGGGAGGACCTGGACTTCCTCGTCTCTGTCTGTCTCGGCATTACCTAGGCCGACAAGGCCTTAGCAGGTGCAATGATCAAGGCCCAAATCAAGGGCCGAGGAGACTCCCGTCCAAGGCCGAGATGCCTTCCCTTGGCGACGAGGAGGCCTCCTCGGCTATCCCATCATTGCTCCTCGGATATACAATTACCAGGAATTGGGCGTCCTCCATTCCTTCATATTTCCTCCCCGACTCATCATAAACTGACCAAGTGACGATGACGAGGAGGGACCTCCCCGGATTACCGACAGAATTACAACTTATTCAGTTCTATCCCAATAAGGATACCAAGCAGTTATATATTCTTATCAAGATTGTAACCACCTCCTATATCAATTCAAGTCAAATAAGGACTCTACAACAGATATAATCCTCTTAGGATTATATTTTATCTTTAAAACAGTCCAAGTTCAACATGGATTCTACATATCCATCACTATAAATACAAGCCATTATTTCCATATTTTGGTACGTTATCTATTTGACTCGAAGCTCTGTCAATTTGATTTCTCTCTATACAAACCGTGAACTTACTCTCACGTCGGAGGGCCTTCGCCGGTGAAGCCCCGGCTTAGTTTACGTTTTCTGTCTTATTTTCAGGCTATTCAATCGCCGGAAAACAACCTATCGCTTGGATTTGAGCTGATTCGACTTTTTGGCAGCATCAGTTTGATTCCATTGCCGAGAATCGATTCAAACGCCCATTATTTAGCCTGAGAATCCGCTCGCCTGAGCCCTTTTTTCCGCCATATAATTCTTACTTTTTGGCCGTAAAAGCCAGTTTTTGTTTTTTGATTTGTTTTGTTTTGGCCGGATTCTGCCAATTTTCGCCTGAAAAAATCGTTTGACCGGAAAACTGTGATTTTGGCCGAAAAGTTGTTATTTTGGCCGTCTGCAATTACTGGATAATCTTTGGCAAGAAATTAGTTTGATCCCAAAATTTTGTTTCAATGGAGGACGGACAAACCATCAGTGTTACTAATGAGGAGAACCGGGGTCAGGGAGACGAGATCCCTCCCACCAAGGAGATGCTTCCACCTCCTCCACCTCTGAATGACGGGATACCATCCCTCGGCATGACTCTCCGCTCTATGGCACAGCCAGTTGCAGAGGAAAATATGGAAGACCCCCCTCGTCATACTCGTCCACGAGGAAGACGAGCTGCAAGCAAGAAGACAATGAGGAACGTCGACGTTGGACAAGCTGAGAACGCCCAACCCGTTGACCGACGTACCTTGTTGCATGGAAAAATGGAGACATTGCAACGTATCTACGAGACTCAGGCTGCTTTATTGCAATTAGACCCAGAAAACTCAATGGCCGAGTTTATTAGGCCTTCGAGGTTGGGCAACTCTCGTGGAAGCGAAACTCAGGGTGAGAGATGAGATAGCCAGAGGAGTCCTCCTCGTGGCCGAGATCCTCCTCCCCGTGAGCCTGATGTACCACCTAAGCATAACCTCCGAGATGCCCCTCATCCTCGGCCTAACAATCAGGACAACGAAAAGACTGTGGTAAACCTGAGAAGCCACATAAATTCGAAGGAGCAGGAGGTAAATTCTGCCGACTTGCGAGCAAGGCTCAGTCTGGCACATCGTTTATCCCCTCCTTGTCTTAACCTATTACCTCGTCACAGTCATCCCCCTCGGCATAACTCCCCTCGTCCCAGAAATCACGTAAGGCCGAGGAGCCCTCAACCATACAGGATGTTCCTCGGCCACCAAGAGATGGAGCCAAGGAAGGATAAGACACCTTCCAGACGAGGAGATAATCATCGTAATGATGAGGAACACAGTAGGGTGAATGGTCACTCAAGAAGAAGTTCCCATCGTAGTTCCTACCGAAGCACACATTCCAACACTGGAAAAGGGATTGATGCTAAAGAATTGTTACTCTTAAAAAAGAGAATCGACGATATGGAGCTGAAGAAAGAGGACGAGGAAGATGATGACACCAGTGCAAGCCGTCCCTTTTCCCAAGAGATCAATGATGTCCTACCTAACCATGCCTTTAAGGTCCCAAACTTTGACAAATATGCGGGAACCACCGACGCAAAGGACCATGTGCAAAGTTTTGAATCCACTATGGCCCTCCTCACCAAGGCAGATGACATCCTCTGCAAAGCTTTTGCGAGTACCTTCTCCGGAACAGCATTGACCTAGTTCCATGAGCTGAACAAGGGAAGCATTAACAGCTGGAAGAATATGAGGAGGAAGTTCCTGGATCATTTTGCCATGGCAGAGAAAAGGAAGAAGAGACTGACCGACCTTGCTAACATCGAGCAAGGAAAGAATAAAACCACTCTGAGCTACTACAACAGGTTCAGAGCTATGGCAGACCAAGTTGAAGAAAGCCTGACTGACAGGGAGGTGATTGTCTGCTTCAACTCCGGACTTAGATCCGGACAACTGATATATGAACTCTCCGCCAGAGAGTCCAAGTCTAAGTCATACTTATTCAATGTGTCATATGCCATCGCCATGGCGGAAGAGAAAGCAAGAATAAGGCTGATAAGACAGAGACTGAAGAAAATGCTAACAGTCCATCCTCTAACAGAAACAGCTACAAGGGCAAGAAAAGATCACGGGGAACGGAAAAGACTGAAATCTTCAGCCCCTCACCAAGCCAATCACTGAAATTATGCAATTGGGGAATCTTCTGAACCCCCGTCCGCTCAGTGACCAACCAAAGTACCCACGTGACCCATCCAAGCACTGTGATTTTCACAAATACTATGGTCTCAACACTGAGAACTGTTTCGCCCTCAAAAAGATGATCCAGAAATGGGTTGATGAAGGCAAGCTAGATCGATATGTCTTGAAGAAGGACGGCAAACGAAAAAGGCAAAAAGCCAGTGAAGACAAGGATACGGATGAAGAAGAAGACAGGCCTCCCAGGGCCAAACTCCATTAGTTCTCCTAAGCACAGTTCTGTCCGTCCTAGATATAGCCCCTCATCTCGTCAAACGGCCAGAACTCGGTGGGCCAGCTATGACTTGAGACAAGAAGAGCTGCAGGACGTAGACGAACCAGTTGAAAGGGAGGTACTAGATGGACATAAGGATAACAATGAAATTCAAATTCAAATTTTAGCAAGAGCAGAGCACTTTCATTAATTCTAGTTTTAGTTTTAATCTATTCTTATGTAATAGGTTATCGTTGTTAGTTTTTACTTTTCTAGCAAGGTAGGATTGCAATTTGATGTAATCGCTTCAATTTATGAAATTTACTTCGTCAACGTGCAAGTCAACTACCAAGACAAACACTTGAGGATGGAGAATCATCCTCGGCCATCAAAGGGGCAAGCTCTCTCCAATAATTGCCAAAGACCCATGACCAAGCGAGTTTTCTCCTCGTCATGGATAGGTGAGACCAAAACCATTTACAACCTATGTACGAGTCATCTTTCTCGTCATAAAAAGATGAAAAGTAAGAAAGCCCAACGTCTGGACGAGGAAACACCTCGGCTCTAACGAAAAATGCACCAAAAACATCTACGACCTATGTACGAGTCATCTCTTCGTCATAGAAAGATGAAAAAGAAGAAAGCCCAACGTCTAGACGAGGAACACCTCGGCTCTAACGACTAACGCGGCAAAAACATCTACGACCTATGTAAGAGTCATCTTCCTCATCATAGAAAGATGAAAAAGAAGAAAGCCCAACGTCTGGACGAGAACACCTCAGCTCTAACGACTAATGTGGCAAAACCATCCACGACCTATGTACGAATCAACTTCCTCATCACAGAAAGATGAAAAAGAAGAAATCCCAACGTCTGAATGAGGAAATACCTCGGCTCTAACTACTAATGCGGCAAAACCATGCATGACCTATGTACGAGTCATCTTCCTCGTCATAGAAAGATGAAAAAGAAGAAAGCCCAACGTCAAGAGGAAACCCATCGGCTCTAACGACTAACGCGACACATCGATCAAGACCAAGGAATCTTCCTCGGCCAAATGACCTAAAATAGGCAAAATTGCCATAGCATCTAGAGCGAGCTATCTTCCTCGTTCTAGATTACCAAAGGTACGAGGAGACCTTCCCCGGCTACCATAAATCTTGTGTATTGATTCAAACATGCGACACACATTCAATAATTCATGTCAAAGAAGTGAAGGACAACGTGAATTGAAAGAAAGGGACATTTCATTAAATATAAATAGCAAATTACAATGCCCTATTCTATTACAACAAAGAAATCCTTAGTACGGTTGCCGGTGAAAGGTTCCTAAAAAACTCCATCATCCCGGTATCAGCGTTCACCTCGGCTTCAATATTTGGAAGGGTCATCTGCTGAGTCTGAGCATCAACTTGAGTATCCTCATTGGTTGGCTCCTCAGCATGAGCATCCCCATCTTTCTCGGCGCTCAAATCCTCATCCTCATCCCGGGCAATGATGGCATTAAGGTTTTGGGGATCGACGAGAGGAGGGACCCAGACAGGACGGCCAGCCTCCTCATCAGCTTCAGCAATCAAGCCTAAGGCATACTCTGAATACGGAACAAGGTAATGGAGGGCCCTGGCAGCCTCATCATAGGAATATTGAGTTATAAGCTGGGCAAGCGTCTCCAGATCCAAGCCGAGGGAAGTGTCGGCCATGATCCTTCGGGCTAGATGCAAATAGCCGTCAGAAAACATGGTAGCCGTCTCCTCGGCTATGGTATCTCGGAAGGCCGAGCTAGCTTTATACTTGAAAAGAGCCTCTTCGATTTGTAAAGGCACGCCAGCCTCCACCTCCTTAAGACGGGCTCCGGTCACCTCGACCTCCTTAGACTTGGATTTGAGCTCAGCCTGGAGCCCCTCGACAATGGCCTGCCCGGCCCTAGCATCCTCCTCGGCCTTGGCATGAACCTCCTCGGCTTACTTTTCAGCTTTGACCTTGGCCCCACCGCTTAAAGCTCTTCCATCAACGCCTTCACCAAGCTTGATGCCTTAGCTTGTTCGACCTCGTTCTTCCTCACTTGGCCCTCAAGTTCCTTCATCTTGACATTAGTGGCCTTGTTCTGGATGGCCTCATATGTCGTGATTGTGTAAAGCTACAACAAAAAGTAAAAAATTATCAATAATCTATAGCTCGATGGACCACAACTCGACCAAATATGAGCTTGGGCCCAGTACGGGCTAGCAAATCTAACCCCCTCATCGTGGGGTAGAGGGCCAGTTTCATCACCACTTTATTGACATCAGAATTGGTCTTCATTGTATGGGCAGTGAGCTCTAGAGGAGGGGCCACGTCGGCAAACCTCTTGAAAGGAGGCTCCTCGGAGGACGGTTCGATGATGGGGCGCTTTTGGCCTGCTTGCCTGACCAAGTTGGTCTCTTCGGCTGAGGTCTGGCTGACCTCCATACCTCCTCCCTCCTCGATATCATCAGTATGAACTTGGAGGCTATGCCCCTCTTCAGTCTGGCTTAGTGGTTGCCCGGAGTGAGTCTTCTCGTCCCCTCCCCCAGTAGATCAATAGGTAGTGCAGAGGCTCCTTTGTCGGAGAGGATCACCTAGTGCCTAGTAGCCTCCTCTTGCCTCTTTGAAATGGCCTAGGAACGAGAGGTCTTCCTCCTCTGCTTCAATAATGCCATAGGGTCAAGCTTTTTCTGAGACATCTCTCTCTCCTACTCGGCGGTCAGATCTGTAACATGATGAGGAAGGGTTAGCAAATATTACGAGGAAGGAAAAGACACAAAATAGGACAAATGTGAGAGACGGGAAAGTTACAGCCAGCGATGCTGTCCTCGGTCAAGCACTGGTCGTTGTTCTGTCTACAGAATCACAAGCAACATGGAAGAATAGGCCGGGATATATCCTCCACTTGGGAAACCGGTTGCCCCTAGTGAAGGGGACGAGAGGGACTATATTGCCGATAGGCCCTGGCATGATGCCGGCCTGGGCATAGTATCTAAAATCACTCTCCAAGGACAACCAGCTCAAGGTGCCTACCTCGGCAAAGTGGGTCAACTTCTCTTTGAGCTGGTTGCTCCACTCAGCTCTCCATGTAACTTTGGGCAGACGGGGATCCTCAGAAGGAGTTGAAAACTCCCAGCCCTGTCGGCTTTCAACTCGAATGACGCGGTGGTTCCACCCAGCCACCTTGCTCAAATTCTAGACTACGGCACAGGACGATGAAACCTACGAGAAACCTCACCGCATTAGCACCTAGTATGGCAGGGACAGCCTGCATATCTTCCAAAAATTCATTTATAAATGGATCTAAGGGAAGAGGAAGTCTCTGCTGGAATTGTTTGTAGAAGAAATTGACATGGTTAAGGTTGTAGTAAAAGTCCAGGGCTTCTGCTTCATTCACAATTGGGGTCCAATGGGAATAACTTAAGTGATACTCGTCCCTCGGAACTCCATACTTGATATATATCTCCTCAATCATTGGCTCACCGTCCTTATCTGGTCTCGGCCTAGGAGTTGAGGCCTTACCTCGGCCAGCACTACCTCGGTATTGGTCGAGGACGAGGGACCACTAGTGCTAGCGCCGCTTCCTCTTCCCGTCATATCTTCACAAACCATGGAAAATAAATCAGAATAATTTCCCAAGGCATTAGGACGGGGAAGAGAATGATTGCCCCTCCTAGTCGTTTACAATAAGGCCGAAGAGGAAGCCTTACCCGTCAAATGAGGACGACTAAGATGATCCAACTTCAGGTAGATGAGGACGATGTGGTCCATCATCTCGGCCCAGTCATGGAAGATTACTATATTGGGGGACATGGAATCAACTCGGTCTATTCTCATCTTGCCCGGATAACGTACATCCTCCCTCGGGCAACCATATCTCATCAAAATTTTTCCTATCTCCATCAAGGTCACTAACATCCATGGACCCCTCTCCCATCGGTAAATGATGTGGCGGATTTCATTATATGTAATTCCCTAATTTTCTAGACAGTTTATCCTTATTTTAATGTAATTTAGATTAGTTTCGATGTAATTTTGAGTAGACTATGAATTGGTAAGTTTGTGAGAAATCACTATACTTTTGAGACATATTTTGAGTGATTTTGTGATGTTCCTGCAAAGTTTATTAACGCTGAGGATAAAGCTGCTATTATAAGAAGTGCAGGGATCAAACTGCAAAGCAACAAAGTTCAGTGAATGGAAGGAAATTTTGGGAACTTGAAGGACTAAATTGGAAAAGGGAATTAAAGGAATCTAATTGAGTTTTCAAGGCAAGGCAGCACGTGAAGAAGCAGGCACATGGACCAAGAAATTATCAGATGACTGAGGCTGGAAAAAGTGGACTTTGAGTTTATTTTATTTTCTTTTTCTTTTTCCTTTTTCTTATTAATATTATTATTATTATTATTATTATTATTATTATTATTATTATTATTATTATTATTATTATTATTATTATTATTATTAATTTAGGTTTTTTTAGAAGGAAGGAGTATATAAACTCCTTTAACATTATTTTTAGGGTTATCTAGAGTTTTACTTTTTCTTAGAGAGATTTGAATTCCTCCATGGAAGCTTGAACTCATTGCTTTAGATTTGACTTCTTGAACCCCAATTTATCAATTTGAGGTATTTTTCTTTTCAATCTGTTTATCCCTATTCATAATTTTACTTGTGTTTATTTTAGATTTATAACTAGGGTTTGTGAACCTGATCAATTCACTAGTTCTTTTTATGAATCTTTGCTAGAATTTTCTATGACTGTGCCAGTATAGGAAATTCATGAGTAGCATCTTTACGATTTATGCATGTGCCATGGTAAATTGTGAAGTGGGTAAAATTGGATGATTATCTGTGTGAAACAATCATAGAAAGCATTCTTGATCTTAGTTTCTTAAATCGTTCATCAATTAATTCTGCGATCTAGACTGTGCCAGTTGGATTAATTTATTAATTAGGGTTTTTAGTGAGTGTGCCACTGCTAGTAACTATTCTGAAAGAAGAAACAGAGATTGAAACAGATCTTGTGATCAGGTGAATAGGGTGACATTGAAAAGAGATATCAATGATAATTGACTAATTAGGTGGGGAAGGAATCAAATCTAAAGTGTTTCTAAATCATTGTTTTTGCTTTTAATTAGTTTAATTTCTATTTTAAGGAATTAATTCATCAACAAACAAACCCCCCATTTGTGTGTGACTAGTTCGTAATCAATAACCGTTCTTCATTGGTTCGACCCTAGACTTACCTTTGCTACATTCTTGTGGCCGAGTCCCGGTTTAATTTAGTAGGTGTGCGACTAAGCCTACCAAATTTTGGCGCCGTTGCCGGGGAACGGTGTTTATTTGTTTACGCTCTTATTTTAATTCTTGTTCTTTTTATTTTCTTTGTATTTATTTTTTTAGTTGGATTAGTAAACAGATGGCAAATCAGACATTGAGGCAGAAAACTGCCCTGAATTGGAGCGAGCAATCTCATGCAGTTCAGTTCCCCACTCTGCCTACTGGGGTTACATTTGAGTTGAAGCTAGGTTTGTTGAGCCAGTTACCGCACTTTACTGGGATGCCCGGTGAGAACCCGAATCAACATATATCCCAGTTTGTGCAGATTTGTCAGAGCATGAAGCCAGCAGCACTTCCGATTGAGCATCTCCTCCTTAGAGCATTTTCTTTCACTCTGACAGATGATGCTAGTGCATGGTATTACCATCTGCCGCCTAACAACATTACCACATGTCATCAGATGAAGGAGGTGTTTCTTGATGAGTTCTTTCCTCCAGATCAGATCAATGTGATGAAGCGGGACATTAGCAACATGGAGCATAAGGTAGAGGAGACACTATATGATTATTATAACAGGTTCCATAAGTTGTGCAGAAGTTGCCCGTATCATGGATTTGATGATGATCAGTTGATAGTATATTTCTATGGAGGGTTGACAGTCATGGATAAGCGGTTTGTGGATTCTTGTTGTGGGGGCAGTATACTCAACAAGACGACTGAGGATGCTAATGAGATTATAGATGAGTTGGCTAAGAGCACTCGGACACATGGCAGGAGGTCGAGTTTCAGACGGGTTAATGCTGCGAATTCTTGTAGTGGTGTGAAAAATAAGCTTGAGACAGATGTTGAGGACCTTAAGGGGATGATGAGACAATTATTGATGGGTCCACCACAGAGTCAGCAGTATCCCACTAATCAGTACAATGCTTATAGACCACCATATGGACTGCAGCCGCAGCAGCCGCAACAGCAGGGACAGTCTACAGAAGATATATTCCGTACACTGGCTCAGAGTATGACCACTTTTTCCAGCAGTTTTCAGCAGTATCAGTGGTCTTGAGAGACAGATAGGGCAGATTTCAGATGTTGTGAGTAGGTTGGAGGCTCAAATTCGAGAAAGTTGCCATCACAGACTGAACCGAACCCTTTGCAGAGTGCATGTGCCATGACTTTACGCAGTGGTAAGGAGACTGGGAAGGAAGTTATACCAGAGGAGCCAGTAATTGAGGTTGAGCAGGTTGTGCCTGAGGAGAAGACCCCAGAGGAGGAGAAGAAAGCTACACCAGAGCCCACAATTTTTGAGCCGGATGTTCCATTTCCTGAGGCCTTGAGAGAGCATCGCAAACCAGAGCCTAACAAGGCTATATATGATACTTTCAAGAGGCTTGAGGTAAATATTCCATTTTTAGACCTATTGCAGACTGTCCCGAGATATGCTAAATTCTTGAAGGAGTTGTGTAAATTGAAGAGGGATCAGAAGGCGAGAATTCTGGAAAAGGTGAAGATGAAAGAGCATGTGTCTGCGGTCTATCATAAGAAGATGCCCAAGAAGTGCAGTGATCCGGGTATGTTTGTTATTCCTGTGTCTTTGGGTGATGATTCTGAGCATATGGCCATGCTTGACTTGGGTGCTTCAATCAATGTCATGCCTTATGCATTGTTTGAAAATCTTAAGTTGGGATCTCTACAGGATACTAGGGTAGTCATTAAGTTGGCTGATAGATCCAATGCCTACCCTAAGGGGAAGGTTGAGGATGTGCTTGTTCGGGTTGGTAAATTTATTTTTCCCGCAGATATTTATGTACTAGATATGGATACGGATCCTAAGGCTCCCATTCTGTTGGGGAGGCCATTTATGTCTACGGCTCATACTAAGTTGGATGTTTCCAACGGATCTTTGACTATGGAGTTCGATGGGGATTTAATGGATTTCAACATTTTTTACTCCAATAAAGACCCTAAGGTTGTTCATGGTTTATGTTTCATGGGTGTAGTTGAGCCGAAGGTAGAGGATTTTTCCAAGGTTTGTAGTGGGATTGATGATGTAAAAAAGGGGTTGAAAATACCGGTGGTAAAACATGGACCAAGAAAGGTGAAGAATCTTCCTGAGCACCGAAATCATGCATTTGGAGGTGAGGAAGAAGTGATGATGTTTAGTGGTCCGATGGAAACAGGGAAGCATGGAGGTTTAAGCACGATGAACAAAAAGACTAAGGGATTTATGCAGATAATTCGAGCTCAAACGGGATGGAGTGTGCACTAATGAGGTACCATTTATTCCATTACGTTTAAACTGTCCTTATTTTTTTTAGTTTAAGCGTGGGGGAAGGATTTGTAGTTGTATAGTATGCATTTTTTTTATTCTAGATAGTTAGTTTTTTTTTTCAAAAACAATAAAATAAAAAATAGGGGGGGCAACTCAGGCGTCCGCCTCAATTGTAATGAAGTGGCCGCCTCAAAGACTGTAGAGAGGAGCCAAAGTTCATCAATTCCAGGCGGCCGCTCCATTATCGTCAGGCGTACGCCTCATTGTCAATGTAAAAAAAAAAGGCCTTTAAAAAAAAATAGAGGCATGTAAAAAAAATAGAAGCCTGAAAAAACAATAAAAAAAATAGAGGCTTGAAAAAAAATGTAATTTCAAGACGAACGAAAGTACCTAGGCCAATGTCCCAAATTTCTTGGCCAGCCAACCTTGCCTCGGCCGCTGCATTGCTATGGCCAGCCACTCCAATTTTTTTTTCAGCTGCAGCCCTCTACTTCCAATCAACTACAATTTAGTCCTCCAACTTCCATATCTTTCACCTTGGTACCTCCTTTTCCCAAATTTTCATTTTAACCCATGAACTTTCTAAAACCAATTTGACCCCTTATTTTCCCATTTTTCCACTTTAGCCCTAAACTTTCAATCCAAGCTTACCTCTCCCATTTTCTTCTTATTTTCATTTTAGTCCCTATACTTTCAAACCCTTGAAACTTGGCCATTATTCACCCATATTCATCAACAATTTGGGAGTAGCTCTAGCCAAGAACCATTTTGTGGGCCAGATTGATTTTCACCGCCTCAGTAGTCCCGAAAGGTAAACCTTTACCTTATTTGTTTTGTAATGATGCATATGGGACAATGCATTGTTTAGTGAGGGGGGTGGAGTTTGTATAGTTGTTTTTTGGTTTGTATAGTTGTTTTTCTTTATTCCTTTTCAAAAAAAAAAATATATGGAAAAAAAATGAAAATTAAAAATAAAAAATTGAGAGGCTAAGTGAAAACCCGAAAGGGCGCTTAGGCAAAAGGTGAGGTTTTGAGATGTATTATCATTTATTCACCGGTGTTGGCGTTGTAAGGGGGGTTTGGAGTTTTGGGTAGGATATACACTATTGGAGTAGGAGGTTCAGATAGTGGAGTTTAGGCTAGAAAATCCTCGTTCTTTTCTGGAGATATAAGGGGGTGTAGGTGTTTTGTTACGAGGTAAAGTTTTGAGCTTAATTATAAATCATACATAAAACTTTAGTTTATGAGGGGGATTGTAGTGTGAGATAAGCGTGGGGGAAAATTAGGACATTTTTAGTTCCCCTTGGTTTTTATGTGTGGGCCCTAGTTCGGATGACCATTTACATGTTGGAGTTGGTTTCGAGTTAGGGCCGTGTATTCATATGATTTTGAGGAGTGATAAGGAGACGGAAGCATTTATATTCTGTATTGTTTTTGACTGATATGGATTGGTGGAATAGAGAAGATTAGGGGTCATTTTCCTCCCATGCTACGCTGATTAGATCGGTGCTTAGAGTGGGATAGGATATTACTCAGGGACGAGTAATGGTCTAAGCGTGGGGGAATTTGATGTGGCGGATTTCATTATATGTAATTCCCTAATTTTCTAGACATTTTATCCTTATTTTAATGTAATTTAGATTAGTTTCGATGTAATTTTGAGTAGACTATGAATTGGTAAGTTTGTGGGAAATCACTATACTTTTGAGACATATTTTAAGTGATTTTGTGATGTTCCTGCAAAGTTTATTAACGTTGAGAATAAAGCTGCTATTATCAGAAGTGCAGGGACCAAACTGCAAAGCAACAAAGTTCAGTGACTGGAAGGAAATTTTGGGAACTTGAAGGACTAAATTGGAAAAGGGAATTAAAGGAATCTAATTGAGTTTTCAAGGCAAGGCAGCACGTGAAGAAGCAGGCGCATGGACCAAGAAATTATCAGTTGACCGAGGCTGGAAAAAGTGGACTTTGAGTTTATTTTATTTGATTTTCTTTTTCTTTTTCTTTTTCTTTTTTCCTTTTTCTTCTTATTATTATTATTAATAATTTAGGTTTTTTTAGAAGGAAGGAGTATATAAACTCCTTTAACATTATTTTTAGGGTTATCTAGAGTTTTACTTTTTCCTAGAGAGATTTGAATTCCTCCATGGAAGCTTGAACTCATTGCTTTGGATTTGACTTCTTGAACCCCTGTTTATCAATTTGAGGTATTTTTCTTTTCAATCTGTTTATCCCTATTCATAATTTTACTTGTGTTTATTTTAGATTTATAACTAGGGTTTGTGAACCTGATCAATTCACTATTTCTTTTTATGAATCTTTGCTAGAATTTTCTATGACTGTGCCAGTGTAGGAAATTCATGAGTAGCATCTTTACGATTTATGCATATGCCATGGTAAACTGTGAAGTGGGTAAAATTAGATGATTATCTGTGTGAAACAATCATAGAAAGCATTCTTGATCTTAGTTTCTTAAATCGTTCATCAATTAATTCTGCGATCTAGACTGTGCCAGTTGGATTAATTTATTAATTAGGGTTTCTAGTGAGTGTGCCACTGCTAGTAACTATTCTGAAAGAAGAAACAGAGATTGAAACAGATCTTGCGATCAGGTGAATAGGGTGACATTGAAAAGAGATATCAATGATAATTGACTAATTAGGTGGGGACGAAATCAAATCTAAAATGTTTCTAAATCATTATTTTTACTTTTAATTAGTTTAATTTCTGTTTTTAGGAATTAATTCATCAACAAACAAACCCCCCATTTGTGTGTGACTAGTAATCAATAACTGTTCTTCAGTGGTTCGACCCTGGACTTACCTTTGCTACATTCTTGTGGCCGAGTCCCAATTTAATTTAGTAGGTGTGCGACTAAGCCTACCAGTAAACCCTAAGGTTTCCCTTGTGGTAGCCATAAATATCGCGAGGATCATGTTCCCAAGAGCGAGTCATTGCTAACAAGGGACGAGGGGGCAAGAAGGGGTTCAGGAAATCGTTCAAATATAAAACTCAAGAAAAGCTTCAAAAGGACAACAATGACGGTTTCGAAGAAAAATTCAAGCAAAGCCCTAGAAATGCAAGGTAAAGGCAGAAATCAGTAATGGGAAAGAAATTATACCTGTTTTCCGATGAAGATGGGTGAATGCTAACGAAAAATTGAACGTTTCTGGCAAATCTGGGCGTACTCTCAAGAACACGAAGAACAGCTTTTTGAACCTTGTTAATTCGCTCTCAAATGCTCAAGGTGATAAAAGGTTGAAATTGAAGGGGGACTTTGTTTTTATACTCATCCAAATGGGTCGAACCCGAAACAAAATGGTCCAAACGGGTATGGCGCCCCCAACATTTAATGCATTAGTGGGTTCCTAAGAGACGTGTCTGACGTCGTGCACCGTGGCCCATCATTGTACGAAATAACCGATGGACAACTGAAGCGACACATTGCCACGTAGACGACCTTTCATATTCGTATAGGCCGAGGTAGAGCATCACTTCCTACTCGGCATAGCCGAACTAGGAAGTCGGGGGCCACTGAACGGTATAAACCTAAGTACGAACATGGGATGGTCCAGGCAAGGTCCAAGTGGATTGGGGCCTAAATATAATCCATCAAGATTAAGTATCGAGGGAGGACCTGGGCTTCCTCGTCTCTCTCTGTCTCGGCATTACCTGGGCCGACCAAGGCCTTAGCAGGTGCAATGACCAAGGCCCAAATCAAGGGCCGAGGAGACTCCCCTCCAAGGCCGAGATGCCTTCCCTTGGTGACGAAGAGGCCTCCTCGGCTATCCCATCATTGCTCCTCGGATATACAATTACCAGGAATTGGGCGTCCTCCATTCCTTCATATTTTCTCCGCGACTCATCATAAACTGACCAAGTGATGATGATGAGGAGGGACCTCCCCGGCATACCGGCAGAATTACAACTTATGCAGTCCTATCCCAATAAAGCCAAGCAGTTATATTCTTATCAAGATTGTAACCACCTCTTATATCAATTCAAGTCAAATAAGGACTCTACAACAGACACTACAAGAAAACTATCAATACAAGAAAACTGTCAAATAGCGACGGATTTTAGCGACGGACACAATTTCGTCGCTAATAGCGACGGAATAGCGACGGATAAAAAATAAAAAAAATTAAGCTGAAAATGACAACTTTACCGACGAATTTAACGACGGATTTAACGACGGACAAGATTCTGTCACTATTTCGTCGTAAAAGTGGCGCCAAAAAATTGTGCCTCTTTTTGTCGACGGTTTACCGACGGATTAACGAGGGATTGCAGTTTTTTTTGCCGACGGATGTATTTCGTTGGTATAGAATTAAAAAAATAAAAAAATATTATTTCATTTTCATTTAGCGTCGGAATAACGACGGAATTCTCAAAATAATATAACGACGGATAGTTTCCGTCGCTATATAAAGTAAAAAAAATAAATATTATTTCTTATTCAATTACCGACGGATTAACGAGGGATTGCAAAAAATTTTTACCGACGTATGCATTTCGTCGCTATATAATTAAAAAAAATAAAAAAATATTATTTCATTTTCATTGAGCGACAGAATAACGACGGAATTCTCAAAATAATATAACGACGGATAGTTTCCGTCGCTATATAAAGTAAAAAAAATAAATATTATTTCTTATTCAATTACTGACGGATTAATGAGGGATTAACGAGGGATTGCAAAAAAATTTTACCGACGGACGCATTTCGTTGCTATATAATTAAAAAAATAAAAAAAAATTATTTCATTTTCATTTAGCGACGGAATAACGACAGAATTCTCAAAATAATATAATGACGGATAGTTTCCGTCGCTATATAAAGTAAAAAATAAATAAATATTATTTCTTATTCAATTACCGACTGATTAACGACGGAATTTTTCAATAATATTTTTTATTTTTGAAATAGCGACGGATTATCGACGGATTTGTTTTTTTTTTAATATATACAGTTTAATGCATCTTTATTAATACATAATTGTTAAGTTTACCTCAAATGTAAATGAAGTAAGGCCAAATATGATAAAAATATATATTTTTAAATAAAATTCTTAATTTTTTTTTTTAAAAAAAAATCACTACTAACAAACATCTCAAATATATTACTAAGCCATAAAAAATTTAAAAAATTAAAAAAAATATATGCTATTGTTCGTCCCTCTTTTTTTCTTTTATATACTTATTTTTTAAAATTAAATCTTAAATTTTCTTATGTAAAATTTTATAAAGAAATCACTACTTAACATTTAAAAAAAAAAATCACTACTTCACAACTTCTCAAGTAATTTTTTTTATCCAATTTTTTTTTAAAGAAATCAAAAAAAGTATATGCTATTGTCCGTCTCTCTTTTTTATTTTATAAACTTTCATTTAAAAAAAATGAAACATAACTTTTTTATTATTTAATTGTAATTTATATTTTTAAAATGAATATATATCTTTTGAAGAGTGAATATCAAATATTAATTTTATAAAGTATAAAATTATAGGGTATATGAATGGTATATTGTATATTGAGTATACATGGTATATAAAACTTCAATACTAAAAAATGTCGAAAATATTTATTTATATTCATAAAAAAAAACTATAAATTTATAAATAAAAATTAAAGAATTTTACCCGTCCCTGATTTCTTTATTATACTTTATATATAGTATATAGAGTATAGGGTATAGGGTATAGGGTATAGGGTATAGGGTATAGGGTATAGAGTATAGGGTATAGGGTATATAGGGTATAGGATATAGGGTATAGGGTATAGGGTATAAGGGTATAGAGTATATGGTATAGGGTATAGGGTATATAGGGTATAGGGTATAAGGTATAGTATATAGGGTATAGAGTATAAGGTATAGGGTATAGGGTATAAGGTATAGAGTATAGGGTACAGGGTATAGGGTATAGTATATAGGGTATAGAGTATAGAGTATAGGGTATAGGGTATAGAGTATTTTTTTTTTTTTTAAAGAAACCAGGGCGGCACCTGGGGAGATTTTATTAATTATTAATTATAAGAACAAGAGGGGGACAACCACCCGACTCATTGCCGGATATGGAGCCGGACCTCAAAGTCTAAAAAAAATAAACCAATTCCTTAAAAGGTAAAACCATCTAATAAATAAAAGCCTGAAAAAATTTAACCAAAGAACAATCCTAAAACATTCAAAGGAGTCCTGTGATCCTTCAAAAGTCCAAGACACGGGCCCGTGTACCTCTTTAATGATTCTGTATGCCTTCCTTGCACTCAATAATCTATTCCAAAGAACCAAACACCATAACCAAGCCGCAGCAAACACCACCAACATCAAATAATTATCGACGCTCAACATAGTATCCACTTTCATCAAAACGTAGCGCGTCCAAGACACTCCGTGGAAGCTCCCTTGACGATCCATATGTCAAAACCGTTTTATGAATATGAGCTTCAAAAGCCAATCTATCCGCAACCCCATTTGCTTGACGAAGAATATGACGTAACTCATACCCTCCAATCAAACTTTCACATTCCCGCAATTCATACGTGTATTGCCACGGACACTTATTTCGCCCTTTTAAAATATTCACAGCAACTAAAGAATCTGAATTTACCTGAATAGAAAGTAAACCCCAAGAACGACATAAGCGCAGGCCATCACGTAAAGCAAAGATCTCTGCCTTCATGTTGGTTCCATCTTCGTAGTAGTGTGAAAAGGCACCAACCAAAGCCCCCATACCATCCCTTATAATACCACCACCCGTGCACTGGCCGTTTATCGCAGAACCATCCGTATTCAAAGTAAAAACATGAGACCGCGAAGGCTCCCATCTCAACTGCCTCTGTCGCCTAAACTTATGCTCTGCCACTTTGAGGCCTAAAGTCTCCAACAAGACACGATCATTCCCACTAGGAGCCCCTTTCGGGACTAGGAATGAGCACATCTCAATAAGAGAATTTTTAACCCCATCCACAATTTTGTCACTATTCATAACAGTTCCTTCGTAAATCGATTTACACCTTGCTTTCCAAATCTCCCAACAAGTAAAAAGCATAATACCCATACGAACTAAACCAACTCCGACGGCGCTTTGATCGTCCACCACACCAAACACCCACAAATGATGCAAATCAATATAATTATGAGACAAAGGTAAAAGATTAACCCAATGCCTCCAAACTGATTGCGCAATCGCCGACTGTAGAAGTAAATGATTAAGAGTCTCCCTATGACCACCTCCAGGACAACACACACATCGAGATGGGATATTGAAACCCCAAGACTCCAGTTTTGCATCCACCGGAAGACCATTGTGCATAGCCCTCCACCAGAAACCACTGACCTTTGTAGGGATGTTTGGATGCCAAACCTTAGCACCCCATTCCACCAAAGGGTTGCGGACCCGAATATAATCCCACCAAGCAGCTGTCTCAAAAGTTCCCATTTTTGAAAGAGTGAAGACCGGACGATCCTCACTATGCTCATCAATATGCACCCTACGAACATTGGCATGTAGATCCTGCGGGATAAACTGAAGCATGTCCTCTAAAACCTGAATACCATCTCTCACTGTCAAAAGTTGATCTTCAGGAAGCGGGCCCCCAAGCCGAACCCCACACCAATTATCAGTCCAAAATCTGATATCTCCTCTGCCAACAACCCAACGACTGCAATCATCCAACTGAAGTAAATATGACGATGCAGCTTGCCACACATGCGAACTAGAGGCTGCAGGTTGACATTTATACTTGACACGGACCCATTGTGACCATAGGGAATTGCCTCTAGTGGCCACCCATGCCAACTTGGCTAACATAACCTGATTTATATCCCCCACCCTCCGAATTCCCAAACCACCTTCTTGGATAGGTCTACAAACCACATCCCAAGAAACCCAATGAGCCCTTTTTTCACCTCCACTGCTCCATAAGAAGTTGGACATAATACTTTCCAACTTACGAGTTACAACCTTAGGAACCTTGAGCACACCCAAAGAATAAATAGGAATGCTAGACAACACAGATTTGATGAGAGTTACCTTCCCACCAAATGACAGAAGCCGTGCTTTCCAACCATCCACCCTTTTCATCATCTTTGCTTCTAGCTCCGCAAAGTGTACCCTCTTGACTCTACCTTTGAATAACGGGATCCCCAGATATTTGAGCGGAAACTGCTGGTGTGTACAACCCGACCATCTTCGAATATTTTCTATCTCGAACTGTCGTCTTTTAGCACCCACATAAAAACCGCTCTTCTCCAAATTAATCAATTGACCCGAAGACCTCTCATACCTACTCAGAACCTCACGAAGACCCTCAATGGATCTCTGACGCCCATTACAAAACAAAAGCATGTCATCCGCATAAAGCAAATGGGTCAAAGGAAAATTCCCCCTTCCATGTTCAAACGGTCTAAACACCTCCTCCTGAACAGCTCTGTACAGTGCACGGGACAGTATTTCCTGAGCAATAATGAATAACAATGGGGAGAGCGGATCTCCCTATTTCACCCCATGAGATGAGGGAAAATAACCATGGGAAACACCCCCCAAACGAACAGAATACCAATTACCCCGCACTAACCTCGAAATTATGCTGCAGCAGTTGGCATCAAACCCAAAAGTCTCCAAAGCTCTAAATAAGAAATCCCACTCTAGACGATCATACGCCTTAGACATATCCAGCTTAAAGATAACATTCCCACCCACAACCTTCTGATCAATCCGATGCACCATCTCATGAGCCAAGGCAATATTTTCCTGAATACCACGACCCCTAATGAAACCTGTCTGTTTCGGAGAAATTAACTTAGGCAACACACTAGCCAGTCGTAAAGTTAATATTTTAGAGATAACCTTGTTCATAAAGCCACGACAGGCTAATAGGCCTCAAATCCTTAAACCCAGTCGGCTTATCAACCTTGGGTAAGAGCACCAACACATTAGACGAAAAACCTTTGGGAAGGTCCTCACCTCTATAGAACGACTGAACCGCAAAGAACAACATCGCTTTAATAATTGACCAACATCCCCTAAAGAATTGACCAAAGAAACCGTCCGAACCCGAGCACCGTCTCGCATTCGTAGATTTAATAGACTCCCAAACCTCTGTCTCATCGTGACAAGCAGTAAGCATCGCATTATCTGCACTGTTACTCCCGCCACAATACCCTTAAATAACCGTGTCAACCTCATGAGGTCCAAGAAAAATCTCCTCGAAATGTGCAGTTCCCAGCTCTCCCAATAAGTTCTCATTATCACACCAAGAACCATCCGACAGCTGCAGCTTTAAGGAATTTTGCCTTCTCCGCTCTCTCATGGAAGCATGAAAAAAGGCCAAATTTCTGTCCCCATCCCGAACCCATAATTGCCGTGGCTAGCTGCTGCTTCATGTCCACTCTCCCATCTGCGAATCTGAACCAGATCCTCATTTTTCTCGCCTCGTTCCGCAAAGAACTAAATCATCCCAATTTTGCTGCAGCCGAGAAATCCAAACGGGTAAGATCATCCCGCAACCGATCGATCTTACGATAAATATTACCGAAAACCTCCCAATTCCACTTTCGAGTTCTCCGCGCAACACATGAAGCTTTCGGTGCAGACTGAACAACGGTGTTCCCCAGCAACTTCTACTCCACACCTCCCGTACAAAGACATCAAATCTTGGATGCTCCAAACACATTTTATAAAACTTAAAGGGGCACTTCGGTTTGTCGATAGCAGCGATCTTAATCTGAAGCGGAGAGTGATCTGATACATCCCGCGGTAAATGAGCAACGGTGATACCGCCGTGTTTAGCAAATAAAGACCCGTTCACCAACAACCTATCCAATCTCTCCCAAATCCGCTGAGTCCCAGGATGCCCATTACACCAAGTATAGATACTCCCTTCATAACCCGCATCCGAAACACCGGCAGTAACCATGAAATTGGAGAAGTCATCAATACTAGGAAAATCCCACCCATTACCTCCCAGTTTCTCTGCCGGCTCTGCAATGACGTTGAAATCACCACCAATCAACCACGGATCGTCGACCGCATAGATAAATTAACGATCTCTCCCCATAAAGATTGTCTCTCCAACCGATCAAAAGCGGCATAAACAAAAGAAAATACCCCATACCGTTCACCGAAAACCGTAACCCGAATGTAAATATGCCGCTTAGAGACTAGAGCAACATCCATATCAATACCATTTTTCCATAACACCCAAATATGCTTATTAACAGGATCTCCATGCATGAAATGAGGAAAACCAAGTTGTTTAGCGATATTCGGGAGCCTAATACCATAGATTTTAGGTTCCAGAATTGCTAAACACCAAGGTTTATGCTGCTGCATTAATAATTTCAACGCATCCATAGTCTTAACATTACCGACGCCTCTAGCATTCCATATGATGAACGACATTAAAAACTATTAGAGATAGAGGTTACCCCAACAGTCTTGCTTTGGGTCAGTGGAGGCGAACCCATCGGCAACGACTTATTACCATTTTTCTTCCTACGTCTCGACTTCTTACCACTGGAAACCGCTTTAAAATAAGGATCTTGTTTCGCAGTAGTGTCCCCTGTAGTACTTGTCTCAACCTCAGTACTTGTCTTGATCTGAGTACCACCCTCAAAAATTCGAGTCATCGGATCCCCGAGTAGGCCCTATATCGGACCCAATATCCCCTAGCAGTATACGTATCCATACCCTTCGTCCCTGTCCCTGATTAGTATCCTCAGCTACTACCACCGGCACCTGTGTCTCAGAAACATGATCAATCGACGCATTAGTCGAAGAGGCTTCTGTGCAAGAGCTCATGACTGCCACTGGGTTCACCACGCAAGGTGGTAGCTGTTCCTTTATTCCTTTATCAACATCCTCCTCACCATCTAAATCCTGAAGCACCGCAAAAGCATTCACATTGGACCCCTGTGGTATCACCGGATCCGGTTCTTGAGGCATACGGTGATCTTCTTCTGCGACTTCTGCCGCCGAATCTTAGCCAACTCTTCAAGCTCTACCTTATCCTGCTCTGGTGAAATATTCTCCACCATAACCGCTGACCCCTGTTTCTCCCCGAAATGGGTGGAACAAACTCACCCTCTTCAACCCCTGTTCATCCACCGATCGTGGTTACCTAAGATCTTAACTGTCCCATATTCTAGCCTAGATGCGATATTTCCTTTAGGCTGTCCCCCTTGCAAACCTGATACAGCAACATTTTTACCCTTTTCGCCTCGCGTAAACTCTGCGGTTGTTATTACCTCCCACTTCCTGCCACTCCGAGGTAGGCTTCTTTGGATCACCCCTTTGAATCTGTTTTGGTTCAGGCCCCTTTGGTGGTTGTTGGTGCTGCAAATTCTGCTGTTTCAATTGACATGTACTCCGTCCCTGCCGCTTTGAGCCTCTACGACAAGAGTACTCATCATGTCCCAGCAAACCACATTTATTGCAATACAAGATATTCCCTTCATATTCAATATTCTGAAAGAAACCATTCTCACGATTTGTACCCAAATAAACCTGATCCGGCTTATACTGTGAAACATCTATCTCTACGCAAATGCGAGCAAAACCATGATGAGTGAAACCTACAGATTTCTCATCTGCCCTTAGAAAAGTCCCTAGAGAGTTGCCTATGTTCTCCAAAAATGCATACCAATGTAAAGGTAAATTTGTCAATCTCAGCCATACTGGAATGCACAGATTATCCACTGAAATTTCAAAGTCAGGTGTCCATCTAAAGCAATGAAACATGGAATTCATAATAATGTTGGACTCCCAATGCTGAGAAATGTGATCATGTATAACCTTCAATTGAGGATGACCTGTGGTGAATTTCATCACCACTGTGTACTCAGTAGCAAACGATCTACAGCCGCTTGAACCTCCCGATCAGTCAAAATCACAGCCGGTTTATCATTGATAGATGCTCTTGGACGTGATGGAGCTTTTAATCCCTCAAATGGATTGACAAACGTCCCATCCACCCCTTTGTCCCCCTTTAATGCTGCAGAGTACGAAAGTGGAACCCTAGTAGTTTTCCCAGCAACACCATCAGACATGCAGACAGGATTCCGCTCATCTACAACATCCGCCATTGAAGAACTTGGAGGATTCCCTCCATGCAAACCATGGACGATTGCTTCCTTAGCACCCAAAGCAATTGCCTCACCCACAATCGATGAATTAACACCATTCCGAACACCATTTGAAACCCCGCCATGCAGATTAGGGTTTTGAGCATTCAAAACCCTATAATCGCCATTGGTGCCTCCAAAGCCCACCAAAGCAGTTCCAATCCCTTCCTTCACCATGGCCAATCCAAATAATATCTTGTAATCTTACGCTCTTAGAAACCCTGCCGTAACAGAATCTCTAGGATTTTTGATTGTAATCTTATGGCCTTTCAATACTCTAAATCGTCCCTAGAACGAACGTGCAGTAGAATCAATTTTGCTCCCAATCGCCTTCTCAATCGCCTTCTCAATCTTCCTATGTCCTTTCTTAGGGTATAGAGTATAAGGTATAGGGTATAGGGTATAGTATATATGGTATAGAGTATAGGGTATAGGGTATATAGGGTAAAAGGTAAAGGGTATAGGGTATAGTATATAGGGTATAGAGTATAGGGTATAGGGTATAGTATATAGGGTATAGAGTATAAGGTATAGGGTATAGGGTATAGGGTATAGAGTATAGAGTATATGATATAGGGTATAGAGTATAGGGTATAGGGTATATAGGGTATAGGGTATAGGGTATAGTATATAGGGTATAGAGTATAGGGTATAGATTATAGGGTATATGGTATAGTATATAGGGTATAGGGTATGTATATAGGGTATAGAGTATAAGGTATAGGGTATAGGGTATAGGGTATAGAGTATAGGGTATATGATATAAGGTATATGGTATAGGGTATAGAGTATAGGGTATAGGGTATATAGGATATAGGGTATAGGGTATAGGGTATAGAGTATTTGGTATAGGGTATAGGGTATATGGTATAGGGTATAGTCTATAGGGTATAGAGTATAGGGTATAGGGTATAGGATATAGTATATAGGGTATAGGGTATAGTATAGGGTATAGGGTATGGGGTATAGGGTATAGTATATAGGGTATAGAGTATAGGATATAGGGTATATGGTATAGAGTATAGGGTATAGGGTATGGGGTATAGGGTATATAGGATATAGGGTATAGGGTATAGAGTATAGTATATAGGGTATAGAGTATAGGGTATAGGGTATAGGGTATAGAGTATAGGATATAGAGTATAGGGTATAGGGTATAAGGTATAGTATATATGATATAAAGTATAGGGTATATGGTATAATATATAGGGTATAAAGTATAATTATTATTTTTAAATTTATTTTTGAATTGAGATAAATATTTTTGGCTTTTTTTGGTAAGGAAGTTTTTTTTTTAAAATTTATATAAAATAAGTTAGAAATTAATTAAATAAATGAGGGACAGACAATATCCTTTCAATATGAGTATTTTTTTTAATTTTTTTTTGAATAGAGATAAATGTTTTAGACTTTTTTTAGTAAGAAAGTTTTTTTCAAAAAAAATTATTTAAAAAAAAATTATTTTAAAAAATTGATATTAGACATACTACTATAACTAAAATTTTGGGTAAATCAAATAAAAGCATGTAAATATTTTAGACAACTTTTTGTAAATTTCAGTAATAAAAAAAGCCTAAAATATTTTTTCCTAGTCAATAAAAAATAATAAAAATAATAAGCATTATTAACTATTTGACATTTATTTTATTAAATTTTTAGCTTTGACATGGATCACCATCTTAGCCATCTATAATAACACACTTGACATGGGGATCCAATGGCTCACATTTTAACAAACTATTTCACTTGAATCATCATCTCAACCCTCCATTCAATTTAAATCAATGGCCAAGATTCTTTCTCACACTCTTTCACTCATTTACTAAATAAAACCCTACCACATCTTCTCTCTCTCTCTCTCTCTTCACCTTCCTTCACCATCCGCCTCCCTCATCTTCTCTCTCTCTCTTCATGTTCCTTCCCACTCAATTCGACATCACCATCCGCCTCCCTCATCTTCTCTCTCTCTCTCTTCACCATTCTAACCGCCGTCCTCCCACCTTCTCCCTGTCATCCTTCCACGATGATGCCGCCGGCTCGGGCGGTGAACTACCTGATATGGGTGGCAGTGGGACTGTTTTTCAGCTTCTATGTGTATAAGAGACATGAAGGCCCTGATTCAAACCCAGGTCGCTATTGCTTCCGCCTCAACAAGAACAGAGTCTACTACGTCAGCGAATCCCTAGTCAGGCGAGCAACAAACATCAAGCGAGACAACCTTGTTTCTCTCGGAACAAGCATTGGTAAGTTCACTAAAAATGGGAGCTTTCATTTGACTATTCAATCGGTGAATTTGTTGGCTTCTAATGTTAAGCACAAAGTTTGGTTGAAACCCACATTGGAGATGTCGTTTATGTATGGGAATAATGTTTAAAAAGGTGGGTTAGGGAGGATTACTGAGGGGATTGTGGAGGGTGATGGGGTTGTGGTGTTTTCGATGTTGGATTTGCCATTAGGGTTTGGGATTGCGGCTAAGTCGACGCAGGATTGTAGGAAGATGGATCCTAATGGGAATGTAGTTTTGCATCAGGCTGATATTGGAGAATATTTGAGAACTGGGGATGATCTTTGAAGGCGAAACAAAAGAAAGGTATTTTCAGGAATTTCGTAAGGGTTTTGTGCTTGTTTTGAGATATATTCGAACATTTTAATTGGCTACTTTTCAGTATTTCAATACAAGTGCTTGTTGTGATGTTATCAATGGAATGAATTGCATTATTATTGCTAGAGAATATGTATTCCCTTAGTGAAATTTTATTCTTCAATATGAAATTTGGGTTTTCGTTTTTGAATTTCATTAAAAAAAAAAAGACAAATTATTATTTGATTATATTTTTTTATTCTATTATTCAATTTCCGGTAAGTTTCTCTCTCTATTTTCCTCTATTTCTATCTATTTCTTGTTCAAATCTGAATTTTTATTACAGATCTATGTAGATCTAGCTTCTCTTTTTTTTTTGTATTTTTGTGTATATGTATGTGTTCAGATCCACTAATGAGCACAAATTTGGGGCTTTGTATGCATATCTTCTGGTGGTTGCTTGGTGGTTGCTTGATGGTTGTTGGTGCTAGAGGATTGTAGAAGATTTTTAGGACTTTAACTTTATTTTTGGAAGTTTAGGGATCAAAGTAAAAGAAACTGATATGTAAAGACTGTTTTGAGTATAAGAGAAGTTGATGGGAGCAAAGTGTAACTGTTAAAATATCAAGGACTCATTTGAGAATAATAAAAGTTAAGGGATTGGTTAAATTGATTTTGAAGTTGACGGGAGCAAAGTATAACTGTTGAAATATATATATATATATATATATATATATATATATATATATATATATATATATATATATATATATATATATATATATATATATATATATATATATTAATATATATATATATATATATATATATATATATATATATATATATATATATATATATATATATAATTTTTTTTAATAAAAAATATCAACTTAGCGACGGAAATATCCGTCGGTAATTTGGTATATCAAAAATGAAAAATATTGAAAAAAGAAAATTTAAAAAAATTAATAAAATTGTGAAAATATGTAATAAATTTTAGCGACGGAAAATCCGTCGCTATATCCCTCGTTATTTTGTCGTCCACAAATTACTAACTTTTCCATATTTGCGACGGATTTTAAACAATAACGACGGATTATTCCATCGTAAAATATCATAAATTTGTCGTCCCATCCATGTTATTAGCGACGGTTTGGAATCAATTAGCGAGGGATTGGTCCCTCACTAAATTACCGACGGACATAAAATTTCGTCGCTAAACATTAGCGACGAGGGTTTTAGCGACGGAAAAAATCCGTCGATAATCCGTCGGTAAATCGTTTTAGCAACTGAATTTTGACTTTTAGTGACGGATTTTTCCGTCGCTAAAACCTATTTTTCTTGTAGTGAGATATAATTCTCTTAGGATTATATTTTTTCTTTAAAATAATCCAAATTCAACATGGTTTCTACATATCATCACTATAAATACAAGCCATTATTTCCATATTTTGGTACGTTATCTCTTAGGCTTAGTTTACGTTTTTTGTCTTATTTTCAGATCCACTAATGAGCACAAATTTGGGGCTTTGTATACAGATCTTCTGGTGGTTGCTTGGTGGTTGCTTGATGGTTGTTGGTGCTAGAGGATTGTAGAAGATTTTTAGGACTTTAACTATATTTTTGTAAGTTTAGGGATCAAAGTAAAAGAAACTGATATGTAAAGACTATTTTGAGTATAAGAGAAGTTGATGGGAGCAGAGAGTAACTGTTAAAATATCAAGGACTCATTTGAGAATAATAAAAGTTAAGGGATTGGTTAAATTAATTTTGAAGTTGACGGGAGCAAAGTATAACTGTTGAAATATATATTTATACATATATTAATATATTTCTATATATATATATATATATATATATATATATATATATATATATATATATATTAATATATTTTTCTAAATATATATATATATATATATATAAATTTTTTAATAAAAAATATCAAATTATCGACGAAAATATCCGTCGGTAATTTGGTATATCAAAATTAAAAAATATTGAAAAAAGGAAATTTAAAAAAATTAATAAAATTGTGAAAATATGTAATAAATTTTAGCGACAGAAAATCCGTCGCTATATCCCTCGTTATTTTGTCGTCCACAAATTACTAACTTTTCCATTTTTACGAAGGATTTTAAACAATAACGACGGATTATTCCATCGTAAAATATCATAAATTTGTCGTCCCATCCATGTTATTAGCGACGGTTTGGAATCAATTAGCGAGGGATTGGTCCCTCACTAAATTACCGACGGACATAAAATTTCGTCGCTAAACATTAGCGACGAGGGTTTTAGCGACGGAAAAAATCCGTCGATAATCCGTCGGTAAATCGTTTTAGCGACGGAATTTTGACTTTTAGTGACGGATTTTTCCGTCGCTAAAACCTGTTTTTCTTGTAGTGAGATATAATTCTCTTAGGATTATATTTTATCTTTAAAATAATCCAAATTCAACATGGATTCTACATATCATCACTATAAATAGAAGTCATTATTTCCATATTTTGGTACGTTATCTCTTAGGCTTAGTTTACGTTTTTTGTCTTATTTTCAGATCCACTAATGAGCACAAATTTGGGGCTTTGTATACAGATCTTCTGGTGGTTGCTTGGTGGTTGCTTGATGGTTGTTGGTGCTAGAGGATTGTAGAAGATTTTTAGGACTTTAACTATATTTTTGTAAGTTTAGGGATCAAAGTAAAAGAAACTGATATGTAAAGACTATTTTGAGTATAAGAGAAGTTGATGGGAGCAAAGTGTAACTGTTAAAATATCAAGGACTCATTTGAGAATAATAAAAGTTAAGGGATTGGTTAAATTAATTTTGAAGTTGACGGGAGCAAAGTATAACTGTTGAAATATATATAAATATACATATATTAATATATTTTTCTAAATATATATATATATATATATATATATATATATATATATATATATATATATATATATATATATATATATATATATATATATATATATATATATATATATATATATATATAATTTTTTTTAATAAAAAATATCAAATTATCGACGGAAATATCCGTCGGTAATTTGGTATATCAAAAATAAAAAATATTGAAAAAAGGAAATTTAAAAAAATTAATAAAATTGTGAAAATATGTAATAAATTTTAGCGACAGAAAATCCGTCGCTATATCCCTCGTTATTTTGTCGTCCACAAATTACTAACTTTTCCATTTTTACGACGGATTTTAAACAATAACGACGGATTATTCCATCGCAAAATATCATAAATTTGTCGTCCCATCCATGTTATTAGCGACGGTTTGGAATCAATTAGCGAGGGATTGGTCCCTCACTAAATTACCGACGGACCTAAAATTTTGTCGCTAAACATTAGCGACGAGGGTTTTAGCGACGGAAAAAATCCGTCGATAATCCGTCGGTAAATCGTTTTAGCGACGGAATTTTGACTTTTAGTGACGGATTTTTCCGTCGCTAAAACCTGTTTTTCTTGTAGTGAGATATAATTCTCTTAGGATTATATTTTATCTTTAAAATAATCCAAATTCAACATGGATTCTACATATCATCACTATAAATACAAGCCATTATTTCCATATTTTGGTACGTTATCTCTTAACGTTTTTTGTCTTATTTTCGGATCCACTAATGAGCACAAATTTGGGGCTTTGTATGCAGATCTTCTGGTGGTTGCTTGGTGGTTGCTTGATGGTTGTTGGTGCTAGACGATTGCAGAAGATTTTTAGGACTTTAACTATATTTTTGAAAGTTTAGGGATCAAAGTAAAAGAAACTGATATGTAAAGACTGTTTTGAGTATAAGAGAAGTTGATGGGAGCAAAGTGTAACTGCTAAAATACCAAGGACTCATTTCAGAATAATAAAAGTTAAGGGATTGAATAAATTAATTTTGAAGTTGACGGGAGCAAAGTATAAGCATTTGAAATATATATATATATATATATATATATATATATATATACATATATATACATATATATATATATATATACATATATATATATATATACATATATGTATATATATATATATATATATACATATATATACATATATGTATATATATATATGTATATATATATATATATGTATATATATGTATATATATATATATATATATTTATATATATATATGCAAATATATATATATATATATATATATTAACATATATTTCTAAATATATATATATATATATATATATATATATATATATATATATATATATATAAATATATATAATTTTTTTAAATAAAAAATATCAAATTAGCGACGGAAATATCCGTCGGTAATTTGGTATATCAAAAATAAAAAATATTGAAAAAAGAAAATTTTAAAAAATTAATAAAATTGTGAAAATATGTAATAAATTTTAGCGACGGAAAATCCGTCGCTATATCCCTCGTTATTTTGTCGTCCACAAATTACTAACTTTTCCATATTTACGACGGATTTTAAACAATAACGACGGATTATTCCATCGCAAAATATCATAAATTTGTCATCCCATCCATGTTATTAGCGACGGTTTGGAATCAATTAGCGAGGGATTGGTCCCTCACTAAATTACCGACGGACATAAAATTTCGTCGCTAAACATTAGCGACGAGGGTTTTAGCGACGGAAAAAATCCGTCGATAATCCGTCGGTAAATCGTTTTAGCGACGGAATTTTGACTTTTAGTGTTGGATTTTTCCGTTACTAAAACTTGTTTTTCTTGTAGTGAGATATAATTCTCTTAGGATTATATTTTATCTTTAAAATAATCCAAATTCAACATGGATTCTACATATCATCACTATAAATACAAGCCATTATTTCCATATTTTGGTACGTTATCTCTTAGGCTTAGTTTACGTTTTTTGTCTTATTTTCAGGCTATTCAATCGCCGGAGTACAACCTATCGCTTGGATTTGGGCTGATTCGACTTTTTGGCAGCATCAAGACGCTTTGCAAATTTTTGTTTTTTATGGATTTAAATGACAAAAATGAATAAATATTTTTGTTATCCACTTTCTAAACATTAATTTTCACAATAATAAAATGAATAGCAAAATGTATGTACCAAAATACATATGTTGGCAATGTATGTATGTACCAAACTAACCACTTTTTGTTATGTTAACAATAGTAGTTTTGTTTTTAAAGTGAAGTGACAAATGAACCTAGGGGCGGGCATTTTCGGGGAGTACGTGTACTATCGACTTTGTAATTTTTTTTTTGTAAATACAGAAAATCATTTAGGAAATTCATTTACTTTTTTTTTTAAGTCAGCACTGGTACTAGCGACTTTAGAAGTCGGCGCTGCTACTACCGACTTTAGGTTAAGATTAGAGGGAGAACCAGATAAGAGCAAGCTGTCAATGATATGTGCTTTTAATTTTATCCCTTGGCCTGCAAGATCGTCTAGAAATGTTGGCCAAGCTTTTGAGAACGGGAGTGAATATGAGCGGGGAAGATTTGTCTCACAGATGAATGCACAGGTGCATACAGTGGCGGATCCAGGAAATATGATTAGTGGGGGCCAATTTTTTCCTCATATTGCGACATTATTCAAATTAAAAACTTTTTTTATAATATTATTCAATTTATAATAAAAAAATAATATAACAAATTCAAGATATTTTATATATATATATATATATATATATATATATATATATTTAAAATGAATATTAATTTAAACATTATTAATATAATTACTTGAAACTTTTGCGCCCTTCTATAATATACACTCCTTCCTTCCCAGAGTAAAGTTCCTATTTTAACTTTACACGAAAATTAAGAAAACGTAAACGTTGTGAGTATGAAAAAGTAAAGTATGAGAAAGAAAGTGGGTAGGAAGTATTTGTTGTGAGAATGACTGTCCATTTTAAGTAATAAGAACCTTACTATGGACATATCAAAATGATAGTAAGAACCTTAATCTGGGACGAAGGGAGTATAATTTTGCTCACAAACCAGGCTCTTAGTCATGAATAGCACCAAAATATTAAGTACCCCCACTCTCTCAAAATGAATGTCCAAATTATTTTTAAAAAAAAAACAACTGTACATTCATTTTGGAACAGAGGGAGCATCTTCGTTACAATTATGATTTTTTTTTTTTACAATAGTTTTTTACGATATGCATGTAAACTATTTTCCAGTTTTGTATTTTTTAGGTATTATAGTTTACATTTCATATAAACTATTTTTTTTTCATCTTAGTAATAAAGAAATTACATTATATTGTACAATTTTATTTTGAAACTCACTATTTAAACTCTATAATTTACTCCCTCCGTCCCACACCAAGGTTCCTTGGTGTGGGTTTCACGCTTCTTAAGAATTTTTTTTGTTTGTGTTGTTTAGAATAGAGGAAAGATAATGTAAAAGTTAAATGTGGGGTATGGAATAGTAGTGAATTATTGATTTTTTTAAAAAAAAATGGGTAGAAGATTAGAGGAGAGAGAATGTAAAAGTTAAAAATATTTAATAGAAGAGAGAATGAGTGGGAGGAATAGTAAGTTAATGATTTTTTTTTTTTTGTAAATATGTTAACTTTATAAGGGTATAATGAAGGTTTTTTTTGTAAATATATTAAATCACAAGGGTATAAATATATTCGAAACTTGCCATTTATGAAAGGGAACCTTGAAGTGGGACGGATCAAAAAAGAAAGTAGAAACCTTGAAGTGAGACGGAGGGAGTAAGTGATAAAACAATTGTAGTTGGTTTCTTAAATAATGAGATAAAGTGATAAAACAATTATAGTTGGTTTCTTAAATAATGAGATAAAATAAAACAATTGTGATGAGTGGGTTCTTAAATAATGAGATGAGAAAAAACAATTAGGGAGAAAAAATAAGGAGGTTTCAAAAAAAAAAAAAAAGAAGCTAAATCAGGGAGGTATGTGAGGTAAGTTTCGAACCTAGGTTGTCCAGGTTTAAGGATAGTATCTTACCACCTTGCCAAACAGAAATATGTGTCATTTATCAACAAATAATATATTTACTTAATACATATCAATTTTATTTATTTATTTATTTATTTATTTTTTGTGAAAATTCAGTGGGGGCTCGTGCCAAGGTGGATCCGCCCCGTGCATACGAGACAACAAGCTTGGATTGGTTGGAAATTTAGCTGGAAGAGCAGAGGAAAGCAGCAGAGATGGATGTTTCTAATATCTCCACTTCTCTTAGCTCTACGAGTTTTACTTCTCCTTGGGATTAATTTTAACTGAAAGTCAGTAGAACCAGTGTCAGTGTCGACTAGTAAATTCAGTAGTACCAGCGCCAACTTCTAAAAAATGAGTTTTCCTAAATGATTTTCAGTATTGAACAGTATAAATCGAGATACGAACATGGGCTTGTTCGGGTCAGGCCCAAGTGGATTGGGCTATAAACATAATCCATCATATCTTAATGTTACGAGGTACAACATGGGCTTCCTCGTCCTTCTATCTTGTCATCAACAAGGCCGACCTAAGCCCAGCAAGCTAGTATCAGCAAGGCCCAACTTGAAAGGCCGAGGAGACCTCCCTCGTAGGCCGAGATCTTCTCCCTAGAGGACGAGATGCCTCCATCGGCCTTGATATTGTCACGAATGACTCTACTTTCTTCTCATTCCTTCCCCGGCTCATCATGGACCGAGTTGGCCATGCATGACGAGGAGAGGAATATTCGCACCTCGGCATATCAGCATATGACGAGGAAAGGAATGTTTGCATCTCGTCTCTCACTGCTCTTCAGCTCTTAATCCTTTCTACGGCTCATCATGGACCAAGAGGCCATGCATGATGAGGAAAGGAATTTATGTATCTCGACATACTAACATATGACGAGGAGAGGAATTCTTGCATCTCGGCTTTCCGGCAGAGCAGCCTTTGCAATCCTATTCCAACAAGGATTAAGCAGTTATAATCTAATCAAGATTGTACCATCTTATATCAATTCAAGTCAAATAAGGACTCTCTAACAGATATAATCCTCTTAGGATTATATCTTATCTCTTTACAGTCAAAGATCAACATGGATTCTATCAATCCATCACTATAAATACAAGCCATTATTTCCATATTCTGGTACGTTACTTTTATTATCCGAAACACTGTCAAATTAGTTTCTCTCTCTACAAACAGTGAACTTACTCTCACGCCGGAGGGCCTTCGTCGGTGAAGCCCCGGCTTAGTTTACGTGTTTTGTCTTATTTTCAGGCTAAGCAATCGCCGGAGCAAAATCGATCGCTTGGATTTGGGCTGATTCAACATTTTGGCATCATCAGTTTGGTTCCATTGCCGGGAATTGATTCAAACACCCTTTGTTTGGCCTGGAAAAATCTCGCTTTCGCCGGAAAATTCTTAAATTCGGCCGGAAAAACGTTGTTCAATTTTGCCCTGTTTTGATCTTCGCCTGAACCTGCAAATCTTTGCCTGGAATAATTGTTTTGGCCGGAAATTTGGTGTGTTAGCAATCGCAATAGAACTTGGCTTTTTGGCGTTCGAAATTTGTTCCAAAATTTGGCTGGAAAATCGTTATTTTGGCCAAAATTGTTGTTATTTCCAGATTTCGGTGACTGAAAAAATCGTTCGTTTGTTAATCTTGGTATCAATGGAAGACGGGCAATTTGCTAGTGTTACTAACGAGGAGAGGACTCACATAGACAAGGTCCCTCCTAATACCGAGGTACTTCCTCCTCCACCTCAGCTCGATGGACCACCTCCCCTCGGCATGACTCTCCGTTCTATGGGACAGCCAGCTGCCGAGGGAACAGGTGCAAACCTCCCTCGTAATACTCGACAACGAGGGAAACAAACAAGCAAGAAGACAACGAGGAACGCCGACGTTGGACGAGCTGAGAACACCCAGCCCGTTGACCGACGTACCTTGTTGCACTGACAGATGGAGACATTGCAACGTATGTACGAGACTCAGGCTGCTTTGTTGCAATTGGACCCAGAAAACTCTATTGCCGAGTTCATCATGCCTTCGAGGTCAGGAGGCAACTCTCGTGAAAGGGAAACTGGTGTAGGACGAGATAGCCAGAGGAGTCCTCCTCATGGCCGAGATCCTCCCCGTGATCCTGCTGTACCACCTAAGCAGACCCTCCGAGATGCCCCTCGTCCTCTCGGCCTAACAATCAGGAAAACGGGAAGGAGGTAGTGGACCTAAGGAGCCACTTAAATTCAAAAGATCAGGAGGTAAACTCAAGAGACCTACGAATGAGGCTCATTCTGTCTAAGCGTTTATTACCTCCTCGTCTCGACATGGTACCTCGTCATAACCATCGTCGGAGTGACTCTCCTAGACCTCGGCGTGATTCACCTCGTCCTCATCACTTTGCAAGGCCGAGGACTCCTAAACCATACAGAATGGTACTTGGTGGCTATGAGGCAGAACCAAGGCAAGATAAAGCACCCTCTAGATGAGGAGAAAACCGTCGAAATGACGAGGAACACAGTAGGGTGAATGTCACCCTAGAGATAAGTCCCTTCGTAGCTCCCATCGTAGTTCCCACTGGAGTTCCCACCACAGTACTCACTCTAGCACTGAAAAGGGAGTGGAGGTTAAAGAATAGCAACTATTGAAAAAGAGGATTGATGACGTGGAAATGGGAAAGAAGGTTGACGGAGATGATGATGACTGGTCCACTCGTCCTTTCTCTCAGCGAATAACAGATGCACTACCTAATCTTCTGTTTAAGGTCCCAAACTTTGAAAAGTATAACGGAACCACTGACGCGAAGGACCATGTGCAATGTTTTGAGTTGACTATGAACCTCCTCACAAAGGCCGATGACATGCTCTGTAAAGCTTTTGCGAGCACCTTCTCCGGAACAGCCTTGACCTGGTTCCGTGAGCTAAAAAAGGGTTGCATCGATAGCTTGAGAGGCATGAGGAAAATGTTCCTAGACCACTTTTCCACGGCAGGAAGGAGGAAGAAGAGGTTAACCGACCTTGCCAACATCGAGCAAGGGAAGAATGAGACCACCTTGAGTTGCTATAACCGATTCCGAACCATGACGGAACAAGTGGAAGAAAGCCTCACAGACAGGGAGGTAATTGTTTGTTTCAACTCCGGATTGAGATCTGGAGCACTCATCTATGAACTCTCCGCCATAGAGCCAAAATCCAAGGCATATTTGTACAACGTGTCTTATGCCATTGCCATGGCGAAGGATAAAAGCAAGAAAAGGACATTGAGAAGACGGGGGCCAACCCTGACTTGAGGATAGTTGATCTGCCCGACGTTGATGAACTGATGCAAGAGGAAGGCCTCGACGTAAATGACAATGAGGGTAGGAGACTTAGAAAAATCATCATCGAATCTCTGGAATTTCGAGACGGTCAAGAAATGGAGCCCGTGGATGAGTTAGAAGAGGTAGTCATCAACCCTGACTATCCCGAGCAAAAAATCAAACTCGGGGGCCAGCTATCCCCGAAAGAGAAGGAGGAAATCAACACCCTCTTAAAAAACAGTCTCGACGTCTTTGCTTGGAGAGTCGAGGATATGAGGGGGATAAATGAAGAAGTAGCCCTCCATCGCCTAGAAGTTGATCCATTGGCAAAAACCATCTCACAGACAAGGAGGATTTTTGCAAGGGAGAAGGAGGAAGCTATCAAGGAAGAGGTGCAAAAGTTACTTAGCGCCGGAATTATTCGAGAAGTGAAATACCCCATTTGGTTGGCCAACGTGGTGATGGTGAAAAAACAAAATGGGAAGTGGCGGATGTGTATAGAATTCACTGATCTTAACAAGGCCTGCCCTAAAGACAATTATCCTCTCCCCAGAATTGATAAGTTGGGTGACTCCATAGCTGGACACCGAACTCTCAGTTTTCTAGATGCCTATTCAGGCTATCACCAAATCAAAATGGTGGAAGAGGACATTGAGAAGACGGCTTTCCAAACATCTGGGGGAAATTATTGTTATGTCATGATGCCCTTTGGGCTCAAGAACGCGGGTACTACCTACCAACGAGTTGGGTATGCATATTTTAACCCTCCTATTTTAGATTAGATTTGATTGATACCATAACCTCCTATCTATTTTAAGGACTTTAGGACCCTATGTAATGAAGCTTAGACTTCAATTTTTTAGCTAAGTCCATTTTATAGAATAGGTTAAAATTAGGCTTGAAGACTGGCACAAGACTCATTGGATTTGAGGATTGCAGTTCAAGAAGTTTCAAACCGCACTAAAGCAACCACTCGTGCTGAACCGCCTTGTGGAATTCCTTCATTGAAACTATTCCTTTGAACAACTGCAGTGCAACCACACATGTGAACCGCACCTGTGCAGTTTCAATATCTTGACCGCACTTTGCAAACCTCCTCTGGTGTATCCAACCGCACTTCCTCAACCACTTGTATACCAGACCGCATCCAATGATTGAAGACTTAAAGTGAACCACTTTTTACCGTTGGAATCTACGTCAGCAATGACAAAAGTCAACCACCAAATCTTGTCACGTGATTCAATGTCAGAGAAGATCTGCAAGGATCTTGAAATGGTGATAGGTGTCCTAACCACCTTACTTGCAGCTGAAGCCTGATCAGCTTTATCTGCACCTGCTGTATCAAAGGACAAAAGTGGATATTATGGACCAATGGGAAAGCACCAGTACAGTACCTGATACAGCTGTGTCCAACGGCTAGTTCATTGGTGCTTGGGTATAAATACCCCTAATCTTCACCATTTGAAGATTGCTTGAGAAAATAGAAAGTGCTGTATTCATAGAAGCTGAAGCTCTGCCCAGAAATTCTAAGTCCTTTGAATCTTCATCTTCAACTTCAAGAAATATTATCCCAGCCCAGAAATCAAGCCTTAACACCATTAAGAATCATTGTGCTCTCCATCTCAAAGATTTAAAGAGCCTTGATCTTGTAAACACACACACACACACACCTCACTTGTTTAATCACATAGATTAATCATTTGAGATACACTGGTTATAGTCTAGGATTCGATCGTCATAGAATAGATTTTAGATCTGAGTTTGAATACTTTGTAACTTGTAATCTCTCTCATACTCAATATAAAATCTAACTCTTAGAAATCCAAGACTAACCATCTTGGTAGTGGACGTAGATCATTTAAACGATTGAACCACTCCAAATATTGTGTTCTTCCTTTACTGCATTTATTATCTCTTGTGCTTACTAATTATTTATCTTTATCTCTGTTTGATCTTATTTTTAGTTATCCATTATTAAGAATTGTGTTTGGAGTTAACATTGTCAAAACCTCACTTCGTTTGTAAACCGCACTTACTAAGACCACATTATAAAACCGCTTTACAAACCGCACCTCAAAACCACTTTGTAACTCAAAAATTTTGCTGTGCATTTTACATCTCTACTTGCAGTTTATTATCAACTGCAAGCGGTTTTGTAAGCTTAGAGGTTTAGTTTTAAAAGAGGGCGAAAAATTTGTAACGGCTATTCACCTCCCCTCTAGCTGTTTTTTACTCTTGTTGCCACCTTTGGGACCAACAAGTGGTATCAGAGCTAACACATTTATAAAACCACTATTTTTCAAGCTTAACCGCTTGTGTGCCGATTCGATATGGCAAACTCAAAGACAATGACAACTGTTAACTATTCACACATTCCTGTTTTGGACGAAGACCACTTCGATATCTGGAAATGCCGAATGCTTATTCATTTGGAAACTATTGATGAGATGCTGGTGGAATGCGTGATCAATGGACCCTTCGTTCCCATGAAGGCAAATACAGATCCAGCCACCAGTACAGAAACTCCAGAGGTCAAAAAGCCAAAAGGCGAGTGGTCGGATAAAGAGAAAAGATTAGCTGCCTTGGACCGGAAAGCAGATGTGGGATGCAATAGAGAGCTACCTCGAAGGTGATGACGAATGCAAGGAGAAGAAATTATATGCTGTTGAAAGATCCTACAACAAATTCAACAGAAAATCCAACGAAACCTTGCGTCAAACCTATGACCGCCATGTTGAGGTAGTTAATGCTTGTAAATCTCTTGGCAAAACTTTAACTGATAAGGAAATCAATATGACTTTCCTAGCTGCTTTAGGTTCTAGATGGGTAAATAAAGCAACCTCTCTAGAAGACTCCAAAGTTTTGGATACTTGGTCGTTAAGTAACTTGTATGCCAATCTTAGAGTCTATGAGCTTAAATTAAATCACATTGAAGAGATTGAAGGAAAAACCAAATCGCTTTCCATGTCCGTCGTGGAACATGAGGAGAAACCAACCACATCCAATCAAACCGCTGATCCTTCCATATCAACCTCATCACTCATCGAGATGGATGATGATGATTTTGCCATGTTTGTGAAATGATTTCAAAAATTTAGAAAATCCTCAAAACCTTTCACTGAAACATTTTCTAAAAGCAAACCTCCTGCAACATTTTCTAAGGCTGCAGATACAAAGAAAAAGAGTGATCTAGTTTGCTACAACTGTAGAAAACCTGGTCACTTTGCATCTGAGTGTCCATAGCCTAAATATGAATACTTGAAAAAGAAAACCTCTCCTGCGAAATTTTCTCGTCGCAAGGGAATGGTTGCTGAGGAGGAAGAGAATTCCAAGGAATTAGGAACTTGGATTGAAACAAACTCTGATGATGCAAGTGATGAAGAAACCGAAGAGGTTAATCTCTGCTTAGTTGCAGATGCTTCCGATGAATCAGATACTGAGTTAATCGAGTCGCTAGATATGGAGGATGAAGAAGTTTTTACAAAAATTCCTAATTTTAAATTGGATGCTGATGTCAAACTTACTCCTAGCATTAAGATAGGAAATTGTTCGTATTCACGTCCTATTTTTCCTCCTACAAATGCTCCATCTTCAAAAGCAATTCCAAAGAAGAAAATTTTGAAAAGGGTGGTGGAAGAAGTTTCTCCCGTGGAACATGAAAGGATGTTCAAGGAAGCAGAAATGATGATCCAAAAATTCTCTAATGTAAAGAAAGCATTAGGATTAGCTCATGATGAAATTTCTCAGTACAAGACGGAGAAAACTAGGGGTGTAAATGGTTCGGTTTGGTTCGGTTTGGATAATTTTAGAGACCAAACCGCTAGTACTCAGTTTGGAGAAATCCCAAACCAAACCGAACCATGGAAATTTTCAAATCGAACCGAACCACGGTTTGGTTCGGTTTGGTCTCAAACCGCGGTTCCATTAAGCGGTTCAAACCGCGGTCCGAACTGCGGTCTAAACCGCGGTCCGAACCACAAACCTGTCCAAACTCCAAACATTACCTATTTATGTAAAAGACATATTAAAATTACAAAACCACAACTTAAATTACAAAACCATATATTCATCGCCTCATCGGTATCAAGGCAGGTGTATCACATTCACACCAAACAAAATCAAAGTACCAACATACATAAATTGTATCAATGGAAGTATCATTTGTGGATGGAGGGAGTATAAGATAGCACAGAAAGTTCACCTGTGAGAGCGACTACTATGATCATTCATGGAAGTAGAACACACAACACGGTTTTTATGCCCAAGGTTCATTAGATTGATAACATCTGACGTTGATGAAACCCAGTACAAGATAGCATCTGGTACATTTAATCCCTTCTGTGAGCTGTTACGGATTTCTAATGTGCTCAGGGGTTAAGAACAATATATTGTGAGTTGGATTCAGTCACTTGAGAAAAACTAACTAGAATTAGAATAAAAAACAGTGAATTGAAGAAAGGATATCGTTTGCTAAGACCATTTGTCGTAAGAAGATCTCTAACTTGCTCGTTGTAAATTTCCATCAACTGACAAGAAACATTGTATGAAATAATGTTCTTCCTCTGTTCTGAAATAAGAAACAAGTCACTCAATGCTCTGTAGTTTGCACCCATTGTTTCTTCTGTGAGATCATTAGGTCCATTCTGCAGATGCATAGTAAACATTGGTCAAATAAAGCTCGGTGGTTCGGTTTGGCGGTTCAGCTCGAAATGGTTTGGTTTGGAGGAGTCAGACCGTAAACCAAACCGAACCGCATGGTTTATAAATTTTTGGAACCAAGCTGAACCACTAAGGTATAAAAACCAAACCAAACCACATAGTTTGGTTCGGTTCGGTCTCAAACCGCAGTTTGAACTGAACCAATGACATCCCTAGAGAAAACTGTGATGAGGTTTGAAATTTCAAATCTTAAGGACCAAATCAAAAGTATGACTCCTCTTGCTGACCAAAACCGCATCCTTGAAACTAAGGTTGCTGCACTTCAGCTTAGAAATGATGACCTGGTTACCCAAATCAACGATCTACAAAAGATTATTGATGGGTAGCTCAAGTCAAAATCCACCATAGATCAAATCATAGATTCCCAAATGACCAGTGGAATTAAAGAAGGTCTGGGATTTGGATCTGGTGAAGAAGAGAAGTGTGCAACCTGCTGTGAAAAGGATGAGGAAATTTTAAAACTAACTAAAGAAATTCCTAAGGGGAAGTATGCTAATTCTAAGGGTAAAGGACAACTTAATTTTAATTATGTCTATCCAAAGAAACAATATGGGAAGAACTCTCAGACGAAAGGAAAGGATTCTAAGAGTGAAGATGCAGAGGAAATGGCTTATGGAGTTAGCCGCATCCCTACTCCAACCGCTTCTGGTGGAATAGGTGGTGCTGGCAACTGCAAGGCTGACCGCCCTTCTACTTCGACCGCTCCTCCTGCCTTCAAAAGCAAGAAGAGCGTTCCTAGAAAACTCGCGGTCAAACCAAAGCCAGCTACCTTTGTCAAGGCTGAAACCGCTGCTCTCAAACCGCATGCAACTCCTAAGAAAAGTAAGGAGTTAGTAAAACCTCATGATGCTTGTAATTTTTATAAATGCTCTGTGTGTGATGGTTTAGGTCACAAGGCCGCAGAATGCCTTTTGCGGTTCACACCCAATGCCAGGAAGAGTAAACCTCCTTCTGTCAAACAAGTGTGGGTCATTAAAGGTTGCTAACTTCAGGACCCAAGGAATAAAGGGGGACCTCGTTCTTAATATTTACATTTTAGGTCCTCTGCTTAATGGCTGGTCACTCCAAGGATAATGAATGGTATCTTGACAGTGGCTGCTCAAGACATATGACTGGAGATAGATCATTACTTGAAAATGTCATTAAAGCAAGTGGTCCATCTGTAATCTTTGGTGACAACAACAAAGGCAAGACCATTGGGTATGGTGTAATAAGGAGAGGAAACCTAACTATTGAGAAGGTTTCTCTTGTTGAAGGACTCAAGCACAACCTCCTTTAAATTTCTCAATTCTGCGACAAAGGAATGCTTTGCAACTTCACGTCATCAAATTGCTTTATCAAAGATAGCATTTCCGGAGTCACCCTACTCACAGGGATTCATAAGAGTAATATTTACATTATTGATCTAGATTTTGCATGTAGTATTATTAATCTCTGTTTTGTAGCTAAAAATGTGAGCGAAAATAATTGGCTATGGCATAAGAGGTTGAGTCACTTGAACTTCAAGTATCTAGCAAAGATTGGTAGGGAAAAACTCGTTCGTGGTTTACCTAAAGTGGCTGACCACCATCTTGAGAAAAGCAGTGCATGTCAACTTGGTAAGCAATCCGCGTCGTCTTTCACCAGCAAGACCGCTCCATCAACTTCCAGATGCTTACAACTGCTTCACATAGATTTGTTTGGACCCGTTACCACTGCCAGCATTGGAGGAAGTAGATATACTTTAGTGGTGGTGGATGATTATTCAAGATATACTTGGGTTGAGATGATGATTTCTAAGGACGATTGCTATGACATCTTAACCTCCCTCTTTAGACGGCTCCAAACTAAAAAAGAAGACGACATCGTTAGTGTTCGATTAGATAATGGAACAGAATTTAAGAACAACGGTGTTGGTTAGTATTGTGATGACCATGGGATTGATCACAATTTCTCCACAGCTGGTGTTCCACAACAAAATGGGGTTGTAGAAAGGAAGAACAGGACGTTGATTGAGGCTGGAAAGATAATGATATCTGAAGCGAAGCTGCCTCAGTATTTTTGGGCTGAAGCAATCAACACAGCATGCTTCACTCAGAACTGCTCCCTCATCAACAAAACCTATAACAAGACTCCACATGAGCTATGGAGAGGAAGAACCCCCAACATTGCTTTCTTCAAGAGTTTTGCCTGCAAATGCTTTATCCTCTACAACGGAAGAGAAAATAGAGGTAAATTCAGAGCCAAGGCCGATGAAGGTATTTTTGTTGGGTATGCTAAACATTCAAGAGCTTTTCGTGTTTTTAATAAAACTAGTTTAAAGATAGTTGAGTCTGTCCATGTTACATTTGATGAGCATTCTCTCCTTGAGCCACATTTGGCTCCAAATGTTGTTGATGATTTTGCTGAGCATAATGAAACAGGTGATCCATCTAGAATCGCACCTGAACCTCAACCGCAAAATCCAGCACCCTCAACCGAAATTCCATCAAACCGCACCTTTGAAATCGCACCTGAAGTTTCCACTCCAGATGCAACTCCAAGGGAAGAAGATGTTGAGAATTCCCCCATCCAGCTTATTGAACCTCTTCGTCAACTCACCTTCCATGACTTCGCTGAAGGATCTAACGATGTTCCGATTGAAGATCTTCAGCAAATCTCAGTCCTACCAGACTAACCCCCGGAGGTTCGTGAAGTCAGCAGTCACCCTCTCTCTAATGTGATTGGTGATCTATTTTCCGGTGTTCAAATAAGGAGATCAAACTATGATGAGCATACTTCCTTGTTATCTCAAGTTGAACCCAAGAAGATTGATGAAGCACTCCAAGATTCCAGTTGGGTCGTTGCTATGCAAGAAGAACTCAACCAGTTTGAAAGATGCAAGGTCTGGACATTGGTGCCTAGACCTCATGATCAAGGAGTGATAGGAACTAGGTGGGTGTTTAGGAATAAGATGGATGAGAATGGAAGCATCACAAGGAATAAAGCAAGGTTGGTTGCACAAGGATATAGGCAAGAAGAAGGAATCGATTATGATGAAACATTTGCTTCAGTTGCAAGATTGGAAGCAATTAGAATCTTCTTAGCCTACGCCTCTTTCAAGCATTTCAAGTTATATCAAATGGACATAAAGAGTGCTTTCCTTAATGGTGAACTGCAAGAGACCGTGTATGTTGCCCAATCGCCAGATTTGAAGACTCAAAATTTCCCAATCATGTCTAGTAACTCCAGAAAGCCTTGTATGGACTTAAGCAAGCTCCAAGGGCATGGTATGAGACTCTCTCTAAATTTTTACTAGAAAAAGGATTTAAACGCGGTAAAATTGATACAACTCTTTTTATTGCCAAATACAATGATCATACTTTACTTGTTCAAATATATGTTGATGATATCATTTTTGGTTCTACTAATGAGTTACTTTGTAAGCGTTTTGAGAAGCTAATGAAAAGCAAGTTTGAGATGAGCATGATGGGAGAATTAACATTCTTCCTCGGGCTTCAAATCAAGCAATGCGAAGAAGGTATTTTCCTCAGCCAAGCCAAATACACCAAGGAGTTGATAAAGAAGTTTGGATTAGAAAATGCTAAAGCATATGATACTCCAATGGCCACCGGCAATAAGCTAGATAAAGATCTAAAAGGTAAAAAGATTGATCAAACCTTATATCGAGGTATGATCGGCTCATTACTTTATTTAACTACTAGTAAGCCAGATATCATGTTCAGTGTCTGTGTATGTGCACGCTATCAAGCAGATCCTAGAGAAGCACATTTCATTGCAGTCAAGCCTATAATCTGCTATTTATCTGGAACCACTAACCTTGGACTTTGGTATTCCAAAGATTCGAACTTCAATCTCGTAGGTTATTCAGATGCAGATCATGCAGCTTGTACTATTGACAGGAAAAGCACTAGTGGGACTTGTCATTTCCTCGAGAATAGACTAGTTGCTTGGGCCAGCAAGAAGCAAGCTTCAGTTTCAGTGTCAACCACAGAAGCTGAGTATATTGCTGCTGGAAGCTGTTGTTGTCAAATCCTTTGGATGAAGCAGCAGTTGGTGGACTATGAAATTGAAGAAGGAAATTGCCCTATCATGTGTGACAACACTTCAACAATTTCAGTCTCCAACAACCCTGTCATGCATTCCAAGACCAAGCATGTAGATATAAAGTATCATTTCCTCAAACACCATGTGGAGAAGAGGAATATCCATTTAGAGTATGTGGGGACAGACAAGCAGATTGCTGATATCCTCACCAAAGCTCTGGACTCCAAGAGGTTTTCCTTCCTCAGAGGAGAAATGGGTATGCTTGAACTTAAATGATTCCATTCTTTTTATTTGCTAACTTGTGTGTTAAGTATAGGTTGAAATTCCTGTTGAAGATTTAAACCTCACCCTGTTGAAACCGCGTATATCAAACCGCATGCAGTCAACCGCCTGCAGCCAACCGCCAATGCCAAACCGCTTGCTGCAGCTTGACCGCATTGATTCCAAAATCGCGTTTCAACTTAGAGTAACTTCTGTTTATTTCTTATATTTATTTATCTTTAAAAAAAACTGTTCAAATTCCTTTTATTTATTTTTCAGTCCTTATTTTGACATAGGGATATTTTTGCAAATGTTTTCCCACGTTATTTCAAAATTTAAATGCATTTAATGGGATTTAATGCAAAAGGAACATTCTGCATTTAAACCCTCTTGTCAGCCGTCATTTGAAGATGAAAGGGTGCAAGAGCAGTGATGGAACACTTAAGTGATAGTAAAACCATCATCACTTGTGTCCCTTCACCCTAGGCAATCACCTATATATACCTAGTTTTAGAAATCATTTGACTCTTTACCTGCTGCCTCTGTCCTCTCTGCTCTGTACTTTCTACCAACTCTTTCTCTCTCCTCCAAAAACTCTCAAACCTTCATAAAATCTTTACTTTTTCAAATCTTCAATGGCTCCAAAGAAACCATTCTTTGACATGGTATTCTAACCCTAATCTTCTTAATTCTCTGCAAATCATACTTGAATAAACTGCCATTGATGAACCTTGAAGGTTTCAAGCACCTTAACTAATTTTTGTTCATATCTACTTCATTTCTTGATCATTTTGAATGAAAATTGTTAGGTTATGTTCGGATTATGCTTGTGATTCTGTTTATGAACTTTATTTCATGATCAATAGCTGTTTTGGGTACTGATTTTGAACTTTTAGGTTTTTCTTTTTCGAAACCCACCTTCTTATTTTTGCTATTTTGTGATGAATATGGACAAAGTATGAACTTTTATTGTTATATTATTGATCTACTGTCCAATGTGATCATTTTGACATATCATTTGTTGATTTTGGTTAACTTTTTTTAAATCTCTGTTCTTGATGTTCTTCGTGTTATTCATGCATTCATGAGACTGTTCATCTCCTTTTTCAGAAATTTCTTATGTTTTGGATTGCCTTGATTTTCAATCTTGTTTTTCATACTTAGAAAATTTTCTGAAATTTTGGATTTTGTTTTGCATCTGAACCGCTTCACTTTCAACCGTATGCTCAGTGTTTGAAACCGCAGGTTTATAACCGCTTATAACTCGTGTTTCAACCGCATGCTAGAAACCGCTTGCCTATACTTTACAACCGCACTATTGCCAACCGCATAGGTGCTCAAACCACTTGTAAACTGTGAATCTAAATTATGGATCTAACTTGAGTGTCTTCCTTGTAGGATTCTCAATACTTTCTTCCCGGTTGGGAAATTAATGAACCAGAGCTGAAGTCAGATGCTCTAGGGAGAGAGATGATAAGGAAGATGGACGCTTCTGGAATTCTTCCCTTATTCAACAAGAAGCAGTCCTACACAATTCCTCTCTTTGTTGACCAGTTCTATGCAACCGCAAAGCTGAAATTACCCGGATCCGAGCAGGCCTCGCGGCCCCGGCATCTGGCATCTTTCGCGTTGGAGGTGTCTCGCCGTTTGTTTTCACATTTGTAGAGTCGCCACGCCGTTTTTATTAAGCCCAAAACATTGAAAAAGGGCATCAGTTTAAAGATAATTTTAAACTGTTTTTTGTGTGATGAGATTTTGAGTTCGGAGGTCGATGACTCCCCAGGGGGAAGAGAATATTAGAATATTAGAGCTCACCCGAGTAGCCTCGTAAACGAGTCTTTCTGGATACCCCTAATATCCTTTAAATGTTGTGTGTGTGTGTGTGTGCTTTTAAAAATGCATGTCAGATCGGATGTCTACATTGTATGCTATGTATGGAAATGTATTGAAATAGTATAGGAAGGAAGCCTTACCAATGTTGGTTCGTGTCCGTCTTCCGCCGGGGAATAGTGTTTGAGGTCGGAGTAGCGTTCCTGCACGGATCGGGATTGCTTCGGGAGATGCCGGTTGTCCGCGGACGTAGTTTCGGCGTGAGTTGAGGTTGTAGGCTGCGTTCGGGCAGAGGTTCTGGCGTGCGTGGGGATCGTCGGGATCACTCTGCGCAGGTTCTACGGCGTGCGTTGTGGTGGCGTGGAGTCACTCGGGCAGTTTCGGCGTAGTTTGGGATCGCCGGTTTGACTCGGAAAGAGCCGGACACCGTGGAAAGACCAGTGCAAGGCCTCTGGAGTACCACGAGGGGCCTCGTGAGTACCTCGAGAGTGCCTCGGGGCAGCGCGGGAGCCGTCTCGGGAGCGCTCGGGAGGCTTCTGAGCACCACGAGGGGCTCAAGGCCTCGGAAGGATCCGAAGGGGCCGGGAATGCCTCGAAAGGTCTTAGAAGGGGAGCCAGAAGGCTAAGGGAGGAAGAGAGAAGAGGGAGGTGTGGAAAATGAGGAGGGGGAGCCCTCTATTTATAGTAAAAATTTCGGAGCAAAGAGGTCCGTACGGACCTTCTTGGTTATCCGTAATTTTGGATTTCCTCGATTTGAGGGAATCCGCAATGATGGAGAATATTCGAATGATGATGTCCCCATGCAAGAAGGTCCGTACGGACCATCTTGCATGCAAAGAGGTCCGTACGGACCAACTCGCAGGAAGTCATCATTTCTTCCGGATTTGAGGGAATATTGTGGACTTTAAGGGGATTTAGTAATCATTGAAACAAAGAGGTCCGTACGGACCTTAATTGCTTTTCCGATTTCCCGAAAATTCCCAAAAGGTCCTTTTGTCCCTTTATCCTGCAAAGGCTCCTCCCTTGGTTTGGTTGGGGGTTTGAGAGGGTTTTGAGAGGGTTTTGAGTGAGAGAGGTCTCTGAGACTGCGTGGATGAGTCTACGGTGTTTCCCGTGTGTTTGAAAGGGAGTGATCCAGATTGGGGTACTTACAGAAGCCCCTCGACGACGTCACTTATGAAAGAAGTGGGGTCGCCGATAAGATAAGGGTCCTAACTGGATCGCGTGGCCGGGAGAGGAAGTGACCGTGAGGGTCAAAGTGAGGACGTGGTGGTGTCCTTTGGGTGCACCGTTTAGGTCAATAGCCGGGACCCCGCGATAGGATTCCTACGTATCTCCCCGGCGGGAATCAAGCCCTGGTCGTAGTTCGGATGTGGGGTGAGTGTTTTGTGAATGCGGGCGTGGTGGTGCCCCCCGGAGTGTCAGTGTGACCGCCGAGGTCGGTGGTGAGGACGCGGTGGTGTCCCGGGTGACCGTATAGGTCTAGGGAAGGACGTGGCGGTGTCCTAGGTGACCGTATAGGTCGAGGGGAAGGACGTGGTGGTGTCCTAGGTGACCAGTATAGTCGATGGCCGGACCTCAGTGACAGATTCCTACGTATCCCCTCGGCGGGAATCAAGCCCGGCCGTAGTTCGCAGGTCGTGAATTTGTGAGCGCAGTGGCGGGTGGTGCCCTAAAGTGGTGGTGCCCCTAAAGTGTCAGTGTGACCGCCGAGGTCGCGGTAAGGACGTGGTGGTGACCGCCGAGGTCAATCATGTGAGGACGCGTGGCGTCCCGGGATGGAAATTTTACGATTTTCCGAATCGGTGGTTTAAGGCCTTCCGGGCCGGAGATAGTGATTGGGAGGTTTATACGGTCTTCCGTGACCGAGTGGTTTAAAGCCTTCCGGGCTGGGGACTCAATCGTCTTCTGAGGACTTGAGTCACGCCGGAGGACTTTGAATCGTCATCTTGGTGCCACGCCGGGAGGACTTTCACATCGTCATGGATACGCGCGAGGACTTTGAATCGTCTTCCGGCGGCGGTTGGTGCCACGCCGGAGGACTTTGAATCGTCATCCTGGCGGCGGCTGGTGCCACGCGCGAGGACTTTGAATCGTCTTCTAGCGGCGGTTGATGTGATGCGCGAGGACTTTGAATCGTCTTCTAGCCGCAGTTGATGTAATGCGCGAGGACTTTGAATCGTCTTCTAGCCGCAGCTTGATGTAATGCGCGAGGACTTTGAATCGTCTTCTAGCCGCAGTTTGATGTAATGCGCGAGGACTTTGAATCGTCTTCTAGCCGCAGTTTGATGTAATGCGCGAGGACTTTGAATCGTCTTCTAGCCGCCGTTGATGTAATGCGCGAGGACTTTGAATCGTCTTCTAGCCGCAGCTTGATGTAATGCGCGAGGACTTTGAATCGTCTTTCTAGCCGTCAAGCCAGGAGGCGTGGCGCCTTCAGGCTTCGAGAGGCGTAGATGGCCTCTTTTTTTTTTTTTGCATGTTGAAAGTGTAAGGTTGGACTTACGACGACCGCCTCGTGCTTGCGTTGCCGTTGAAGTGGGCAAGGATGACGGCCGGTGATTGCTTTACCATTTGGCATTTTGGAGGCCGGGGACGCGTGCCTCAGGGGACTTGTTCTGCCGGGAAGGTGTCGGTCTTTTCAGCGGCTTGTTGCCGTTGAGCGGAAGGAGGCTCAGGCCCTTTCGACTTGCCGGGAGGTCGGGCTCCTTCGCACTGCTTCCCGGCGTTGAAGTGGGAGGAGTCGGGCTTGTACTTGGCTGGGAGGCGCTGAATTGCCGCTGAGCGGGCGGTGCCTGAATTGCCGCTGGAGTGGGCGAGAATGAGGGTCTTACGCGATGGCCGGGAGGAGTTGCCTTCGTGAATTCGGTGCCGGCGAGGACCTGGGCTCTTACGCCGCGGCCGGCGATTGGTTGCCGCTGGCGGGCGAGACCGGTCTTACGCCGACGGCCGGGATTGAATTGCCGCAATTCGGGCGAGGACCGGTCTTACGCCGACGGCCGGTGGTTGATTCGCTGCCGCTGAAGGGCGAGGACCGGCCCTTACGCCTGACGGCCGGCTTGTTGAGATTTGCCGTTGAAGCGGGCGAGGACCTGCTTACGCCGGTGGTTGGCCGTCAAGTGGTTGAATTGCAGTTGAGCTGAGTCGGCGAGGTCCGGTCTTACGCCGACGGCCGCCGGTTGAATTGCCGTTGAAGTGGCGAGCGAGGTCCTTACGCTGACGGCCGGTGGTTGAATTGCCGTTGAAGTGGGCGAGGACCGGTCTTACGCTTGACGCACGGGGGTTGAATTGCCGCTGAAGTGTGGCGAGGACCTGGTCTTACGCCGACGGCCGCGGTTGAATTGCCGCTGCTGAAGCGGGCGAGGACCGGTCTTACGCCGACGGGCCGGGGTTGAATTGCCGCTGAAGTGGGCGAGGACCGGTCTTACGCCGACGGCCGGTGGTTGAATTGCCGTTGAAGTGGGCGAGGACCGGTCTTACGCCGACGGCCGGGATTGAATTGCCGTTGAAGCTGGGCGAGGACCGGTCTTTACGCTTGATCTACGGGTGGTCAATTGCCGCTGAGGGCGGGGCGAGGACCATTCCGGCACTCGGATTTGCCGGAAAAGGCCTTAGGATGTGCCTAGTAGGGCAAAGATTATAAGGGCGAAGGCTGAAAGTAATTTGGCCACCTCAGCAAAAGAGGTCCGCACGACTAATGGATTGCAAAAGAGGTCCGTGCACTTTAATTCACTTTGGTTTTTTACAGCCCTGTGCTTCGACTAAAGCTTTAAATGACCGAGCCCTTCCCCATTCCTTCTTCTTTCCAAAGCGTAAACTGTGCGAGAGAGAGAGAGGAAAACCTCCATTTGCTATCCAAAATCTTCCATTTTTCTTAGCTTGAATTGCTTGCCATGGCGGAAGGATCTCGAAGGAGTCGTCGTCAACGCAGCCAAGAGGTGGTCGAGCAACGGATGGAGCTCCAAAGGAATTGGATTTCGTTCGTTCCATCTTTCGAAGAACCCTGGATGTCTTGTATCCGAATCCGGAGGTGCACAATCGTCGCTCTACGAACGTCTGGGAGGTAAGAAATCGTCTCCGCTTTGATTCCCTCGTCGAATTTTGAATGCTAGAACTAGGTTTTAGTTTTTCGCATTTTCGAATTTTTTGTTATTATTTTATGCCCTTTTGTGAAATTCTTGATGAATTGTTGAAAATGGACATGTAAAAATTGTGGGTATGTGTATTTTGTACAGAAATGTGTAGATTAGCTCTTATTTGTGAAAATAAAGTGCCTATCTAGTGAATTGCATGCTTTGGTGTTTTGTACCGTATGCTATTTATGTATGTACATTGTGAGAAAAATTATCGTGTAGTGATAATTTTTGTGAAAAAAATGTGACACGTGCCGTGTTTTGTGACGGGTTATATGTGAAAGTGTGTGCCGTGTAGGGACGGATTTTTTTTTTGTTATGCATATGTGTCGTGCCGTGTTTTTGGGTGACGGACTCTGTGGGGAAAATATGTGCAATATGTGCTGTGTTGGGACGGATTTTCTTTTGAAAATGTGTCGTGTAGGGTTTAATCCCCCTTTTTTTTCCTTTTTGAGAAAATGTGTACAAGTGTGTGCCGTGTTTTTGTGACGGATCGCAAGGGAAAAATTATATGCATGATATATGTGAAAATTATGTGCATTATATGTGCATTATATGTGAAAAATATGTGCATTGTGTGCCGTGTTTTGTGACGGGTTACATGGAAAAATTATATGTATAATGTATGTGAAAATTATGTGCAATATGTGCCGTGTTTTGTGACGGATTATATGTGCCTTTATATTAAGTACCGTGATTGACGTACTTTGCCGTCGTGTTTACCCGCAGGATGCGGGGCTTATGGCCGGGAAGGCCAAGAGGATGAAGACTCCTGGGATCGCTCGAGGTCCGTTGTGGAGCTATGGCAAATGATGCCCGATATTTCCGTGGACGGTAGGCCGAGTCCCTGAGGTCGGTCTATGCTTCGGCCCGGGTGTTCGCTGAGAACCCGGCCGGAGCTTTCGACACGAGGAAGAACAAGAGCGTCTTCCGGGCCTTTCTCGAGTATCGCGGATACCACCCACACCTTCCATCTCGAGCCGGGAGAGGCGACGGTGACGCCGACCGACTTTGCTGCGACACGGCTTTCCTTCAAAGGAGAGCCGGTGCGGTGGAGGGATATGATCTCCGATGTGGTGCCGCCGAGCCGCCGGGCTTTGAGCCTCGCCCTCGCAGGGGCCCGGCATGCCGTATAGTGACGTGGAGCCGAAGATTACGGCCAGATTGGGGCCTACATCCGGGTACCGGCCAGTGACGGCGGAGCAAGCTGGCGCGCTCCTTTTTGTGGTATGCACCGTCCAAGACTTTGTTCTCGAACCACGCGACCGCAGCCTCCCTTTGCTCGTTGGAGAGCTTGACTGATCTGGATAGGGTCTCGGCGACATTGCTTGGGGCGAGGCAAAGCTTGGCCGAGCTCTACTTCTCCTTGGACCGGTTTAGCCGGGGGGTGGCCAGTTCGTTGGCCTGTTTTGACTTTGCTCTGGAGGTATGCGTTTATTTGCTGTTTTTCTTGATTTAGCAGTTTGTCTTTTCTCCGTTGTCTTTTGCACTGAGCCTTCTCTCTGTTTTTGTCACAGGTGTGGTTTTACGAGGTTTTCCAAAGTGCTTCCCGTGGGATAGGGATCCCGGGGCCGTTGCCGCGTACCGCTATGCTGGGATGGGCTCGTACGGCGAGGAAGAGGAGGACCAACTGGGAAGCTCACCATCGCCTACGGGGACGTGCAGGAGCGTCTGGAGAGAGATAGCCGTGAGGGGTTTGTCTTGTTCCCGTGGACTCTGTGATGAGGGAGATGAGTTTGAGGGGGCTCCCGAGGTGACAAAGCGGCGGAAGATGCCGCGGGGCTTCGACTTGTGATGTCACGTGCACTCTGGGGGAGCGGGTCTTCCGGGCAAAGATGGCCCCTGTGCTTCCCGTGGCTCCGAGGGACCCTCCCTTTGGGATGCTTGACTCCCTGGATATGGACGTGCTTGACTTCGAGAGGTACCTCGCGTGCTCGGTGCCGAGGAGTTCATTTTATACGGAGAGGAGTACGGGGCCTTCGTGAGGAGGAAGCCGAGGACGCCGCAGTGCCGGCGCGGAGAGAGAGGCCGGCCCGCAGCTCCCCTGCAGGTTCCGATGCCGGACCGGATTTCACGTACGTCCGCGGGGACGGATCGAGGAGGAGGGTGTCTCGTACTGCCATTCCCCGGAGCGCTCCCTGCCGCATACCGAGCGGATCCCGACAGATCGCGAGTGTGCCGACTCTTTTCCATCTTGGCATCTTTTCGCATTTTTCTTTTTTTTGTTGTTGAGTATAACCGTATTTGATGAGCGTTTCCTTGGCTTCTTGTTCGTGCAGTCCCGGGAGAGCCTACGATATGCCGACTCGCCGCTACGTGGCGACGCGCTCCTTCGCTAAGAAGATGGCGTCGAAGATGTCCCGCCGGCCTTCGCGTCGCTGTGCCAGCACGAGCCTATGCCTTCGAGGCATTCTCAGACGTTCCTCCGCCTAGAGCCGAGCCTGAGCCGCAGCCAGAGGGGCCTTTGAGGGGGCGGCATAGCATGGATGCCGGACGTCTTCGGAGCCGCAGGCCTTCGAGGGAGCAGCCCTTTTATCAGCTCATGCCTCCGCACGGCGCACAGTGGTGAGGGTTCCTCGTGTAGCCTTCTTTCTTTGATCCTTTCGCCGGATTTGATCCTTCCGAGTACTTTTCGTGGGAGCCTCCTGCGGTGCTCGGTATTCCGACGACGAGGATGTGACGGCGAGTTCGCCGATGCCCGACTTCTCTTCGAGGACCTTGGCGAGGATGATGATGCCGAGGATTCCGATTAGTATTCATTTGCTTTCCCTCTTTTCATATCCCTCTTTTTTTTTTTGTTTAGCAACAGACATTTTTGGTACCCGTAATAAAACACATGTATTTGCATGGCAAACAAGATTTTATTTTAAGATGTAATGTCATTTTTGTGATTCCCGGAATTGTCCTAGAAATTGTTGCTATTATTATTTTTTATTTTTGTACATGCCACGTGAGCCGAGAGTGTGTTTGTGGGTAGTGTTTGTTTGCCGGGAATGGCTTTGGCCGTTGTTTGGGCGCTTTGGAGCAAGGTTTTGCCGAGGACAAATGGGTTTTTGTACCGTTTGCCGGGGAAATGGGTTCTGCTTGCAAGGAGGTCCGTACGGACATACTTAGCATGCAAAGAGGTCCGTACGGACCAACCTTGCTTTTGGGAAGGACATAAATGCTTTCCAAAGGCTCCGGTTCTTCCTCATTTCCCCATTTGCGCCCATTTTCGAGCTTTCTTCCCCATTTTCTCTAGGAACCTCCATTTTTGCCATGGATTCTTCGTACGTCCCTAGAATTTTGCCGAGGCTTTCGCAGGAGAGGCAAGCACACTTCCTCGAGCAGCTTGAAAACGTGGATGCGGCGCCGTATGAGGCATCGTAGACGGGCTTTCGAGGTAAGGTTTCGTCTTTGCTCTGGCTTTGGTCTTTTAAGGAGTTGGTTCCCGATTGGGATTTGCTGCGGGCCGCCGCGGTTCGGGATGTTAGGAGGCACGTGTAATCGCTTCTCCTACAATGAAATGGTGCCCACTTTTGAGGATTTTCGGGCTTTGATTGGAGGACCGGAGGTGGAGGCCATCTCGCTTCCTTCGATTGGTGGTCGTCGCGAGCGTGAAGCTTGCAGACTTTCTTCGTACTTCGTTGGAAGAAGTGCAGGGCATGATCCTTGATTCGGGTCATATCGACATTTCCGAGCCGCCTGAGCGGTTCATGGTTGATGATGAGAGTGACGTCTCTTGGGATGTATTTGCCTCAGGCGTGATGGCGACGCTTTTCTCGGTCGCCCTCGCATTTGTGATGGCGCTTCGCTAGATGTGGTAGGGCACCGCAGAGCCGGGAGAGGATATTGTCCCGTTGGTGCCGGGGGAGACTCTTCATGGTATCGACCGTCCGGCGACCGGGGATCGTTTTATGAGAGGGGGAAGCCCCGCTTTGCTCACCTTGTGGCCGCGAGAGAGACTTCAGCCATGCCCGAGGCTCCGACGTCGTTTAGCCCGTGGTCATTTGCTCGCCGACCTCTTGTGTGATATGGATCACCCGCCCGGGAGAGATGGATGGCACAGCTGGGTACGCATCGATCCGCCGTGGGTTCCGCACCGGAGGATTGAGACCAGGAGGATCTTGCAGAAGCGGTCCTACGTTGTCGAGTTCCAGTTTGTCTTGGTCCTCCTTCTATATTCCGTCGCTTGTTTCCCGGCAGCTTGGGATGAAGCAGAGCCTTTGTTGGGCCGGGATGACCTTGCTATGCGGAGGTAGTTCCTCTTTGTATGGCAGCCTCCAGTGCCTTCTTGTATTTTCCGAGGGTATGGAAGTATTCCGCTTCCCTCCCGCGGTACTCCTTAGACGTCTGGGAGCGTCAGATTGACGACTCAAGCATCCGGCCCGGTATGAGCAAAGATGTCAAGGGCCCCAAGTGGTCTTGGAGAGCAAAGGCGTGCAGCCGATTCCGGGACCCGCTGCCGTAGTAGCTATTGCCTTAGGAGTTGCCGAAGCCCGGGTCCGACCCTTCGATGTGACGGGAGACACTTTGTTTGACTACGAGACTAGAGTTGACCGACCGACAGGGAGAGGTCCTCTTGCTGCACTCGCAGGGAGGAGATCCGAGCCGAAGCACGGCGAATGAAGCCCCGAGAGCTACCGGATTATTTGACTCTACTGGGAGGACCCCGCATCTCTGACCGAGAGACGCAGAGTTGGTTCACGTGGAGCGAAAGAAGACTCGCCGGGACGAGGGAAGAAAGGAAAGAATGGCGAGGGGACAAGCGCAGATGGCGCGGAATGACCTCCTAGGTATCCATTCATTGCATTGCAAACACATTATTAGTTAAATGTATTAAGTCAGTCTTTTAGCATGTTGTGAACTCGAGAGTAGACCGTGCTTGAACTCATCAAGAAATGTTGTAACCGTTAGTGATTTGTGATTTACTTTTAAAGCTTTGTCGAGACGCAAGATCTCTTGTTTGCCTTTGCTTCGTTGTGCACTTTGCTCGGCGTCCATCTGACTTTTCTCGTTGCATTCGCGGACCGAAGGCCTGGGCCCCGACGGCAATCCCCTTTGCCGAGGCTTTCAGGCTTGGCCGAGAGGTTGAATGCTCCTCGACAAGTCGTTTTGACGGTCTTTTTCGTAGCTTCCTTGCCTCTTGTCGGCGTCTGGCTCTTGACCTCAATTTCAGCCTTCGCTTGAGCTTCTTTTATTGTTTTTTTTTTGTGAGCCCTCGCTCGAGCTCTCTTTTTTTTTTTTTTTTTGTGAGCCCTTGCTCGAGCTCTTTTTTTTTTTTTTTTTTGAAGCGCGTGAGGGCGAAGACAAGCCCCCGGCTTGGAAGCCACACGAGTCGCTGCTTGATGCCGAGTGACCCTGATGTCCTTTGATGTTGCCGCCGTCGTTTGACTTGGTCAAGGTGATCCGGGGCGTGTTCTTGAAAAGTGCGTAGCTTGATGGAGGTCTTGATTGACATTCAAACTTTTGACTTTTTGTGTATTTTTAGACCGGACCAATTAAGGTTGCCTACGTCTCCTGACTAGAGGGCCTCAGTCTCGCGTAGTTCGACACTACATGGAGTGCCAAGAGATGCACAAATGTTCTTCTTCAGCGAAGTATCTCGCGAAGTTTGCTTCCGTTGACCGGATTCATGAAGCGGATTGCCGTCTAGGTCCGTTAGCTTCATGGCGCTCCGAGAAGATCTTTTGAACCACGAAAGGGCCGATCCACGTGGGTTCCCATTTTCCCAGCTGGGTTGGTTCGAGCGGGAGGCTTTTCTTTGAGTACAAGGTCACCTTCCCCGATGTCTCTGGATTTGACTTTCTTGTCGAAAGCTCTAGCCATCCCGCTGATAGGCTCCTGACGTGTTCCATGGCCTTTAGTCGTCGCCGTCTAGCGTGAGCCAATTCGTCATGCTCGGCCGAGCCATTCGACTTCGTTGATGTCATTTTCCAAAAAGACTCTGAGTGAGGGAATTTCTAGCTCGACGGGAAGGACCGCTTCCATCCCGTATGTCGTGGCAAATGGGGTTTCTCCCGTGGCCGTTTCCGACCGATGTGCGGTAGCCCCAAAGTGCAAGGTGCAGCTTCTGCCAATCTCGTCCCTGGTGGTCATTTTTCTGATGATCCGTTCGAGGGTTTTGTTTGCCGCTTCCACGGCGCCGCTTTGTTTGTGGCCGGTAGGGAGAAGATTTGTGGCGTGTGATCTTGAATTCAGCCACAGCCGTCGAATTCCCCTTCGAAGTGTGAGCCGTTGTCCGATATGACCTCATTTGGGATGCCGTATCGGCATATGATGTTTTCCTTGAGGAAATGCGCGACCTTCTTGGAGGTGAGTACCTTGTAGGACTTGGCTTCGACCCATTTGGTGAAGTAGTCGATGGCTACTAAGATGAACTCGTGACCGTTGCCGCTCGGGCGGAGCGATTTTCCCGATGACGTCAATTCCCAAGTGGCAAAGGGCCAAGGTGTAGTCATGCAAGAGAGATCGTGGGCGTAGATGATTGAGGTTGGAGAACCGTTGGCACTTGTCGCAGCCTTCGACAAAGTGGATGCAATCCGCCTCCATGGAGATCCAAGAGTAGCCCATCCCGAGAATGATTTGCATCGTGGCTCGCATTCATGTGGGGACCGCAAGCCCCATTGTGGACTTCTGCTCATGAACTTGCTTGCTTCTTCTTGGCCGACGCAGCCGTAGGAGTGGCCCATGGTAGCGTTTCTTGTATAACATGTCCCCGAGGATGACGAAGTGAGAGGCAAGGCGTTTAGGCCATGATGCTCTTGGTTTTGACCCCTTCGTGTGGGTCTTCCTTGTTCATGAAGGTGGTTTCCCGCTCTTGAGGTATTGGAAGATCCGGTTTAGGCCGAAATGGCGTCGAACTTGCGCCTCTTTCGCTCTTCAAAGAATCTTGCAAATCGTTGTGATTAAAACCTTCTCGGCACTGGGCCCGGTTTTTCTCTCGTTTGACAACATGCTTAAATGTTTGCTTGATGCATTTATTTAATTAATGTGTTTGCCTTTGTATAGATGAATTTAACTGCTTTTGATTAGTTAATGTCATCATTTGTTAAAGATGCAATGAAATGATTTTTTAGGAAGGTCGGACCTTTTATTGAAAGCGTGAAGACCGTACATTGTTGATCAAAGATTCACAATCGTCGGCGTAAAGCCGTCAAAAGACTCAAAAGATGTGAATACACGTACAACAAGACTCGAAGCTAGACTATAGGCGACGAGGGATTGGACCAGCTTCATTACTCTTGGATGGCCGTAGCTCTAGAGGGAGCGGTGCCGGTTCAGTGGCCAATCTTCCCTTCGTACGAGTCCCGGAAAGTAGCTTGCATGCGGTTCGATTTCAAACCAGTATCGCGGAGGTTTTTGGCCGCTCCCCGATGATGTCCCTCCATTAGTGTTGCCACCACCCTGGGGGTTTTTGATGATAGAAGTCGCCGAGAGCTACTTCTAGGAGGGCGAAGCATTCGCCGATTCGGAGTGGATTCTTGCCGATGTTGATCACTTTCATAGAATCTCGCTTCTTTATCTCGGGATCTTTGCTTGGACGACGTTTACAATGTCCGATTCGAGCGGACATGCTATATCTCCTTCCCCGATTAAGCCTCGAGGAGGTTGCGCCATTGTTCGTCCGTGCCTCGGACACCGAATGTTCAATTGAACTAAGCCGTGATGGCCGTCCCCGTAAGATCCGAGAGTGTCGGCTAGAGGGTTGTCTTGCACCGGGGATCGGTGATGAGCCGCTTGCAAGAGGGTTTTCGGCGAAGTAAGGGTCTACTCCTCGATCAATCTCCATTAGAGCATCCATCTCTTGATCCTCTCTCAAGCATTCTTCACAAGCCGCATATATCGTAGTTGTCATCCCGTCCCATGAGTTCTTCGATTTCCACTGTCGCGGCTTAGAGCGTGGATGTAAGGATCCACTTCGTAGCGGGACAGGTAGGAGAATCATCTGGGAAGAGTATTCGGTCATGTCTGACCTTCTTCCGGGTCATAGCTTGCCGGCCAAGCACTTGCCATTGCACCGCTTCCGCGGATCACTTCGATCGCTCCATTGGCATTGATGAATTTCACGCATTGGTGAAGAGTAGATGATACCGCTTTCATCTCGATGTATCCAAGGCCGTCCCAACAAAGCGTAGAAGGTGGGTTTGATTTCCACGACTTGAACTCTACCGACTCCAGCTTGTACGTCGAATTGGATCCTCAAATTGATGACTCCTACGATTGGTCGTGCAAAGGAGTCGTAGGCTCCTGATTACCCGAGGTGAAGGCCTTATCGCAGAACGGCCGATGCGGAGTCGTTTCAATGTGCTTAAAGCGATGATGTTGATCGCGGAGCCGTTATCAATCAAGACGTTCGGGAGGAAGAACATCTCTATCTTTATGAGGATGAGGAGGGCTTCGTTGTGCCGATTCTCACATATTGGCAAGTCATCGTCTCCGTGAAGGCTAAACCGCTTCCCGTGCTACCGCTGACTCGCCCTCCTCGGGGAACGTTCGATCCATCCATTCGTATGCCTCTGGCCGGGGCAAAGATCGTAGGGAGACAAAGGGGCCCTCGGGCGTTCTTGTCGGAATTCCCTTGGCCACGAGACCTGACTCTTGTTTCACGCTCCTGGGCCATAGCGGACAAAGATGTCGACGGTTTCGAAATTGCAGTGGAGTCCGCTCTCGCTTGGAGTTTCGTCAACGGCTATCGAGTTTACCCCGTCGTTCGGGAATGGATTTCCAATGGTATCGGGACCACGAGGGCGTTCCAATTTTCCCTCCTCAATGAGCCCCCGAATCACCCGCTTGAGTACGAAGCAATTGTCGGTGGTGTGGCCGGGTAGTTATGGAAGGCGCAGTGCTTGCTCATATCCATGTTGGCCTGAGGGTCTTCGCTGGAAATTCTCGAGTGGTTTCGAGAAGATTTCGCTTCACCAAAGCTTCAAATACTTGACCCAAGGGCATTTCCAGTTATCAAAATGCCGGAACCGCGGAAGCGAGGGGGTTGCTATTCTTTGGGGCCGCCCGATCGCGGTTTACTTGAGCTCCGTTCCGAATGTAGTGCACTGTTCCTACGCTTCCTTTCCTTCGTCAGCGTGAGTTGAAGTTGCCAGTTTGTTCGATAGCTGTAAGACGAGGCAGTGGGTTGCCGTTGCTCAAGACTCGCAGTCTTTTCAAACTTTGTCCCGCTGACCATGGCACGGAGATCCGGATAGAAATGGTGGCCGATCAAGGTCCTCAAAGATGGTTTGAGGCAGAATGGAAGATGTCCATCTCGCTCTTCTTGGAAAGTGGATCCATTATCTCGCTTAGCTTCCAGCCCATCTTTTGTAGAATTCGCCCACCGGTTCGTCATCCTTTGTTCGTGGCTTCATGTGTCATGGCGGTTTGTTTCCCATTCAAGATTGGCGCGGTACTTCTCCAGAAGATTTCACCGATCTCGATCCCACGTGGAGCGGTTTTCGCCTTCACATCGAGGAACCACCTTAGTGCCGTGGATTTGAGGGAATGCCGAAAATGATCTCGCCATCTCGTTGAGGGGTTGCCCTTTCGCTCTCATACCCGTGACGTAGGTGTCGATGTGGGTTTTTGGGCATTCTGCTCCGTCAAACTTTTCCATTTCCGGCATCCCGAACTTTGGAGGGAGAGGGACCACTTTGTTCGGATCGCAGGCGTGAGGGAGTCCTTCCGAGAACTAGCTAGCTTGCCTTGCATGTCTTTCATTTGTTCAATCACCAAGCCATGCTGGGATCACTGCCCGAGGCGGGTTACCGTTTTCGTGGACGGACACCGAAGATGGAGGTGGATTGGCCGATGGGATCGCCATTCGGGAGTCTTGGGAGGTAGTCGAGCGTATACCAACCCATACCCCGGGGTGTCAAGTTGAGGGCGTGATTGCCAGTCCGCTAAGGGTCAGGTTTGGGAACCGGGGAAACGATTCTTAGCCCCAATCGCGTACCTAGCAGTGGCAAACTTGAGATGCCTAGATATCCGCCGGGATGCCCGTCCCCGGTAAGAATGGGGACTTTTGATTGTGGTTGCGAGGCTCGTATAGAGGCAAAGGATTGAATCCCGGGGATACCGAGATGCATTGGGATCTCAGCGAGCAGCACGTATGTGTGCCGTTGGTAATGAGCTTGATGTGCGTGAGCCGGAAACCGACCGATCTCGAGGCGGGCATGTCTGAGCCGCTGACCGACGCCTGAGGGGAGCTGAGCGAGAGCCGCTTTGCGTTGCCGGGATCTCGTAGCTTGGCGGAGGCGGGACTCCGCCGATAGCTTTGAGAAACCGGGAGCCGGTATATCTTCGTCCTCTATGAGAACAAAGGTTCCGTCGGGTTGGGGAACCGCAATCGCTCGAAGACGCAAGGTGTCGACGATCCAGCTTGCCGTTCCTCTTGGCGCTTCTTGATGGTTTCAAGGCTCGCAAAGACCTCCTCCATTGTCTCGGAGGTTCCTTAGTGGCGGGGTTCCGTTTCCTCACCGTTATCCGTCGATCCCGTCATGGGGAGTATCGGACGGTGCGGACCGTTGAACCGGAAGCGGCTATCGGACCCCGCGACCTCGATACCGAAAAGGCGGCTTCCAGGATTCTCAACCACTCTCGGTTCGCCGGGAGGGGTGACGGCAAGGTTTAGACACAGGAATGGCCTAACGGGATAAAAGGGGGAAAGCTCACGTGGCATGCGGTTTCCGTTTCTTTTATTTTTGATTTTTTTTTGTTGTTTTAATTTACTTAAAACATGTTTTCTCGTAATCCTAGGTAGGTTGGAAAAGATTGCTCTTCTTTTTCGCAACTATGCTAGATCCCGGGTCACCGGAGACCATCCGCGCGGCTATAAGCCCCTCGTTTTGCACCCGTATTTCGACATCCCAGGTGGACACCTGTGCGAGGGTCCTATAGTGCAAGCGGTTTCCACCGCCTAAAAGAAAAATCGAACCTAAGGACCGAGCCTCGTCATGTTCGTTTTGATGCGTTAGCCATGCGAATAGTGAACCGAGCCGGCCACCGAGTCAAGATCGTGTCAAGAGTTCCGGCATGACCTTCTCTTTACTTGCTTGCGCAAGGGATCTCGTGACGTTAGGCGTTGGCCGGGTCATATCGTCATGGCCGACGTATCAAAGGCGTGATGACATGGTGTCATGCGAGCATGGATGTATATCCGGACGGAACATCGTTCGGGTGTAGCTTCGGAAATCAAGATCAGTCAAGATTTTAGCATGACCTTTCATCGCTTGCTTGCGCAAGGGATCTTGAGTTCCGAGCCTTGACTCGAAAATGGCCTGCATGGTATATGTATCCAGCCGTATGACACCTGACCGGGTAAAACCAACCGAGTCCGGACAGAGTGTGACTCAAGACTCAAACGTGTGTGGTTGACGCTGCTAGGATGGGATGTTTGGAATGATCCCGTGCGCGCCCAAGAGGCCTAGGAAGACCAAACGGATCGCAACCGAGACCACTCCGGTTAAGGGTTGTAGTGTGCAGAGTATCCGAGGCAAAGAAGGCGCATAGTGTGCGGTGTAACCGAGGCAAAGAAGCAGTGAGTAGAGTGCGGTGTAACCGAGGCAAAGAAGAAGGCGCGTAGTGTGCGGTCTCTAAAATTCTTTTTCCGAGTAAAATAGAAGTTTTTGAAGAATTTTAAATGTATGCACGTATGTATATTGATGCATTTTTTTGTATTTTTATTTTTTTGTAAAATAAAAACGAAGCACGTGCACACACACACAACAAGCTTAAAGGAAGGGGTAAAATGAAAGTTTGACCCTCATCATCGTTTTAAAATCTTTTGTTTTGTTTAAAAGTTTTTAAAACAAAATTTCCCCAATGAGTCGCCAACCGAAATTACCCGGATCCGAGCAGGCCTCGCGGCCCCGCATCCGGCATCTTTCGCGCTGGAGGTGTCTCGCCGTTTGTTTTCGCATTTGTAGAGTCGCCACGCCGTTTTTATTAAGCCCAAAACATTGAAAAGGGCATCGCTTAAAGATAATTTTAAACCGTTTTTGTGTGATGAGATTTTGAGTTCTGAGGTCGATGACTCCCTAGAAGAGAATATTAGAATATTAGAGCTCACCCGAGTAGCCTCGTAAACGAGTCTTTCTGATACCCCTAATATCCTTTAAATGTTGTGTGTGTGTGTGTGTGCTTTTAAAAATGCATGTCAGATCGGATGTCTACATTGTATGCTATGTATGGAAATGTATTGAAATAGTATAGGAAGGAAGCCTTACCAATGTTGGTTCGTGTCCGTCTTCCGCCGGGGAATAGTGTTTGAGGTCGGAGTAGCGTTCCTGCACGGATCGGGATTGCTTCGGGAGATGCCGGTTGTCCGCGGACGCAGTTTCGGCGTGAGTCGAGGCTGTAGGCCGCGCTCGGCGCAGGTTCGGCGTGCGCTGGGATCGTCTGGATCACTCTGCGCAGGTTCTGGCGTGCGTTGTGGTGGCGTGAGTCACTGGGCAGAGTTTCGGCGTGGTTTGGGATCGTCTGGCTTGACTCTGAAAGAGCCGGACACCGTGGAAAGACTGTGCAAGGCCTCTGAGTACCACGAGGGGCCTCAGTAGTACCTCGAGAGTGCCTCTGGCAGCGCGGAGCCGTCTCGAGCGCTGGGAGGCTTCTGAGCACCACAAGGGAGCTCTAAGGCCTCAAGGATCCGAAAGGGGCCGGAGTGCCTCGAGAGGACTTAGAGGGGAGCCAAGGCTAAGGGAGGAAGAGAGAAGAGGGAGGTGTGTGAAAATGAGGAGGGGGAGCCCTCTATTTATAGTAAAAATTTCGGAGCAAAGAGGTCCGTACGGACCTTCTTGGTTATCCGTAATTTTGGATTTCCTCGATTTGAGGGAATCTCGCAATGATGGAGAATATTCTCGAATGATGGTGTTCCCTCGAGCAATAAGGTCCGTACGACCATCTTGCATGCAAAGAGGTCCGTACGGACCAACTCGCAGGAAGTAATCATTTCTTCCTGATTTGAGGGAATATTGTGGACTTTAAGGGATTTAGTAATCATTGAAACAAAGAGGTCCGTACGGACCTTAATTGCTTTTCGATTTCGAAAATTCCCAAAAGGTCCTTTTGTCCCTTTTTATCCCAGAAAGGCTCCTCCCTTGGTTTGGTTGGGGGTTTGAGAGGGTTTTGAGAGGGTTTTGAGTGAGAGAGGTCTCTGAGACTGCGTGGATGAGTCTGCGGTGTTTCCCGTGTGTTTGAAAGGGGGTGATCCAGATTGGGGTACTTACAGTACCACCAAATTCACAACAACTGGTATCAGAGCATTGGTTCGGAGGATTCAAAGTTTTTTCATTAGTTGATTAATTTTGAATCGCGTTCTTGGGGATTTTGGTGAAGCAGTCAGATGAAGAACTCAAACGAGAAATTCAACGGTGTGAATTTCACGTTTTGGAGGACAAGGATTGAAGACTACCTTTATTGTAAGGATCTTCATGGACCCTTGAAGGAGAAGCCCGAAGGCATGTCACAAGGGGATTGGGAGACGTTGGATCGGAAGGCGTTAGGAGCGGTAAGGAGTGCCCTAACCGACGACGTTGCACGGAACGCTATGGAGGCCAAGACAACGGTGGAGTTGCTACAAACGCTATCAGACATGTATGAGAAGTCGTCGAATATCAATAAGGTGCATTTGATAAAGAGGTTTGCGAATGCGAAGATGTCAGAGGGGCAAACAGCGGCAAGTCATATCGGCAATTTCAAAGGTATGGTGGACCAATTAAAAAGTGTTGATATTACTTTCTCCGATGAAGTGCTAGCTTGTTTTCTACTAAAATCATTGCCTGATAGTTGGGAGGTTACTGTCACAACGATTAGTACGTCGAAAACAGCATTGGTGTATACGGAGGTTAGAGATCTCATCCTTCAAGAGGAGTTGCGAAGGAAAGAGAAAAGGGAGAATCTTCCGTAGATGGGGCCGCACTTAGGGTGGAGAGAAAAGGGGAGGACCGAAAAAGGGAAAAAGGTCAAGTGCTACAATTGTGGCAAATTAGGTCATATCAGCCATGCACCGTCCGGAAAAGATGGTGGTGCACACGTGGTGGATGATGGTGGAGATGTATTAATCCTGGTGAGAGGAGCAATGGGTGAAGATCGGGTGTTGGATTCTGGAGCTTCCGTCATGCTAGTGCGGGATGCAGAATCAATGAAGCGGTATAAAACTGGAGACTTTGGGGTTGTCTATCTTGGTGACTGGTCAGCCATTCAAGGTCAAAGGTAAGTGGAGATGGATGATGAAGACACCTAACGGGGCTGTTTTACAACTACACAACGTGATTTATGTTCCGGATTCTCAGGAGAAGGGTGATTTCTGTGGGACAACTCGACAGTTGAAGGGTACGGTGTTTCTTTCATTGGTGGGTCTTGGGAAGTCACAAAAGGGGCTAAGGTGTTAGCTAGTGGGGTTAAGGGGAAGATGTCAGACTCTACCTACAATGTCGATGTTCGCTCCTTTAAGGGAGCAAGAGGCTAAAAAACCGGCCTATTTGGGTGTAGAAAGGAGAGACATCAAGAAACGGTATGTTAGGGGGAGAAGGACACAAAGTTGATCAACGTGGCGTGGAAGTCCAAGTGCCCTAACAGAGAGCGGTTTCAGACCGAAAAACAAGACGATGCAAGAAACAAGGTGTGTCCAAGTTTCAAGGGAAGCATTGGGCGAAGGAAGGTGGGTCTGGAGGGAGAATGCGAAGTTAGACTTGGAGGGAGAAATCAAGGTAGAAGCCGATTTGGGAGGCAAGAACAATCTAACACCTGAGAGGTTGAAACGTCGCTCGTTTCAACTCGCCTTAGTACTTCGAGGAGAGGTGCGGTAGTGTCAATCCAATACGGGAGGGGGAAAATGTGTTCGAAGGTCATTACTCCGTGCGGGAGTTGATGGGTGTTTCATGTTTGTTAGTTTAGTCTCCTGGGAGATTGCTGGGTTTGGATCCTAAACCTGCAAGGAAGAAAACGCTGAGGAGCTTGTCAGCGAGAGCGGCCGCGCTGTGGCGCGGAGAGCGACCGCGCTGGTGAACGAAATCGGGGGTCGGATCTTCGGCCAACGAGGGCGGTCGCGTGCTAGCGGTGCGCGACCGCCGGGCGCTTCTGGGAGGAGAAATCCCGGACCGATTTTGTTTCTTAGTTTTATAGGATCTCTTCTTAAACCGAGTTAGTGGCTTCCTCGTATCAACTATATAAACATAGATACGACCTGCAACATTAGTAGTCGTGTAGCAACATATTAGAAGGTGTCTAATAACATATTTGCTTGGCAATTGCCCCTGACGTAATTCATGTGTTGAATGAACCTGGTAAACAACTCTTGTGTTCTCGTGTGTGTGTTTCTTCCATTATTTTCCCATGGGTGTGTTGATTTCTTGTCTTAATTGCAACGGGGTACCACCAAATTCACAACAACCGGGTGCGCGCCCGCTCCGATTTTCAGCATTGATCCATTTTTCTTCCATAATTTCCTTTAGGTCCTCCATCAAATTGAACCTTTGATTTCTTAAAATACCGCGCAAGTCCTTTTTACTCTCAAAAGGTTTCCGTTCCATTTCGTTCCTCTTTTGCTTCCTCTCTTCACTTTAATCCACCATTTTTCACCTAATTAACCTGTACTCATAAAGACACTAGAAAATACATTAAAATAACATTTTACTTCAGAATTTCGCAATAAATAAGTGTAAGAGTGTCTAGTTTAGATGTGTAATAACACATCCATCATGTCACATCACTGAACCTAACAGTTGAATGTGTACCAGACCTCATGGGATAGTTTGATGTGTTGGTCCTTTCCTTAGTTATAACAATGGATGTAGAAATTGCAGAGGTTGGATTGCTCATCTTGATCGAAACCTAAAAAACCAAAGTTTTCACTTTGACGTGGCCAAATTGTTTTGGACAATTTCTAACAATTTATATTTGTACTAATGAACTTTGGGCACAAATGGAATATGATCTCTCTATCAAGATGAACACGTTTATGTAACGAGGAAAGTTCTTGAAGAATCGTTCTCCGGCACAAAACCTCGAGAGATTTTAGGAAAAACCTACCTCAACCAAAGAATGAATTTATTGATCTTGAGTTTTTGTGTACAGAGGCAAAGGTGTATGAAAAAAATAGTAACTAAGACTGCGTGTGTATTACAATGGTGTATTTAACTTTATATATTATCTAGCCTAGCCTTGAATCTCATAATTTGGTTGAGGATCATGGTCGTTATAGCGTTTAATGATTTGGACTGAGTCTTCATGTGATCGTGGTCGAGTGGAATTACCATTTGACTAGGTATTTTATATGCGTAAAATTATCCAAGAAAAATAAGCACCGTATGTAAAATAAGAGTTGTTTCTTGTGTGGTGCCATCACTTGTTCTTCGGCTACTTCTTCTTCGGTATTGGTGATGCAGTGATCAAATATCAAGCTTGGAACGAGATGATGTTAGGCATTCTGAAAGACCTACAAATTATTTTATTTTTTAGTTGCTACTTTCTAAAAACAATATATAAACCTTATTAATCACACTTCATCTGTATATAAGTAATTCACGTTTCGGCGTTTTCGAGGATGCACAAGGAGCAGACTAGTTGCCCTTAAAACTATAAAAGTGCCCCAAATTATTTAATATATATATATATATATATATATATATATATATATATATATATATATATATATATATATATATATATATATATATATAACTCGAATCAATACACAAGTTGAAAAGTGTTTCTGTGATAAGTGGCGTGTAAAAGGTGTTGGGAAGCCCCTGGATTTGATCATTTGTATCAAAATGTTTGTTTATTTTGACTTCCCTCCTCTTCATTTCATTTTTCAACCTTATTAAGCGCCTAATAAGTAATAAGGCCTCATTCCGCACGCGACATCATAAATTATTGAGACGGGCTGATAATTCATATTACATTTATCGCTTACTTCTGCGATCAAATACGTAAGCCAAACATCAAACATAACATAGACCAATAAGTACATCTCATCCAATCCAATTAAATAAAGAGGGGGATTTTGGAATTGTGATTATTAACTAAAAGTTGTACAAAGTAAACAGGGCAATGAAATACAAATTCAGGTATGGGTAAAGATCTACAAATTAGATTCACAAGTATCTCCCCTGTGATCAACTTTTCTATTATGTAAATTAATTGTGGGTGTTCTTCATTACTAATGTAAAAGTCTATACCGTTCGGTCGCGGGCTAAGAACTTAGTGTTCTAAGCCTATTATGTGCGTGATCACACTCCACAAATGAACTCAGGACTCAATAAAACTTAGGAATATAATGAACTTGAATATTAAGTATTCATGGTCAAACACATAACATTCAATTATCAAATGATGGTTTAATATGTTATTAACTAATGGTCATGCAATCAACCTCACCCATAAATATCAATTATGCATAGTATTAAAAGCTATTAAAAATAAAAGAATAAGGAAGAATAATAACACATTTGATAAACTCGACAATATATTAATCCAGAAAGAATTAATAACTAATTGTCATTGGTTTGATACAAGTTACCTCCAATCCGTAGATGAGAAAATTACTCCAATCTGTAGATGAGAAAATTAGTTGTTTATAGATGAAGAACAAATCAATAGGATAAAAAACTGTGTGGGAGAGGAAATTGATCAACCTACTCAAATTAGAATAGTCATAAACAAATCGAATTTTTCTAGATTTCAGAATTGTATAGAAATATCTAGATTTTCATAAAATTATGGTAAAAGTTAAATTGAGTTGTTTATTTTTACTTTAATGAAAACGGGATTTTATTTTGTTAGCATTTAAAATGAGTTATTTTCTCTGCCTCTTAAGGTACTTTTGATTTTTGAGAGAAGCAATTACATAAATAATATCAATAACAATTTTTAAAATTGCAGAGAGGTATCTAGATTTTCTAGATTTTCATAAATTATGGTCAAATTTAAATTGAGTTGAATATAAAAATCAAATTAGAATAAACTTTCCGAGATAGAGAGTATATAATGGCGCATTCGCACCCGAATTCTGGGTAGAATTTTGATTAAGCAAATCCTGAACCAGCAAAGTCCAAATCTTGCTATAAATCCTCCAATTTTCGAAAAAAAAAAAGAAAAAAAAAATACCACCTTTGCCTCCACGAATCATGGTCATGGGTAATATCAGACCTGCGTTGAAGCAAAACAGTGTATGAGGATACATCAAATGTGCCTACTAATGCTTGAAGAAACGCTTGAAAGTTCCAAAAGCTTAGATATTCTCCTTCCGCAGGCCTTCTTGAAGGTGAAGAACTGATTTCTCAAACAACATATCATTTGTTGATTCCATTGACAACCCAAATAATCCCCGGCCGCCTCTATTGCTCAAGCAAGTTTTGTCTGCCAATGGAGTTCTTGAACTGGGTGTTTGCTCGATTACGACATCTCTGTTCAGATCAACTCCCTCAAAGTATCTGCTTAGTCCACTTACTTCAACTTCATAGTTACATATATTTTCCTTTTCCCTCTCTTTATTCTTTTTCAAAAAAGAATTATCATTTTCTCTTTTTTGTCGGAACACATTTTTGTTTCTCGAGAACACTTTCATTCGTAGCCTTTCTTTCATCACACCAGAATCCAAGCCTGTTTTCGTAGCCTTTGAGGAACTTTCTATCTCCATTGCAGGAGAGACATCAGGCTCCTGACAGTCTGGTAATGTTTTGGCAGGTTGGAATCTACTCGTTCTTTTCTCACTAGTGGGCCCAGAAATGTTAGGGATAGGACTTTGTCCTCCAAAGTTGAAACCTACCCTTTCCCTCACCACTGGTTGCATGGATTGATTCTGAACAAAAACACGCAGATAAGAATGATACCCAATAAAACGTTGAAAGCTATAAAACTGATAAGATTATAGTGTTGTAGGTAGTAGCGGCCCCAAAACCTTTTGTATATGGGTGCACAAATTACACTATAAATGGTTCAAAATGTGGATTTTGAAAAAAAATGCTCGTTGTGGGACCCACATCCACAAGCTTAAAAAACTAGCACTTTACTCAATGAACTAGACAAATATTTTGACTATATGGGTGCACTTGCACCCATATATCTGTGCTTTGGTCCGCCACTAACTTGTAGGGAAGTTATTGAAATAAATTAGAATGGCATGAGCAAACCTCATCAAAAAACCCGATCTTTGGTGATGGCTTTCGAAGACCAGAAGATTTGCCAGTTCTTTTTGATTCTGCAGAAACACCTCCAGTTCCTATCGAGGCTCTTGTGCTGGAATGACTGGTAAATTTCCCTTCCTCAATCGCTCGACTTTGCAAATCCGTTGACCTGATAACATTATAAACTAAATAGGACCCCGTTGTAGTAGCATTTCTGGAACTTATTCCCGTTCTAGTGAGACTTTGATGAATATTTGGAAGATGAACCACCAGAACCGGCATCATATGAATGACAACAAGCTGTTGAATCCTTCATGAAAGATACTGAAGAATCTGATTTCCGAGGCGGGGTAAAGCTGGTAATGGGAACAGACAAGTCTCCCAATCGAGATTTCTTGGACTCTTTCAGATCTGGCCCTGTAAAATCGCATTCTTATGTTAAAATTTGGAGAAGAAGATGTAATAAATGCATGTTCAGTATGTATTCATACCTGATCTAGTTTTTCTTGCTTTATGATCCATTTCTCTTTGTTTTGCTGAGGTCGGGTTAGCTGGGCTTAATATATTTGGTGGCTTATGTGATAACATAATAGATTCTTTACTCCTAGCGGTGTGCTTTACCAACAAAAGATAAAGCAACAATTAAAAAATGTCAGTTGATTTCAAATTATAGAGTTGTAAACTCAATCTCCGGCCTATAATAGACCTACATACTCACTCCGTCCCAAAATGAATATCTATTTTTCCCAAATAAAATAAAATTACTTCACTACATCATACCTGTGAAATGTTTGGCCGAATAACAGCCCCTTGTTTGATGCTTTCGCTTTTTGAAGCTGATACTGATTTCAACTGAAATATTAAAAAGAAAATCTTCATTTTTCAAGCAAGTTCTAAACAGGTGAAAGACAGCCTTAAAAATGCTTACCTTGTTTTGAGACCTGGAAGTCACTTTCTTGGAAGCTGTAAAAAGAAAACAATTCATTGGTCCCAGGTCTTTCAAGAACTGATAAATCGACATAATAGATTCTTAGAATCAATTACCGGTTAATGTTGACTTTGAGTCAGCAGATTTGCATCCACGCACATTTTCTTGAATTCTTGGTAACTGAGGCACTTCAGCCTTCTTGAAGCCTTTATTTATCACAAAAAGTTCTTCGGGATCTAAAACACCTGATAATGCAGAAACATATTGTTGAAAATTATCATTTTCTATACATAGCCACCGAACAGAATGGTCAAAGCTTTTCGAGACAACAGTTTTTTTTTTTCTTTTATGATCAAGCACCTTCACTAGTGAAGAATTCACTATCCCAAGCTAAGCTTCTGCGCAAGAAACTTGGTCTTTTTGGCTCCGTAAATTCTGATATTGTGTAATCTCTTTGCTGATGTATTTCAGATTCATTATCTGCATTCCCAAACTGCTTGAAACCAATACGTGGATTTGTCTTCTCAAATGTTACTGTGAAGTGAGCAATAGGGTATAAATGAAGTGTAGCAAAAGAAAGGGAAAATTGATGGAATTAAAAAAAATCAATATTGCAGTTTCCGCCTATATTAACATCTTAAATCCAAATGGTCATCTCTTAATCCAATCAAAAATGCGAGAAAGTCCAAACATAATTGGGGTTTCTCTCGTTTGGCTGAAAAACTTGGCCTTTTAATGGGCTCGTAAGGAAAAATATTGATACACTCCTGATAACTACTGGATCCTTCTTGGCTATGCTTATCAGTTGACAAATATGATTACAGAAATAGAGACTAATCCCTCCGTCCCATACAAAAGGTTTACTTTGAACTTTTGTAATTCAAACAAATTGTGACTCTTAAGACGATTCGATCATGAATTGTTTGCACTCTCAAAGAAACTTGTGATTCATGGCACTTTTTGTAACACCATTTGAAGCAATTGCTCTAATAATTTAAATGAACTGCTCAAACTCTTTAAATAAATTTCAATCATCAATCTAGCAATTACTGCATTATCTCTGAATCAAGTACACTTACAAATTAGAACTGAAATCAAGAAACACTCGGTGCTCTTTCCAAATGTAAATGCATTAATCAATTTATCATCGCCAAGAAATACTCCCTCCGGGATGATGTTCCCACTTTTTTTTTTGTTGTAGCGAATGTATTTTGAGCAGTAAATTTAAGGAAGATCATTTTGGGACGGATGGAGTAACAATATATTATGAAGAAAAAAAAAACAAAATAATTATCAAAATAATATGTGAGGGAACTTCAAATATCTAAATGACTTCTTGGCTCAAAAGGGGTCATCAAAATACCTATGAATCACTCACTATCTCTCTCTCTCTCTCTCTCTCTCTCTCTCTCTCTCTCACTCACACACACACACACACACACACACACAATCCTCGTTCTGCAAGCAACAATTGTAATTATTTTCATCCAATTTGAGCAATCATAAAATCGAAATTTGTACCTGAGAGACGAAGGTCTTCAAGAGAATTGCGGAAAGGGAAATCGATGAGAAAATCGTCTTCAGACGATATATCAAGCAATTGAAGCTTTTCAACTTCAAGATTGTGAGTTTTGGGGGTCGAATTCCATTGCAGTAAATTCAATCAATCACAGAGATGGATTGAATTGAATTGAATTTCATGATCGATTAAAGAGAGACAAGATTGGGGAAGAAAACTAGCAAAAAGCCAAGAACAGAGAAGGTGGTGGGGAGCGGATTTTTCTCTTTTGAATTCTGAATTGATGAGTCGTAAATAATGAAAATCAAATATATTTGAAAGGGAAGGAATAAATAAGAAGATTTAGCAACGGTTAATTGAACAATTATTACACAATTAAGGGCGTTAATTTCATTGCCAACTACTGGATGTACGAACATAATTATCAAATAATACACTTTTTAAATAAATATATACCAAAATAAACACGTGTTTTTTAAGCAAAGAAACGAGTTTATTAGCAACGACATAAACGAGATAAAGTTAAAAGTTGGCTATCCACACGCTTCGCAAGTGGAGCTGCTTTAATCAAACGCAATTCTAAAAACATAGCTATCCAGTATATTGGTATAACGTTTAACCAAACAAACGGAGAAAAAAAAAATTAGACTCTAAACTAGCTCGACACGAGTGAATAATCTCCTCCACCCAACTCGGACAAATCATTAGACACCATTGTAGACCACCCTTGAATCAATCTATGTTTGAACTTGTGTATGGCTTCTTTAAGACTTAATTTAAAACCGACAAAGAAAAGTAACGGAGATTGAAAAACAAAAGAATTCAAGTCGAGTCTTGTATTTAATACAATCTCCGTAAGAGTTATTTGTCCCGCACTGATGCTTACGGTTGTATGACAAAACTCTAGTAAGATAAAACGACTTACTATTAGTTATAAGGAGCACTCCAATATAACTAATCTAACGAACAACACAAGGTTTTAGAACTTTGGACTTGAAAAGATTGAATGCAACAATATGCAAATGATTTGGGTATGTTAATCTATCTCACTAGAGGGTAAAAGGCTCAGAATGACTGTGTATGTTAATTGAAATTCGGAGGGAAACTATTTAAAGAAAGTTAAAGGGTTCATGGTTGTTCACTCCAAGAGGTGCCAAAACTGTTCAGAATCTGAGCACGAGCGCGGCCGCTCTTGCCTTGAGCGCGACCGCGCTCTTATGCCGAGATCAAGCCCGTGTTTTACTTGACTCGCCGCCGCTCTAGGGCCGGAGCGCAACCGCGCCGAAGCCCGTAAAATTGCCTCTTCGAACAGCTTGCGATTGATCAATCGCCCAAGCACGTTTTGGCTAATTCAAATCAATTTTAACCCTTTATTTAACTTTCGTTAAGTTACAAAAACACTTGTCATTAATTCTCATTCACCCTAAATGGTTTAGAGACATTAAATAAGTATAATAATCTACAACAAATGTAGAATATAATCTGTAACAAGTCTCGTTAATACATAACGAACTTCCGTTAGAAACTAGATCAAAGTTAAATCTTAACTTTCCGTTATCTATTTCCAACAATCTCAAAAACAACCTTCTTAAAACCATTTTGGGTAGCCCAAATCATAGCCTCCAAAAGGCTTAATGCCTCACCTTCCTCAACCTTAACCACACAAGGTATTGAGGAAACTCTAGCAGCCAGAAATTTTCCACTAGCATCACGTAGTACAAACCCTAGGCCTGTTGCATTTTTACCTTGACTGAATGATGCATCAGAATTGATCTTTAAATACGCTTCTGATGGTGGGTGCCATGCCATGCATATAGAAGAGGTAGAGGATGTTAGAATAGTGTACCAAGCTGAGTTTTAGCCGGAGTCCATTCAGCTAACTCATTTCGAGCATGATTAACAATAGCCGAAGCGCTGGAAGTGAAATTCAACGCTAAAAACGATTATTCGTTTCCTTCCAAATAGCCCATAAAATCATCACAAATAGTAAAAGATCCTCCCCATGAAACCTGGTAATCAAAGAAAACAGTGTACTTACGAAAGTTTCTTGCAAATTAATTGCTGCTCTACACTGCTGTTGAAAACCCTAGTGTCCAACAATCCTCGGCTAATGAACAATGGAAAAATAAATGGCAGTCATCCTCTTGAGTAGCACCACAGATCCCACAAATGTCCTCCACCATTACCCCTTTTGTTAGCAATCTTGACCTAGTTGGCACACAATTATACCCCAAACGCCATAAAAAATGCCTTACTTTGAGTGGTACCTTTAGCGCCCATATTACATCCCACTGACCTGGAACACGCATGGAATCATTTAAAAGTTGTGATCTCTCAGCAGCCACCTTAAGGTACGGTTGGATAGGTAAAAAGAGAAGAATGCACATAAAAGTTGTGATCTCTCAGCAGCCACGGGATCCCCAAACATACACCTTCAAGCCATCACCAATCCTCCAACGCAAGCCACATCGAACAATATCTCGAGCCTCCCAAATACTTCGCCAAATATAACTATGCCTCTGCCCAGTTGGGCATTTAGGAAATCGCCTCTAGGAAAATATATTCTTTTAGAGAACCCGGCAAACCAAAGTATTTGGCTCGGAAATAAGACGCCATCCAATTTGCCTAGCATTGCAAGATTGAACAAATGTAGACTATATATGGAAGCCCAAACCGCCATAAGACTAACGAACACATAAACGTTGCCAAGAGAGCCAATTAATACCACGCCTCTCATTTGTTGTGTTCTCCAATGATGGATGTGTTCTTACCAATTCAAATAATATAATTTTAGACTTATTTAATGTTCAACTTTTGGTGTTTAATGGATTTTTGAAGTGTTTATAAGTGATGGAAAAACACATAAGTTATCTACGAGTTCTTGAAATACCAAATGGATTAAATCCGAAGCTTGTTGTGCGAAGATTTTGCTTGTGCTACGAACCTCGAGCGTCTTGATTCTTTCTAAGCAATCACCACCTCTTCTCGTCCGATTCAATATCAAAAGATGGATATTGAATGTTGTTCCACTCTCAAATCTCAGGCACTTGATGGTTGCCAAAGATAGTATTTCTCGGTCTGGAGTATATGAAATATTACGTGTTGTGTGTAAGTTGGTTCCCGTAGAGACCCAATTTATAAAATACTGGTTGAACTAAGTCATAGAGTCCCATGCACATAAGAGTCTCTATTTGACTTATCCTTCAAATTCCCCTTATCCCGCTTGAACGCATCAGTTAGTTAGGGATAGTAAATCACGTGTCTAACATCTCCCACTCGGTCAAATGGGATATGACATATACATTCTCAAGACTCGTTAAATACTCATCTCTTCATACAAGAAGTGAGGCGTTTGACCAGACGACAAAAGTATAAAAGGGTAGGAGTGCTATATCAAATACCATTTACCAACATAACACATCCTCGTTAGTAAAAAAACTCATCTATACCCCAGACATTTTGATTACATCAATTCAAACACCTTTAACCCCTCATAAACGGTGTTTAAACATCAATAAGTTTATGTGCTCAAGATCATTCTTTTGAACCGTGTGTTCAATATGATCGTCCAGACATTGAGTCACTAAACAAAGATGTATGTCATAATTGTCTTCCTTAGATACTCATGCCAATCATCCTTAGATTAACAGCTTTCCCAACAACGCTCCGTTAGGCTGACTTTAAGTGCAAAGCCCTTTGGTCGGCATGCCAAAGTAGCATCATTAATCTTTCAACTCTTGACATAGTTCTAAGTCACATAGGGTATAAATGTGATCGCATATTGATCACTAGAACTCACACAATGATGAAGCAGGATATTCAATCACTTTCTGAGGTCGAATTATAGTCACATACAGTATGAAATGTATGCTACGATAGAACTCCCACTCGAAATGGGCATGTCATACTCCATCGTACGAATCTTAGTCTAGGTTCCCCCATGGCATCTAACCCGAGTCCTCAAAGCAAGCCACTCTCATAGTGCCTCTTTAAGGTCTCACATTCGAACTTTCACAAGGACATTCGAAGTCAGTGTGAACCAAACACTTCGAATTGACCTATATATAAAATAGGTCTCATCTTAACCGTGACATGTTAAGGCGATATATTATAATGTCATTTGCCCACCCCCCTTAATAATAACACATTATTATCTCATCTTGCTCATTCGTATAATCGACAAGGCGAATTACCCCGGAGAGGGACAATTCAAGTTCCTTTAGACATCTTTTTAATTAAAATGTATGCCACATAATTTCACTCAAATAAAATCATTCCATAAACACAACAAGAATGAAATGAAAAATCTATGTATTAAATTCAAAAACAAATAATGAAAATAATAATGTCTACACAGGTGTTCATAAATAACCAATCAAATCCCTACGAAGCCCCTAAACACTCACAAGTTATGTGGAGCTTCTCGGAAAGCTCTCCGGTCGTAGGCTTAGTCATAGTGGTCTACTAGCACGCTCTCGATAGGAATATATTTTAGAACCACCTTCCTTCTCTCTCGTAATCATGCTCTCTAGTGAAATGGTACTTAACTCGTCAATGTGTTTCGTCCTACTATGGTACCTTAGTGGTCATTAGCAAACCCTAAAGCAACCCATGCTATCACAATGAATAACTACAGACCATTCACATTTGGTGTGACATCAAGATATTGTAAGAACCTCCTCAATCCAAACAAGCCTTTTCCCCGAACATCCGCTGAAAGCAAGCAATGTATCTCGACTCCATCATGGAAAGGGGATATGTTTTCCTGTTTCTTGCTACTCCAAGAAATAGCTCCACCACAAAGCAAGAATGCATAAATGTAAGTAGATTTACGCTCATCTACGTCTGTACTCAATCCGCATCGCATACCCTTTTAGGTTTAAGTCCCCACCTCAATAACAAAGAACCATGTTTGGCCGATCCACTGGGCAACAGCTAGCGAAGGACCCTCGACCTGCATGCACACGCACGCTGAGCCGTGGTTGCTGGAATCTACTTAACATTCTAACCGCATGATAATGGTCAGTGGCGAAAAGCACACTATCAAGCATACTATCAAGCACCCAACCGTGAGTCGCATAAGCGGGTATTAGCCATTCTTCTTCGCCTTCTTCTTCATTCTTTAGTGGCATCAAATTGTACTAAGGACACATCCTTTTCCATTCGAGTGACAACGGGCTTTGAGTTGGTCATACCAAAATGTTCTAGAACCCTCTTAATGTATGTCTCGAGACAAACCAAGAAGCTTCTTTGAACGGTCCCTAATTACCTTAACTCCAAGCACACATAATTTTCTTCACCCAAGTCTTTCATCTCGAATGATGAAGACAAACCACTCTTTAGCGGCGTTTATCATCTCCATGTCATTCCCAAAGAAGTAGAATATCATCAACGTAGATAATGACAAGATTAAGATCTTTCCCTTCGAATCCGTTTAACATACACACACAATGGTCTTCCTCAATCATCACAAAGTCAATTGAGGTTATTGCTGACGAAAGCGAATATACCATTGCTCTAGACGATTGCTTCGAGTCCATATATGGAACGCTTGAGGCTGAGCGACACACTCTCTTGCACTCGATGTTCCTTGACTTCAAAACCCTCTCGAGCCGATTGTCATATAGATCTCTTCATCTAGTTCCTTAATGAGAAATGCATGCAATAATCCATTTGGAAAAGTTCCAAATCCATATATGCTACTACGGCGAGAATAAGGCGAACAGAGGCAACACACCACCGGGGAGAATGTCTCTTCATAGTCTAGACCCTCCTTTCGATATAGCCTTTCGCCACAAGGCTTGCCTTATATTTGTCAATTGATCCGTCTCTTGCGTTTGACTTTGAAAACCCATTTGTTTCCAATTGC